>JAYRBT010000042.1:36020241-36090892 GCA_036023395.1 Myiotriccus ornatus
ACAGCAGCTCATCTGATTCTAACAGATTAGAAGGGAGCACAACTCGAATGAAACTTGGGTTCTTAAAGGCAGGTGTCTAAGAATTTCAGACATCCCATGCCAGGCCAATCCTGTGGTGTTGGCAGGAAACTTATTAGAGATATGTTCCATTCTGGACTTGTGAGGAGCCAACTAGTGTACCACAGAATATTCAAAATGGTATATTTAAGGTGCTGTATTTAAGGAACTAAATCCCAGTGCCTGATGAATACAGGTACAAACTTTCTAGTGGTTTCACAGCATCGAGGGTCAAGGAAACTCAGATACTGAGCAACTTTCCTAAAAGTTCAGAAAGTCGTTCGTGCTGATTTGGGTAATATTTTTAGTATAGTGGTATTTTAGAAGAAGTTCAGCTGGGAAAATAGGTTTGAGCTGGATTTGGGTTTGAAAGTTTATATTGCAGGAGCTTACTTTTTGACAGCCATTTCCAAAAAGCTTTAAGAGTGCTGAGGAGTTTAAATATTAAGAATTCTCTGCTCCTGGTGTGATTATTCCACAAATTGGACTTCTACATGGAAAGTGAATGGCGAATGCATTACTATTACGCAACCCAGTGCAGATACCAAATAATTGTTCAGGTTCCTCCAGTGATTTATACAGAGTTTAGGCATAAATCCATCACAGTCTGTATTGCTGCAAACACATAGGCAGTAGTCGTGTCTTGCCTTAGCAAGCCCGTTCACCTGACAAACTAGCTAACACCTGTGATTTTGGATGTGGACAAGGTTAAGCAGTGTAGACAAGCAGACAATATTTAGAAAACTATGCCACATGCCAAATCTTTTTTGTGTTTTAATTTTAAATAGCTTAACTTCACCTAGAATTGGAATTGTATTCATTTCACTTGTTTGGAATGCATCGCTGTGTAATCTGAATTCTTAACAACCAGCAAGATCTTATCAAAAACCTGTTATTGTCCTTTTCTAAATGAGAAAATTAGAGGGTTTTTGCCCAGCCCTGTCTTTGTGTTGTCTTCATTCAGTTTGATCTCCAAACACAAGTCAGAGCCACCAAGAAGACTGTAGCAGTTGATTTTTCTGAAAGTGGCATCCAGTTGAGTTTCTATTGATCACTGAAAGATTCAATGCAGTGGAATGGAATAGTTAATGCAAGCTGTACATATATGATATAAATTGAAAATAACAATGTTTTGTAATCATAGATTAGAACCTTTTAAGTGAAACTTTGGGAGGGTGGAGTTAGTCTAATACCTTGCCCCTTAATATTCAGTGAAACAGTGACATGATAGAATGCAAGGTCCTACATCTGGGTCATGCAATCCAAGGCGCATCTACAGGTTAGGCAGAGAAGGGATTAAGAACAGCCCTGTGGAGAAAGACTTGGGCATGATGGTTGGTGAAAAACTCAGCGTGATTCAGCAGTGTGTGCTCGCAGCGCAGAAAGCCAATCAAACCCTGGGCTGCATCAAAAGAATCATGGCCAGCAGGTCAAGGGGGGTGGTTGTCCCTCTGTACTCTGCTCTCATGAGACCCCAGCTGGAGTACTGTGTACGGTTCTGGTGTCCCCAGCATAAGAAGGACATGGAACTGTTGGAGCAAGCCCAGAGGAAAGCCACAAGGTCGACAAAAGGGTTAAAGAAACCTCACCTACAAAGGCAAACTGAGAGAGTTGGGGCTGTTTAGCCTGGAGAAGAGGTTGCATGGAAACCTCATAGCAACTTTCCAGTGTCTGAAGGGTACCTACAGAAAGTCAGAGAGGGACTCTGTCTGGAACTGTAGTGATAGGAGAAGGAGTAATGGGTACAAATAGAAAGAGAAGAAGTTTAGGTTAGATATTAAGAAGAAATTTTTTGCTATGAAGATGGTTAGACACTGGAACATCTTACCCAGGGAAGTTGTGCATAACCCAACCCTGGCAGTGTTCAAAGCCAGGCTGAACAACCTATTATGGTGGGAGGTGTCCCTGCACGTGGCAGGAGTGGTTGGGATTAGATGATCTTTAAGGTCCCTTCCAATCCCTTAATATTCTATGATTCTATGATTAGGCTTCTGATTTAAGCTCACCACACTAGGACATTTTTAAAATACAAGCTTTATTGTGGAATTATAGTTTAAGAAGGACATGGACCTCTTGGAGAGAGTGCCACGGACGGCCACAAAGATGATCCAAGGGCTAGAGTATGTCTTCTGTGAAGACATGTTGAGAGAGTTGGGAATGTTTAGCCTGGGAAAGAGAAGGCTCTGGGGAGACCTTGTTGCACCTTCCAGTACCTGAAAGGGCCCTACAGGAAAGCTGGAAAAGAACTTTTTAGTGATAGGACAAGGGGTAATGTCTTCGAACTGAAAGAGGGCAGGTTTAGATTAGATAATAGGAAGAAATGTGAGGGTGGTGAGGTACTGTTGGATGGGGCTTGGAGCAACATGGTCTAGTGAGAGGTGTTCCTGCTCATGGCAGGGGAATTGGAACTGGGTGACCTTTAAGGTCTCTTCCAACCCCAAGCATTCTATGGTTCTATGATTGAAGTATACTCTGTCTCAAGGCATCCTTTTTCTACAATTATAATTTATTATTTAATTTGATTTAAAATTAAAACACCTTGTACGAAAAATTAATTTAATAAGGTCATATCTCAGTGGTATTTTCCATTTAATTTATTATAAAAGGTGTTGATGTTTCAGGTAGTAATATGAAATAGCTGAGGGGAATTGAATTATAATGTTATTGCCTCTTACTTTTAAACACAGCATGTCAAGGAGTTAGAATTACCACAAAATATTGTTAACCTTTCATATTTTTATAGTATGCTTGTATTCACGTTGTCTAGAACATACTGACAATGTATAAAGTCTTCAAAATCACTTATATAATTTATAAAGGTGACTTAAAACTTGAGTTACCTAACAACTCTTTAGTAAGAAATCTGTGGGACTAAGACTGCTACAATTCTAAAACAGAGAACTGAAAATACTATGCTTGAGTTCTTGTGACCTGAGCATGCACTACCTCTTAAAGCATTTTCATCCTGTGTGCACGTGTGTGTGTGTGTGAAAATTTAATCCATCAACTACATAGAAGAATTCCTTCATTCTGAAGTGCTGAATCATTTGTCAGCATTTGGATATTTGACACTATATAGGAAGGCATTTATATCTGTCCAAAGTAAATGGACTTTGCTGCCTCTCGAGTTTGCACAAGTGCAGAGCTTGTACAAATGTGGAGCACTGAAGGTTTACATCCACAGAAGGAAAGCTGCAGGTGGAGAGCCAGTGTCTCCAGAGTGTTTCCAGGGAGTTCAGGCATGTAAGGTCCTGGTACTGTAGTGTTGTCTTTCCTGTTAAGGGTGAGAAGACTGACACTTGGAAGACCAAATACTTTTCCTGTTTATTCTTCCATTTCACACCTGCAAAACACTGTTTTGAAGGTGACTTTTCTAGAATTTTTACCAGCAGAGCTTGTATAGAGATTGCTGTTAATGCTAACTTTTTACCAAGTATGCCTAATAGGCAGTAATCAGCACAAGTATGCATGAAAGTATCATTTTCAGTGAAAGGAATTCTGTTACTTCTTGTTTGCACTTTGGCTATGGTGGCTGCAAGAAAAATAAAACTCCTGCAACTGTTTTTATGAGGTTGCTTCTCTAAAGTGGATTGGTAACCTTGTCAAAAGACCCCATCTAGAGGAGCTTTCAGTTTTCCAAACAGTCAATTATGTCTAAGCTGAGACTGTAATAATAAAGGGCTTTGTTAGAAAGCCTAAACCTGCTTAAGGACCATGAAATCCATACTTCCCGTAGGAGAGGTTTGCCTCTGGATGTGTGTATATGCCAGTGTGACTGAAGTTTTGGGAAAAGAGATGTACTTGCTGAAATATCCATGAATAATTCAGGTATTAGTGGTCAGGGAGTAGGATTTTTGATACTTCTGTGTTTCTCCTCACACAAGCTTGATAGCAAGCGACATAGTGTAAACCTTCCCAAAAGCAGAATCTTATCAAAGAGAGCATAGTCCTCTTCCCTCTCCATCTTTATATCCTTCTCACTTTGGCTATCTCTCTCCTTCTCTTTCTTTCTCCCCTTTGAAAGAACTGTATCTTAGAATACCTAAGCATTTAAGGGTAGTTAATTTGGGATTAATAGAAGCAAAACAGAAAATTGTGCCTGCGCTTGTTCATTTCACTTTGAATTTTGAATTTTTTCTATAATCAGTTTGTAAAAGTAGACGATGAATTGAATTGTTTCCCCAGATAAATTTGATTGCAGTGAAGTTTATCAGTAATACTTACTCATGTTTGACAGGAGAGCTGGATTCTCTATCTTAAAAACAGTCATGTTCAGATTAGCTAGATATTGCTTTGGACGTGTGTGCAGATGCAAATAAGGATGACTATTTATCAAGTGCTTTTTACGATGCAGAATGACATCTGACTTGAACAAAAGACTTGCTTTGGGTTTCCAATGGAATTATATTCTTCATGCTAGAGATTAAAAGAAAAAAAGACACAACAAACCAACAAACCTCACAAACTATTTTAATGTGAAATGTAAAACTAAGGGCAGGAGTGATGTAGATGCTTCATTTGGAGGAATAAACAAACTTTTGGAAAAGCAAACGAACAGGAGGATTTGAATGGCCAATTTCAAAGCAACTGTCTGCTGAAGGTCGTTGCTGATGGCTGCTGAATATCCTTTAAATATTCCTTGCCCAAGCTTTGAAATTTTCATTCCAGGTTGGTTCTTTGAAGATGCTACATCATGGCCCAGGGGATTATTTTAGCAGTATTATTCTCTATCAGTATTATTTATTTTAATTATCAGGTACTGGAACAATAAAATTTGATTCAGTTCACTTATTGAAAGGCAATTTGTAATGCAGATGAGGTGGATGAATAAAAAATGCAGAGAAGGCTGCAGCATTGCAGCATGTTTTAATGGTACAGCTAGAAGGGTTCCTCAGAATACTTCTCCATAGTTGTTGCTCCGCTCCTTCACTGGCACCTGTGTTTTGGTGTCATTATGTGGAAAGCCGTTCTGCTAAGCGTGTGGTGTTCTTGTGGTCCTCCCGTCCTCAAAAGCACTCATTTGTGTCTGTAGTCAAGCCTGTTCTGCTTAATAGCATCTGACTTAAAATAACTACAAGTATTTCAGCCTACAAGGGGGTCTCAGTCTAGGGTTCTAATGTGAAACACTGAAATAGCAGTATCCAGTTCCAGTGCTATTTCCTTGATTCCCAAGAATCAGTCCCATGCCTTTTCACTTGCCTATAGATGGATTAATTTTGAATTTTCTGTGCATCTTCTTTTTGCCCTTGCAGATATGGAGAAGCATTATTTATGAATTCAAAGCTTGTCAGTGGGGTCACAGAATTCCTCAATACTGAAGGAGAACTAAGAGAGGTAATTTTTAAATTACTTTCGGCATGTGAGTCTGTATTTTCCATAGGCAGGGGGTCGGGCAGCAACAGTAATAAGGTTGTCCAGAAACTCTGGTTGCTCAGCTGCAGTTGAAGGCCCAACTGTCCACACGATTGGACACCACAGGGATGAGGAGCAGATTGCAAAATCACACAAGTGTGTAGAGGTGGTGTCAGAAGGGGAATTGTGCAGGCACCTCTTTGTGCTTGGCTGGGAATGAAGGTTTTTTTCTCTTGACTATTGGTTGAGAAACTAAAGATGATATGTTTCTATCCACATTAATTTATGCTGCAGAGGCCAGCCCTTGAAAACATCAGTGTTGAAAGTAGAAGCTACCACTGTATTCTCTCTTTTTCTCTTGCTTGCAGCATTTTCCATGTGAGAAAAGCTGTTAACTTGAATATGCTGACCACAATAATTTGTTCTAAATGCAAAGTACTTCTTATTTAGATTGCAAAGATTTCTCATTTTACCTTAACATCTGTCCTGACTGAGGCAGTTGTACAGTTGTGCTGTGCCCTGCCTAGCAGCTGCTCAACCTTGCCCCATATAGATCCAATGGTTCTTATGCAGAACAATCACCATTACTTGAACTCTGATTGCAGTATGATATTTTGCATCCAACCACTTGTCTGCACTCAAGTCTAGTGGCCTCAGGAACTTAGGGAAGGGCTGCAGCTGGTTTCCTCAAAATTACCCAGGTGGGAATGCTAGTGCTGGCCAGATTTGAGTATCTGCCCTGCTCAAGGAAGCCTTTTGTACTGTTAGTTTCCACCTCCATGACAACGTTGGCAAGCTTCCTGTTAACACTTCCCTTAAAGAAACTGGCCTTTCTTTTAAATCTTTGTAAACATTTTGGTATAAAAAGTACAGAGATCAAGTAAAGTCTGATTTTGATAGTTTCCGGGTCCCTTCCATGCTTTTAACTCAGATGGGAATCAGACAATTGCAGAATCAGCCTTTTACAGCTTTGAGCCCATGCACAAAGAGATTTGCTGGCAGTCAGAATTTAATAACCAAGGTGAATTTGGTGTCACCAGCAAACAAAAATTCACTAGTTATTCATAAGTGTTGCAAAAGCCACCTAGTTTTATACAAGTCAACATAACATGGAATCTGTTCTGCAGATCAGCCTTGCAATTCTCACTTAAAAAGAACAGTAATTCAAAGCACACCGCCATTAGCTATAATAATCCAGGTGATGGTGCTACAATTTGAGTATACACAAAAACAGAGCAGAGATCTTTTCAGTCTGCAGGAAAAGGTTCAAAGTTTTCTCGTAAGGGAAGGAGTATGTTTCAGGCACTCAAAGATTGTCAAATGAGTGCCCACTTGCTATTTTGCCATTCTCTTCATACTGTAACCATCCCTTCATTTTTTCAACAACTGACCCAGAGTATATCATCAAAATGGATTTTTATATATTATATATTGTGAAGCTTGATAAAACCAAAGGACATCAGGGCTGCATTCTGCTGATATTTGCAAATAAACCTTAATTAGAAGCAATTTCAGTGCTCCCAGTTTGATTTCTTAGGTATAAATAAATTGTAGAGCAGCCATCTACAGAGTGCAGTGGCTGAGCTGTAGGAGGGAAGGAGGTAATGATATTAATGTGATCCAGCACTGACATGTCAATATCTTCCAGTGCAATGTGAAGCAATTGCATCACATCTAATTGACAGTCTGCTGTCTTATTACATTTCCTATTAAATCTTTCTACCTGATACTGCATTTACTTCTACAGTGATCATGGAGGTTTGTCCTGAATGCCTGACTTGTTTATGTGCACTGGAAATATTTGCTTTCTTTAGGTGCTGCAAATTTAACCTGTTAACTTCTATTTCCAGCTAAAGAACTTTATAAAGAGTTATGAAGGGGGAGCTGCTGTCTCTTTCTCTCGTGCTGTGGAAACGGTAGAAGCCAATGTGCGGTGGCAAAGGCTTTATAAGGAAGAACTATTCCAGTGGCTAAGAAAATCCTTGACACAATAATCTGTCTTTTCAGCCAACCATTTTACATGACACACTGTAAGAAGAAGAGGAGACATTTTAGAAGTGTTCAACATGAAAATCATGAAGACAAGATCAGATTGCAGGGATAAGGGGTTTTTTATTTTTTCGTTGTGGTTTTTCTTTTTACACTGAGCTCTTGTGAAATTGTCAAGAAGATTTTCAGCAGACAAGATCATGAATGTTTGTGAAACCTAGTCTTCAATGTACAGAACCAAACATGATATTAAGTGGTGCATGTAAATGTTGAAGAAAAACAAACAAAAAATCCTTCATAGACTATTTTGTGCATGCTTGTACTGTCTGCCTGTATTTTAGCATGCTTATGTAAACAGCCACATTTTGTACGTGAGTTCCAGTTACATCAAAGTTGGGCATTATACAAAGCACAAAGACTCTACGACAATCAGTATTTCAATGAACAAAAGGAAAGCAAGGAAAAGGAAACGTGGAAGGCTTCCAGCTTGGGGCAGTATGAGATGTAAAGTCAACTTTCTTGCTCTCTGCCAATTCGTCTACCACTCAGATTGTCTCTTAGTGATTACAAAGATGCCAGCTCATTTTTGGAGTTGCCAGTTGTACCTGCAGTCTCCATATTCCTATTTTTAAATAAGCAAAATAGTGAGAGGAGAAAGAGAAAGGGGTGAGGAGGGGGGTTAGAGGGAGAAAATGAGAAGGACATCATCCTTGCATTATGATCATATATATTTGTTCACTGCTTATCAGTGAAACAGTGTAGTTTTAGCTGTGAATGCGTGCCATGTTGGACAGGAACTTCACACTGATTTCACAGAATCCACGAACCACCTCTTCTCAGCTATATTACAAGGCAGTGATACTCACGCTGGGTCATCCATGTTACCCAACCTGTGTAGTAGTAAGTTTTATAGCTGATAGTGCACAAGTATTCTAAATAAACATAAGATTCAAAAGGAAATTAGCAGAAAAGGGAGAATATCTTGCATGCAAAGACTTAAAATTACCCAAGAGGGCTGTCTTGCATGTGGTAGACCAGCCTCTGTAGTGATTTATTATGACAGACAGGTCAGATTCTCTATGTGGGGCAATACTTCTGCAAATATGGAATGTACCATTTATGCCATCATAGAAAAGTGAAATATGGAGAAAGTGTGGGGTGTGTATGTGTGTTTATTTGTACTGATTAATACTGAGAACATGGGTTTCTTTCTGTTCCCTTATATTTCACATAAACTGTTGTAGATGGGTGATGTTTTTCTTAAACATGTTTTTTTCTTCTTAATCCTTAATCTGACATATCGGTAACCCAGTGGAGTTGTACAATGACTATCTGTACCACTGAAGCTAAATGTTAAGGATAAAACTGATGGGGGCCAAATTCTCTCTCATGTCTACGTTGTGGAGGAAAATAACACAGAATTACAGAGTTTTCAGGAGGCAGATTACAGCAGCTTCAGAGGTGGAATGTAAATGTGCAACAGTGTTTCTTTATCCTGTTCCTGCCTACCCCAACCGTCTGACCACATCGTGGCCCTGTAAATTGGGAACATGTGGCCAACCAAAGTAGAGAGCAGCCATTTTATCTGGTTGTTTCCTTCACAAAGCATGGAAGTTAGCAACTCGCTTTACAGTTGCAGTTGCTTATCCCCAGGAAGTTGTTATTTGAAACATTAATTCCAAAAGAACTTAACTCAGGCATCTTCAGATATTTTCAGAGTTGTGTGGAGACAGTATTGTTCTCTGGGCTCTCATTCCCATGGTAATCTGCTCCTCAAGAACTAGTAGACCCATTCCATAACTAAGCTGTCACACCTATCTTGTGTCTGTCATTGTGTATCTTTTACTGTGCGGAGGGTGTTGTTTGTGGGTGGGGTGTGTATGAAATCCTTGTGTGGGCTTTTTTCAGCTCTTCAGTTCTGTGTAGCACGTTAGCTTGACTCACATAACCAAAAGAAGAGGGAATCCTGTGCTCTTGTACTGGTAATTCTTTGCCTTCTAGTAATCCCTAAACCTTTGTGCTGTGTTGCAGTGCTAGTGAACGTAATACCCAGAGACATTATCATGTTGAAACTGAGTGAAATCCTCCTCCTCCCATGTATTTTACCTACCTCACAGGGGTGTTGTGAGGCTTGACTAATGTTAGCAAAGCACTTGAATATCCTCTGATAAAAGGCATTTAAAAGTGCAAAGTATTTTATGTGGTTGACCAAACTCAACCTCAATGCCAGTATGTAGCATCACATTTTTAATTTTTACTAAGAAAAATCACATGCAGATTCTTTTGTAATAAAAAAGCAAGCCAAATACTATTTAATACAATCTCTACCCTTAATGAAGGCCAAAATTAGGATATCCAAAGAGTATTCAGAAAACCAAGCCCTCAAATGTGAATGGCTTTGAGGATTTCAGTGAACAGAAGAGTGGGAAATTTTGCAATGTTACAATTCCCTTTACAATTTTATTCCATATTGTCTTTGATGACTTTTCTTTTTCAGAGCCACAGATTAAACCACATATCTTCAGGATTTGCATAACAGTTTCTGGTCTTCCCACTGATACAGGACAGGCTAACAGTATATTCCAGAGTCAAAAGTTCATTACAGCCTGTGTATTTTGCACAGTGCACAGAAATTTCTACTCTTGATCATTTGAATTGAAGTTCTTGCACATTTAGCTGGTGTTGGATGTACATTGATGTTTTAGTGGCCTTGAGCAACTGGTCTGCCACAGATATCAAGCCCTATATGTATATATTATACATACCTATTCATGTGTTGCTTATAATTGTATTCTACTAATGTTGGTATTATTTCTCTAACTAAGGTTCAGCTGGCTTTTCCATTATAATTCTCTATCATTTTATTTTTTATATTTTGTATTTGCTGTTTCACATTGAATCAGGATTAAATTTAAATGGATTAAATCCAACAAAACTATAACTGTTTTCTACAATATTCAAACACCCTGCATTTGTTTATATGTCTTTAGAGACTTTTCTTTCAATAAGAAGTTCCACACACCTGTGTGTAAAGAATAGTTGATTCCTTATGGAAAAATCTAATACAGTCTGCTTAGAAAAATTTTATTGATTTTCTTCCTCTTATACCAGTCCTTTTCTTCCTTTGTCCTTATCTAAAGATGGTCCTAATTTTTATGATTTGGATTGTGATTAGGAAGCCAAATAGTCCAAACATTTCAGCATTTTCTAATCCAGGATTTTACTTTGTCCTTTCCAGTGAGAGGAGATCTTGAAAAATGTGAATGCAGTGTGGACGTGGACATCACCCAGGCCCTGGGTTCATTTTATAGAGATTTGATGAGGCTTGAATCTCTAATCAGCCTTTGTATGACTCAGGATCCTTTGCAGTTATGAATTAATACATCATCCTAAATCATATAGGAAAACATATGAATAGACATGATTCTATGCCAGCATAACAAAATAGCTATTGTATTTTTATAAAATTGTCAACTACAAGTATCTTGGCCTATTATTTTGTAGCTGGTAGAATAATTCATGTATCCATTCCTAACAGCTGTTAAAATGATAGTAGTTACTAATTGTGACTAGGGCAGAACAATGTGAAAACATTCTTCTGAAATGAAATGTCACTTCTGCTATTACTGACAGTACTTGGACATTTATTGTGATAAAAAAACTTTGTGTCTTCTCCAGTACATCCAAATCTATGACCTTTGATGATCTTTTCAGTGAATATAGCAAGAATTCCGATACTATGTTGGAAAGTGAAGATGAATTTCATGTAGCTTTTGGGCTGTTGTGGATATTTCACTAAGGTTTAGAGTGCCAAAGGAAATATATATCTAATGATGCAGATGGTTACTTGCACAGCAAAGATCCCGAACCATACAATTAAATCCTTAGTAGTAAAGAATAAAAAATGAAAATTATATCTATATTATGTGTGTGTGTTAGTGTGTGAATGTGAAAAATCCTCCATAGAGATACTTTTCCCATAAAAATCTAATTATTTGGATAGAATTAAGTGAAGCCAATAATTGCAGGTGAGGGTGCCTTTGTTTAGAAACCTGCATCATAAGGTTTTGGTTTTCCACATGATCGTAACTGATACTGAAAATAGACTTTAAGTTAAATGTGCAACTTTTCCTTTGAGGAAAACGGATGTGGCTTTGAAAACTGTTTATGTATATAATCCACTTAACACCACTCCTGTTACGAGTACTCACCATATCAGGCTGCCTGCCCTAAACAGGGTATATAGCCACAGTGTCAGTATGAACGTGAAAGCATAAAAGAACCATCCAGCTGTGGAGCAGCCTGAAGAGAGTCTGTTTGCCCGGCTATGGATGGAGGAGTCAGAAAAGTGCTGAATGTATTATCTGCCTAAACCACGACACACTGCTACCAGACCACCTGGGTTAGGAAAGCAGCTGGGAACCACTGAAATGCAGAGAGGTTCCATCTGTGCTTCTTTCAGCTGTATGGGAGGGACAGAAGGTCCCTTTGCTGGGTATAGGTTGTGGGTGATCTTCAGAGATGAATATGATTTTCCTGTGCTAGCAGGAAGCAAAGGTCCAGCTAGTGAACCTGCACTGCCCAGAAAAACATAAGCCCTGAGTTCTGGCTACCCCACCTGAAACGGGTTGACCAAAATATTTGTAAAGGTCTAGAATATTTTAGTGTCCATTCTTCAGAAGTAATTTCAAACAGTCAAATATTTAATTTTGGGGTATAAATAGGAACATAGACACTCTTTTCGTTTCCATGCTGATATGAGTAATTTTGTTTTCAGTGGGAAGGAAGGGGAGAGAGGATTTTTCAGCAAAGGCCACATGCCCTAATTGGAGCAGAATTTTAAAATCAAGTATATTTTGAAGAATCTGGTTCCACATGGTTCTATCTTGTGTCCATGCTGACAGTGAGGATTCTGAGCTTGACCTCAGAATATAGTAACACATTTGAAGTTGGAATTTGTAAAAGACACATGGAGCCACTGAGATGTGTTTAAGGAGAATCACCCACATGAGGAAGTGCTGTGGATCAAACCAAATGTGCTTTCTCAGAAGAAAAGGCATTTATATTTGAGTGATTTGTAACTAGCAAAGTAAGTCTGACCTTGCCAAATAGTACTTCAGAATGCTTTGCTTATTTTGTGTGCACCATTTCCTAAGAGTATCAGTGATGTTGGTAAAGAACGCAGAGGTAAGTAGCTTTGTGAGAGCAGAGGGGCTGTGCTGCAGCAGGCAGTCATGAGCCAGGATACTTTTGCTAGAGTGCCCCAACATGTTCTGGGTAGCCTTCCTACAATGGATCACGCCAAGAGCCAAGATGCAGTCTCAGTTCTCTGTGTTATGTTTCACTCCACTTAATATGTTCATTTATGTAATTTCAAAATAATCTGTAGCCAAACTGACAGCAGGTGTGTGGCTGCAGTTCCTCTGTTTGTGCAGTGAAGTAGATCCCTTGAAGTGACTAATGTGAATTAAAGCTGAGGATCTAACCCATTGCTCTCAAAACAGCCCCCTGAGGTGATGGCCCGGCTGGTGTACAGGATCTTTTGCATATTTGTATCTAGCTTTCAGTAGCACATATTGGATGCCAAATGTTTTTTTTCCTTTCGCTTTTCATTAGAATAATACTTTGTTATTGGTTTCAATGTGATAAAGTTTTATAATATTTTCAGAGAACTGTAAAATACTGTACTGTGAAGAGTGTGGCTACTACCCTCTCTTTTTCCTGCAAACAATGGATTTCAGCAGAGATGGACTTCCCTGGACTTAGACACTCTGTGAAAAAAAAAATATTCTGACAGTTTCTAATGGAAATACCACTGTAATTGCTGTATAAGTACCCTGTACATAGACAGCTTTATTATATGTATAAATGTAATTTTGCTATGTTGCTGTTACGTTCGTGAGACAGCAGGCTTCGGTGTGGGTGAGACATAGAGCCTTATAAAAACAGAGATTGTAGCTTCTTGTCTGATGTTTTGCTGAAAGGTGTTCAGTTGCTCTATTTTTACAGAAGATAAACATAAATTGGTTCTCTGAAAACTAATGATCTGTTCCACTACACACATGTCCATGACATAAATGGATCATACTATTGAAAATAAAGGTTTGATGATAAATTTAATTCTTTTCCCAAGAGGCTCTGCATGTAAGATCTTTTGACACTTTAAGAAGAAAGAAGTCATCCTGCAGCTGTTAATGCTGGTTATAATGGATGAATCCCTCTGTTAATTCTATCTCAGCCTTAGATTAATTCTGAATACTCTAATTAGAAGAACATATTTTTCCATCACTTCTCTAATCTGTATTCTTTGGAATTCAGTTCTTTGTCAAGTAGGAGGTGGAACTGGTTCAGTTTAGATACAGTTCACAAATGGTTTCACACAAATGTCTGTTTGCCAGATCAGAATGCCATTTTCATATAGAGAAAAAATATATAATTGCGTAATATCGCATTTCTCTCTCTATGTACCATGTATATGTGCATGTATAGCTTCTAGTTCCAGATATTTTGCTTTGACAAAACATTCATTGATTATTTGTATTTATAGATCTTACTCAAAAAGTTTAACTCAGCAAAAAAGTTGGATGTGAGGCTGTGTTGACCAAGACTCAACCAAATATATAGGCATGTAGGCAGGACCACTGATGTCTGTGGGATTAATCATGTGCTTCAAATTAATGGATACTCATTGCAAACTTATGTATATGGCTGAACTAGTCTTTCTGGAAAGTGATTTAAGCTGAAACCTGTTTCTCCACAGGTGCAGGATATCAGGATATGATGATGTGTTTTTGCTGAATTTAAAATCACAATTTTATATAAAGTAAACTGCTCTCCATCTAAAATGCCAGGTTCAACAAAAATTTTCATTTGTTTGGAGCATCCAAGGATTTTGGAATAAAAGCAGAATTATTCTTACAATGTAATTAATGAATATAAAACTAATCATAACAAATATAGAAACAATATTAAAACCATTAGCCAAAAAAAAATATGAATTTCTGTTTCAGTTTAGCAGAACAGTGTTTTCTGTTATATGCCTTTAAAATGACTACATAAATATGGGACCACTCTATGTTCAACATAAAATTTTTATTCCACTCTAAAGACTGACTAAATGGATTTTTTTTTAAAGAGAAATTTTATCTTCTGTATTTTAAGCAGAAAAAATTTGAATTTTGTCTCTGATAATAAAATTTTGTATAGTAATATGTAATTCATCACTGTCTTAATTTTCTGATGTGGAGACATAACTAAGATATATAATGCCCAGCCTTTTGATTGTGTTCCCATTTCAGTAGAGAGAACAGTTTCATAATGCTGAGTAGATAAACTGGGGGTTTACATTGAAAAAGATTCAAGAGAAAATATTTTTTGACGTGAGGAATTTTCCAAAATGTATTAAAATGCTGGGACTAGTAGAAAGCAGAGAACCACAGAAAAATACAAAATTTGGGCTTGGAGGTACTCTTAAGCACTTCAGGACTAGCAGGACTAAGACTGGAATAGAGAGCAAAGTCTGTCTTTTGTGCTTTTCTAATTATGTAAATTTTGAATAAGCAAAAAGATCTTTTCATTGGTAAAAGTGATTTCAACTAGAATGCAGTTCAAATGACTTTTTAATAGAGTACTTGAATCCAGGCTATTATTTTCTTTTTTTGAAGAACAGTTTTCAGTAACGAGATGTGAAATATGTGCAATTATTTAACCATTGGATACAATCATGTTCACACTGAAGTCAGTTGGAGCTTTGACATTGACATCGCTGGGAGTAAAAGCCAAGCCTGTATTTTTCAAAATACAGCTTTCAAAGCCGGAATGTCTTTTTTTTTTTTTTTTTTTTTTTTTTAAAACAATAAAGGTTTTTTCTTCTGTACTGCACATCTTAGTCTGCTGAAAAGCTGGAGGGGACTTTTAAGGCCCTGATTTTGCAAAGCACAACAGACAGCTTTGATGCTTTGAGCCCAGGTAAACAGAGCTGAGGCCTAAATGAGTATGTTTAAAATATCCTGCCTTTAAACACTTCACTGTATTATACTGAGGCTAGAATTTTGACCATCCAGTGTGCGGTATCAGCAGAATATGGAGACATGCCCTTCACACCTCATTTTCCTGAGTTCAGTTCTGGATCAGGTTCAGGGGGTGTGAGGAGGAGGCTTGTGAGCCAATAGAGAGCTTTCACATTAAGAGGGGATAGTTAAGATAAACTATGAAAGGCTAGGATGTACTGTTCCTAAAAGGGACCTTGTCCCTCTCTTTTCTGCTACATGTACCTCTCCATGAGTGTTGAATGAGCTGAGACAAAGTGCATGACCACCTTGGAAGCATCCCTGGGAGAATGTGAGGAGGGAGAAATGGCAGTTCCCTCTGAAATCCCACAGGCAGTACATCTCAGAATCAAACATCAGAAAGAACATGCTTGTTTCTACCCCAGTGTGGCCACTGCAATCAGCAGCACTTCGTTCAGTGGCTGAACTGCTTTCAAGTTGAACTTTTTCATACAAGACCAAATGAAGAGCTGTTTATTTGCTCTCAGCTCAGTGTCTTCAGTAAAACCAGAACTTTAAAGTCACCCCTTTGCTTTGAAAGCTCCTCAGCTGAGCTGGAGGGTGTAGGAGGAAAAGAAGCTAGAGCCTTTGGCTTGTAAATTGACTTAAGAGTATTTGCTATCTTAATAACAGAAAATCAGCTTTTGCTGACTAATTTCCTGCTTCCTCCTATTCATAGCAAAAATATATCTAGTTCCTTTAAACTGCACCTTCGGCGTGGAAGGCACCACGCAGAGTCCCACTGCTATCAGAATCAGGAGAGTGAAAAGAAACAATTCAGTGAGCTGTTGACAATCCTGGCTTTTCTGAGAATCGAGCATGGAAACCCCATGTTAGGCAAACAGTACTGAGAATGACATGACTGAGGCTGCCTTACAGATGAGATGGGAAAATGAGCGCAAAGAGATTTTTCAGAAAAGTTTAATGAAGGTAAGGCTGAAATTATGTGAAATAATAAGCATATGCTTGGGAAATTAAAGCCTCATTAGATTGAAATGTAGCCTTTGAGTTAGCAGTCACATCTACTCTGGTCAAAATGTAATTAAAGTAAACAGAAATTGCTGAATAATTAAGAGGAGACACCCTACCAGTGGTTGTTTTTTGCTTCATGGGGCTGACATCAAACTACAGAAACTGTACTGGATCTAGCCCACGCTGTCCTCTATGTTTGTGTTAATTTGTCTGAAGTCAACCCGTAAGATCTGGACTAATGGTGCAAGACTCAATGAGAACTGCATCAGCAGGTTCATGGTGAGTCTGCATCCTCAGGCGCTCTTTCCATGGGTCACCTCCTCCCCTGTCTGCTTCTCTGGCCACAGCAACTGTAGGAACAACAGGTAAAGCCTGGGTGTATTTTTAAGGTTTTGCCTCTGTATCTCCTTGCCTCTCAGCAGTAATAAGAGGGCTGCAGTGAAGAAACTAGGGCAGAAGGATCTAAGGAGCCTTAGTCTTCCGTGGTGCTACCCGTCACGCCCCCGATCCACCCAAGTGCCTCACTCTCTGCTGCACTGGTAGGGCTGAAGAGCACCATTAGGGCTCAGGGCCCTAGTATGGCATTTTCATTATGCAGTATATTTAACATAGTGTTAATTACTCATTGTACTGCTACAGCATTACTTTTAGCAGGCATCATTTTGCTTCTTGAACTTTTTCAGGAATCATTTTGTCTGTTCTACTTGCCATCATTTTTGACCTGCTCATTGCAGAAGGTTAGGAAAAAGGGGAGGAAGAGGAGGAGGATAATAAGATGCTATTACATGACATGTCTATTACAGTAATTCATTTTGTGTGGCATAGAACTGTTGCCAGTGATAAATGCATGTTCCTGGTACAATTATGAGATGTACCTTGAGTTTTTCAACAATAAAACTGTCAAAAGGTTGCAATAGACACAAGCACAAATGTGAATCTGGCCCTTAAAAAGATGAAATAGCTCACAAATATGGTTTTTAAAAAGTGGTACTATTTTCAGAGATACATTTTTATACCCATTAAAAGTGTGTGTTGTTTCTGCTCTACAATCACAAATGTAATGTATTTTTTCTCATCCTACTCATTTGCTTGGCTAATTGATATGTTTCAAATACATTTCTATGGAGGTTAGAGTAATGATGTAATAATAGAAGTCTTAGCACAAAATCAGCATGTATTTCCATATATATAGGTGGAAGTCAGAGCAGTTATGTCCCTTTCAAAAAGCCTGCAAGGTTTTGTGTGGTTGATATCAAAAGCAGGTTAACCCAAGCAGGTAAGTAACCCTAAAGGCAGGTAAGTTGATCCAAAGGAGAACATGTCATCTTGGAAAGCAGAGACACTTTGGGGAGGGGTTCTTTCTTGATTGTTTTCTGAAAATTTTTGCAGCTATAAAAGACAAGCAGAGGAAGATCTCAGCCAAAGAAGCTAAAGCAAATGAGAAAGAAAAAGACAAACAAACAAGACACAAGCAAGAATTGGGACTGTGGCTCTGAGAAAAACTTACACAGAAGGCACTTTGAGCTAAATGCTGAATTTAAAGACTGAAAAAAATTATCTACAGAGGGTGATTTCACATCAACAAGCCCTGTTTAATGATAAGCAGTTAACAATAATCTCCAGTGGAACCAGTACGATAGGAGACAGCTCAATATTTTATGTTAAAAACATCGTCACTGGCCAAGATTAATGAAACATGCATTTTAAAATATTCCTCCCGTAGTTACCACCAAGGGTAGATGTTATTTGTGCTTAAGATAAACACTGGTTGATGGTTACAGCTAAATGTGAAGGGTTTGAGAAGCAGTAAAGATCAAGACTTCCTTAGTACCTTATTGCGACTGGTTTAGGCTGGCAGGCCAAGAGCCTTGGTTAGGATTTCACCCAGTGTGCTCTGCAGCTGCAGGTTTTTCCCTTTAGTTTTAAAACCAATTAAGCCATAAACTGTACCATGTATCCAGAGTACTTGTACCATATTAAAATATATGAACTGCTTAGGGGAGCTCTTGCTTGAACTAAGATTAGCTCACAGAATTCAGTAGCAGATAAATGGTTGACTCAGGAATTTTTTTGTTCTTTTTAAATCTCCTTATTGTTGAACATATTTTTCAGTAACTCATAGTTCAACCTGGGAAAAATAGACAGATGAAGAAAAAACTAAAGACAAAATATCAGGATCATGGTTCATAAAAGCTCTCTCTGCATCTGTCTTTACATAATTCATTCTTCTGTGACCTTGCTTGAAACAAAAATTTCAAAGGCATGGATCAGGTTTGCATTTTTACTGGTTTTGTGTGCACAATAAATGAAAGTGGGCAAATATTTAATTGATATAGCTGCATGGAATTTTTATGGAGGCTAAATAATCAAAATTATGCATATAGTAAAAGGGAAAATGGTTATATTTTTAAAATTAGATATGCAATTCCAATTTCAATTTTAAAAGCATTTCACTTGTGTTCAACATTTCTACTTTGTAATCGAGTATAAAATGGTGCTACAGATTTTAAATGTCTAATTTTTTTAAAGTTATAAAAGGACAGCCTTCTGCTACTGGCTTCCTACACATGTTAAACTTGCAGCTTCTAATACAAAAGCTACATTTCAAAAATTGAAGTAAGCAATGAGATTTGCTAAAACTAAGGGATTAAGGGAAATGCATAGTGAAAAGTGGCTCTACAAACTTAAGCAAGTTAAGTGCAGGCATGTATAGACAAGTGGATAAACTCAAATAAACAGAGCTGACTCACTTTCAGTTGGGCAGTATTGAGTTTGTCTTCCTGGTAAGTAGGTATATTCACTTTACATTGTGCTAGCAACTTCTATTTTGTATTAGAGTTGGTGGCAGAAGAATTGTATCCACTGGTCTGAAAGCACACCAGGACTGGGACTTCCATGTGTCCTCACAGTAATGATTCAATTAATGTACTATCCAGTCCCATTTTAGCCAAGCTAGAGAGATTTGAACAACTGAGACAAAGCAGTGCAATGCGCTACTTCAAAAGAGCCTGGTTCCTACAATGTGTGCCAGACTTGCTAAGTTTAATTGTCTGCTAGATAGATGCATGTGTCTGAGCAAGTTGTAGAGGATCCTTTAGTCAACATGGTGAAAGAAACAACAAATCACATCATAAAAAATGCACCTAATGCAGTAAGGTGGATAGAAACAATGAATATAATTAATTTCAATTATGGATATTGTACATAGGAAATGTTAAAACATAACCTGAAGTGAAAGATGAACTTACGGGAAAAACTGACTCCATTTACTGTAAATTAAATTAGTAATTGAAGCCCAGTCAGGGAGCTGGTCAAGACCTGAATGCAAAAAAGCAACCAACAAACTAAGGGACCCTCAGCAGGACTTCTGGGGTTTTATTCAAAAATCTTTGTCACTTATGTTAGATAGGAAGCTGTATATCCCAATCAAGATATGTTTGAAGATAGACACTATCTGTTCTCACAGATGACAATCATCTGGTAGCAGATAATTGCTGCAAAGTTCATAAACTGATTCTTCCTTTTAACCTGATTTAAACCCAGACTCTTTTTTTTTCCACACCATTATGTAAGATATTAGCTTTCATTCACTTAATTAGTATGTATTTAGGGTTTGACCATTTCCTGATGACATTACTCAAGAAGAGACATGGAGCAGTGCTTTTGGCTAAAACTAGTGTAACTCCTGCAGTACTCTGAGGTCAAGATGCAGTCTCTGAGGAAGGCTCTGGTTTGCTTTATTTATGAATAATGTAATTTCTTTGAGACTCTCTGATGCCCTGGTAGGGAAGATGTTGTTTGGCACAGAAAATCCTTTACATTGTCCAGATCGTTTCAGTTTGTAATCTCTTACATTGTAAAAACAGAAGTAGTATTTAAGCACTATGTAGTGGCAAACATAATGTGGTGCAATGATTTCTTTACAGTGAAGCGAAGTGGCGATAAGTTATGAACAAGGTAGATGCAGGGAAAATAAAAAAGAAGAAAGAAAATATTGTAGGAATGTAAAAAAACTTAAAAAAGTGTTCATGATCTTGAATAAAGGCATTGGACTGAACAGGATTAATATGCAACTTTAATTTGGTACAGGAAAAGGGCACCAAACTGCTGAGTACTTAGTGAAGAAAGATATTGAGAGAGAAGCATGGAAGTGGAACAGTGCAGTGTCAGTCATCTGGAAATAATATAAAAACTATTGCCTTTGACCAAGCAAAAAGCAACTTTAGACTGCATATATTTCAAACTATTATTAGAAACAAGGTAGACAAGTAGCAGAGTAGAAATGGAACAATTATTACCTACTATGGGACTTCAGAATATTGGGTGTGACAACATACAACAGTTATGTATACTTAGACAGCCACAGTGTTGTCCTTTAATAAGTTTAACTTTAATCACTGGGTTGCTGAAGAAAAAGTGTTGGGCTAAAAAAGGTATTTCTGGAGTTCTGGAAGATAATGAAAGCAACAGTATTAAGTAATGCGAATTTACTGAGTACAGAGCTTGCAAGATAAACTGGATGATTGCTTTTTGCTTTTTTGATAAAATTGCAAGACTATTGGATGAATTCAGACCAGTAGCTATCATTTATTTGGATTTTAATAAAGCATTTGACAGCAGCTTTCCAAATTAATTCAAATTGGCCAGGGAACAAACATGTTCACCTAAAGGGAAGTTGTTTGAAGAACTGTTAACAAAAGCTAATGAGAAGTGGGAATCTGTAAGACCTTGAGATATCTAGTGAATGTCTGGGTTTGCCCAAGTTTTATTATCTTCATTAATGATTTCTCAGAAAGGAAGAAAAAAGCAGCCTCTTAATGAAATGTACAGTGTGACGGACTTGTTAACAATAGTAACAACGGGGAAAATTTATGAGACCCTACCCAAAGAATTTTATTAAGGACAGCAATAAGATTCACCACTAAATGCAAGCAAATTCTTCTTGGAAAAAAAATCATCCAAGATCTCAGTTACTCCATAGAATGGGGAAATCTCAATAGTATCAATGGAAAATAGTCTAGAGGAACTGACAGAGCGAAGCAACTAGAAGTTTGCAATGAGTTATAGTAGCAAAATGATCAAGTACTACTATAGGATCACACTGTAAAGCATAATGTCACCGAGCAAAGAATCTTTGTCTACCAATTTTGTTTTGACTACAATTGGATATAGTTTGTCATTCTCAGAAAGAATTTAAGAAATGGGAATGAATTCAAGATGAGAAAAAAAAGCCAGGGTTTAAAGAGATGGTAATTGAGTGCTCTAATTAGATGTATCAACTCATTAATGAAATTCAGTCCTTGGCAAAGAGATTATGAAAATAAAAAGTGTCTATGTGCACTAAATAGGTATAAGAAAACAGAAAATCTTAAATTAAAGAGCAATCACTAAACCAGTCTATGAGTAACCTAAATGTATTAAAGGAGAGGAAGTTTCTCTGATTATATCTGAAGATGAGTCCTAATACCCATAAGAAGAGTATTTGCAGTATTGTCTTGAAGTACTTCGATCATTTATATGTTTAATATTTGGATCCTTACATAAGTTAAAGTAGTATGGGCCTTTAGAAGTAATAGGAAGAGCAAAGAAGAAGTGCCCTTAGTGCTTAGCTATCCCAAATTTCCTAGAATGAACAGGGTGAATCCTCCAGTAAGAATAATGGAATGAAGTTAAAAAAAGAATGCCAGACACAGGTGAGTGCTCTGCAAATACCCTCTCAGTGCTTCCATTCCCTCTCCAGTCTAGAAAACATTACGAAGAGTGAATCGAAATCAATAGTGGGCCAGATTTACTGCCCAGTCACATCATTAAATTTCTCCAGCTGCTGTCAATTTGTGTCTTTAAAAGGTGTTTCAAGAACATCAAACACCTTCTCTTGTTAGCTAAAAGGTGTGTAGATCGACATCTGCCACTCTACATGGATTGTACCTACCTGCCAACAGCACAGTTGCGAAGACTATGCTGGCCTTACTGGGAACTGCAAGAAGCACAGGGAATGGGAGGGTCTGGACTTGCTGTCCCTGCTACCAGAGCCTGAAATCACCCCATGATCAATCTTAGCCTAGTGATTGCCAGAAGGGATAGCTTTGGGGTAAGTATCGATAAGAATATATAAAGCTTATATTTTAATTTTAATTTATTCTTATCTTTGCATTTTTCTTTGTGTGTGGTTGTGGCTATACCTTGAAACACTCTTACATGACTCTGATTTCTAACCCTCAGACTCTCCCAGGAACAAATTACAGCAGTGCTCAGAAACTCAGCCCATTGGTAATTGAAAG
The DNA here is from genome assembly GCA_036023395.1 of Myiotriccus ornatus. Lineage (NCBI taxonomy): Eukaryota > Metazoa > Chordata > Aves > Passeriformes > Tyrannidae > Myiotriccus > Myiotriccus ornatus. The sequence goes on from JAYRBT010000042.1 coordinate 36,042,941, forward strand.
CACTTTGAGCATCTTAAAAATGAGATCTTGATGCATAGATAAATCTGGTGACACATTACAATATTGCCTTCTGAAAGTGTGCAAAATATTCCTGGCTTGCTGCGTATTACATAACATAGCCATTAAATGCAGATTATCTTTCAAAGCAGAGGCAGAGATTAATGAGTCAAACAAAAATGATGAATTAAATGAGCCTGATCAGACACACTTGCAAAATTAGCTAGCAAAGAGTTCTATAGAAACAAGAAATATTAGAGCTAGATTGCTCAAACACAATTTTAAGAAGACTGGCAATGCATATAAACATACATTATAACATTTTAGTATTCTTATTATATTCTTTTAATTTTCCTGTCAAATGCATAATGCAAAGACATTGCAGGCATTACTCTGCAAACAGTACCTTAGGCAAGAAAAAGGGTGACTACCTTCTTCTAGATCGAGTACTGAGACTCTGGTGGATTCTGACCCTGCACTGGCTCTTTCTCCAGTGGGACTGGAGACTTCAGTGGGACTCTGTGTGAATCCAGAAGTCTTCCCTTGCAGTCAGGCCAGATCAGAGCTATAAATCAAAGCCACTGATTTGCTCTGTGTCTTTAGGCAAATCATTTATCCCTAGCACAATGGAAGTCATTTAGCCTTTGCATAATAATACTTTCCCCCCAAGGGATATTGGGAGATGAGTATTGTAAAGTGGGAAAAAGTTTGGAGATCCTTCAGTAGAAGTTGTTTTGTGAATTCAAATTTGTATTGTTTTAATATGCTGTGATGGGCAGGAAAATAATGACTTGCTACATACCATTTGTAATACTAGTTTTCTTCTCATATCTGCCAAGATTTCATTGTGTGTTGGCAAGGCTGTCACTGATGCATTTGTTATCCAGATGTCACTAATATTGACCCTGAAACAGAAGGTTAACACTTCCCCAACCTCTTTATGTTCATGCAAAGTGTTTACAAAAGGACAAATGGCTCTGTTGTCCCAGTCTTACTGATTAACACAAGTTAAGCAGCAATTTGAACTTATCCGTAGTTGTTCTGTTTCAAAACTAAAGAAGAGCTTTTGGCCTGAAATCTTAGGGGTCTTCTCCAAATCTATCAGTAGGTTGAATAAAAATCATAGTTCTGCTTACCAGCTTTGTACAGCCTTCTTGTGAACAATCTTGGCTGCAAAAACAGTACCTCTGCAAAAATTTACGAAGTGTATTTTCAGTGGAGACTGCCAAGATGCCTTGCTGACATTACTTTAATTACCATATCATCTGATAAATGACTGCATAATTTAGAGAGATTCCTTTGGTGAGGCAGACACTGACTCCACCAGACTGAATACAACCTCTTTACTTAATTTATGTAAATCTCTGAAATCAGTTATATCCCCAGCGTATGTTTCTGGAACTCCATCCATCACCACCATGATGTCTTTATCAGCTGATGTTAATACTGCTGTTTCTAACTTGAAAGTTAAAAGATGTGAAAACTGAGGGGTAGATGAATGCTGCTACTCTGGAGATTTCTTATCTCCAGATGGAGTGGGGTCTGACAGGTAAGTGGTGAATGAACTGAACAACATCCTGTGTTTGCAATTACATACTCTATATTTATTTTTGTAATATTTCCATATTAGCATTTATATTTCAAAATATTGTTATAAAAGAACTGTGATTTAAAACACTATCCAGAGTTTGAATCAGGAGTCATATATTTTCTGAAAATGGGCAATAGAAATCACTGGAGAAAATGAAAATAATTCAGATACTTGATCATTGGCAGAGGCATCGGCCTTGGAGGATGTAAGTCCAGCAAAATAGGAATGTATAAGATCTATGTGTGGCTGTGCTGACTGAGGCACTGTTAACTTGAATGGTCGACCTTCTCAGATACCTTTTAATGTGAGAGATTTTCATCATACTTTACAAAGAAGAAGGAGAGGATGTTGAGCAATGTCTCTGGGAGAGTCAAAACAGACTAGACATGGAAAAAGCACTGCCACTGAAATTTACATCTGCTGGCAGAGGCCTAGAAAAGGAGGGTTTACCTGTAGGCAGTCTGTGTTGGGGGGGGAGCTTATGCCCATTATTCTCAGAGAGGCACAGAGCACCAACCAGGCTGAAGATGAAAGTGAAAAGCAGCTGCTCTAGGACTGCTTTCCCTGAGGCCTCTGTTGCCTCTCTGCTCCCAGCAGTTCCTGCCATCAGTTTGTGCCAGTGACTGATGAGCCATTGTCTGGGTGTGCAACAGACAAGATGATGTCTTTCACTGACACAGGGTGATGTGGGGAGGTGGGCTCTCAGCCAGTTCTGTGGGCTTGCTTCCTGGCCTCAGGGCTGGACACCCCTAGAATTTGCCAAATACGTCAATGAAAAAGGTGTCTGAGGTCTATTTCTGCTGCGGAAATACTGGTTAACTTTGTCAAAAAGTTAGTATTAGCTAAGCTGAACCAGAAAAACACTTTCATCTGTTACTCACACAATTTTTTGCACTGTTGATTCCCAGTCGATTGGTCCCCACAGCAACCTGAGAGAGAGACTATCATTGAGGGAGATACCTGCCAAATCTTTGCACATTTTCTCTTGAGAAAAATAGAAACAAAGAATCCAACGGCAGAGCACCTTTTCCAGAGTCGAGGTGGTCTGTTTCAAGACAGAGTGTTTTGACAAAGCAGCAATAATTTCACTGGTTAGAGATCTCATGGGAAGAGCAGTACTGCTGATCAGAGAAACACTTCAAAGCACTATTAGAATTATGATAATTCCTTCATTTAAAAGCTCTTCATGGCTTCCTATCAAAGTGTATTCTTGCACTGTAACCACACAAGTGTTATTATAGATAGCTTTAAGCTAACTATGTTGCTTTCACAACAGGACAAATAAGCAACTACTTTTGTGCATTCTGCCTCAGAACCAGGGATCTTCAGACTACTCACAGGCAGTTCTCACGTGATGTTTGCAATTATTTAGCTCATATTTCTAGTCTAATCTGGTCAACAGCAAGTTAAATATGAGTCAACAGTGCCTTGGCAGCCAGGAGGGCCAACCGTGTGCTGGGAGGCGAGGTAGAGTGGTAGAGGGAGGGGATTGTCCCGCTCTGCTCCACACTGGTGCAGCCTCACCTTAAATATTGTGTGCAGTTCTGGGCACCACAGTATAAGAAAGATATGATGCTGTTAGAGAGTGTCCAAAGGAAGGCAATGAAGATGGTGAAGGGGCTTGACGGGAAGCCATATGAGGAGCAGCTGAGGTCACTTTGTCTGTTCAGCCTGGAGAAGAGGAAACCGAGGGGAGACCACATTGCAGTTACAACTTCCTTGGGAGGGGAAGAGGAGGGGCAGGCACTGATGTCTTCTTTCTGGTAACCACTGACAGAACCTGAAGGAATGGCCTGAAGTTGTGTCAGGGGAGGTTTAGGTTGGATACTAGAAAAAGGTTCTCCATGAAGGGGGTGGTTGGGCACTGGAACAGGATCCCTAGGAAAGTGGTCACAGCACCAAGCCTGACAGAGTTCAAGAAGCATTTGAATGATACTTTCAGGCACATGGTATGACTCTTGTGGATGCTCCTGTGCAGGGCCAGGAGTTGGATTTGATGATCCTCATGGGTCACTTTGAACTCGGCATATTCTGTGGTTCTGTGAACTTCATACTATGGTAATTTTCAAGTTCGTAATTGAATCTTTCTTGTTCCAGAGTCTTTGTGGAAGACTTGTGGCTAGAAGTTGCTCATTGCTAATAATGCCAAGGTTGTGGGTTCAGTCCTTGTACAGGCCATTCACTCAAGAGTTGGACTTGAAGAGCCTTGTGAGTCTCTCCAACTCAGAATATTATGTGATTCTGAAATTACTCTCCTTGAGGACTCACGTGCTAACATTATTATTTCAATGAATTCCACTTCTGTTTAAGGCCAAATTCAAAGATATGTTAGTCTTGGGACTAATCTTCACTTTTTCACCTTTTGTGAAGGGCAGAAAAGCCCTAGTCCACATTTTCCTTTTGAAAGACCAACTGAACCTATTGGATGTTTATAGCCTACACCAACTAACACCCATGAAGGCCATGGGTTCAAGTCCAACCTACCCAAAGAACAGTAGATGTCATCAGGGATGATGACTTATTACATCTTGAAATAATGGTGATTTTGTGACTGTAGTCATTAAAATGTTCCCAGTGACTGGCATTACCAGACAGAACTGATTTACCAAAAGAATGTTATCTGCCTCCAAGAGTAATATTTTAGAATATTTAATCATGAGCAACACAGATAACAATAGTCTTCTAAGCCAAGATGGCAAAGTAAAAGTTAATACAGTCATTTTTCTTACATTGTAAGCAGGCACATTTAGTAAAGGAAGACTGCCATTTTCTATCAAATAATTTTGATCAAGAATAATGATCTTCCTTCAAACTCCCATTTTTCTTTGGATCTCCACCCTTTCTTTAAAAAGAAAGGTTTTAATTACATTATTCTTCCCTAGAGAAGGACTTTTATGAAAAGAAATCTTGAGCCCTTCAGCACTTCAGCATTATACTTTTACTTCCTAGTATTAGTGTAATTAAACAAGTTGATTTCACAGAGCCTATGGACACATTTTTATTATACATTTCAGGCACTCCAAGAGCAGATCTTGCAGAGCTCCTTCCACAGGATTCTCAATGTATTCTCTCTTCTTTCTTTGTCCGTATAATTCTGGGACTCTAAGAGAACAGTTTTCAAAAGGATTGCTTTCTGCTTGCATTTTGTTGGGCAAAAAGGTCACGATATTCAAAAGAACTTGTTAGGCATTGTCCTACTTCTTTTCCCATGAAATTAATTGTAAATTTCTCTTTATTTCTTGGAAGGAGAGTTACGGAAAACTACTACCATCTAACTTCATGAATTCTGAGCAGCTTGCACAATAGATATTTATTAAACGATCAGTCCTAACAATGAATTGTAGTCAAAATAAGTGGTAGGTTTAAAAGATAACATTTTTTATTACTAGAGGTTTAATCAATCAAAGAAAACAGTCAGGCAAAATAGTGAGTGACTGAAATACTGCACATGAATCATATTAATAGTCTAATTAAGCTAAAAGTAATAACACAGCCTTTGTCAAGCTTGTCTGCAACAAAATGCTACCATGCTGAAACTCAAGAATGAAATTACACACTCTTCATGATATGGTGCAGAAGAAAGCAAATGAGATAAATTACAGCCTGAAGTGCCAAAGGAAGGCACTTGGTGGATAAATGTACCTATATATTGTCAAAATACAGCACTGCAGATTTTTTCCATTGCATTAACAATGGATACCATTGGAAAGAAGGGTATCAGCTGGTACAATCAGAGGGGTCAACTACTTTAAGGAGAGACAGAATTTGTGCTGCAGTGTGCCACATTTTGAGTGATCTGAGTCCTGACAGGAGAGTGTATAAGCACAGTCAGCAGCAGTGGCAATATATTCCACTACTGATAGGATAATTAAGGGAAAGGAAGCAAAGTGTTTCACAAGCTCAGGCTGAAGTGTAAAGGCATTACAAATACTTAACATCATGTTTTCCTAATAAAATGAATTATTTTGGCATACAAGTGGTAAAAAGCACTTGAACCAAAGGAAAGTGAAGGTTGCATTCTGGCATCTTGGCTCACAGAAATATTTCTGTCCATATATTTGTCCCCTCTACTCTGCAGAAAATTACTTACGGTAAAGCAAAACTGCAGTGCCATCTCTTCAGGAATTGCCAAAGAGTTGTTCATCGCATGCACATAAACAAAGGAGAAGAATTATATGGTTAAGAATTACATTACGTGAAGTGTGTAGTGTTAAAATGTGAGTCAACTGGCTAAGACTGACAAGTTGTGTGTGTGTGCATGCACACGCGTGTTTGTGTATCAGAAGCAGCAGCTCTATACAGAGAAACTGGACCTAATACCAGGAATTTTGTTTCAGAGTAGCTCAGGTCTGCTCCCATGGACTAAATGCCCGTTAGCTGCTGGAGTGCATCTCTGGCTCAGTTTTCTCCAGAAGGAATCCGTTATAAGCTTTACCATATGAATCCCTGATGTGAATCAAAGAACAGTAAGGTTTGGGTGAAATTCTTTTCAAAGATACACTCAGGGCTCTCATCATAGGCTGTTTGTGCATACAGCTGCTTTGAAAAAGTAAAGCCCTAAAAGGCACAAAAATATTACTTATGATATTAGCGTACAAAACCATTCTGTTACTGATCTTATTCATACTTACCAAAACAAGAATAACACAATTTAAAGTTCTTTTAAAATATCAGGATCTTAATCTATACATGGTAAGTAACACATAATCCCCCCTAAAACTGATAATGACATAACACCCTTAAAACTGATTTTATTGTTTTGTAAAGAGGGAACTTTATATTAAATTTTGATTTTTTGTTATGACTGTGCATTGTGAAGTTGCTTGGGGCACTTGTAGTTTAATACTATGCAAACAGGGACAATAAGAAAAGTATACCTCAATTAATCATCCAGTCTTTCCATAGCTGAAGGAGGAAAACACGGTGTTCATCTCATTGTAATATGGATATCTTAATTAGGTCAGGTCATACATTGCGTATGTTGCCTGTGAAAAAAGGCTAGATACAAGTATGTGAGGAGAGATGAATATCAATCACAATATGGAAAGTGTTCAGGATGTTATCAAATCTTACCTTGATGAATCATAAATAGGTTTTTTATGGACATTATTTGTAAAGATAATGGACTTCATGACTTATATGTCTATGCCACCATTTATATATACAAAATCTTTTTAAATTGGGTGATATTAAACCAGTATGGAAACATTACAAAGGGCAGAAAAAACACATTTATGTTCAAACTACTGCAATATTGTTGATTAACCCAACAATTAAATTACTCAAATTTTTATTATTCACAATTTTCAAAGTAAACCCTAAGTTCCATTTTCTCCCAGTTAAGCACTTGAAATGAGAATGCAAAATGTCAGTGACTTTTTTTTTTTAACTGCTGGTCATTTCAAGTGACAACTTACATAATGTTTATCTTTATTTTTGTATGGTTAGAAATAAGGTTGTCTCTGTACTATATCTCCAAGGAACAGTAGTATACACAAGCAAAAATTACCTCCACCATTCACTCTGAATTTGCTCCTTCACTCTCTCCGCACAAGAAGGTGCTCTTGCTCACCACCAGGAGCAATCTCCATGATTGATACTTCCCCGGATGATGGCACAGAAGAGGCGAGGTCCTGACCGCCTTCGGAGCTTTCTCAGAAAAGGATTCAGGAAGAAATAAATGATGTCAAGGTCCGAAGTAACTTTTCTATGACTGCTATTCATGTTACCAAAGATCTTACCTCTAACAGAGATGAGTCAGTTTCTGAAGCTGCTGGTGTTTGAGGGTGTTGCAGAAAATCCACACCTTTTTTTCTGTGGTTATCTTAAAATTGCTTTGTGGGAGATAACTTCACTGACAGTTCAGCCTGTTTCCCAGAAACCTTCACATCTTGGATAATGGAGTATAGACACCTTCTACCCCTAGGCTGCATCCACACTGCTAAAATAATTTGTTCCAGGGAATTGTCCCTAGTTCCCAGGCCAAATCATACCTACTTTTATGTTCATTCTCATTGTTCTGTAGTGTGGATTCATGTCCCCTTTGAGCTCTGGGTAGCATGATTATGGTTCCAGGAAATAACTGCATGCTTTCTTTGCTAATTTTCTTTTGTTCAAGAAAAATATCTGGAATAATGCAAGGTTTTGTTCCAGACTGCCAGGCTGCTCTCATTTTCTTTTCTGTGGTTAGTGTTCTATGGGCCCTAGGGCATGGCAGGGAGATGCAGGATGGAGTTGGTGGGGTACAAGGCTTTTTGGGCTAGTATTTTAGGGCTGAGAAAGCCAAAGCTGGCTGATCGTGCTTATGAACTGCAGGCTATACTCCAACCTGGCTCCTGTTCCCAAGTTGCTTCACTTCAAAAGAGAGACGAAGAATGACCTAAGGCACAGAGCTACAGTTTGTATAAGATCAGGAGAGCTGGGCCTGAGAAGGAGCTAAATTATCTGACAGCTCTGTAATTTTTGGCAAGAACTAAAATGCATAAAAAGGCTGATAATTTTTATAACAGTAAAAGTGGATGGTTCAGATGAACAACAGACAGCTAGAGCTGTAATGACAAATGATATCTTCAGAGTAAGATAAATGGGATGAATTTTTGCTTTGATTTTGAGCAGGATGGCACAGCAAGAAGGTATGGTCTTTTTCATAGCATAAGAATTAAGCAAAATTATTTTATAAAGAATCCATCTACTTATTTGGGAAAAGGCTGACATACAGCAGACAATATGCTACAGGTTTTGGCAAGAGGTGCTCTCTAGTTTTTGGTGTTGTTTTTTTGTTTGTTTGTTTGTTTAATACAATCTAATCATTGTATGCATTCTAGGAATATGGGATGTAACCATACCATTAAACATGACAAAGCCCACTGATGTATTTGCCCAGTTACAGTGCACATATTGCCTAGGGATGTGGGATAACTACTGTTCCTCTTCTATATGACACAATTAGATTTTCTTTTCTGTAGAGTGCAAGTCACAACAGCTTGCCACTACTGGAGACTTTGGGAAATTACTAGAATGTCAATATTTACTTCTTTTCTACCAATATGTAGCAAAGCTAAAATCTCCTCATATATGTTCAAGTGTGTGCACATGTATGTAAAGCAAGTACTCTACAGTGTATAATGGCTTGTCAGCTATAGAGTTCAAATAATTTCCTAAGAGACAAAACACTGTAAATAAAATGTTTATGCAGAAGATGAACTCAATCTCATCTTAAATAGAAAAAAAATTACTAGATATAAAAATACATAGATTAAGACAGTGACTTTCCCAAAGGATATATGAAAGGGAAAGAAAGCAATACAGATTAGCCAGTGTTTGTAATAAAATGCATGCCAGTGTAAGTATGTATTTCTTCGTGTGTTAATGAGAGGATAAAAAGGGCGGTCTTTGAGATACGATCATGTTTCTTCTATGGCATGAGAAATTATGACCACGGCTCTTTAATTTGATACCTTTGGGAGGTGTGAGTTTGAGCCCTCTTATATCAGAAAACCTTAGAGTGGGTGTTTAGGCACCCGTAGGAGCAAAGAGGAGGAGGTGAGGCAGTGAGAGGAGGGCTATGTGCTTAATTTTAATGAAACTATGCATGTTGCTATAGACAAGGTAGATGGGAAAGACCAATGTAACCTTTAAAAGATTTCCAAATGTTTCTGACACAGACTTTAGCATTTAGTGAAAATATTATGCATGCTACAGTGTTCTATTTTATAGATTCAGTATACCTTTAGATATGGTAGTGTTCTCGATTGAAACTTTTCAGGTTGAAAAGAATGTAGACACCCTCTTTGTTTCTGTCCTATCATTTGCCTTTTTTTTGCCTTTTTTTTTTTTTTTTGAGAAAAGTGTGTGCTTAAACATAACTCTTCTTCATATTTTCACTGCCTTCAAAGAGTATTATGGATAACTTCATCAATTTCTTTGTAAATGTATTTTTTAAGGGGTCTTTGTACTTATTGCCTGTTCCAGACCTCACTAAAATAATTTCCAAGAGTTCCACTGATTTTGCCAGACTTTAGAGTAGATCCTGAATGATCTGGAAAGAGTGATGTGGTGTGAATGCCTCAAGACATATAATGTACAACTTATCTAGCCTGCAGAAATATAGCAGGATCACACAGACATACCATGGCAAAAGTGTGAAGAGCAGCAGATTGGGGCAGAATAACAAATAAATCAATGTGAAATTATCAGCTGAATGGTACATGTTTTCCTGAGTGAGCAGAAACTTTAAAAGAACATGTGAAAACAGTGACTTTTACAAAACACTGTGCAGTGTGTGTATACATGTATATGTGAGTATATGACTTGTGATGTGTGATTTGTGCTTACATAACTCCCAAGCCTGCACAAATCCTCTGCAGATCAGACTGAGAGGTTCCTGTAATTTTAGACAAATTCTTTTTTTCTGATAAAAGTACATTTTGCTAAAGCAACATATTTTGATAGTGTCTGACTACTTTGCTATGGAAGCTGTGAAGCCCAGATTAGTGACACAAGCAGGGAGAGGGTAATATGTTATAGTCATGCCTTTTAAAATGATGAAGGAGTTCTAAAAGAAGAAGTTTGAACCCTAAAATAGTGATGGATCTGATAATCACTTTGGCTTTGGACATAAAAGTACTGTACATTACATAGCTACTGCACAGCAACTCCTTTGGTAGGTGCTCCTAAACTCCCTGGTCCATAAAATAAAGTTTGCCCTCTTCTATGTTCCCCTTTGGCTAACAACATCCATTGAGGAAATTCTCACCTGGTAATCCATATATTCTGAGTTAACACCTCTCCTGTTCACAATTATGTATTGCTTTATTGGCCTGCAGTGTGTCTACAAGGAGGAGAGCTGTCTGAAGAGTTACCACAGTAGCCTTGCAACTCTGGTAGGCATGCCAGTTCTCTCCTTCCCCCTGGACTAACTCAATTGCCCTAATCTTTGACAGCACAAGCTCTGGTGGGCAGAAACCAGGGAGCCAGAGAGACATGAGTGCCATTTTGCCCTTCCTTAGCCAAGTGAAAAGCCAGCAGTCCCGAATGGCTCCCTGTTTGACTGGAGCTGACAGTGATGCATTCCCTTTTGCCAAGTTGCTCTTGCCTGAAGCACCAGTCAACTTGCCAAACCCCATCTGGACTCTTTTCTGGATCCTACCTTTTCTCTCCAGCAAGCTTTTTGGTAGGGGTGGCAACAGAATCAGAAACTGCAGTCCCCATGGTTAAGTAATTATACAGAGGGGACAGAAGGTGAGAGAGAATGTATCTGTAGACGACAGACAGCTCAACTATTCCCATCTTCAGATGAGACATCATTTATGTCACATACTTAATCATTTTTCCAGACTGATCAAACCAGAGGTTGAGGTCTGAAGATTAAGGATGGGGACATGCAGCACAGGATGTGGCCAGGATTTTGCTCTGGCAACACTTTGCCAAAATGACTGTAAACACAGCTCTTCAGTGGTCACTGTGACATATAGATTGAGAAAAAGTAGAAAAGGGAGAGAATTAATTCATTGTACAGTGGAGCAGAAAACTCACATCTGTCCTTTATACAAGCCAGTACACCCCATTTATTAATGCTGTTCTCCGCACTGACGGGTCTAGGCAATTAACATCCCCTGACTGGCTTCCCTAGTGTGAGGAAGGAGACAGTGTGTTTATCTTGGGAACATATTGATTTCTTTTTTAAAGTTCTCGAGTAAATTGCATCATTTTCAATATGTTAGAGACGGGAAGATAAATGCCTGGTCACTTGCAATAATTAAGAGATGAACTTAATCCTCTAAATTCTGGGCTGAAACTCCCCTTACAAAGGAAACAAGTGAAAGACAACTCTGGGCAAATCGAGATTTGTTTTTTTCAGTCTGCAAATTAACATCTAGTTTCAAAAATCCAGGCACTTCTCTACCTCAGAAAAGTGCATAAAAATTAGCCCTTCACATGTGCAGGCATTAGGAGCATCAGATTTTCTGGGGTAAGACAACCCATGTGCAGCACTCATCTGAGATTAAAATCCACTAGCCCTGAGGCACCTATTTGTAAAAAAGTTATTTAGGTTATTTCAGTGCCCATTCCTTGTCTTTTGATGTGGAAAAATATGTAACACTAGCTTTTATGTAAAGCTCATGCCTTCAATTTGTTAACTCTCCTTCCTCCCTCCTCAAGTCTCTCAGTCATACTCACATCTGCTGTAGTCTAAGCTGAAAATGAAGAAAGGTTTCAAAATTATGGACTGACTAAACCTTCAAAGCAAATGGCTGTGTTCAATACAACAAAACTGGATTATTAAGATGCGTTATCACCTCCAACATTTTAGAAAGATTTGGCCTGTTAACCGTGAGCCTCCTTATCCAAATTTTATTTACCCTGATGTTTTTCACTTCGAACAGATGGTGAATCAACCTTCTGGGTGTGAGGCTGTCTGGGGTTTTTGAAGAGGATTTAAAATAAAAAATAGAAGGATAGATAAAGTGCATCCTCACAGAGAGGATGTATGACAAAACACAGAGCACAGCTAAGATTAAATGTAAAGGGGTGGAAGCTGCATCTGTCAGGGGCAAGGAGACAGCCAAGGTAAAACTGTGCATGTTCTGTACAGCAGGCCATGCTCTACCAACCATCCTGACCCTGCACGGTGTCTTACCCTGCAGTTTGCCACTGGAAGTGGGAGTCAGAGGCTTACTAGCAGTGCTAAAATGGCATGGTGCTTCTGCCAAGCTGGGGTAGCAAAAATGGCTTTGCCAGGCTGAATCATGTAGGAACAGACAACTTGCAGCATGCTTGCCCAACCCCTTTGGCTTTAATCAAATTCAGGCGGCCTTTCTTTTCTCGAGAACTACTCTTGCAACATCAGGCTCAGGAAATCTAAATTCCAAATGCCACTTGAATGAGCCTCACATGAAAGAAATAATTTAGGATCAAAGTCAGGAGGAAGTACTGCTCTAGAGGCTGAGATCAGCAGCCCAGAGAGTAAAGTCATGCTGATGGAAATGGCAATAACAGTAAAAAAATGCAGGCAATAACAAAGAAATCATAACGCAAGTGGTGACTCATAAAACAAATATTAGGCCAACAAATGAGAATACCTGAATATAAAACATCAGGAAGAAATGACCTCTGAGGAAAATGTCATGAAGATGTGAAATAAAACTCAGGAAAATTAGCAGGAACAAGAAGTTGCTAAACCAAATGCAGAATAGAAGCTGAAAACTCAGGCATGGAAATTACCCTATCTAGAAATAGAGAAAAATGCAATTAGTGGGTGAGAGCTAAAGCTAGGCGTAAATTTAAGAAGCTCATTAGTGGTGGGTGGAAGCCCTGGCAGTTCCTGTCACCAGAGAGCCCCCACAGGGTCTGGCTCTGTGGTGTTGCCAGCCATGGTCCTTGCTGCACCCGGGAGCTGTGCTGACCCTAGACCCTGTGCATTTTCCAAGCAACTCCTGCCAGCTAAACTCTGTGGAATATGGCTGGAGTTTAAAGCCAGAGTGCTGTTAGCAATCCACTGGGGTGGATGTTTCCACTGGCAGAGAATCACTGGCAATGAATCAGAGAGTCAGTGAATAAAAAAATAAGTACAGCCAGACATTTGATAACAAAAATATTGTCATAGAAAATCTCCAACTCATTTAAATCTGTCTGTTGTTGTGCTCAAGGTGTCTGTAGGCTTTGGGAGCTGGGCAGAAAGCAGAAAACAAGACACACTGCTTCAGTGAAGTGTAAACACGCCATGGATTTTTATCTGTTTCAACAAACTGTTTTTTCTGGGAAGATTTTCAATAGTCCCCAGGAAGTGCTACTGAAAACAAGAACTGGCTCCTGACAAACAGGACATTTCTCTGAGCAAGGCAAGGGGTAAATATCTGTTCTGTTTAACTCTGGAAGTGATATAATTTGGGACTGTCCCTTCTCAGGTGGGTACCAGTACCATCGGGTTGAAAATTAACAATCAGGCAGAGAATTTTTGATGGGGCCAGCTCTGGCAGTTTAGGAAACTGCTGCCCACAGTTGCCTGTTCTGTCTCTCTGCCAAAGGCTGCTGGTATTAAGACATCAAGCTATGAACTCCAGTGGCCAAGTTATGGGTTCAGTTTAATCAAGCCTGATTTGTAATCCCGGGTGAAGTGTTGAGTTAAGCAGTGATTAAGATGGTCTTAAACCACCTCAGCTATTAGCTTCACTGCTAGTGAAGCAGAGCTTTCATACAGCTCTTGACCCAGTGCATATTTTAAATAATTTAAATTCATATAAAATGGAATAGCACGAAGAGAAGATGATGAATAATCTTTGCAAATAATCACCCTGAAAGAGATTCACATAAAGATCTCATAGTATGTGAACAATATTTACAGGGCACTCACATAAATATATGACAGCCTTGTACAAATCTCTGCACAAAATCAGTAGAACCAAGAAGCCAACCCCCAAATTTTCACACCTGCACTGTAACTTGGTGGTTATTGCCTGTATCAGTATTATTAGCAATTTGCAAAAATAATTAAAATAAAAAAGATTTTTCAGTTTATTCCTGATTCAGGGCAGAAAAAAATGTAAATGCATGAATGTTTCAGGACTGGGATAGTACCTTACCATAGATAGCCATCCTACTGATAATCCAACTGTTTTGTAGTGTGTCAGGCTTGCCCTTCATTCCTAAAGATATTGCAGAAAATCTTTCCTTGTTCTGGTTGTACTTTCCCTCCTTTGTTTTTTGTGCTTTGCTTCTATTTATTTCAAGTTTCCTTTTTTCCCCACATCAGTCGCTTCCTTCTCTCTAGTCGTTTTTCTTCCTTCTGTTCTCCTTTCAGCAACATTTCTTTCTTCTTTGCAGTGATTCCCTTTTCATCACACGAGAAATCTGGAAGAAAAATAGTCCAGGAGTATTTCCTCTGCCTCACCAGAGGAAACTTGCTGACATACTGTTCCTTCTCAAAGGAACAGAATTGGGCTCCTGAGTTGCACTGACTATGCCAGTTCTGCTTTTCTTTTGCTGTTATATGCTGTTGCATTACATGCTTTTTCCAGTCAGCCTTGATGTTAAGATTCATCTTTCCCTTTCCTGTATATCTTCTATAACACCTTCGTAATCAGTTTAAAATGTCTGTCCTTCGGTTTGTCCCTCTACATCACTTCTTGGATTATCTTACAGATGTAATGTGAGGGCCTCCTCACAGCCAAGAGCTATTACCTCTAATCTTTTATTTGGTGGTATAGATGCACACAGAGGACAGCTGATAGAATAACTGCTCAATTCAAGCAGTATGTACTATCTCATCTGAGAGTAGATTCTTTAAATGAACAAAAAATAAACTGAACAATTTGACGTTGAAGCAAATCCAAATAAAAACACAAAAGTTCAGAATATGGAACTGGGATGCAAAAGGAAGAGAAACGTCTTCACTATGTCTTAGAGAATAAATGGCAAATAATAGCCTTCTTGTACTTGTCCACACAGATGTATCTAAGCAAGAGGAAAACGTTACTGTAAAGACCTAAAATTGGTTGAAAAATTACAGAATACTGTTTGTGAGATTTCCCAAGACAAATGGCTTCTAAGGGATTGTTTTGTGTTTCTTCTTTTTTTTTTTTTTTTTTTTTTTTTATAAATATGCTTAATTTTTTTTTGTATTTTCAAGTGGATATAAAAAAAAAATATTGCCATGGCAAAAGTATAGAAGCTCAAATCAGTTGAAGAACCACTATATTTTTATTTCTTTTTCTGGCTGTAAATATTTCAGCAATAATCCAACATGTTTGCAGTACTGTAGCTGCCTGTAGCTACTACATGTTCTTGCAAACACAGGACTGTGAAATGTAGATCAATATCACAGGGGGGCTATAATCAACATGCAGATTAATGAACAGAATTGTATCCACTGGGGAACAGTAGAAGAAAGACTAGTTGTGCAATTTAATTGCTGAGTTGCTACTAAATCTCCGCTTTCTATCAATCTCTCTCCATTATAGCTATTGATGCATGGCAGACATTAAGAATAAAACAATAACATAGCTATTCAGAGCTGCTGGGGTTTGAGTGAATTGGAAACCTTAATGAAAAAGTTTGGATTATTTTCTACCTCTGAGCCTGTGAGAAGATCCAAGAGATTATTCCCATCTTTTTTCTTTCAGTAGAAATCCTTTTGCTCAGTAGTACTAGTAAAGCAAATTAATAGTTAAGCAGCAGCTTCCTGGAACAATTTTAAGTCTATCTGTTTCAACGTGCTTTTGAATGAAAGTTCCAACTTTTCATTAATTCAATTAAGTGAAGTGCAAGAGAAAATTAGTGTAGTATAGTGGTGGAAATGACCTCTAGTTATATATTATTTAGCTTAGCTACCTGTAATGAAAGCTTGTTAGCTCCCTCAGATCGTCTTTTTAATGCTTTCTTTGGAGCTTTTTATGGTTCAGCAGTTCCTGAAGAGGCTGTTCTTCACTTTCACAGACTTCACTTGGGGGACACTTTTTCACAATGCTTGTCCTTAAATTTCCTGCTGCTTCATATGATTTCTGCTCTTCCCCACCTTTATTCACATCCCTAAGTTTTTTGAATCTTGTTTCTTTGTAGTTATGCCCATTCATGTGGATACCTTATTAAAAATTGTCCCTCTCTTTTTTTTCCTTTTTTTTTTTTTTTAATTTTTTTTTTTGACAGAACTTAGTACCTTGCTTTCTCCTATTGGCATTACAGCATTATTAGTTGATTCCTTTCCATCCTTGCATTATTTTTTTCTCCAGTTAATCCCCGTGGAAGTACAAATGTTAATTACACCTTCTACATTCTTTCCTAGCACATGGAGGAAAGTGAAAACTCCAGGATGTGATCCTTTAGCTTATTCAACAGAAAATTGCACTGACTTTCTCATGACCATTATTGCTTACTACAAACTCATCTCTCGTTGCCTGTTTACATAGCAGTTTCTCGGCTTCACACAGTTTGGGTGGTTTTTCTTAACTCATTGTTTTCCAGTCTTTTCTGTTTTGTCCCAATCTCTTTTGTGCTGACTCTCAGTATTTATTAATCATTACCAGATAAAACCAATCTAAAACCAATCTAAAAATTGGCCCAATTTAACTGAATTTTGGCACCTGTAAGGCAGCTGCACATAAGAAACATATTGAGGGTGACTACGATTTTACTATTTTCCTCACCATTATTCCCCAAGTTCTGTATGACCCAACATTAGAAAACCAAATGTGGAATTTCTGCTAACTCATTTTGTCTCCTCTTTACTTTCAAATTCATAGCCAGCCAATCAAACACACCCAGCTTTTGCTCACTGTTCATTATATAATGTTGTAAAGCACCCCCATATCATTTTTATAAAATTTATGCTGAAAGTATGGGTCAGTATTAAACTTTCATTGAATCTCTAAGAGTCATCTCCCACTTTTTCTTCTTTCCTTCTTTGCTACTGGGTGTTTTAAATACTGTTTAAAGATGTTGTAAGAGAAAATGGTTTCCTCCTCCTGTAGGGATTCCAAGTGGCTTTCTTCCAGGCACTATTTCTGCATCCATAAATGAACACTTATCAATATGTCTGTTCATTTGCTAACTGGCTGAAGATTAACCTAGAGAGGATTGCCTGAGAAGATCCAGTTATTAGTTTCCATTTCAAGGCCACTTGAGTCACCTGAGAGTCTCTCCTACCTCCAGTCACAGGTTTGCATACAAGTCAAAATTCCCCAGTACTCTTAAACCACTTTTTGACCTTCTTGTCAAGCTCCTGTCCTGACACCCGCAAGGCAACAGGACATCCTACTCCCTCTAACTGGGTCACAGATGGCCCAAGCCACATTCTTCACTTACTCACTGAAGGAACATCCACGAGATAAATTAGAACAGATGTACAGCAACTTCTTCTTTTGGCATTTACACCACCCTCTGGTCTAATTAATCCTGACACTGTAACCATCGTAATATGAACTGCATCAAGGGAATGAAATAGTAGATCATCATCTTGATGGCAAATATGCTTATTTTCCCTTCCAGTGAGACATGATTTTATGTTCCCTTTTCTGTGAGACAAGTTCTTATTTTCTTCTGCTATACCCAAACTTATAACAATGAGACAATACACCTTGAAATCCTTACACTGGTGTTTGTTTAAACTCCCATCAATGGAAAGCTGATACATTTAAGGAAAAAACTGTCTACTTTCACCTATCTCTTCTGATGCAGTATTCTATACCAGAATTCTCGTTTGTTTTTCTGGTAATAAGGTACTGCACTAACAATTTTGGGTACCTGTTAATAATATATGTGGCAGTTATACATATTTTATACTAAAGACTGTCTTAAAAGCTACATCCTTATAAGTAATAACCTGCTTAGAAAAACACTTTCTTGAATTATTTATACTTATTTGGAACAACAAAATCAACTATGTTTTTATAAGGTCAGGCAAACAAGAACCATTAATATAGTAACATACCTCGGGACTAAGGTGGCTTAATATTTATTTTTTAATCACATAGGTAAGACAGCTTGCTGCAATATAACTAACCAAGCAAGACCTGCCTATAAAGCATTCTAATGTGACTGCATAGGTTAATAGAAAATTTACTAAAAGGATAATGTCTGAGAATGCTTTCACATACAGAGATAAGGGGAAAGATTTTTGCAAAAACTCATCTCTTTCTGTGAAAAAGCTAAAAATAAATAGCACTGACAAAAATGTTATTTTGAAAAATTTACAAAACTCCATTAGCGTTTTAGGTCAATGGTGCCAAAGAATGTCATCAGTCCGAAAAAAGTTCAGAAACCTGTCAAAACCCAAGCCCTATACTGAGACTCACATGGTCAGAAATCTTAACTAAATGGATGTTATGAAATCTAATAACCCTGATTCTTCATTGTCTTAGACTATTTGCCATTGCCCATAAAGGTTGTGTGAAAATCCCAAAATTTCCCAATAGAAATTTACACTATCTGTGTAAAGTATTCTTTATTGATGTCCATACCATCCCACAAGAAGAGGGGATTATCTTGGGGCAGTTCTGTGTGACTAGCCTGGTTTCCAACAACCTTCAGGCCACTTGCAGGATGAAAGTCTTCAAGGACTTTGCTTTCAGTCATATCTGGAATGGACAGTACAAGAAATTGCATCATTGGAAAAGTTCCATGGGAACCACATGGTAGCAGACTTATATGGCTCCAGGCTGTCCTTTCTCTACCTACCTTGGCTCTGCATTTT
Organism: Myiotriccus ornatus; assembly: GCA_036023395.1. Classification (NCBI taxonomy): domain Eukaryota; kingdom Metazoa; phylum Chordata; class Aves; order Passeriformes; family Tyrannidae; genus Myiotriccus; species Myiotriccus ornatus. The sequence continues at coordinate 36,061,714 of JAYRBT010000042.1, forward strand.
GAAGAACTGTGGAGACAGGAGCAAAGACAGCTCGCAATTTCTGTGAGCAAGAGAGAAAGAAGCATTGAAGAGAATACTGACATTTAGCATCTTCTGTCAATAATGCTTTTGTAATATGACCATACTCCAAAAATAGGATCTAGCAGTGAGGTCTTCTCTTACCACACTGAGTGACTCCCAAATCCACAAAGAGATTTCAGTATCAATTCATAAATGCCTCCTGAGAAAATGCTCCCATGAAAACATTGGCTTCCAAGTCAGTGCCAAAGCTGTGTGCCTTCTGGCATAAATTTAGTGTTACTTCATTTATGCCACTGGAGATAATATACAAGGACAATAAAAAATTATGAAAGTGATATTAGTGAATTTATTTATCTTTTGAAAATAAAAGTCACAGTATCTTAATTTCCCTGCCTGAGTGTTTTCTTTTTCCTTTTCATTTTCTGTAAGTGTGTCCTGCATTTGTGGCTCAGAAAGCTTCAAGGCCTGATGTACATTGCCATTTTCTAGGACTCTTATTTCTTTGAAAATTTTTGCAAACAAAGCTTCTTCCTTGAGCATTTGTGTGCAATGCTTTGGGAGAGTCATCAACATCTGTGAAGCCAGTGTTCAAGAGAAGGTGACAAAAAGAATGTTAAATGCATTTCTGAGCATACTTTTCTCCACGTTACTACCCATCCGTGTACATGAGATACTGCCAGTTCTCAAACAGTTATGTTTGCATTTGAGCACTGTTTTTTTCCAGGGCACATGAGTGAACATACTAGGCTGAATGCATGCTTGGATAGCTAATACTATATTTCTTCCATAACCACTTGGTTTGTATTAGGTCAAAATGATAGGAAGAAAAAAATTGCTTCTGCTGTTCTTCATTTTATTATATTTAAAAAAAAAAAAATAGAGAGGAATATTCACATAGATAGATCTTCAGTGTTATTTCCTTTTCTGTTTGATTTTGCTCTTGGCTGGGGTGGGTAAAACCTTTTAACCAGAGACAGATATTAATGGAACTACTGCTGCAAAGAAATCGGTAGTCTGTGAAACAAACTGCTGCCTCCCAATCAGAGGAGGAAGAAAGCCCCAAATTCTCTGGTCTTTCTGCTGCAAATCTGTGTGGAAATAGATTGTTGCTGTCATTCATATAAGAGCTGTGACAAAACTTTGAGATAGGACTTTGATTGCACCATAAAGGCAAGCTATACCCGATCTAACCCTTACTAACACTTATCAGATCTTTCCAACCAGTCCCTGGTGAGTGCTGCACAATGGTTTCTGATCTCTTTTCAGTCAATAATTTAAAGCTTTGCCAAGAATCCTCTGGCTGCTGTTAGTGACTGTGGAAATATCATCAGTAGTTTTCATTGGACATCATTAGAAACACTGAAGAGAAAGTGCTGACATTCTAATATCAGCTGATCCTTTTGAAAAATTCATTGTGGTGAGCCAAGTGGGTTAATTTGGGCCATCATCTGGGAAAAGTAACACTTGGGGAAAAAAAGAAGCAGCCAAAACCTTTAATTTTCTTTTTTGTTTCTTCTTTGTATAGTTACTTTTCAATTTTAATGGCATTCTCCATAAATTTTTGTTAAAATAATGCCCTTTATACCTTAACTGGCTAACTCCACCCTATATCATATGTTCAGGCAACTCTCCCTTTGGATTGAATCACTTTTGCTTGATGGCACTACTAATGTCCTGGACCAGCAACATACTATAATCCACACCTGTAATCCAGTTCCTGTTTCTTTGGTTTTTTTCTGCCATGCTTTCTTTCAAGCTCTCATGATGCATAAAATGAATATTCTGTTTGTTCTCTTCATACATTTCAAGGTGTGTGGAAAACAGAACTAGTATTTGGTAGCCTAATAGTTTGTCTGAGAAGCTTGTTAAAATATTATTTTGGCAAAGAAAAATGACCACACAGTAGTGCTAAATAGTTTCTACTTCAAATCAGAAAACATTTTAGGCTTAAAACATCCATTTTTTCATAGCAGCACAGATTTTTTACTTCAGTATTGTACAGTTCTCCAATAGCAATGTTCCCTAGGTATTTGTCAGTGAGTGCCTGTGAAACTGGAAATGAACAATGTTGAAAGATAAACAAAGGGTGCTCTAAAGCAAACACTAATATTTGAGGTTAACATGTATGAAACCTCATTACTATTGCTACAAGTGAGTGTTTGGAATGAAATCTATTAACCACTTAAGACATTTTGGATCAATTCACCTAACAGTTCATTCTAATAACAATAAGTAAGGGATCTTTATAAAATCTAGGAATATGATGATGCTGATTTCAACCTGAGAAAATTGTAAGTTCATTTGGTAGACTTAAGCAATTGGTCAGTTATAATTGTCACTTATGCACACACTAAATAGATTAAGATTTCACTAACTAGAAAATTCCACAAAGCAACTGTCAAAGGGAATCATGGACCAAAGGGTTTTGAAGGGGTAGTGATGGTATTGGGATGAGGCTGGATGCTGCTGTTTTGTACTGTCTTCAATGACCTTAGAAATATACCTATCATCTGAGTTGATACAATGCATGTATGAGACACTTTATAGACAGATAATGATAAGGATTAAGTGCTCCCTTAGGGCATTTTCAAATATTTGGTAAATCTGGCTTATTCACGTGGGAGGTATTTCAGTGCAGCTGAAGAGTGAGCCAAATGTCTCACAATTGTGAATGCAGAGCATCTGCATAGATCAGGAAGCTGCATCTTGGAAAGCTACTCCTCAGAAACAATAAAGGTATTCCAGGGAGAACTAATCTGACATGAAATTTCAGGTGATGCAGTGCAATACTGAAGAATGTCTCGGGATGTGTCAAGGGAGGAGATGCTGTGTGTTTCACAACTTTGGCAGCCTCTGTAGGCTTTTTGGCCTTTGTACGATATTTATGCACCACTGTGTTGCCGAAAAGGCTTGTCTTTACTGTCAGTAAACCTGGAATGTGAAGTGTTGTCTCTGATAGCAGTTTGCAAACAGTCACACAGTCGAATCCACATCTGCAAATCTTGGTAAGATCTTGAAACTGGACATTCCTTGTCTCGTCATCTGCAAGGTCTTATTTGGAAGGCATCTTCAGAGCTGGATCAGATCCTGCATAAGCAATAGAGAAGCGACACCACATCTAGCAGCCTGCTCAAGCCGATAGCCAGAGTGTTCAACTGAGCAGCAGGAGACCTATTTGGAAATTGAGACTAAGTCTTTGTCTTCCCAGGGTAAGATCTCCCTTGCAATTTTCATGTCCGACGTTATTGTAGTTGGATGAAATTTGCAGTTAAATTTTGATCTGAGAGAAGACACGGAAAGTGTGAATCTGTCTTTAAAATTTACAGGTCAGGACTGCTGGGTGGGATGCAAAAGCCACGTGAAGATCCTTGCTCTAAATCAGAAACACAGATTTGGCTATGTACTTCACCTTTCATGTGAGCACCCTTATCATTGACCTATTGGTTATACAAAGCAGCTTTTTATTCCTTTATGACTATATTTGTAGTTAAATCATGAACACAAGAGTATAGCAAGCCTTTTTTGCCAGACATTTGCAATTCAGATGCTGCCTCTTTCCAGGTGCACCATGTGCAGTGTGTATACACTGTGCATAGGAAGACCTGAGGTTAGTGCAAGAACCATAGCTTAACTACCATCTTGGGATATGCGTGACTACACATCTCACTGAGATGGGAAATAACCCATTGTCCTATTTTTTCTAGCCTCTTTTAGAGAAGCACAGCTTATACCTTTTCTAATGGCATAATAACTCTTCAATTGTAATGCTTCGTTTTTCCATTTCTCTATCCTTTGATATTCCATTTGGTGTAGATGTGAGACTGCCCAGAAGAAATGCTCTTACCATGTGCACATAAAAAACCTAACCTGAGGTGACCTCATAGTTAATATTGATAAATTAAGGGAGTGCATTTCTCACCTTCTTAATTTTCTCCAGACTTTATTCGTCCTAATTTTTAGCTGGTTTAGTTCTGCAAGTAGAAATGGCAACTTGTGTTCCTATGGATTTTTAACTCTAATTCAGATTCTTTGGTGTCTACTAGCATGTAAGCTGTAATGGAAGCTTTTCCTTATAGTTAGAGCATGGATAGCAACTCTTCTAGTAGCCATTTGTTAGTGTCTGATGGGAGCTGAGTGCGTGTCTTTCCCACCTTGTGGGGAATCTACACAGTCTTTCTGTTCTAGTAGCTTATTTTCTGGCATCTTGCAGAGACTTAGTAATTTCTAAGACTACTTCTGGGATAATGAATCTACTTCTGTGACAAATGTGGTGGCAATTTATCAAGAGGCTCAAGCACAAACAGATAGACAGATAGACAAGACAGACACATTTCCTTTCTTTGGAAGGTGAATTAAAAAATACAGGCTGGATTTTTAGATGTTAATTTGCTCAGCTTCAGCCCACAACTACTGTTTGTTTGGGTACATTTTTTGCAGATTATAAAGGTGTTTGTACTTATTTTCTTCCTGTCAAAGCAGTTTCATGCTATAATCATGTTCCAGCTCCTTTTTCTTCCGATAGACTCAACAAATTGTGTGCTCTAAATCTGTCAGTGGAAGGTATTTTTGTTCCAGACCTGAGTTCAACCCTATAGTTTTTCGTAAGCATTTTCCCCATCTTTTTCCACATCTTTTAGTATTTTTTACCTAAAACACTTCCCAGACGTATACACTATTCTAATATCAGCCTTCCCTTGTTTTGTAGGTTTATATTCAACTTTGACCAGGAATAAAGTCTGTTAAAAGAAAAAAAAAAAAAAAAGAAAAAAGGAATCAGAACATTTAGTAGCTTTTGCAAAATTTTGCAGGTTTCTAGCATAGCCATACTTCTGATACATTTGTTACGATTGCTGGTTTTAGCAGCCACTGGAGGTTTCAAGTGCCTGATGCCTCATAGAGCACTGTTTGTTGTGAATTGTTTAAAATGAACAAAATGTAAAAATTTCATAGACAGTTAAAAAACCTTGCATTTAGAAGAATGGAATAAGTGTTCTGCTCCCCACTTTATAAGACAACATCTCAACCCTCCTATTATATTAAATGAGATGACAAATCTGAGCTTTAGAGGTGGAACAACATGTTGTAAGCTTATTAAACGATTGTGGTGTGTCAATGCATCCCAGCCGCTGAACGACCCTGTTGTATATTACTTTTTTTGCAGAAACATTTTTCTGAGTCCTAGAAATACTGCACCACATCTTTGGACATGTCTTTCATGACACTTCAGAAGGATATCATAATTACAAGATAGTTCACACCTTGTTAATGTGCATTTTACAGCTGTTAATAAACTTTATCTACCTCTGGGGATTAACTCTGTAACTTTCCTCATCAGTTCTTCCGCTTATTGTAGGGATTTTTTATTGAAACAGATTTCAAACTTATTTTAGATTTGTCTTTTTTCCTCTTGTTGATGAGTGATGTAAACCTAAACAAAGTTGTCCCTTTGACAAACTGTCAAGGCCAGCTGACCTTCATATGTCCATTCAAACCTGTGATTATTTTTAGAAGAAAGGAAAACAAAACCTACCCTGAAATACTCTGGAAAATAATTTATTAAAAAATGTATTTTAAAGTTTTTGTGTCAACTGAAAAATTTCTGGCAGAAAAGAAAGGTATTTCAGAAGGTTTCTCCTCTTGTGACTCTGTATCTCAGTTGTCATACTGGTATTTATTTTACTTTCTGTAAAGAAATCCAGTTGTAGTTACACGAGGTGAAAGAAGCAAGGCATCTCTCTGCTATAAAACATTCAGTGCAAAAGAATATCAGTGTAAGCTGGTGGTCATCTTCTCCATTAAGCCTTTGAAACACAACAACTCAGGGCATAGAGACTTTGAACTGTGAAGAGCAACATCCTCAGTCTTCTTGTAGACAGGCTCTGCCCCTCTTTCAGAGTAGGAAGAAACTACTTTTTTCCTAAAATAGGGACTTTTAAACAGAAATTGTTAATTTCTTCCATAAGAAGCCACGATTTTAATTTAAAACATTGTAAATATCAACATTTTTTTAGTTCAGTTTTTATTTAGAAAACAAATATTGTGGTCCATTATCAATAAAGATAAATTTGTGTTGTTCTTTTTGCTTCAGCAGACACATTTTGATCTATACCTGAGCAGTCTGACAAACTGAGAGGAGACCATTCTTCCTTTACTCTGAAAAGCATATTTATGTAACTGTGAATTATGATTTTTTACAGAAGGAAATGATGCACTCTTAGAACTCTGAGTGTAGTGTCGTGTCTCTTCAGTTATTTCTACTGACATTGACTTTTATGGTTCTGATTTAAGGCAGTATTTTCATTAACAATTCTTTAATTTGATCCTTAGCTAGAACTTATAAAATTAAAAAATGTAAGTACATTATTTAAAAGAGAAGATTTATTTTAGACTCATCTGATTTATTTATTCACACATAATTATCATGCATTTATACTTTCCTTTCTTTGAATGAATCCCACACTGAACTTGGAAGGACACTTTCTCCCTCTTCATAGTACAAACCAGTAGAACTTATAGTTTCACATGAGAAAATTATTTCTTCCTTTAGAAGTATTTCTGGGAAGAACAGGGCTTTCAACTAGTGTATCAACTCAGCTGAGGAAAAATGATGGATGTTGTTGTGACCCTATATTTATCACATCCAAGATAGCCCCACATGCCTTCTGACTGTGGGAAACCAGCAAAAGTTGCATTGCTGTGGTGAGTTGACCTTGGCTGGACACCAGGTGCCCACCAAGCTGCTCTATCACTTTCCTTCCCAGTCAGTCAGGGGGAGAGAATAAGATGGAGAACGACTCGTAGGTCAAGATAAGGCACTTTACTAAAGCAAGAGTGAAAATTTGCGTGTGCACAACCAAAGAGGAAAATAAAAACGTTTATTCTCTGCTTCCCATTAGTAAGCGGTGTGACTTTGGCACATGTAGCTGTTGTTCTGGAAGGAAAACATTGTAAATAACAAATGCTCCCCCTTCCTCCTCCTTTCCTTAGCTTTTATATCTGAACTGACATCGTATGGTATAGAATATCCCTTTGGTCAACTTTTGTCCCCTCCCAGCCCCTTGATGTTAAGAGACAGTGCTGATGCTGTGCCAGCTCTGCTCAGCAGTAGCCAAAACACCTTTCTAGCTACCAATGCAAAACACAGCACTGTGAGGGCTGCTATGGGAAAATGAACTACCTCTCAGACAGACCAAATACAATCGTCTAAAAGTTTATTCAGGGCCATAGTTAGTGCCGTGGGGATTTCTAAAAGTGTTTAAACATCAAACCAAATTTTAAAAGAACTTGAATCACAAATTCCAGCTTAGGTCTTTCTGGACACAGATGGGAAACAAGGGATGTTTTGAAGGCCTACACAGTTTTACTCCTTCTTCAGGGCCTTATGGAAACAGATTTCAATGATCAAGCCTAGAGTAAAGCAGATGATATCTGACCCTAAGTGTTTACAAATATTCAGCCAATGAGCATTCTGTTCTAAACCTGATTGCTTTGTCTTGGACTTTGGGAACACACTGACCCTCAGCAGGATTTTGAGAACAAAGCATCTTCTCATGGACAGTAATTCTTACTGATTCACCACTGGCACAGGCTGTTTTCACAGAAGTGGCAGAGTTTTCAAACTGTTTGTTACTCATTGTGTGTGTGATTAGTTGTCCCAGTCCAGTTAGTTTTGTTCTCACTCACTTTCTGACTGATATTTTTTAAATAGAAGCTAGAAATACAGAAGGATCAATAGACAGCAATTAATAAGAGTCTGCTTTTATTTAATGTTTGAAAACATGTCCATGAAAACCTGAAAAATATGATTGGTCATATTAACAACTTGCATGACACACTTATCACTTTCCGATAAAGTGAAGTCAAACCCATTTGGTTAAGAATATACCTGAGACTTGACATTTCCATTATTCATTTCCATTAGACCTTGAAATATTTGTTTCTGACTGGTAACAAAGAAAACTAACAGAAAATCTAATTCCTTGTGATCTGAAGGTGTACTAAGCAGTGAAACTCTAAGGCGGGGAGAGAGGAAAATGTTGAATTAATTTTGTCTTCTAAGTTGCATTCTCAATTGCTTTTTCTAGGATTTTTTTCTTTCCTTTCCACCTGCTTTCTAATTGAAAGACTCCTGAGGCAAAATCATGTGCAAAGGCCAGTAAAGCACTAATAGGCACGGGCAGTAACTTTAACAAGAATGAAACATTTCTTCTTGACTGTTCACTTTATTCACCTGTTCCTGACTTTTTTTCCAGGCTTTTTTAGTAACCATGACTGTTTTCTTCTCAACATATTTTGCTTATTGTGGTGGTGCCATGTATTACTTTATAGACACTGAATTGCAATTAAGTTTGGAATGCATTTCAGTTTGAGAACATGAAGGCCACCTTTGCCCCAGAAGCAGCTTTCAGAGTGATTGTGCTGTCTCAGGCATTTTATATATTACAATAGGTTTGTTGATGTAGGTAAGCTGGTGCAGCTCAAGTGGCAAATGCTTTTTCTGTATAGACAGCCTGTGCCAGGAAAGGAAAGCATTGTGCTGTAATTTATATATTTTCCCCAATAAAATAAAATATACTGGCAATAGCATTTTTTTTTCCTTTCAAACACAACTGTATAAAGCACTGGCTCAGTGCTTTAATAATCCTTTGCAAGTTATTGTATCAGCACAGAATGATTATTGGTGCACTAGAGCTGGCTGAGGCTTAAAGACACTACCCATAGAAACCTAGGCTCGTAGTAGCATGGATTGCTTTTACTGACACGTATGGTAAAAGACTTATTTCTTTTCTGTGGCCAAGCCTTTCATGTAAGGTAAACCTTTTTTTTTTTTTTTTTTGCATGGACTGTCAGCAACAAACTCAACTATGATGCCTGAAAGCAGGGCTTATATTCCTATTCTGGATAATATAACCCAAGCCAGTGTTTCAGTTTAAATTTTTTCCTGCTCTAAATGGATGTCCTGTTTCGGGTGTTCTGAGGTGCATAAATCTCATTGTTTTCTGACAACTGTAGACATGTTAATTGTGATGTGAGAAAGAAAACTACTGAAATAGTAAAAATCTCTTCACTGTGGAGGAACACTTTCTAATCACCTCTACTGGTTGCTAATATTTCTTCTGTGTTGCTTCTCTACATACAAATTGTGTGAAAAGGAACAGGGGAGTATTTAATTCCATGTAGCCCATGAGCTATTAGGTACAGATCTCTCTTCTTTTTTCCCCTTGGTCACGCAACTCCTATAGAGCTGGGTTTGGGGATGCTTATGTCCCATGGTGCAGCACAGGACGAAAGGTTCTTGAAATCACCCCTCTTTGACTAAATGAGTTGGTAACAACTTGAAATACTATCATATAATGAAAGCTAGAAAAGAAAAAGAAAGTAAGGATGCTGTGTTTGGAAAAAAAAACAACAGGGATTTTTGCTAACCATTGTCTTAGCTGTTGCAACACCAGTTGTAACTATTTATTAAAGCTCATAACTTTCTCTGAAGAAATTTCTGTAAATGCAACGGAAGGAAAATATAGCGTAATTCACTGAGCTATCCAGTCTACTGCACCGTTTGAAAAAAAAGTATTCTTTGCTTGACTGATGTTCTGCCTTGCATATTCAGAACACGTATTCAACCCATCAGTTCTTCCCAGGTTATTACGGGTTACAAGATGTCTATGTTCCAGTGGTCATGGGAGAAAAAATGGTTTTCCCTTTACACCATTTTCCTTCATTACATGACTTTCATACCAATCTATTTTTCATCCTTTTTATGATCTTTTTGACAGGAGAGATTTTGTCTTATGCAAAATGTTTAGTGTGAGCTACTTTGAACCAAGTTGAAATAAATACTGTTATATTTTCTACACTGTTTGCTCAGCTATAGTAGCTGCTCTTGGGTACAGTTCTAGACACAGAGCATAAAATATCTCTATTTTTAACTTTATTTTGAATTACTGTTAACCTGCAACTCTTTGTTAGCCACCTCTAAGCAACAGATCAGATTTTATAGCAAGGCAAGCTCTGTATTGCGCAGAACCGTATTAATTCCATCTGTCCTCTAATTAGTCAAACAGAAGCTATGTGTACTGATTTGGTTTCTAGTAGTTCTCTTTAGAGATCCAAAAAAATGAAGAGAATAAGTATAATGCTTTCTTCAGACACTGTGAAAACCATGCTCAAGTCAAGCTACCACATGGCATACGGAATGGTGGTTTGGGGAATAAGGTAATGGCAACAAGGTCATACTAAAACATTCTTACATAAGTCAGTATATTCAGGAGGGGAAATTATCACAGCAGTGTATTGATGTATTGATTAATATACTGATGTAATGCACTATAAACATATAAAAACATGTTATATAATAATCAGAAATTATAATCTGCCTTTCATCATTGTAGTCTAGTTAATCTCTTCTATTATTATCCTGTTCCATTCTTCCTCTACTTCACCTTTTCCTCTTGTTTTCATTTTGTCCTTTTGTACTGTAGGAATAATTCAAATGTCTCATAAAAACTTCTCTCCTGAAGTCGTTTCTGCAGATACAGAAGCTTTGAAGTTCTGAATTAAATTATACATATACCCAACTGATATTTCTTGAGACATACCACTCTGAAAACCTTCAAGTTTCAAACACCAAAATTTTCATACATGCTTAAACCCTGCCGGATCAATGAACAATTGTTGGAGCTTATTAGATTGGGCAATTTCTATTTTTGTATGATAATTATTGATGAGCTTCAGAAGACTTCATTATTTTCTTCCCTGGGTTATGGTCTTATCAGAACTGGCAAGTGAGAAAGAATGGTGAGCTTTGCTCCTGAGGAAGCTGTACAGCAGACTTGGAGGTGACTTCAGAAGGAGAAATGCTTCCCTGAGGCTTGAAAATTGTGTTAGAATTAGTCAGGAATCTGTACTTGATCCTTTAGAACTCCATATGGGTCAGAAAGTAGTGTAAGAAACCAAGGAAAAGCTGTCTTAAACTAAACTGACATGTTGTCAGACTTCAGGAGCCTTAGCAATGGTGGGGTTTTTCTGATGTTTGAGGCTACATGAGGCAGCAAAAGGCTCTGATGGTCTTTGTCTCTGAGACAGTTTTCAAGGTGTCCACTCATATAAAAGTAGAATTCCTGCATGATTTTTTACATATATAAGCTTCATAGAGAGAAGCCTCACAGGTTTTGCCTCTTTTTCCTAGGGTCCAGTTTAAGTCAATGACTTCAGCAAATGTAGAGGGAGATGCTGTACTTTGCATAGTGCTGTCCTTGGGGGAATGAAACTGAAGTATGACCACAGCAGAAATCTGATTCATCTTCTCACATCGACATCAGACTTACGCTCAGACACTATTTAAAGGTCCTCTACCCTAGAGATAGTGGTGTTAAATTAAACAGACCAATACTTGTCCTGTCTGTTCCTGGCAACATTCAGGTCACGATGGATCACCATGGAGTACCATGGCAATGGGATCATTGCCTCTGTATTTTCACTGCATCTTCCAGAGGTTTTAGACTCTATTCATCTATCAAACTATTGACTCTAGATTTGGACTAGGATTTGATCCTAGTCCAAATCTTGCTCAAGTGGACCTTCACTGCTGTCTGGAGAGTGTGATGTAGCACTTATTCAAACAACTTTCATTTGTAAAACTGTTTTGGATCAATCTTCTATCCTGCAGCTGGAGATGGAGGTGGCACTTTGTTTCAGATCTTTATTCTGAACAGTATTGCTAAATTGCAGTGCTTCATAAACAGATGCTTTGTCCAAACCAAACAGTTCATTTTGGTGGGCCCACTGAAATGCATTCTGTTCACTGCTGACATCTCTGAACTGTTTTGGCCGAGATGAGAAACATAACCCCAATCTGAAGTTCTTACACAGTTCTCTATTTCTTCTATTTCAACTAGATTTTTATGGAATTCTGCAGCTTCACTATGATAATTATTCAAAGCTATGGAGTATAAACATGTATTAAAGTTATTCCGTCTGTGGTATTAATTATTAATAAGATTTTGTTGAAGCTCACAGTTGAAAATACAAGGCAAGTTGACAGAAGTAATTGTTACTTCTAGCAATATTTCTGGCAATATGTTTCGTTTAACATACCAAGTGACAAAGAAGTCATTGAGCTATGACATTGGACCAGGATGAATGGGACCTTTATAGACAGAGCTGGTCCCAGGGCAGGGCAGTTCCAACCCAGAACAGATTTGGAGCAGATTAGTCCAGGGTGTCAGAGGGGTACACCTGTGACAAGACGCAATGGCAAGGTCCATGAGACATCCTTTCCCCAGACAGAGAGAGCAGGGGAGGGCAGGGGATAGCAGGAACTCCTGCTGAGTCTTTCAAAACAAAGTTTTCCAAGCTGTGGTTTCTATGAGGATGCTTAGAAATGGGCAGGGAAGGAGGCCTGACAGCAAGCCACAGAAATCACAGAATGTGTGAAGCTGGAAGGGCCCACAATGGGTCAACAGGTCCAACCTCCCTGCTCAAGTGGGGTCATGAGCACATGGCACAGGATTGCTTTCAGATGGTTCTGGAATATCTTCAGTGAGGGAGGCTGAACAATTGTCTCTGGACAATTGGTTCCAATGCACAGTCACCCACTCAACAAAGACATTCTTCCTCATATCCAGGTGAAACTTTCTGTGCTTTGGTTTCTACCCTTTGCCTCTTATGCTATCACTTGGCACCACCAAGACGAGCCTGGCTAAATCCTCTTGACACCCTCCCTTCTGATACTTATAGACACTGATGAGGTCTCCTCTCAGTCACCTGTTCTCAAGGCTGATCAGGTCAGTTCTGTAAAACGGATAAAGTTTTGGCACATCTCTAAAGTTCTCTCTCTGTGGTCTTCTGACTGAATACATCTTTTTGCTGACCATACAAAACGCTCAGATCTGCTGGTACCTCACCCAGAATAACTGATATTCCACCAACTATGAAATCTTTTGTGGATATAGATTTATCTCCCACCAGCTTATGAACAAACTTTAGCCCAGATTCCCCTGTATCTCAGCAGATGATCTAACTGCTGTCTTACAGCACGCATCAATATATCATCTGTTGTTTTGTTGATTAAAAGTAGTTGGTTTATTAGTAACTTGACAGATACTTTTTAAGAAATATTGGTAGAGATGAATACTCAGTGCTAGAATCATGATATGAATCCATTGCAATTTCTAACAAGCTGAGAAACCCTCTGTATGGCATACAGCTGCTTTTTGAGCCAGTGATGGAATGATGTCATTTCTTCCCTGTGTTCCAAAAAGTGCTCTTGAGGCTCTCTGTTAAGGACAGAAATCAGAATTTTTTCCTGTGCCGAAGGTCACAGTGATGTGGGCAAAGATAACTAGCACCCCGTAGAAGGGATCCAAAGGTGCAGTTTACATTTTTTTCAGAAGTGATCCTCTTCCCAGACATTTGAATACTGTGTAGTTACAGTCTCTTGGGGCTGAGATTCTAGGGACCATTTCTTAGTTTCACAGTCTTTAACATTTCTAGGTACCTAGAATATAGGAATACATAGATACAAAATAAATGGTCATTTAAGAATCGGAATAATTTACTTTATCAGTGCAAACAGAGAGTAAGTAATTTTCAGTCACAAATAACACCTGATTATTGCTGTACCACTTAAAGGAACCTTTAATATTCATTAGGATTTCAATATTGTCTCAAAGAGATGAAACTAATAGTAGCATCTCTTTACATCTAAAGATGATATTATCAAGTTTTACTGTTGGCTATAGGATAGTGTATGTAACAGAGGAAGGGAAGAGAATGTGATACTTTAATGACAGTTAAACTGCATTTTTGTCATCCTTGTTTAATATCTTTTATTAGTTATTCATTATTCACTGTTGGAACACATTACTCTGGGTTTGTAACATTCATTTTCCAGGAGACACAAATTTTAGCCATCAAAGTGTTTTAAAATTATGCACAGTAGAAAAGGCTTGGTGATATTTAGGTACAAGCTGACAAGTTAATATTTGCTTAAGCAAGAAAAAAATAAGTTAAAAAATTATTTGTGACTGAAGAACAAAAGGCCATGAAAAAAATGTAAGGCAAAACAATCTGAACCATCTACCACACAGCTCACACTGAAAAATTCCAGACTAGAGAAGAATACAGTGGTAAGGAGTGCTGCATACAAATTTTGAAGTATTTAATGTTTGCCATTACATTTTTTTGGTCTGTAAGAGAATGATCACTAGCTTGTAAATACCAATTACGAGGCAGAATGAATACATTAAGAAGGCATTGATATTTTATTTTCCATTAGGTTCATGACCAAGAGACTATTTTCATATGGAAAATCCATCACAAAAAGCTGCACAGCAGAAACATACAATCTATGCATGACTAAAGGTGTGTAAATGTATAATTAAAATTCCTAATAAATAAGTCCTGTCTGATTTATAACTGTAAGAAAATAGCAACCTGATTTAATGTATATAGGCACAGGTAATCTCATGTAATTGCAAAATCATATTTTCTTTCAAATCTTTCACTGTAGCATCTGTATTTTCATCAAACTTCAGTCTTCATATTTTCTCATTTCCTTCACATTTGATTTTTTTATAATACTTTCTTTCATATTTGAAACAGTCTATTGGCCATCAACCACAACAAAAGAAATCAGTGCTTTATGTAGCCTTTTCTGTATGTGATTTCTGGAACCGTTTTCTGTACTTCTGCTGCCAAAGGAAAAAAAAAACAAACTGCAGAAGAGTGGGAGTCATATGACACAATGAGCTACTTCTGTCTGGCCACAATAAATCATCAAACGAGCAAAAGTAAAGTATGCAAGTCAGAGGCTCCTTTCATGCATCCTTGTTCTAAAGGAAGCAAAAAGTGTATTTCAGAAGTTGATGCTCAGATGACCTGACAGTCTTGCTCAAAAATGTGGATGTCATATGAGAAACATCATCATTTTGCACCTGAATATTATTTTTTATATTTTACCAAGAAGTAAAATACATCCACACAGAATCTCAATAAGTACTTTCTGTGTTTGCAAGGTTTTTCTGCAGTGGCATAACTCCTAGTTACATTTATCCACAGTAATTTTGCTTTTAACAAGTCCAGTGGAGAACTTTAAATCTGATTCAGGAAACACGAGTTCCAGTCACAAAATCAGCACAGTAATTTGTGAGAGGTTTCTAAAAATAAGTGAAGGGTTTCTGGTGGGAACTTCATTATTAGCTCTCTACACTCAATGCCATTGTGTCCACTGTCAAGACTCTGAGGAACAATTTTATAAAGTACTTCTACCCTGGTTTGAAGAATCAGTTTGACTTACTCCATGATGGAAGGGTGGGAAAAACTTCCAGTTTTTAAAGGGAAGTTAAACACTTCCAAATCTTTCTGAGGATGGAAACTGCCAGAATATGCAGGTGTCACTGGTTTGTAAACCAGCATCATGTAGAGCTCACGTTTGGGTTTTGTAATATAACCTTCTGTATTTGTAATATAATTTGTATTTTCCTTTTACTCATGAGAGGTAAATTCCTTGTGACTTACATGCTGTGAGTCAGCAAAGGCTGGCAAGTCACACATTGCTTGTCATTTCATAAGCTTATTTATGTTTTTCTTCTCTCTGACTAGTATTTTACTCAGCTTTTGGAATGACTGGCTACCTTCCCTGGGAGATGCTCTATCAGTATTGGTGATTAGTGAATTTATGAAAGCAGACGCTATTTTTAATACTCAGTGTTTGGTGTATGCTCAATTCTGTTTAATGGTCACTCTTTATTAGAATCTCTACTGCAAGTGTGTCTCTGTATTGAGATATTCTTCAGTAAAATACTCTAACAAACTCCCTCAACTTGCAGAAAGTTGATAATTTCTACAATGGTGACACACTTATTTCCTGGTTTGTATGTGCATTATTCTCATCAGCCTTTAATATTTATTGCAAAATCTTCTGATAGTTCTTTTAGAGTCTGTAGGATGCAAAGATATGGGAAAATTTGAAGAGAATGAAGAGTAATTTGGAAGGAATATTATGTGGAAATCGTGAAATCAGTATCACCACTGGTTTATTGGACAGTATGTGTACAACATAATCTTTCCATTTCCATTTGGTTTATATACCTTAGCCATTTTTCAGTAACACTTCAGGTACAACATCCTTGACTTTTGCTTATTTTCAATAATCTCAGTGTTTCAAGCTGTACATTCTCTTGATCACAGTGTTTTTGACTTGTAAAGTACTAAATGGCCAGGGACTTGACTTCCTACCTGATAGCGTGAGCAATAAAAGCATTCAGGTACCCAACTACAGGTATGCCTGTACTTTATTCTGACACAGCTAGGAGTCATGGATCTTTGCAGTGTTCACTGTGAATGCATCTGTCTCAATGTACATGCCAGGAAGGCTGGCTGCATTTCTGATTTTTGGTTGTTGTGGCTGGTTTTTTTTATCATTTGGCCTAAGCAGCAGTACTGTGCAAAGACTGTCTGAAATATTTCTCCTTAAATATTTATTTGACCTTTTCAAGTATGACCAAAGTGGACCTATCACAAATCAATGGAATCTCACGGTTTTTGAAACAGCATTGACTTATTTTTCTTTTCAAAAGAAGCTTCTTTCCCACTTTATGCAAATTTGTGGCACCAGTTGTAGACTCACTTAAACTTTTGCCTCCAAAGTTCCTCTCTGTAATGAATTAATTAACTTTTAGAAATACAAAATACTTCCCCTCAAAACCACAAAAAAACTACAGGGCTAAGATATTTCATATCCCTGATGATATACTGCAGTACTAATTCATTACTACAACAATTTTTGACAGTCAGTTCTGCAAAGAGTAATAAAGTATTGCAAAATCTTTTCCTCATTTTTATACATCTCATCACTTGATTTTGGTGATGGAGCACTCTGTAGAAATGCTGATTAATGCATTGCTGTGGAACTACCTTCAGTGAAATGAATGCCTTTCTGCTACATGTACGGACAAGATCATCACATTTCTACTGGGTTGGAAATGGATCACTTTTCTGCAAGCATGGGACAGCTGATACAGAGATTAAAAAAGTATATGGTTTAACTCACCTGCTGAGTGTATGGCTTTTAAACAATATTGCCCGTTACTAGGACTATCCATTTTTTTTAGATTTCATCTTTAAAAATATTTTATGGCAACAACACCAACACCTAAGATCTGGAAAACTGATTTTTATATGTAAAACGAACTATACTGTCTCCTGGGAACTACTGCTGCCGTGGCTCAGGTACCCAGTTCTCTCACGACCCCTCAGGCTGGGCTCTCTGCTCTGTTTCTCACAGGCACTGCAGTCTGTCTTGCTGGTGAACTACATTAAGCTTGATGTGACATTAATTGTGTGACTAGTGGAGAACTGGGACACACAGAGATGTCTGAGAGGGCTTTTCTGCTTTTAAAACTTTTTATTTCATTCAAAATAATGCATTTCCATGGAAACAAAGCTATTTGATGACATTCAATTATTAAAAAATCCCATTTATAATAACTATAGTTTTGATGGAAATTTTTTTTTACATAATAGCAATTAACTATGCAGTAATGCAAATAATTTCTACATACTCAGGCTAGCTATGAGAAAAGCACAGGCTTTGGAGATGGCTAAAATTTCCTTTGACTTTCATAATTTGTTTTCTTAGAACAGAGCAAACTTCATACTGATATCAGGACCGCCATCAAAGCTTGATCTTACTTTTATTGGGTTCAGTGGGAACAAGTCTGGATCCCAGGTGAACTTCTAAGATCACTGTTAGATAGCTTAAATTAATTAGCCATCTTCTACCTTTCAGCAGTAGCTGCTATTAGCAATCTCATTTCATTTTCTGAATCGAAATTATAATAATGCTAAAGCATTTAACTTTGTCTCTTTTATATGACTGTTCTTATGTCTAATAGGAATACACTTCTGACATTTACTATCCTTCCTTTATTACAAGTCTCCCTGCCTTTCATTACATTTTCATTTTTCTTATGGTAGCTATCTTTCATATTTATCACAGTGGTTAAAATGATATCCATCACAATCAGCAATTATAGACATTACTGAAATGTTTATTAATCTGTAAGCAACAGCTATAGTAAATTTAAAAAATGTTTTTTCCCAAAGGACATGAATTAATTCAGGTATTTTTTGAAATTGGCAAAATACTGTTACTATGGTAAGGATGTTAATTTATCATGCAATAAATAGTTTGCTTAATTGGTCAATATTGATTATGTGCACTAACTATAATGCTGTAGGCAGCATGACAACAGAAAAATATGTCTTTTTTAGAGAACTATTTTCATTGTTATTTTAAAACAACATTGTTAAATGACAATATTCTAACTACTGATGAGTTCCAATAATAAAAATTTAAAGAATATAAATCAGTAAACGATCTGATTAACTACTTTTTTCATACTGTTTGTTGTTTCAGATTTTAATTTTTCATCTTCTGCATTTGAGATTTGTAAGTGATGAAATACAACATTTTACCCTTTCTAAAATTAGTGTTGACAAATATTCCTAGTCAATACAAAAAGTCTTGGTTTCACTTTGAAACTGCACTGAAAATTTGTTTCCAGAAAATAGTCAAGGTCAATTCTTCTTGGCAAATGTTCCATTAAGTATCATGCAATTATCCTGCTGCCTTGCTTTCTTAGGAAAGCCTAATTATCCAAGGTCCCTAGAGGACACATAGCCAGCCTATTAAGGCATATTTCAGTTTCCTCTAAACTCTATCCCATTAAACCACTGTTATTTTAACTAGTGAGCTATATGGATGCCCAAACCTTGTGTGTTCGTGAGGAAGGAGGGGCTTGAAGCTATGACTGACCTAGTATGACTTTGTGCTCTTCATTGACTCAGTGTCTCTCATTTCACCAGCTAGTCTTGCCTGTCTCAAAGCTGAGGTTCCCAACAAAGCTGAGACCTGAGCTTCCTTGCCACCACCTGCTTGGCAAGGGATGCTCACTGCTGCAGACCTCACTCCCATATTCCTAAATGATGGGGAAGTTCAGAGGTCTAAAATTGTTTTGAATCAAAGGTAACGTTGAGGAGAAGATAGACATCTCAGTGCTCAGAGTGCTATTTCAGGACTTCAGGGACCTAGTGTAAGTCTCTGAGTACCAGCATATACAATCAGGGGACACCCTTGGAAATACCTTTTACTTCTCCTTGTTCCCCTGGATGATGATAGAATTCTTGCAACAATTCACCACTGCTCTCAAAACAACAGAGAAACAAGTTTCTATCCTGAATTGTTCAAGGAGAAGACCAAACAGCCTATTTCACCTGTGGAGAAACAGCTGAGAAGGCAGGGCAAAGAAAAATGGAACTCTTAAGAGTAGAGGGACATTTTCTGCTTATGTTGCTTATAGCCAAAGTGGCTGCAACAATAATGTACAAGTCAGGTGTCACCTGCTGGCCTTTCCTGCTGAATGAGGGCATGGTCTCCCAGTTCTTCATATCCCACTTGATGCTTTCCTTCAAAGGGCTAAAGTGAAGCAATTGATGTTGGGTCACCTATGGGGCAAGGCTGCACCATTCCTCTGTACTTTCTGATTTTTGTTAAGTAGAGGTGTGCATTGCTATGCTGTCAGAGTATTAAAAAACACTGTTATTCACTATTTAAATAGAAGGAAGAAAAACCCTATGTGAAAAATAATTACAAAATATAACACAATCCATCTGTCACTGTTGTGATAGTATTGTCCTATAAATACACCTAAATTTCAGTCTTTAATCTTATCATACAAATACAATTATTTTAGGTACTGACCCCTTCAATTACTTTCAGTTTCCCTTTAGTCCCAAGGGCTCTTCAAAGTAGAGCAATGAGTTGTGTGCCATAAAATCACACCATAGAATCATAGAATGGTTTGGGTTGGAAGAGACCATAAAGTTCATGTGGTTCCAACCCCCCTGCCCTGGGCAGGGACACCTTTCACTAGACCAGAGCCTCATCGAACCTGGCCTTGAACACTTCCAGGGTTGCGGCATCCCCAGCTTCTCTAGGCAATCAGTTCCACCACCCTCACAGTAAAGAAATTCATCCTATATCCAATTTAAACCTACTCACTTTCAGTTTAAAGCCATTCCCCCTTGTCCTGTCACTACACACTCTTGTAAAAAGTCCCTCTCCTGTAGGCCCCCTTTAGGTACTGGAAGGCTGCTCTGAGGTCCCCCTAGAAGGCTCTTGACTGAACGTCTCATAAATCATCTCTTGCTCTACAGGAACAAAATAGGTGTTAGTGAGATTTTACTTGTTTTGCAAGCTGATGTGGAAGGTTTATTTTATGCCACCATATTGGGAATGAGACCACATTGCAGTCTGAAATGCAAAAAATAACTTTAAAAAAACAATATCCTTTCAGTT
Organism: Myiotriccus ornatus; assembly: GCA_036023395.1. Taxonomy (NCBI): domain Eukaryota; kingdom Metazoa; phylum Chordata; class Aves; order Passeriformes; family Tyrannidae; genus Myiotriccus; species Myiotriccus ornatus. Next base: position 36,082,097 of record JAYRBT010000042.1, read on the forward strand.
TTTTTGGAGCAAGTTAAATGCTAATTATACCAAAGCAAGCTACCTTCCACTGGGTTTTAAAGTAAAACATCTAAAACAAACTGTCAAGTACATGTATATATAATTTAATGAACTTGCTTTGATTTTTTTAACAGAGTAGAAGTGAGCTAACTGTCCCTTTGATGATGTAAATGATGACAGTGAAGAAATCAGAGACTGGATGTAACTGTGAACATGGGCCATAAAAGGCTGCAGCCACTGCCAGGAGCTTACTTCAGGTATTACTACTTCCTCCTTTGCAAATTACAGAATCAAAAGAGATTAAAAATGAGACAACAAGATAATATCTCATTTTACACAACTAATTGAGAGCTGAAACACTCGTATCAAATACTTCTGCAGAATAAAATAAAGATGAAAGGTAAATGATGAAAATATTTAGAACAGATGAAAGAAATTCTATCTTTTTCTTTGGGGCATAAATACCCCATATAAAATCAGTAGTCTCCACTGGATTTCACAGAACCTGTACTTCTCTAGTTCCAGCTTTGCTCCCCTGTCACCTTTTCAGTTTTCTTTGAAATAACCTTCTAATAAGACACTGTCAAAAAACATCAAACATTAACTAGTGTGTCCATGGAAACAGTAGAAGCTGATTGAGCCATGTTACAGTGAGACTCTGTTGGCTTTAACCCTCTTACTGGAAAGGCTTTTTCTTTAAATCTTGAGTCAAACCTAGAACATTATAAAGAACATACAAAGCAGTACATATTTGAAGAATTTCAAAGAGGTGCAGCATTAACAGCCAGGAAACTGAAGAGTCTCTTGGTTCTGCCATAGACCTCCTAACTTCTATGAGCACAGATAAGTCTCTTCAAAATCTGTTTTCCCCTTTTTTCTTTTTTTTTCTTTTTTTGTGTCAAGATTACTTAGACTGACATTTGAGGAAAAGGCTGTCTGTTATGGTGTATTTTTTACAATGCAGAGCACTTTGGGATTCTGACCTTTAATTTCATCAGGTGCTACTGCAGAGCTAAATCTAAATAAAAAATATTATATAAGTACCAATATGTATTTTAAATAGCTTTGGAAAGATTTAAAATTGTTTTGCTATTGCTTTACTAAGGTACAGCCAATGATATTTCCTTCTTCTAAGGCCCTACACAACAGAGCAGGGGTAATTATTCACTGTTTCCCTAATCTTTTCTTTCATTAGGCATTTTTAAAACTAAAATACCAAATTGGTGAAGGGCTGAGGGTTGAATAGCAATATGAATTATTCCTATTTCATTTTTCTAATAGATTACTGAATTTCACTAACATCATTCATCTACCACAAGGAGCCCACAGACCTAGTTGTCATTTTCTGCTGAGGCCACAGATCCACGGCAGAGCACGTTAGTTTGAGCAGAGCACTCTGATAAAGTGGGTGTTCAGCGTTCAGGATAGACCTAGCTTAGACTCCCCCAAGTTATTGTGTGTGTAGAGCAAGTTTACCTGCAGGTGAGCAAATCAAGCAGGCAAACAGTTCAAGAGTGTGCTTTCTCTCAGGAATCCACCCCTTTTTGTACTACTCTGTTACTGGCTGGCTTTAGGTGCAGTGCCTGAGAGTAAACCTCTCAAATAGAGATTTTCAAAATATAAGACATGAAATACTTTTTGGAAGACAATGCAATTTGCACTGAAATGCTTGATAGTTTAAAGTGGTTTCCATTTAAATACAAAATCAGCCTTTCTGAAAAGTAAAAAATCATAGCACTCCACCTGTTTCAAAACCCAAGTCTGCAACAATTTCTTCCCTAATCTGTACAAAGCAAATTTTGGAGGTTGTGATATGATCCAGACTACACATTTATTTCCTTGATGAAATTTAGTTACCTTTTATTATTTTTCTATTTGCTATTAATATAAATTTGATATACAATACATCTTTTAATTAGCAGGAAATTAAATACAGTGGTATTATAAACAAAACTCTAAAACTAACTCTAAAAAATCGATAGCATATTTTTTCTGTCCTCAAGAGAAACCTGAATCAATCATGTTTTCTTTTCTGCAAGTCTACTGCTTTATTTGGTTACTCTCTGAAAAGAAGCCTTTGCCTGCATTTTATGTGCATATTTCTCATATAATTTACTCTTCTTCAAAACTAGTGTTCTTTAATTACTGATTTATACCTGCGAGCTGCAGAATGACACCTCTTAATCTCTATATCTTTTATTTCAATCTGGTAAAGCAAATCTGATCTATTAGAAATAGCTTCAAAAAACCTCCAAACAAAAAAAAAACAAACTTTGAATTTTAAAAATACTTTTATTCTTGAAAGTAGGGATTGTAAAAGGAAAGCAGAAGGAAAAGGGATATATAATAAAGGAGCAACAGTTTAGACTCATAGAACAAACACAGAAAGCTTTCCCCACTGCATTTGTATACTGTCTGTTCTAAGGAAGGAAGGAAAGGGAACCAGTAGTAGTAGTCTATAGTGTAAAAATTAAGAAACGCAACCTGAGATCATCAGTTGTGTTTAATCCTAATAAGTGATCATGGTGTTAAAAAAACCACAAACAGCATGTGTTTCTCTTTTGACTGTATTCATGGCTCATGTTTCATTTATTTCACAGATTGAGAAGTCCTGGTGGAAAAAAAAAAAAAAGAAAAAATAAATAAATAAAAAAAATCCTGGGTACTAATTGTTAGCATTTCAGAGGAAGTATCACAAAACATTAGGCAGAGAGATTGCTGCAAGCTAAGAAAACACCATTCACCATTCTCTGCCAGATCCAAGACCCCAGCGGATGTTACCCAGCCAAATGTAATTTGTGCCTATTAAGAAGCTTTCTATTTTTCCCCCAAGATCATCGAATTGAATATGAGGTCAATTTTAATTTAGCTTTTACTTATTTGGACTTTGAGGTCTCATCTTGCATGGAGAGAGCCCCAGTAAGTGACTGTGTCTCTCTGGCTGCCCTGACTGAGTAAGAGCTTTTTACCTAGACCTGCTTCCTCCCACACATCCCAAATGGTGCAACACGAGACAACTAGTTGAGGATGCCCTAGAACAGTCCTTGGAATGTCCTGCCCAATGAGCAGAAGAACATCCATGTAGCACTGACACACATCTAGTTTTGGGGATAGTTGTGATAGCAATGGTACCACTCCCAGGCCCCTCTGTGGTCCTCCTCATCTGTACCATCCCAGAAAGGGAACCCAATGACAAAATGACTCTAGATTCATCCACCCTGGGTAGAAGGCTATGGAATTACTTTCTCACGGTAATGTCATGTGTAAAATAAGGTTTTTTTTTAAATACTTCTCTCTTTTTTTCTGTAATTTCATATATTTCCTTATTTCTTTATTTTCACTTGTTTCATTTATTCCCTCATCCTCTTTTCTATTATTAAAATTGATTCAGCAATTTATGTATTCAAAATTTCCATTGACCTAGAGTATATTATTTCAGATCTCATCGGATTAAAACTTTTGTCTTAACATGCTGCATATTTCTTGTGAAAATCTACACATTTCTCCTGAATATATGTTTTATATATCTATATGCACACACAGATTTTTTTATTTGTTTTTGTCAGATACAAATACAAAGTAAAGGAAAAGGAAAGGATATGATTGTCTTCCATATTTCACAACTAATTATTTTGCTTAGGAAAACCAAAGTTTTGATACAGAAATTTAGCCTTATACTTCCAAATAAAGCCATGGCAGGAGATTAATCTATGCGAGTTCAACAATACGATTAACTAATCCACTCTTTGTGTCTATGTTGGGTATTTTAGCCTAACCATTTGTAAAGTAATCTATGATGATAGTCAGTAAAATGTGTGTACTTTGCATAATACTTTAATAAGTGTGTTTGTGCACAAAAACAACTTTAATTGCTGGTTTGAGGAGGTCAGTTTTAGCAGTTCTTTGTCAGTTTTATTCCAACTGATCAAGGTGATTTATACATGTAGCTTACTTCTGTGATTGAATTCATCTTGCATTTCCACTGGCTTTTATTGAGGGAAATCACAGGACATTTCTCTGAGACTGGAGTATCTGCTAGGCAGAAGATGGTGAAACTCTGAACAGCCACAAACTTCTTCTTCCAGGTGGTCATGGGGCAAAATGGCTGCAGATGGCAAGCACAGAGCCCAGAGTATGCATGGTGGGCAAGAACATACCAAAAATTACTCTCTATGCATGTTTTCTTCAGAATGTAAGTTTTTTGTGTGCCTTATGAAGGACAACAATGAAAAAACCATCTTGTTCCCCTACATTCTCATTTCCCTATGAGAGCATCTTCTTTTGGTGATTAGAACTTTTCTAGGTAAGGGGAGGTAGGTTTAACCTGTTTTCTCTGCTTTAGTGAATCCAAAGCACTGACCATAAATGTGGGTCCAATCTGGCAAGCTCTGATGCACTGCTGTATACTCTTCTGTAGAAAAGGAATGTTCCTGGAATGGCCCCATAAAGCTACTTGGAACTATTCCTCTGAATAAGCATATGTGTAGGTTTCTGTGACATCAGGATCCATGTCTGTGATGGCTGGTGAATCATAATATAGCCATGAGAACTATTTCAAAATGTAAATTTTCTTCTGCAAGTAAAAATTCTCCTGACAAAAGAAAAACATTGAGATCACTTAATACACATACCTGTACTTTTTTCCATTATTTGTTCTGCATTCTATTATAGACAATAATTTTCTTCTGTACTGCCTGAAAACAAAATAATTGATAGTGATTTCAATTACCATTACCCACACTGACTAGATTTAAAACACAGTATCAGGTCAGTAAATACCAGGGAAATTGCAATTTTGTTTGAGCCTTTGTAGTATTCAGACACCTGGTGTGGGTTCATTAGGAAATTTTGAAAGAAAAAGACCCCGCAAACAGAAAACAGACCGTGGCAAAATGAAACCACACAGTATTTCCCCTTCTGGTTTTGGGTGTAAAAGTTACATTCTATTTTTTAGTCTACTAATTTTTTCAGTGCCATCGCAGTGCAATTCCATTGTACTTTGTAAGTTTTAATAAGAATGCTAAAATACTGTAGGATAAAATCTCTAGGAGAGACTGGAGCTGTATAACCTCTAACAGTTTCTCCAGTATGTTTGCACCAGCTCAGGGAGCCAAAATGTAGGTCTCAGTAGCAGCTACTTACCTCAAACACAGTGCCATTCTGAGGAGATGATAAAGATGCTCTTGCAGTAAAACAAACTGAGAAATTCCCTGACTTTATTACATCTCCCCAAAGAGGCAAAAAGCCCTGAAAGAACAAACAGTTGTAGGGATGTTCATAGTTCCCACACTGAGGAAACGGATGGCTTTATGGGGACAGATCTAGTGTAGCTTATAATGAGGACAAAGCACAGAGAGCCTGCTTGGCCACAGAGGCTCCTGACCTAACCAGAAGCTTTGAAGAAGTTGGCTGAATGATAGCACCTTGAACATCTCTGGGGGAGAGAGTGCCATTTTAGGAAGGCAATGAAATGAACTCATCTGGATATGTCCAGTGTGTGGACGCAGAGAAAATAACCCAACAGGTCCCTTCACAGGTAAAGCAAGGAGGAATGTAAATATACTTTCTTCCTTTTTTGTACAGCTCTCAGGCCTGGGCTGAAGCTCTATATATGACTAAAAACATACAAACCCTGCAAGGCCCTTATAATTATGAGCTTGATTGTTAGCTGAAATAAAAGGAGCTAAGATCCATGGATGCACCACAGCAAACAGCAGGAACTCTACCTCTGGCTCTATAAACATAGAATTAAGTTGTTATGGCAAATCTGATCCTAAAATTGATAATAATTCCACCAAGGCTCAAATATAGCAAAATCACATGTGATTATTATTTTTAGTTTGCAAGAAGGCCTTTAGCATTAAGATGATAAAATTCAGTGGAATTTAAAAAGTAATGAGTTTAAAGCAGTGTCCTTTCGAAAAATGATGAAAATCATTCCATAGCAAACCTTACAGTTTCCCTTCTCTTTGCTTGTAATGGCATAACCACTATCCACAATTAACTTCCCCATCATTTACGAAGTTTCATGACGTGGTTATATGACATTGACTCCAAGGCTGAATGTATGCCAGAGAACTTCTGAGCCTAGAAACAATTTGGGCTTTGACATATGAAATAGATGTACCCCAGGGTCTTTAATCTTATTGTGTAAAAGCTTTTATAAGTTTTCTGAAATGTCATGCAGGAAACCCATGTATATAGGGACCAGATTACGACCCAATTATCACCTGTGCAAATCCAGAATGACTCCACTGAGTTCATTGGAGATGCTCAGAATTTAAAATTATGTCAGCTGGGATCAAAATTCAGCTTGTTGTCCTCTGTGCTAACTTCAGATCTAAATATTCCACCAGAAAAAAAATGAAAGTTTAATTATACGGCCTTTTTCCCTATTTAAACTCAGGCATTAGGAAAGTAAAGCTTCTTTTTCTTATGCATTGCTATTTCATAGTATTTTTTGTTTTGGCTTTTTGTTTATTTATTGCTAACATAAATGATAGTGTGGAATACAATTTTCTCTTGGTAATTGATTTTTAATAAGCTCTTTAACATTAGAGCTATTAAAAGCTCCATGAAGCAAAGTTACGGCTTTTTGCATTTTACTCTAAAAGGTAAATGGTTATCAGCTAGGTAAAGTCTGTAAGATGATTCAGGTAAACTGAAATGGCTAATATGGATTACAGTGAATTAATTATTTAGATACGTTTAGCAAATGATTGTTAAAATTGTCCTGTAAACCCTTTAAGCAAGAACAAGGTTCTTATTCTGTTCTCAGATCCCAGGACAAGAGGACCTGTGACTGTGACAGCTAGGCACACATACTGCAAATTATGAAAATAAAGTACCACCCGAGCAAATTAACAATGGGTGAATCTGATCTCAGAGTGGTGAAACTGTGTTATCTTAACAGTGTCATTCCTTATTTACTGTAGTGTTACTGTGTCCTACTATAGGTATTCCCCTACCCAACACTTTAGTTTTATTACAGCAATAATGAGTCTGGCACAGGGCATTTTTAGTGGATCTTTATTCTGCTCTGTCACAGCTTCAGTGCTGCTGTGGGAGATGCAGTAGCATTTCTTTAAAGTATCAGATACAACCCTTTGTTGACTCAGAACTACTTGTCTGGTACAGAGGGAAGCATCTGATAATGTGTCCTACCCCATGGACACAATATGTTCAGCAGCATTCAAGTGGTTAAATGATCAAGTGTGTTTAAGAGCCTCTGGCTGCACCTCAGGCCATCAGTTTCATCCCAGCTGGCCATTAATCCCCCGGAAATGCCCTACAGGCAGATCTTTGTTACATACATACACAATTAGGGATTCACAGTATGCTACTGTATTCTGGAAAGTAACGGGAAAGGAAATAAAAATTCAGAGGCATTTGAGTTAAAATATAAGTTATCTGTAGCAGTGACTTGGGATCCCATGTACTAAGGCATATAAATGTCTGCCCAATGCTTTGTGAACATGTTGCAGGAGCCTCCTACAAGATCTCTTCAGTTTCTGCTTTTTTCCCATTTGCTACACACATAGCCTTTTCCCATCACTTTTCAGATGTCATTTGCTGTGGAGATGGCTAGAGAAACCATAGCTCCTTTTTCCCCAGGACTCCCTAAGTTGTCAGTGCACTGGACTAGACTTGCCCACAAGTTCCCACTGCTGATTCACTGTTCTGCTGGAGGTGGAGCTTTACATGGGAATAATAACTTCATCCACAAAGGCTTTGGCCCCATGCTGTTCCACCTGCAAATGAAGAGCTCTAATGCAGACTGTTTTCTCTCTGAGGCACTGTCTTGCACAGAATGTGCTGTGATGCTTTTGCTACAGAATGAGGTGAGATGAACAAGTGATAAAGGACAGAAGGAAACTCTTGGTGTAGCAAACTCTGACAGTGTGCTAGGGATTACTGTCGTAGGAGCACCTTCTGATTGTTCTCAACCAAACTCCATAGTATTTTTCCCCAAACATCGAAGTGGGGAAAGATGGGACAAGTCCTTCTCCTCCTAAAGGGCCACAGCTTTCTCCGGGGAATGGACTAACCAGTATGTTCAGATGTTACTGATTGTTTAGAGATGCTCACTTCTTTCTAGTCTGTTCAATTTGCAGGGGGCAGGGGTTATCTAGGATCACTGAACCAGAAGGTGAAGCTTCTGGAATACCCTAAGAAATAGGACTTCTATGTGGGAGCTGGGAGTCCTAACCTCAGCCCTAACCCAAGAACAGTATATGCAGTTTACAACAAATAATCCTTGGATAAAGTAATTAGAGACACAAGTCCTCCCAAAGGAGACTACTTACCACAGTTTAGCCAGTAAATCTCTGAGGTCAGCCCAAGGTGCAAGTGCTGCTGAGGTATTCAAGTGAGCAGGTCTGTCCCTTAGGAAGCACTAGCAAGGAGTTGGTACAGTGTTTAAGAGTTCTCCTCAGAGATTTTTAAATTCTTCAGGCAATAAAGTGAATAACCAGGCACAGAGCTGTTACATTCTGAATGAGGGCACTGACAACTGCTTAATAAAAAGTTAGCTTTGCTTCCTTCAGCACTGTGTTTTTCACAATATTAATTTTTTGAAAGGAAGAGCTTTATCTTTCAGTCTCAAGTAAGAGGTCAGGACAGTGTGTATTAGTTCGAGAAGTTGACCCTAGGTGTACCTGAGTAAAGCACATGTATTTAATGGACGGGAGGATTGTTTGGTATTTTATGGGCTACATACATATATAATGGCCAGACTTCGCGAACGAAGAACCGGGGAAGGTCTTTACACCTTCCAGCCTGCGCATTGGATTTTTT
>JAYRBT010000042.1:36091287-36108202 GCA_036023395.1 Myiotriccus ornatus
GTGGCCCTGACCAGGAATCGAACCCGGGCCTTGGCGGTGACAGCGCCGCGTCCTTAACCACTAGACCACCAGGGGCTAGGTAGCTCTCAAAAAGCAGCTCAGGTTGCTATCTTCATGGACCCAGTTCTGAGGTGACTCTTCACATTCATGAAGCTGGATGTAGGAGGTCTTATTCCTTAAGACAGAGTCTGAAATGAGGATCGTGTGTACAAAAATTAGGGAATAGCCATATTCAGGGTGGTTGCACCTATTTGTGAATGTGAGACCAAGAGAAAAATACGCTTCATTGGATGAACAATGTTTTGCGTATTGGTAAATACATTTGTGTTGTACTAACAAAAATATTAGCAATAGCTAATGTTCATTTTTATGTTTCATTAAAGAAGGAAAATGTCCAAAACCAGAACAAAACAAATTTGAATTTTCCAATGAATTAAGATTGCAAAAATATTTGGCTTCAAACAATGTGTTTCAGAAATGTTGAAATTGTTTCATTCAGAAACTAATCATGCAATACTTCTGTATTTTTAATATTATTTTCATAAAACCAGCTTAATTTCCCAAAATCCATTTTGAAGCAAAAAGTGAACCACTACATTTAACAAATGTAGACATTATTGAAAGGTTTTATTTTGATTTTTTTCATTAAACAAAAATATTGTCAGAGTTGATCTTTTCTTAAAACATGTGAATTTCAGAAAAGGTTATGTGTGTTTTTTTTCCCACTGAAAATCTATATTGACAAGGGTATTCAAATAGAACCTAATGCTCAGAATTTTGTGTGAAAACCTGAGTCTTTTTGAAACTGGCAATGAATTTGAATACATAACAAATAATTCATAAAGAACTGTTTTGCGAGCTGCTGCTGAAATGACACAACTCCGGTAACATTCACATCAAGAAAAGTTGGACTAAAAAGGCTTGAAAGCAATAGAAACAGAAAGAAGTAATGATTCCAACTTGTAGAATAATGGTAATTTTCTTAAGAACACTTATCAGAGAAGTCTCCTTTTTTAATCTTTTGCACCAAAACACATTGAGTGAAAGGCTTTGCAAGTACTGGCCCAACAGAGACAGCTGTGGGGTTAAACAACTGACACAGTACACATGATAGAGTCCACGTGGACCCTGAAAGGAATCAGCCCTACCTAAACCTCTCTGCTAAGTGAACATGACAATAAGTTTGAATGTTTGCCCTTAGCCCATGTGTGTAGATGACTGCCACATCATTTTCTGCTGTTCTTAAACTGGTAGTTTGTGATTCCCTGTGATCATGACTGAGTTATTTTTGGTGTGCTGAGCTCCACCAAACATTTGTATGTGACAGTGCATTAAATCACTGGGAGTACACAAATCTGGAGTAGACCTGAGTTGTCCTATACTTGAGATTTCTACTGAAAAATTGAAACATGAGACTTAAAATGAGTCTCAGTGTGCATTCAAGGCAGTTGTTCTGACAGAAGTGGCTGAGATCTCCAGAGGTTCTACCATGATGTATTTAGTTGTCAATAATTAATGTTTCAAGGGTGTCCTAAGAAAAATTCAAATATACAAAGCGCAGACATATAGGTCAATAGGTGTATTTGAAGGAGTTCATAAGCATGCAAGATCTATTAGTGTTTAAAGGATCAATAATTCTCTTAGAAGCCCATACATATGCATTGACAAGACAGGGAAGGATGTTACTATAGTCTATAAAATCAATAGTCCACATTTAAGAACTACATGAAAGGTAATTTTAAATGCCTATCAGATCAGGTGTCACCAGGTTGTTAGAGATCCAGGGATCAATAAGTGGGTTGTAGCCAACTCCAAGGTGATAATAATCCAGGAAAGACCTCATGTCTGATCTTATGGGTTGTTCCAAACATTTTTGGACCAACCGTTAGATGGTATGACTAGCTTTATTGCAGCAGCATTGCTGTTTCTGTTGCAATGATGATTTTTCTTTTTTTTGGCAGTCCCAAGTGGGTTCTGAGCACTACCACTTCCTCATTCACATCAGTGCTGCATGTTTTCTCAGCTTTCACATGCCAGGCAGTGTTTAATATGAGATTAATAAATTAATTCTGAGCTGTCAACTTTTCCTTGTCAACTAGGTATATTTCATCCTCAAAACAAACGAACAGACAATGCAAAATGAAACAACCTTCCAGCAAAGCTCCAGACAAATGAAATATTTTTAAAAACAGACGCTGTAGCTGAGAAACCTGCTGAACTATCCTGATTCCAATGGATTTCAGCTACAGAACTAGCAACTGTGAATGTCAGATAGAGGTCCAGCCCTGATATATTTAATTATAAGTATCTTCCCCTGAGAAATCTGATTATTCTAGGCAATGCTCCCTGAGAAACTTATTATCATGATTTGATCTATTTAAGAAAGGATTTAATCTTTTTAAGAAAGAGGTTATGATGAGGCAAGTAGAGGAGGGTATTGCTTCTTTTGTTGAACCCTGATGTGTTTCAAATTAATTTGCAGAATACCAGATACTGTGGACATGCACATAATGATATCATTACTGAAAATTCATAATGATGCCAGCTGACACTCCCACTAGGGCTCCTCTCTGGGGAATGAAGCCAGGGGAAGGAAAACTCCATGTTCTTCCAGTTCAGCTTGACATTCACACAATACATGAATAGAGGGGTTGAAATGGCTTCACAGACCTATCTCAAAATGTGAGTCAAGCATGTAGGAGACTGAAAAGTGAATGCTATCCAAGGAAGAATCAGTTGGGAAGTGGGAAAGAGAAGAAAGAAAGAAGAAAGTAGAGAGGAATCTGTGGCTTGGTAATGACTGACCCACAGAAGTAATTCTTGTTCAGTTCCTGCTTTGCAGGCAGTTATAAACATTAGTTCACATCTTCCCAAGATTATTGATCCTAACTCGTGTCTTGAGGTGCCAGACATGCTCTCTTCCATTTAAAATATTTTATAGCAGTATATCATGTCCTCAGAAAGACGGTCAATGTATAAGCTGTATTACCTCTATTGGCAAGCCCAGACCAGCCACAGCAAAACTGCTTAACTTTTGAATCTGTGACCTAGAACGGAAGCCACGATCTCCATACTGGCCAACAGGACGTTCTATTTTATGTTTTGCTTTCAAGAAGAAACTGATCAGTTTTTTATTGTAGTGATAAATATTTCACCTATAAGTAGTCAGGTCCAACTTCATCCTAGCAAATAAATCCTAGGGTTATGTATTATCTTGTAATGCCAGAATAGCACCACAGTGCTGACTGATTTTTTCTGCATAGGAAGGTCTTCAGTCTAACTGTGATCAGGATCAAGTTTTGGATTACTCAGTACTGGGAGTTGTTGGCTGTAACTTCCAAGATACAAAGAAAATCAGAACAAAACCTGACTTTTGAAAGCAGTAGTAGGTCCCCAAATGAGACAGATACCAAAATGAAACATAATAAAAGGAGATTCCACATCTTAAAATTCAACTATGCTTCAGATGATAAAAATGAATACATTAAGTATAAAGCAATAAGAACTTTTCTAAAATCTTTTCCTCTCTTACTTCTCCTTCTACTGCATTTAGAACCTATATTTACACAGTATATTCTGATATATTGAAATAACTGTGGAAAATATATCATTCAATATTTCAGTCTCACATGGAATTTTATTTACCTGAAGTAAACAGCAGTCTTCATTTCTCAGTGGCATTCAGCAGAAAATGTAAAACCCTGCCACTGATAAACTGAACAGATCATATTAGAATATTAGTATCATAAAGCTTTAAGAAGCATAAATGAGGAGATAATATGAGGGGTAGGATTTGCTAGTTGAAAGGTGGGAGCAGATAGGAAGAGAGTGCTCTACTTTGCTTCTTATTAAGTTACTGGTAAAAATGCAGATAATAATTTTAATAAAGGAGATGTTGGCTGCAGTCAACCTTTTTTGTCTCAGAGGTGAAATCTTAAACAGTTAAATGAGCATGAGAATAATATGGCCCCCATTAAAGTGATTTTAAATTTAAGCATAATTTTTGCTAATACCACTGAGCAATGGGAATAATTAGAATGGTTTTAGTAATGCTGAAGATTTGAATAATTAAAGATGCAAGATTAATTTGAGAAGAGGCATCATTAACCTAAATCAAATATTAGATTTCTTGTAAAGGAGAGAGGGTTTAGCCATAACCAGTTTTTCAGATAGGGAATCTCATTAAGTACCATGCTTTGTATTTTACTCTGCACCCACAGGATTTACTTGCATGAATAATAAATCTCTGTGTATTGAATATAAGCATTTAAATCCCATGATATGGCCCAACATATTTGTACTATGTAAAGTATTAATTGAATAATCTTGTTTTTACTTTGGATGACAATAGTTACCTAAAGGTTACGTTCTATCACATTTTTTCCAGGAAAAGAATAGTAAAAAATTCAAGCCTGATCTGGTCAAAATCTTCTCTCTAAGCAACCTTTTTTAACATCTCAGCATTTATTTTTTTTGGGGGGAACTAAAAAACATTTTCATTAAAACCAAAGGAAATAGTAAGTACAGGACAGGATGTATATATGTTGTACTGGGAACTGCATTTGTCTAACAAGGAAGTGAGTTCCTCAAAGGAATAATGAGTAGAGCCCTTTTGTTACTTGTCTGTTAACAACATTGTGCATTTGTGTTGATTAAAATGCAGAAGTGTAAAATTAAACAAAGAACACGTGATAAATAAGCAAAGATTTTTCCATTTATAGAAAAACAGTCCTTCATAAATATTGATTTGGGTTATATTTTTTCCCACAATGTGGTAGTTTCCTACAAATATCAGTATCTGATAATGAGCACTTCCACCACTCATTATTTCTCTACTTGCAGAATTTAATGAACAGAAATGCATTCATTATATGGAAATCTATTTACCTGTTATGCCTTTGATGCATCCAGCCCTGATTTGAAATTTTGCCCAACATTAATGATATGCAAAGAGCTCTGTCTTATCTGTAATGATATGCCTGAAGAATTTATCAATGGAATTTATTAGATGCTAATTCATCTTCCATGAATTACTTAGGCAGCTGCATCTCACTTCTCTATCACTTTTTGGAATATTGTCCCTCTGCTGTTTTTGTTCCTTTGCCCTTCCCAAAAATGATGGAAACATAACCTAAAGCAGGTTTGAGTTCATTGACTCATAAAAACCCATTCCTTGTCTTGGAAGCCCCTGGGAAATATTGACTGATTGTGATGAATTTCCCAAGCCTGTGGGACAGCCAACTTGAGTTTTGACTCAATCAAAATTTTTGATTGAATTTGTTTATCCACTGTTCCATTAGAAAGTCAGCTCCTTCCACCTTCACTGCCACGAAGTAAAAGCTTATATTGAACCAGACTGGCTTGAACAAGTGCTAACTCTGTATTAGGCAGCACTTACTGCTACGTGTAAAATTGGGCACTTTTGATTCCTAAGGTTCTCTGTCTTCTCTGGGGCTCTTTTGGTGGCTGCAGTTCTTCATCTCTGTACTCTCAGCAGTCTTAACACCAGTTGCTCAGTGAAGCTGGAGGTCTATGTCACTGCTGATTGACTTGTGGTAAACAAAATGCTTGCAGTATTTTTGCCTTACCACAAACAAGTCTTCGTAGTTCAGCACATCGTCCTTCCATTAAACTTGGTAAAACGGCCCTGCTCTTCTAATAACTGGAGGATGAGCCTTCAATAAAACCAAGCAGAAAGAGATAAAATGATTGTCCGTTTGGATACTATACATGTTCTTTGCAATAATATATTGCAAAAAATTGTGCTTGCTTTTCGATTTTTCAAGTATAACTACATGAAAGCTGTTCTGCCTGGACTTTCAATGTCATTAGCCTGTCAAGCCATGTCAGAAGGGAAGCTTATTCCAAACATAAGAAGGGCTCCTCCAAAACAGAACAGAAGAATCAATTTAATTTAAAACTGTTTAAACCAATTTTCTGTTCAAGGGTAGCTGGATGAAAAATACTGGCATGAAACTGTAGCTAAATATTGAGATTAGATATCAGTAAAAGTCTGCTGTGCTCCAAGAGTAGTGAAATACTGGAATGTGCAGGTAAATAAAATCTCCTTCTACAGAGTCTTTTAAAAAGGATTTAAATTTCTGTTGGGAATTGATCCTGCCCTGGGAAATGAGCCTCAGGTTTGTCTTCTGTTATGAGAGTATGCAGGCAAATCACCATTAAATAAGTGTGTTGTGGTGGTTCCTTGACAAGGCACCTACTATCTAGTACCTCTCATCTGGAAATGCCTCTTCAGATTTGGTCCTTTTCCGTATTGTCTGCCTGCATGGGTACCTCCATCCATGGAGTCACCTTGTGGCAACACTGCGTCTTTTCCTTCTCCCCTAAAAAAGTGAAACTTCCACCTTCCTAAGGAAGCAAAATGGCTATATGGACCTCCCCTGCACATGCAATCTGGCTGGCAAGTCTCTGTCCCTGCAGGATGTTTCTGTACTTTAGCTGGTGAGCAACTGTGTCCACAGCTGTGCCTCCACCCTTCCTCCCTCTTTTCTCAACCCATGTTTTCACTTCCATCATGATCCTGGCCCCTCAAGCAAATGTATGCTTTACACCCAAAACAAAGGTTGAACTGTTATTTGGCAGGCTCTGACTGGATGCTTTGCCTCACCCTGTGCAGCTCTCAGTCTCATTCACTTCCAGCGTGAGCATTTGGATCAATTAGTACTGATGCTAGCTTCCCTGGAGCGACAGTCAGAGTAAGTGCTTAGCATGTTCCCCTGGGCATTCATATTTTTAGCTCCTCCTCAGTCACCTTCACTGTCACCAGCAGCCACCGACCTGGCATCTGAAACAGCCGCTGCAGCAGCAGCTTTTCAGAAGAGATGCATCAGCTAAGGCTGTCCCTTCCCTCCCTGATGCTTTTTGTCCCTTCCAATGAAGAGCAGGCTAATCAAGTGCCACAGCATTTTTTTTTTTTTTTTTTATGTGGAAGCTGACACAGTTTCAGAGATTGTTTCTTCCAAACTTATTCAGGACAACATTCACCTTCAAATCAGATCTGTAGAGTAAAGCCCTCTTTTAAATTCCCTATATGTATGCTAGATTTCTTTGCTTGACTGGCCTTCATGTAGCTTGGCCTATTCCTCATGCAAGTACCAGTTTTGTGAAAAATCCTAGAATCCTAGAATCATTTAGGTTGGAAAAGATAATCAAGTCCAACCATAAACATCACACTGCCAAGTGCAACACTAAACCATTCCCCTAATGACTGTGCAGCCGATTCTGAAGATGTTACACTTCTAGAATCAGAAATAAATTAATCTGAATAAGCATTGCACCATTGAAATGAAATTGAGGGAAGATCTGGGCTATGTTTCTGATGTTAGAGAACTTACTTTCCCACAAATTTCATCAGGAGGTCAAACGACTTTTACTCACAAAATTTGGAAAATAAGGGTACTTGGCAAATTTTAAAGCAAACATTCAACCAAAATAAAGCATTTCACAAGGCGTTGACTTAGCAAACTCTAACCCGCCAAACTTTAGGTTACCCAGATTTTGAGCAGAGGAAATCAGAGAAGAGAGAGAGAGAGAAAGAAAAGGGGACAGAGAAAGATTAATAATGACTGCTCAAATTCCAGCATGGTCTCAGCTACTATAAAATCCAAATGGTGTGCTGCGAGATGTGTACCTTTTGTGCAACTGCTTTTATCTGCTCTGGTCTTTAGGGGTGCTCCCCCCCAGGTAGGGTTTTTTGCTGTGCCAGTGACTAATAGCCATGTCATGATGGACCAGAGGCTCCAGGGTGGGGTGTGCCAGGGCAGAGCTTGCCCTGCCTGCCTCCAGCCACCCCACACTTCAGTTGTTTTGAACCAATAAGCATTTTTTCCGGTATCTCAGAGGGAGAACTCAGCACCATGCTATCAGTTGGCTCTACAGCCTCAGCTGCAATCTGAGAAAGCCAGGAAACTCTAGAGAGTGGAAAATCTAGGGTAGAAACTCTCCATCAACAACTTTTACTCTAAATTATATTTTTGTTATAACCTGTGAAACCAGCTGGAAGTAGGGAAATTGTCATATTGTGCTTAGAAATTTGCTTTCTCATCAAACCAAACCAATTCCACCTGTTCAAAGAACGCAGTAGACATTTCAGAAATCATGATGGTTTTTTGGCTGTGGAATGAAGTGTGTTTCAAGGATTAGTGTCACCCACCCTCCTATTACGCTGTCTCATTAGGCTCTTGGGTATATATGTCATTTAGGGTCAAATTCTTAGATGTGTGTTGGGTCCTGCATACATAGACATATACAGTGTCTGTCCTTCCCTACCCTGTTAGCTAGGTGCTTCAGGAAAAATTTTCAAAAGTGTGTTGATGACTGGCTCAGGAGGTAAGGTCTAGAATTACAAGTTGTTTAGACCTCTACCAGGCTTAAATTAGGTTTGTAATTACCTCTGTGGGGCTAAGAAAGTGTCTTTTGAGTAAGTTATTTGAGCATTTCATTAAATTCTGCAGCACCTTTATATCTTTTATCTTTATGCTTTTATACATATTTCTGGTATGGTTTTATGTACAGTACAATCTGGAAGATGATAGCTATTATTTCACTTTATCAAAGAGGTAGTGAGTCTCAACTTATGACTATAGTAACGAACTAAACAATGTTGGAGAGGTTTCCCACATATTGCAGTGTGACTATGCATTCTCTGTCCCCAGACTGGTTTTGGCTCATGTTGGCTAACTCATTCCCAAACACTTCCTGAGAGTTCCTGAAAGCATTTCTGACTGTGTGACTGTTACAGTTTGCCCCCTTGATCCAAATCTAAGCAAACCTGCAGGCATAGATAAAGCCTATTCTATGTAGGTTGGCCTCAAAGGCAGGGAAAATTTTATTTACTGGTGAAAAACTATAGCCTTATTTTCCAATAGATGCCTGTTCAGAAAAGCCTGACACCAACATGTTGTGCATATGTGTCCCATACTTCTGGTAATATTAGGGCATAAATGGTATGCATTTTTCCCAACATCTACTAAAAATGCCATAAAATTTCACAGCCCCACAGAGGCTTACATTTTCGTGTCCATTAAAACTTACGACTATTAAAAATGATGAGACCATCTAATTTCCTTGTCCTCTGTTGTTCTGCATCAGTAATACAATAAAGTATGGCAACTTCATGCATTAAGAGCACACTTTGCACAAAATGAGAGCTCTTTTTTCAGTAAGTTCAGATGGCAGGGTATGTTTTCCACCAAATCAAAGCTCCAGAGATCAGTTCAAAGGAACTGCGCCTTCAGGATGCTTTTATTTCCACCCCCTCCTTCCCAACAGGCAAACTTGGAAGACAGTTCAAAGAGTTTAACAACAACCCAAACAATAATTATTATTAACAACAACAACAATACTAATGCTTTTTGTAATACCCCAAATAACTGTCTGAGAAAGGCATATGCCTTAATTGCAAAACTACTACTGGTGTAGTGGGAAAAATAAAACAAATCCTGTCTCATAATAAATGGCACTTCGGAGATGACATTTCCTCTCTTTTTCAATCTACTTTACAGCATTTTGGTGATTTTTTTTGCTATTTTGTTTGCTCATCTTCCTGTTTGCCAGATGCTAAAGGCAATTTGACTGAAAGCTGTATCTCTGTCTCTATTAGTAAGTAATATAGACCCACAGAGTGGATCTTTACAGCAAAGCAGTTTGATGCTGAGAACATGACACCTACATTATGCATGTTTTGAATAACTAGGAAGGAGGGAGTGGGGTTACACTTTGGACTAACTGTAGTCTGGTCCCATGAAGTGCAAGGCCATTAACTGTCAGGTACATCCTGGAGTGTATCTTAGAGTTCAGTAGCAGCCAGGCTGCATGCTCTGAGACTGTTCAGCCATGTGAACTTGGCAGAGAAAGGGGAGATACTCAGGAACTTTTCTGTACAAGTCTCTCCTGGCTCTGAACTAAAGTGCTAAGGTAGATGCACTTTGTTATCCTGTTGCTATAAGACTAATAGAAAATGAGCAGTTCCCAAATGCTACATATTATTGTGTAGAAAAATAATGTAAGCAAACTCTCTGTGTGCAAATCCCATTTATATTTCCTTACATCACTGTTGCTTTCAAAGCCACTTGTGATTGCTGCTATCACACAAACAAAATGAGTCAAAGCAGTCTGAAATAAAGCAAATCGAATATCGTTATTAGAAATGAAATTGGAAATGTCCAAGTTGGATTACTCTCTTGGTACTGAACTGAGTGCTAATATTATAATTTTAGATTAATTTTTCTGCTTGCTGATGGCTGAGGACTAGAAAAACATGGAAGAATAGTGTTTTTGTGCAAATCAGCTAAGTGGATCTGCACTGCTAGTGGAGAGTTGGGCTTGTGAACATTCCACATTTTCAGGGTATGTGTTTGCTGTCCAAAAGTGAGTGAATCTGCACGAGTTAAGAGCACATATTCCTTTTCAGTGGGCAGATCATTATGTGCAATTAGATGTTAGATACTGGCTGGAGATGTGTACAGCGGTGAACAGATTTCCCAGTTGGCTTATTTGATCAGATGATGAAAAAAACAACTAAGGGTTACAAGCAGTTTGTCCAGAGCAGGAATTTTGTCCTGGTATTAGTAAATCTGTCCAAATGATGACCTTTCCTTTATGTAGGTTGGTAGACAGTGGACTTTACAGGTGTCATGGCTGTAAGATCAGTGATATCTCTGTCTGCTGTGCTTTCTGACAAGTCAGTCCTACTGAAAAAGAGAAAGCACAGCAAGTTGCTGAGAGAAAGAAAAAGTCAGGTTCTACCCGAATCAACCCCCCCAAAAATCACTTCTTCCAGTTAAACTTCTTCAACCATCATAGAATCAAAGAATCATTAAAGTTGGAAAAGATGCCTGGGATCATTGAGTCCAACCATCGACCAAGACCCTCAAGCTTTCCCGTCATTCTTCCCCAAGCCTGTAGCATTGACAGGGCTGTTATGACTCAAGTGCAGGACCTGGCACTTCACCTTGTTGAGCATCATGAAACTGATCTCAGCCCATCAATCCTGCTAATCCCCTTCCTTACTTCTCCAAGAATCAAAAACTCTATCATCTGATGGCCTCCAAACACCTCATCATCCACCAGTGCTTCTCTGTTTGCAAACAGCAGGTCCATCAGGAACAAAGAATGAACCTTCCCTGGCTGGCTCACTCCAGCCTGTCCAGAACCCTCTGCAGACCCTTCCCACCCTCAAGCAGATCAAGACTCCCACCCAAGTTGGTGCCATCTGGAAACTAACTAAGGGTGCACTTAATCCCCTCATCCAGATTGTTGATAAAGATATTAAACCAAACTGGCCCCTACACTGAGCCCTGGAGAACATCACTTGTGACTGGTCACTAGCTGGATGTAACTCCATTCACCCATGTGCTGAAAGACAAGCTGTCAGAGAAGACAACTGGCCTGGATGAACAAACATCTGGTAAGTCTCCTGAGTAGAAGATCTGAGAAAATTAATTTTTGGAAACACTTAACAAGTGTTTCTGACATGAAATAGCTCCCCAGAGTGTGAAATTGTCCAGTGAAATTGATCCTTGTCAGATTGGAGACTACTAATTGCCATCTTCTCTCTATAGTCAACCCTCCTGAACCAGAAATTAGATCCTTGGGGAAGATTTATGTCAGAAATATAAGCTCCTGCAGACCTTTAGGCACCTCTAGGCAGCATCAACATGCAGGTTTTCAGATTAAAATTTTGACAGTAGGTGCTCAAATCAAATAGACACCTGGGTACCACCTCTCTCCTGGTGAAGAACAGCCAGTGTAAGAGAACTTTATTTTTATTGAAGAAAATATTCCACACATCTCTCATCCAGACACTAAAATATTCAGAAAATGTATGTCATTACTTGGAATTGAGCCACATCTTTGTTCCTTCCATAAAATTTCTAGTTAAAATCAGAATCTGGACTATGGCACATAAAGGAAAGAGCAAATTATGGTGCAACCTAGTATTTCTAAAAGACAAAGAGCAAAAATCTTTCCACAACTGAGATTAAACAGGTGTTGCACCTGACATTGCATCTTCTGGTTGTCAAAAGAAATAGAGACATAGCTGTTTCCTCAGTGCTGCTGCTTCTGATGTAAAGTTTGACATCAGGAGATGAAGTGGCTGACAAAGCAGTGTCAAAGCCAGACCTTCAGATGGTGTCAACTGGCATCATTTCATTGTCATCTGCAGAGGTGCTACCTCAGACAAATGCAGAGAATAATTTCCAATCTGCAAACAAAATCAAAGATTTTCCCTGGTTTAATGACTTCCAATGCCCATGCTGGGGACTGCCTGGAACAATTATTTTCGTAATCTTTGGCTGCCTGTATAATCCCTGAGAAAGTAGCCAGACCTGAGAAATGACATGGCATGACTTTTCTGTCAGCTTCAAGTTGTGTTACTTTGGTTCATGTTTCCTGAGCAATCTCAGCCAGAGTGATGTAAAAAGGAACTCACTGGATGTGTAGCAAAGCAGAGCAATCTCTGCTCACTCAAAGGACCTGCTCAGCAAGGGACAGGGGTTCAAACACTGCAAGCATCTTCAGTCTCCAATTCAAAGCGGGGGTGAGATGTCAGGTGTGAAAAAATCTTTTAAAATACAACAAAGTTTTGCCTATTCTGCTTAGGATAGTTTAAAGATAAACTTTTTTCCCCCTGATTGAATAAGGAACATTTTTAGGATAAACAGTTTATATTTTTTCCTTATAGAGTAAACATCACTGTGTTCCATGTTTATATTATCTCTGATTTAAAGACAATTTTCCAGTATGCATACATTTGCACTGATTCATAACACAGCATTTAAAGAATCCTGGCAGTGTCTGACACACCTACTGCTCTAATTTAACAAACTTACTCTTGCTAAATTGCATTTCTTTATAGAGGAGGTGAATGGGTGTGCAGTAATTTAAAAAAGGTTCTTGCTATGAAGTCAGGCACTGTTGCCTTGGTGAAATCACGTTTCAAAACCTGAAACATTGGAAAATTGTTTTAGGGAGAAAGGTAATTGACTCAGCTGGTAGTGAATATGGCTGGAACCTGATAGTACTACAAGTATAATTCAAATAAAATACTGAAGTCAAGGTAAGATTAAGATTCCTTGTGTTCTGTAAAACAACTGTGCCTTGCTTTCATTCTGATGGCAAAGCAACAATGTTGTTATTGACATTTTCATATATTTGATCAATTACTGGTATCCTTTCAAACTGAAAAAATTCAAGTGTTTTCTAAAGCAATCCTCTTCCTATGAAATCATTCGTGACTCAAAACAATTTACAAAAAGTGGTGGAAGGAAACTGCTGGAGGCTACCCTGTGGATGCCAAAGGGTGGGACAAAGCTTCAGTGTTGAAAAGAAAGGAAAAGGTTCTTCACAAAAAGGTGATTTCTCACCTCCCAAACATTACTTTCATGCACCTTCCAAAAACTCTTGATTTTTCAAAAATCAATTTATCTTTTTCCAAAGGTAAACTTACAAATAATATGGCAAACAAGCAAAAAACCCAATAGTTAAACCAGTGAAACAACCAAACCTGTCCTCAAAACCACCCCAATGAAATGAAGAAGTAAACAGAACCAAGTGATGTTCTACAGCTAGAAGGTCCTTGCAGATTCACCAGGTTTTCAGCAGCATCCAAGTTGTGTGAGCTGGAATGAAAGCTCTTTATAGGTTGGCTGCACTCCAGCACCATTGAAATAACAGGGACTCCTGCCACGTGCTTCCTTCTGCCCTTAGGCTTGAGAGGAGACAACTTATATAGGTTTCCCTGCCTCCATTCTCTTTTACACACTAACAGCCAAAATTCTTTCTGCTTTTCAAAACAAAGAGAGCTGCAAAACCCAGGAAAGAATAACTACCAAGAACTAAACAATAATCAAAGGATATCTGGTATGTTAAATACAACTGCCAGGACTTCCATTTTTGGCAGGAGACTTCTGATGTCAGCATGTGTCTCACACTGTGGGTAAGCTGGCTAAGCTTTGTTACCTATATTCAGAATTTTGTAGCCCAAAGTTCTGCTGGTCATGAAGAACCAGCTCAAGCTGGTTCTCTTCAAGCTCACTTGATACCACTGGTGAATTCCTGCCAATATTTTCAAGTCTGTAAGTGTGGCAAAAATTGTATATCATTAATATAGACATGTACATGCACTCTCATATCTACTGTACTGCAATAAACTTCCATCTTATGAGATCACAGGAAAGGTATGGAAGAACCCAAAGCGTCTGAGCGTTACAGATTGAGTGGGGCGAATAATGAAGCCTGAAGAAATGTCAGTCAGGCAAATGGCATTCGAAGATAAGTACACCTCTATGGGTTCTGGGTTTTTTATTGAAAACTAATGTTATTTGTGTCCTACAAGGTAAGTAGTTTTAACTGACTGTAAAGTAGTCATTCTAAAAGACAACCATTCTTGATAAGTTGTTCAATTAGGGAAGCTGAAATGCCAGTCTCATTGTTTGAGAAATTTAACAATCAGCAGAAGTAATAATACTCATCAAGTAATATTATGACAAGACAGTGTAGAAGAAAAAAAAAGTATAGGTTGCATCAGTTTTTCAGTGAATACCGAAATTTATTATCTTCTGAAATACATAGTGCTCCTGGTTTGAGGTAACTGATTCTGTCAAGCCTTTTTAGGTGAATAAATTTTTTCATTTCTAAAAGTAATCTAATAATCTGCTTTTCATATACTTTGGTATCTTCATATAAGTATTTATAGCAATTTTTCTAGAATAGTTTTGCATATTTCCAAAATGCACTTAATTCAAAATGCACGTAAATACTTTATAAAGTATTTAAATGAGTGGAGCCTAAGCAATCTCAACATGTATTTCAAGATTTACTGGGGGAGAAAAATGGTAGGCTCTGTGTTGTAATGCAGCAGGGGCCATAGGAACATCTAGAATGTATTTCATAGCTCCTAATGAGAATAACCACACTTTGCATACTTATGTAGATGCTGAAATAATGTCATTCATGTGTTTTTTTTTTATTTTGTCTTGTTTTGTTTGGTTTTGGTTTTTTCCTTTCTTTTTTCAGTTTTTTCTGTGAGGAGGGGGAGCATTTGAGAAATGCTTCTTTCTCAATACACTTCCCCTAATCAGGTGTCTCCTCTCCTTGCTCTCAGCTCTTACGTAGGAAAGAACTTCCTGGGTTCCAATCAAATTAATGAAAATCATTCAATTTACACTAAAGGTTTGTTTGTCAGTACTCTTGAAAAATAAACCATTTTCCCATGGAAAAATCCTTCATTATTCTGATGTAAAGATTCATTAGAACCTTGGTTTTTTTATCATAGGAAAAGGAAGAGGAGGAAAGCACTGAATCAAAAAGCAGAATTAACTGTGCTTGTTGCAATGTAGAATTTTTTTCCAGATTAACTGATGATTCAGAATCCCATGTTATCATCATACTCAGTCAGAATGAAAAAGGAGGTGGAAGAAAAAGGAGTTTGTGCAGGTGTGGAGGAAATACTTAGAGACGATTGTATATAAAATTCCCTTAAACTAGTCAAGAATCATTTACTGTGGTCCAGCTGTTCATTTCCTTATTTTTCTTTTAAGTTTGTGATGAAAATGAGTATATTATTTTTGCAGAGGGTTTTTCTTTTTTCTCTTTTGCTGTTGTTGAGATGAGAATTATCAGATGCAGCTGGGGGATTGCTGTGCTTGGGAAGCTGAGAACAGCAAAGCTGGGAAAGAAGGAAACAGGATATAGGATGCCAAGAAAAATACATTTCTGTGTCTCTACTATGTAGATTTTCAACACGTTTTGTTCACTTTAAAAGAGAAAGAAAAGCAAATCAAAATGCTAAGCAAAGACAGATGTTAAATTCTGTATAAGAAAACCATTTTACGTACCTCAAATTGCCTCTGAGAATTTCGTCTGAGTATGAAGTTATGCATCTTCAGCCATGAACTGTCAGATAATGGTTCTGGTATATGTCTGGATAACTGTCTTGTCCATTCCAGAGGTGGTTTATTTTCAATAAAATGCAAAATACTCCTCATAGGTGTGTCTCTGTACTGTGTAATTGTTAAGGGCAAGACTCAGGAAAGCATTTGTCTCCAGGAAAACATACACATACTTATCTCCAAGCATGTTGTAGACAGCAAGACACAGGAGTAATGATAGAATAGTTATACACCGCTCTCAAAAATTTTCCCTTTGAGCATACTTAACCATTTAAAATTGTTGAAGCTAAGATATGAAAGATTTTTCTTATGTACTGAAAAAAATCAGGATTCAAATTCATTGGTCTTCATCTCACTCCACTTTGTACACCTACAAAGCAGATCCTAAAATCTGACCTACAATTCTTGTCTCTCCTTATAATAACTGAAGGAAAATGGACTGAGATGATCTGTCTGGTTTAGATATCCAGCTTAGGATAAAATGAGCCTTGCTAGGCTAAAAGCAAAGAACAGATGTGATATATGCCCAGAAGGATGAATATGATAAAGATGTCAGCTCACATCTTGGCTTATAAAGTCAAGACAACAACTGTGGCATTTACAAATTGAAAAATCTTTTTGGCAAATATGTTGTGAACAACGTATGTACTTCACTAATGCCAGTGAAGTACAAGGCAGGGACTAAATTGTATTACAGATCAACTGTTTGACGCCAGCTCCTTCTGGATTGTTGCAACTGGCAGGATTTGGGTTAATTTCTCTCCATTTGGTGTCTGTCTCCAAATCTGTCTTTTCCTGACCTCCTCTCTTGTGTCATGTACCCACCTCAATAGCTCATTGCAAGGAATGATGGAAGCATTCTCCTAATACTTGCAAGAGAAGCAATCAACATGGCATTTTGCACATAAGTTTTATACTTCTAATAGGAGCCCCTGGTGGTCTAGTGGTTAAGACGCGGCGCTGTCACCGCCGAGGCCCGGGTTCGATTCCTGGTCAGGGCC
>JAYRBT010000042.1:36110095-36190648 GCA_036023395.1 Myiotriccus ornatus
CAGTTCCGCGCACACTGGAACTCACCTAAAAAATCCAATGCGCAGGCTGGAAGGTGTAAAGACCTTCCCCGGTTCTTTATACTTCTAATACTTATAAGCTTAAATATCTCTTAGCTAGATATTTAGACAATTAACTCTGGTCATGGTCAACAGGTGCTCCTGGGCTATGTTTTGCATCATGGGACATGATGATAACATGAGAACATGCTAAACACACTGAACCATGAATTTGTAGGTGTTTAGAAGCCAAACTGTGCTTTGGCTCAAGCAGCCGTGACTGAAGTGAAGTCCAGGGGGTGAGATGCAGCTGTACATGGGGGTTCCTGAGTTCAGGAACCAGTGCAGCAGCTCCTGAGCTTCAGCATGATACAGAAGCCCTCTGCAGCCAACCAGCAAGGGGGGGTGTGGTGCCACAAGAATTCGCAGGAGATTTAAATGCCTCCAAGGAGCACAAGTGACCTGGAGCGCGGCAAACAGGGGCATGGCATGTCAGTGAGGGTGTGGCACGGCAGTTTGCACAGGCAGGGTGAGCGGGAAGGGCTCCTCTGTGACCACCTTAGAGCAGCCAATAGAGGCAGCAAACAGACTCAGTAGCTGGTAAGGAAGAACAAAGAGATTCTTTCAGCCCCAGTTTTATTAGCATACAAGTTTGAGCTTCCTCAGTTATGGTGTTGACACCCTGTAGAGCTCAATCCCTTAGAACTGTGGGAATCACTGGACCAGCCATGTCAGAGGTCTCCATCCAGACAGACCTGCTGATGGCAAATCAGCTCTCCAGGTCACAGGTTGCCAGGAGTGCCTGATACCTCTTTTCAAGGATGGGGCTGACAAACAATTCTTTTGTAGAGGGTGTGCTGTGGTTGAAGAGCCGTGTTGCCAGTTGAAGGAGCTACAGGAAGCAGTGAACAGGATATGTAGTATATGAGTGAACAAGCAAGAGAGAGACCAATTATTTTCAGACCCACTACAGTCTCAAGAGTCTTGGGAGTCTGGACCATCCATTGTAGTGGAGAAGCAGGTTGGACTCGGAACCCTACAGGGTAATTAGTCAAGAGACTGTTTGTCCAGGGTCTGTTAAAGATGAAGGCTGGAAGCAGGTCACTGCACGTACCAGGAGGAAGGTTCTTCCTTCTTCCAAGAATTTGACCAGTAGGACCGGCACTTTCTACAACAGGTATGAGACACTGGAACGAGAAGCAAAAGCGAAAATATAAAGAAATTTTGTTAATTTCAAGATCCATTAGGCACAGAGGACCTTCTCCTGTTCCCAGTGAAGTTTAACTCTCGCTGATTGTAAAATTCTCCTTGGTTGCAGAGGTGCAGGATAAGTCAATGAAGAAAGAATAACCAATACTTCTGTATGAAAAAAGAACATTATTGAGACAGATGTTTTTCCCCAGTTAGTAAAGGGACTATTTTCCAAATTCTTCAATAAGGCAGTTTACCTGAATATAGTTGCCATGTAAGTACAAGTTTACCAGGTTTGGGGACTAAAGCTATCCAATATTTTAATGTGGATATCTGTAAAATAGCATGGAGTCTTCCATCAGGTGTCTAATCTAATACATCTACTTTCATGATAATGGCCTAAGGCAAGTATGAAAAATTAGAATTACATTAGGAAAATCTGACCAAATAAAGCCTTGACAATATTTCAGCCAGGAGCTCCTGATTCAGTTTCTCACAAGTCTTGTACATTTATTGAAGAGCTCATGTGCAGCTAAAGGCAGTAAAATATCTATCTGTCAATACCTTTTTACCTATTTGACATTTAAAGACTCTCCTGTTCCATTATCTTTGCTTTACTTCGTGACATTTTTATCAACTTCAGCATTAACATGGCAGATTTTACAACTATTACACTTAAAAGGTTCAAGGATGTCAGGAACATCAATTATAAAAAAAATTACAGCTCCTGCTTTATCTCAGAGCTAATTAAATGAGCTGTAATTATTACCTAGATTCATTAGATTCATTCTCTCATGACCTCCTCAGTTTGGATTATTGTAATTCTTGGTATGTCTGTCTGCCAAGGCAACACATTGGCAGCCTTGAATGCAATCAGAAAGGCAGAAGTAAGAAGACCATTAAAAACCAAATTATTTAGACCTTTATAACTCACTGCAAATGAGTTCGCTATTATCTGTTCACGATAATTTTGCTGTAATTCCTTGGTGTTTTGTGAATAAGGACCACTATGCTTCCAGGTCGTTGCCACTTCTGGAGTTGTCTATTAACCAGTGTGTTAATTGTATTCAGAGTGGAGTGGCTTGGAGTGACAGATCTGATTTGTACAGTGGCATACCAAGCATGCTTATGGGTGATATGGGATGCATGGTTGTATCTTGGCTCTATTCCTTTTGCTTGTACCATGACCCTATTACTTGGAGATCAGAACTAGAGGTGGTTTGATTTTAGTAATAGAAGAAGTAAATTGGGGGGGTTAAATTTATGGAAAGTAAAAATGTTCCATGCAGACAGTAAGGAAAGGATACCCAAGAAGCAAAACCATGTGATAATGAGACAATAGATATAGGACTAGTAGTATGTTGGATGATATTTAAGCAAATGAAATATAGCTTCTTAGGCATCATCTAATGTGGTTTTATTTAAATTTCTGCATTCCTTCAATTCTTCTTCAATTTCTTGATTACAGCACTATTTGCTCTCTGCCTCTAGGAGAACAGCTTTACAGAACTCCTCAGGCTGAAAGATGTCTTGGTCTCCAAAAACCACCTGTAAGACTTACCTGTTGGTGGGTTTCTGGCTGAGAGTCAAATATTAATCTTTTATTTGAATTGTCCAGGCAGTGCCTGCTGTTCAGTAGACATTTACTGTGACATAAAGTGTGATGTCACAGAACTTTATGAGTTCACCCCGTTATTATCAGGTACCTGTGCTTTAGATCTTACCAGAACAATGTTAGTAGAATGGGAAATTATATTAACTTTGATACATAGTTTCAAAGTATTCTCTGTAAACAAAAGCAAAACTTTAACCTTTGGGAAAAAAGTCTTGTCAGATGTCAATTAAAAATAAACCCCAAACTCGCAACAAATTAATGTTTTATTTTTATAAACATATCTTTGTATTTTATATGTACTTCGGAATCTTATCAGAGATGGGGCCAGAAATGTTTTTTTCTGAGACACAGAGTGACATTGTCATGAATAGATAAGAGCAATCCAAAGGAGATGAAATTAAAATGTTGCATGCCTGAAATATTTTTTGTCCTAGAGGTGTCAGTAAAATGCAAGCATCTGTCCTGTTAACTGATGGAAGAGCTAGAAATCCAAGTCCTTTGATTCTCCAGAGAAATTAAAAATATTCCCTCTTGTTATGACCTTCCCCAGAAGGCAAGAGTAACCCAGATTCTGGTTAATAGATCCCTTCGGATGGATTAGAGTGAAACGACATTGAAATTGTTTGTAAATATATATATGTAGGGTTTATTTTAGAACAATTTATTTGCAAAATAAAACAGGTATGTAGGTGTCTTGGTGGTGATTATCTATAGTAATATAGCAGTATAAAAGCATAAAAATAACACTTAAGAAAATGTGTAAGAAAGAAAGGATAAAAGTAGAAAGGCATGTAGTCACCAGCAGTTGGATCTAGCAATTAGACTTGGTAGTTAAAATTTCAGTGTCTGTTGGTTGAAGTGAGAAGTCCACAAAACTCCAAACACAAAAAAGAGATTCGAGGGGTTATATATGCTCAGGTTCAGGTGCGAACACCTAGTACCTCCCCTGGGGTGGCAAATTTTCTAGTGGATGATGTAATACTGTGAGTCGTGGGATACTTCGGGAGTCTTTGATGGTCTAAGACCTTACAGCTGCCTATTATGTCAGTGTAGTTGAGTCCATTATTGCCCATTATGGCCCATCAGCAAAGATGAATACCTCCAGGCTACCTGCGAACATCTCAGTGCTTCCCCGGAGGGGAGTTATCACAGCTGAGTCACTTTTGTAAGGAAAAAGAAACACTACCCCTCCTTCCAGGTTTTGCCTCTTTCCTTATCTTGCTTAATACCCAGCTTGTAGCCTGAGGTGTCGAATATGCATTGTTAGCAAAGCACCCTGCTGATTGTTTGAGCCATTAGCATTAACAGCCCAATCTCTCACAGGAGGGGCAGAGCATGTGAATGGGTCTGTGGGCTATGGTCTCCTCCCAGCCTTGTTTACTTTTCCTTAAACCTGAGGTGAGGCTTAATTTACAGTCCAATTCTCTGAAATCCAGGAGGTCTATTAGTGTGGAGAGTGGGCTTTGGTGATCTTGGCAATGTTTAAGCCGTTAACCATTTCAGTCTCTCACACCTCTGATGCTTTCGCACGTGAAAAGCCTCTAAAATAAAATAAAATATAAAATCCAAACCCAAGTCATGCAAATTAGTAAATCTGATATGAAGAGATACAGTGGAGCAGCTCACAGCAATGTCTTTGGACCAGATACGGTTACATTTGAACTCATGGAATAGCACCTTACTCAGAAAGTAATATCATTAAAATTTATGGGAGTGGTCCCACTTTATCATTTCACTTGATTGTGTGGACCCTGAAGCTGGACATCGCATTGAGAGGAAACAGAGTTGCCTATAGCAACTTGGAAGGGTACCCAGTGCAACGAGGTGTGTTTTCTCAGCACTTGCAAGGCTACATTTGAACATTTGTTTGGGCAACTGCTGTGCCTACAAAATGAATAAACAGCATAAACCTGTGCACTTGCATCTGTTGTCTATTACTCTTAAGTCCAAATGCACAAATGTATGTGTAGATGGTGCTCCCCAAAACAGAGGACTGTTGTTTGACAATTTAGCTCTATCTGTGTATGGTCTGACTTGCTGTCATTAGCAGAGCAATGCCCATAAAAAACACCCTGTTTTGGGACCTTACGTTGAGGTAAAACAGATATAGTTTTGTTAACTTGTATCAATAAGAAGGTCAGATTATATCAACTCCTGTAAAATGGTCAGATAATATTAATTACGGTAAAAATTCCTGTAGCAATTAAATGCATATTATTAAACAGTTTCCTAATAGAGAGTCAGTGTCTCTTTAATCTTCAATGTACCAACCTGAGAACGCTAGGGATATCACATGATAATTAAAATTAATGTCATATACAGCTCACTAAAATGATTCAACGTGCTAATTGAGCACATACCTTTCTCAGCAAGGTGGGCATCTGACCATGGGAAAGAGTTATTTATTAATGAGTAATACAGTGCAAAAAAAATCATGATTAACTACATTCTATGTTTGCTGCCCAAGATAATAAACCCAAAGTACTTTATAGGCCAAAACCTCTGTGCTTTTCGAAGCCAGTGTTCATATCTTCAGAAAGGTGACTTCTGGGCTCAAGATGGCAAGAAATTGGTCCTCATACACCCCTACTCATTTAACTTTGGGAGTAAAACGCTAAAAAGATATCCAGAAATGAATTTTCCTGCTGTGATATCAATTTTAACTTTCTGCATATTTTCTACTGAAAAATCTACATAACTCTGTACTCTAGGTACTGTATACTCAGTGTAACAGGCAGCAATCCTGAAAGCTGTCTGTGTAGAATTCAGACCTATGCAGATAGAAAACCTCTGTTCCACTAAGTAAATCCCATTTACAAGGAGAAAAGGAACCCTTTTTTTCAGTCCCAGCCATCAGGAGTCCTCAAAAGTTAGTTTGCATGGGATAGTCCGTTTACAGGGAGGTGTCCTTTGAAACCAAAGGAAAGTTTCCCACTAAATTCATTGGGCTTTGGTTCAAGGTCAAAATGAGAAAAACCTTCAGATATCAAGGGCAGAAAGTACCACAGTGCTCACACATCTTGATTTCTTGTAGTGCAAGACATAATTCCACCAAGTAATAGATACATCAAGACTGCAACTTCTGATCAAGGCTCTTCACATGTTTGATAAAGACAATTTTAGTATAAAGAATTAGAATGATAGAGAGTATAAAATATACCAAATACAGGTTTTGTTATTAAATTCTGGTAAAAAATGGGCACTTTATTTCTAGCCTGATTTTGTCCACTATCCAATTTCGTGATGGATAATAACGTATAATATCTTAAAGGGATATCCAGTGCCATAATCATGCTGCTAGCATACTGCATTCCTACCCAGTGATGGATCTGGCAGTACGAATATCAGGAATAGTCTGAAAAGAATAAAATTTTTTTTTACTTCCCAAAAATATTTTACTGGTGTACTTTGTGTAAGGCAATCAGTTCAGCTGTTTGAAGAATATGACTCTTCAAGGGCACAGGTAAAGAATTCTGTGAATAAACTGCAAATGAAAAATTGATGCAGAAGACAAGTAATGCATAGAAACTCTGTCCTGCATTAATGAGAATGTTGCTAAGTGTCCATAAAGTCACACTTGTCTAGAAGCCGGACTAAGATCAAATCAGGCTTTACTTCACTAAGTCTCACATTTGGTTGAGAAGCAAGTGCAGTTTAATTTTGCCTCAGACACTGCCTCTCAGCATGCATGTATTACTTACTTTGGACATAACCATACAGACTGATTGATACTTATAACTACTAAGTGTGAATTATAGTCATAGTCTGACCCAACATCCATTGAAACTGATGAGGTTTTCCACTGGAAATATAACTGGATTGTGAGGACCAGTTCCATGATGGTATTGAGATGCCTAGCAGAGTATTGGGTAAGTGGAAGGTAAATTCACTGTGAACTGTGATTCCCATTTAGGCTGTGGGTTCAGCTCTGCTGACTTTCAGTGTCACTGCTGTAGGTGACTGCACCTCACACTAGAGCAAATATCTACACCTGATGTAGGAATGGCACTGTAATATTCACTGAATTTGTTGATTATTTTTATCCATTTGCTGTAATCAGAACCTGTATGCCTAGTTCAGCTATAGATACTTGCATTGGAGACCACTGAAGTTAGATGGATTGAATGCTACCCTGTGTACCTAGTTGCTTTTGACAGTCTCAGTAGATACTGGCAGACAGACCAAGGTGCCCCCATTAAATTTAATGCAATGGAAGATAGGGGCTCATATGCCTGTTACGTTACGGGTTTAAATGATTAAATGTCTGTATAAACCATACCCATGATGCAAGTCACCTGCAAAGGGTGACTTACGCTGCCAAAGGCATGAATCTTTCATGAGTTGCTTTTCTGTCTATTTACATCCTAGAATGTAACAGTGACTAGCTGAAGCTGGGAGCATGAATCCTTGCTATAACACTGGAACTTTTTGAGTTCACGTGTATGCTGTCATAGCAGTGCCTATTTTGTACTTTAAATAGAGCATTTGCATCACCAAACTCTGTCCTATAAGAATACTAGTTAGGCAATATGTATTGTTTTATGCAGTCAGGAATGAAAAAGACCCATCAGATATTAACCAATGAAATGCGCTAAATTCAGCTTAAATGCTTCCTGGTTTCTACTATTTAATAACATATAGCTGGTTATCACTAATTCTCCCTTTTATATATTAATATATAAACTGAAATACTTTAACCGTATTAATTGTATAATTATTTCTTCAGGCATTTTGAACAACATATTCTATAGAGAAGAGATTTTCAAATAAAACTCAATAATGGAGAACATATAATACAGAACAAAAGGTTTTTTTATTACCAACTTGAATGTGCCTAGCCTTATAGAAATATATCTCTGCCACTGTAATACTGCATTCAGTAAAGGGATTGCTAAAAATTAAAAGATTTTATTCTCCTCTGCAGCCCTGTTGTAGTAAAGAGGTTTCACAGTCTCCTGACTTCTCTGGTGATGATAGAAATATATTTGTAGTCTAAATATGCCAGGAAAGTGTTCCAGTAGAGATTATGGGGTAGCTGGTGTGCCACTGTGATTTGCTTAATTCAAAGTGGTGCTTGAAAAGAGACATTTAATCTGCAGTGGACAGAAGCTGCAATGCTGATACTGAAAATGACATTTAGCAACAATTTCTGATGGCTTTTTCTGAAAGTGGCTTGGGAAGAGCATCTCACTGATACCAGTGATGGAGTTAAGCTTCTGAATTTTACATATGAAGATGGTGGAAAAAGAACTATATTTAGATGAAAGGGATTCACTTCTTTCTAATACCTAATGCAACCAGAAAATCTGAGGTTCTTCGTTTCAGTCCTGATTCAAAATGGCTGATGTTAATTTTTTCATTACTTTCACTGACCTCTCTGGAGACCAGTAAAAAGGCTGCCTAAAGATCAAAGGTCCAGAATTAAATGGTATTTACATTTGTAACATCCAGTCATTTCATGGAGTGATTTTGCTGATTTTAATTGAAAATTAAGATGCTAAATACTTGTAAGGATCCTAGCTTAAGTGATTTTTAAACCCCCAAACAACTACACAAAGTCCTGTGTTAGAAGTGCAGGCTTCCTTTTTTTCTTAAACATTTGAGTGAACGGTCATATTATATTTCCATTAAGAAAACCATCTTGCACTCCCATCACATCATCTCACCGTGTGTGCATCAAGGGCCAAGGTGGGAGTTCCTGAAAGTCAAAAAAGGTAAACTTTTCACTGATCTGAAATACAACCAAAAGTGTTGAACTACTGGCTTTAGATCCTACCTCTTGCTCCACTTTCTGCACCCTGATCCTGTCATGAAATCTAACTCATCAGACACCCTGCCAAACTCAGCAAAATGCCTGGAACTTTGTCTGCCCTCAGATTCCAGTGGGCCATTAATGTAAATTTGACTGTGAATAGTGATAGAGTAGAAGGAAAGGATTTGCATAGAAGAGGCAGTTGAAAATTCATCAATAACTTTAGTGTAAATAGATTTTATAGAATTCATACATACCAAAAGAAACCTGAGGTATTGTTGTTAGTAGTCCTCTTTGAAGATAGACATGAGATAATAGGTATCGCATACAGTTTATTGAGATATCTAGATAACGTCAAAAAAAATAAAGAGAAAATAGGGTAAAAAGTTACAAAAGACAAAGGAAAGGGACTCAAGGTAACTGTGACACAGAGGGTGTGTTTGGTTTGCTTTTTAATGAGGCTTGCTGATAGAAAGGAAAGATTTCTATATGCACAGAAAGGAGGAAGGGCAGGGGATAGCAATAAATTTGAGCGAGCTGGATTTTCAAGAGCCAGAGCAATTTCTGTGGGGGAAAAAAGAGACAGAAATGAAGACTGATAATGCAGCAATAGAAGCAGGAGCACAGTGCAGAAAGATAGTTATGGATGGTTAAAAGTTTCTAACTAGTTACAGATGTCTGTTGCCTGGAAAGCCTATTTTAGGGCCTTAAGCACGTGCTTGATTTTAATGAGATTTATGCTCAGGCTAAATGGTAGGCATGGTGAAAGGACTTTGCTGAACCAGGATCAAAGAGAGAAAACTGTCATTTTGATTTAAGTATGCTGATTTTTTTTCATATTCTTTTGAGCATATGAGAATAAATTCCAAACTTTTGTCAGTGGTAACAGTTCGGTAGGAAGAGAAAACCTACACTGACTATAACCCTCCTGGTCTGGGTTTCTGTGTGGGGACATGAGATCAGAATCAGGGGTTAGTTATTAAAGTTTTGAAACTTAGAAGTAGCATAAGCAAACACTGTCACAAATTGGATGAGAAGTCTGAAGAAAGGGGATTGAAATAATGATGGTAAAGGAGGAACAGAAGCAGTGTAAGAAGAGATTTTTAATGCATAGAAACATTAAAAATGAATATATTATAAACAGTTCAGACACAAAGCTAAAAATAAAATCCACGAAAGGGTCAGAGAAGAGATACAGATAATTATCTTACCAACACTAGAGTGAGGAAAATATAAGCTGGTTGTGGCCAGTGGGAATGTGTATTAGACTAGCATGACAAGGTTTCGGTATTGGGGAGACTGCAGGGATGGTGTCTGTGATAAACTGCCAGAAGCTTCCCCCATGTCTGACAGAGCCAATGCCAGCCAGTTCCAAGACCGACCAGCTGCTGGCTGAGGCTGAGCCCATCAGTGATGATGGTAGTGTCTCTGGGACAACAGCTTTAAGAAGGGAGAAAAAGATACTGTGACACAGCAGTCAGAGAGAGGAGTGAGAATATGTGAGAGAAACACCTCTGCAAGCATCAAAGTCAGCAAAGCAGGGCTGGCAGGAGGTGCTTAAGGAGCTGGAGCAGAGGTTCCCCTTCAGCCCATGGTCAGACCATGGTAAGACAGGCTGTTCACCTGCGGCCTGTGGACCTGCAAAGGTCCATGGTGGAGCAGAGATCCATCTGCAGCCCATGGAGAACCCTACACCAGGGGGTTGTGACCTGGTGGGAAGCCTGAAATGAGCAGCTTTGCTGGCAGGACTTGTGATCCCATGGGGAACCCATGTTGGAGCAGTCTGTTACTGAAGGACTGCACCCTGTGGGAGGGATCCTATGCTGGAGCAGGGAAAGGGTGTGAGGAGTACTTGCCTGAGGAGGAACGAGGGGCAGAGACAATGTGAGATGAACCAAACACAGACCTCATTCCCCATTCTCCTGTGCTGCTGTACTGGGGAGGAGGCAGAGAATCAGAGAGTAAATGTGAGCCTGAGAAGAAGGAATGTGTGGGTGTTTTAAGATGAGTTCTTATTTCTCATTACCCTATTCTGATTTGATTAGTAATTGTAGAGGCCCACATAATAAATTAAATTTATTATTTCGCCAAGTCAAGTCTGCTTGTGATAGTAATGGGTGACTGATCGCTCCCTGTCCTTATCTTGACAGATAAGCCTTTTGTTACATTTCCTGTACTCTGTCTAGCTGGGAGGGGGGACTTTGGTGGACACTTGGAGACCAGCCAGGGTTGACCCTCCATGGGTTGACACACTGCACAGTGTTAACTACAGTTTTACTACCTCCAGGGAGATGTTTGTCTTGTGTTTTCACTCTGCCATGAAACTGTGTGCTGTTGCTCACCAAACAGTACTTCAGCCAAGTGCCCCCCATGCTGTTTTCTGCTCCTCATACTCCTCCTTTGCCTCTTCCTTCTTCCTTCATCCCTCTTACTCCTCTAGTACTTTCCTACTTACATGCATGCAAGAGTATTAATAATTCACACCCACGTTTTTCCACCTCTCATTCCACATTCTGCTATGGATAACTTGGCATGAAAATGAAAACTGGAAGGCAAATAGGAAAGCAAAGACCAAGACATTTCAGCTGTACTCTGTCCTACATAGATAGGAAGTACTCCCTTGAAACGAGGCAACACTATATAACTAACCTGAAACATCTCTTCCCTACCTTATCCCCCTTTTCTCTTTAGGTTGCAGGAATCTTCTGGCAGGAGGGAGTATTTTATCATGTTTGTACACCAGCAAGGACTGGGAGTTTTCATATCATTATGGTGACTTCAAGTGCTGCCAGAACATGGGTAATATTTATAATACTGATAAACAAAACTGTATGTCAACCTTTATTTTATCTGTCTAAATAAAAGAATAAAACAAGGAAGAAAAAATATGTCAAGATTTATTTTACCTAAATAAAATAAAAATAAATGGAAACTTCCTGCCTTTGAAGATGCCAGATACATAAACAAACACAGTTTGTTTATGTATCCTTATTGTTACTAGGCGAACAGTGAGGCCAGCAGCTGTCATACATTTTGAAATTCCAAGCAATTGAGAGTAAATAAAAGAATAGTTAGGAGTAATCTAAAATTGGTGCTACCTAAAGAATAAAACCCCCAGGTTTGACCTCGTTTTACATGCACATGAACAGACACAATGATCCTAAATTTAGCTAAGCTACAGGTATTTCTACCAGCTTCAGTGTTCCTGTATTACTTTCACTAAAGTAGACAGACAGTTTATTACAAAACAACACTTCAACTGTAAACCCCAGTGAAATACGTATGTAAAATATTACATGTTTACCAGCAGTTGTGCAGTAAATACATCATAGCCCTTATGAAAAATAAACACAAAATGTAATTACACAGACTATTTGTCAAGATACATGTTTGGGTCCTGTAAGCATCTGAATTCTTACCAGTGCTAATATTGCTCACTGCAGAGGTGCCCAGGTCAGAAGTGTCTTACAGGTCTTACATAAATGTTCTGAGCTAAACCTTGCAATGTTTCAGTTATTTCTGGCACAAATGATAATGTTTTAGAGCTAAGGAACCTTGTTCCAGCTTTTCCCAGGAAGGGGGAGGAGGACAGAGCTTGCAGTGGTCTGCCCAGGCGACCTGTGGAACGAGGGTTTTGCTGACCTGCCAGTGGCCAGGGGTCCTTGCTCACACTAAGAGCTATCAAGGTCAGTGAAGGCTCACCCCTTAGGCAGAACTGCTGGGGCAAATGCATGAAGGGCTTGGCTGGAAAATTTGATTACAAGGCAAAATAGATGATCTTACTCCGGTTCACTCTGCAGGGCTTCCTCCTCTTTAAATTTATTTCTGTAGAATATATTCTGAGCGTAGGCACAATAGGCAGGTAATTTAGGTAATCGGAGTCATCTTGATTGGACCAGGCAAGGGCATTTGAAGTATTGATTGTAGCCTCTGTGTGATACAATTAAAGCCAGTAGGCAGAATCCATCCATAAATCTTGGGTGAACTGGAACCATTCTTCTACCCTTGCTTGAGGATATACACAGCTTCTTAATGTACCAAAAGCATCTTAACATGGCATTTTGCTGTCAGTAGATAATTAACTGCTAGTGTTGTCCCTGAAAGAGCCTTCCTCTAAAGAAAATATTCTGCTACTGAAATAAAGATAACAAAAAACCCTACCTAGTAATACCCACCTTTCTATGGGTCAGCAATAAGGTCACTATCTTGTAATGAAATATGCGTTTCATTACACTTGATAAGATATTTGCATTAATTTCTGAGGCAACAGTGACAGTATGCGATGGCATCTATTTATTTCTTTGCTTTTAAGTGTTTGTGCTTTGTTAGAAGGGAAATAGCTAACTAAATTGGCTTTTGAAATTGGGTTCTACATATATTGCAAATGCATTTTTTAATGCATTCTCTCTTGACAGTGGAAGACTGGGAAGACAAAAGCTCTGTCTAGATGGTTGTCTGAGGCAGAGCACCTGCACAAACAGAAAGGCAAAGGGTTCAAGGATATCCTGTGGGGAAAAAAATAAGTGAAGCTTTTCTTTAGAGACTGAAGTGTATAGCCTATACTAGTCATCTGGGCTCACTTTGCTGCAACTGTGGAGCAGACTAGGCACTACTTACCTCAGACAATGAGCTAGGCAGAGACTTTAGCCAAGAGTGAGCGAGGCTCAGCTGGGCCAGAGTGTACCTGTTTGCTGTATCCAGCAGGAGTAAGCAATGTTTCCTACAGCCACTTAATTGACCTGTATATAAAAAGTGTGTTGCTCTCTGTTAAGAGGCTGAAAGAGCTCCTTTGAGAACAAGTCTGCATTCATTTTGCTTTCTGCTAGGCCCATAACTATGAAACTTCCTTTTATAAACCAACAAACTTATGGCTAGAACTTAGCCTTTTTAGTATGATTTATGCTTTCTTTTGTATGCTACCCTGGTAAACATCGCAAGCACTGCATAAATACCCTGGCCTGGATCCAAAAAGGTGAATTTCTGGAAGAGGAAAGAGTAGAAGAGTGAGCTAAGAAATCCTTTCTGCTTTCATGACCATCTTACCATATTGTAAATGTGCATGGTAAGTTGACAGAACTATTGGTGCTCATATGCAACTCCCTGAATTGAAGTTAGAGCTGCAGTAAGTACTGACTTAGGGTACTTAGGTTCTTGTAGGGCACTTAACCTTACACTGAAATACATATATATACATGGGGAGCTCACAAATAAATGCTTTTGAGGATGTGGCCATACAAGACAGATGATGAAGAAATATTGTTTGTGTCTCCTGGATCCATGAGGAATTAAGGAAGAGTTGAAGGAAGGGATTTCTTTCAAGGTCATGCAAGAAATTTTTGTAGGCAGACAGAGAAATTAAATCTGTTTCTCCATCCCAAGGCCCAGAACAAAGTGTGTAAAAGGATGTGGGCACATCTGTGTTTGAATCTGTTGCCTTCATGTATACATGTAGTACTGTAAAAGATATAGCAGCATTACGCTCAGCTGTCATTTGGGGCTCCTCCTGTAAGCCCTGTGTTACATTTCCCATTTCTATGTGGATATCCACAGGTGTCTTAGGTGGCACTATAGGCTTCTGAGCAAGCAACTGAATCAAATTCTAAATGTTTATGGACTAAGCATAAAATAATTAAGTGGTGGAAATGAGCCAGAGAATTAATTTTATTGTATTACTCGAAAAAAAAAAATTGAGGAGTAGAGTAATCTAAGCAAAAAGCAGCAAAACAGAATTATTTCTGACTTATAGACCTTATACATGTGTGTTGGTTTTTTTTTAGAGAAAACTAGAAGAGGGTTTTATATAAAGTAGACAAATAGGTTTGGATAAATAGCACTTTTCAAGTGACAAAGGGGACAAATTATGATACCCAATTTATGATACCTAATCTTTAAAACCTTTTAGAATCCTTCAGAATCCTCTAAGGTACATTTTCTGACAGCTTGAAAACATTAACTTTACCATTAGTTACTTTGCTAGAAGCTGTGATCTGTATCTCTAAGTTGGATAGTCTTTCCATGATGCTGCTGCCTTTTGCTCAATTAGGAAATTCCTCCGAAATCTGTTTGCATGCAGTTACTAAACTTGAAAAAAGGAATTCAGCTCCCATTACATTTTGACAGTATAATATTCTGAACCATCTTCCAAGAAAAAAATTCCTTATTAAGTAGGATTATAGCAAGATAGATACTTTGTTATGCAAATGTGCATTTCTGTGCAGACTTTATAATCCATGTTGGAGGTTTCCTTGAACTCTAAAGCTATTTTGGATTCACAGAGATATAGTTGAAAAACAAAATAAGCTCTGAGTTAGAATTTCTGAGACTGAATAGAGAGAATTAAGTGGATACCAAAAGTCAGCAGCGTCAGTGTTTCTAGTATCATTTTGTTTTGCCTGAGGATCAATTCTTCTCAAAGGTACTGTATTATTTTTTTTTCTCCTGGGTGAGTAAAAAATTGAGTGCATGTTGAGTTCATTTCCCACTCTATACAAAAGTCTCTTCCATCATGGAAAGGTTTAAAAATCCTGTTTACAAAGTTCAGTTTTAAAAAGTAATCCTGATGCCTTCAGTTTCCAGATTATTAGTTTTATAATGTGGCACCCAGATTCTGCAGCAACATCTCCTGTTATGCAGCTAACCACATGTTAAATGATCATGTTGTTCTTTATATGACCCTAAAGTATTGGTGGCTAATTTTGTACCTATGACTCAGTTTGGACATATGTAGTCTTCAATACTTTATTTCTTTCATAGAATATTTTAAGGATGTTAATATGTATTTTGTCTTTATTTCCACAGGCTCTTTCCCTGGAGATATACAGGACTCCATCTGTTCTAAACAGCTGCCAAATACTTTTGTGTGTGCCTATGTATAAATGAAAATACACTAGTTAGAAAGCCTTAGACTTTTCTGTGGTTGTGATATCACCTGCATCATTACAATGCAGCATTTTATGCATTCCTGTGTCTGAAGCAGAGCTATTACCCTTTCTTTCTCAGCTGAGGTAGTGTGCTGAATGTCAGCTGTCTTTGCCTCCCTAAAAATATGCAGAGATTGTTTTGGTTTGTTTTTTTTTTTTTTTTAGGCAGTACTTGATTCTCCAGGAGGGATGGATAGAGGCTGGGATTCATATTGCTATTGTTATAGGGAGATTGCAGAGTAATTTGTAATTGCTTTGGCTGTCTTTTGACAGCTCAGAGTTTTTCTGGATCTGTCAGCTCTGATCTTCAGGTGACTGTGGTAAGTTGGTTTGCAGGGTGATGTTTCCCCTTCTGAAGCATGCTGTTACAGTTATCCACTCCACAGCTAACTTCAGGTCAGTCTGCTGTGATGTGGACTGTACTGGTCTTTCCTAAACAGAAAGAACTGCCAGTTCAAAGTCTTTTGGTGATGTACAACATAGTACTCTGCTTCTTCAACTGATACAAGTGGATGATCCCTGTGATTCAATTTCTTTGACAGTGTCCTGATCCTTTAGAGACACCATTCAATGTAGACATAACTTTCTGCAAAGCAAGCTGGACTAGCCTCCTTTAGAGGCACACACTACTCATGGAGTAGATCTTGTTGGTCTTCAGAATTACAGGGCATGTAACAGGAGATTATTAACACAGAGATCTATAAGAAAATAATTATTTAATTTCGGAGATGTTAGAGCACAAATTATTATAGAAGAATAAGCAGAAGAACACAGCAGTAAATAGAGCATCTTTTTTTCAAGTGTGCTTTGTGTTATTCAATAATTTTGCCTCTGTTGAAATTATTTGGAGTTTTGGAAGAGTTTTGACAATACTGAGTTTTTTGACAAACCCACTCCAGAAAAATCTATTTCAATATTGAGATATTTGGCTTAAATCTGAAATCAGTTTCAGCTGATTTCTCCAAAATGAAATACATCTTCCTGAACTAGAAAACTGATCTCAAACCACAGACTCAAGTTAGTGAGCTTGTACACTGTGTCTTGTCAAGGATAATATGTATGGATAAAATAAGTCAAAGCTAACAACATTTCATTTAGCATATTCATTTACTTATAATTTATGGCACTTGTTTTCTTGTTGGCTTTCATTTTGGTTGTGAAATTATGTTATATATATTTCCCATGCAGAATGCTTTTCTTCTTATTTGAAGAAGCAGAAGACTATACGTAAATATAAAATTTTTGCTATTTTAAAAAAAAATAAATAATGTTGCTTGGCACTTACATAGAATTCTGTATAATCAAAGTACTAATAGTAACTGCATAATCATAGTATTAATAGTAACTATTGACTCCCTATATCATCACCACTAAAGAAAACAATTAAATACTGCTATACTAATTTCTCAAACAAAAATGTGAGCTAAGGAGATTAAAGTGTGTGTCCAAGGCATCAGAAACATTTAATTTCAGGGACAGAATTATTTCAGGATCCAAAAGATACTTTCAAACCACTCTAATACTTGTTTTTCCTTTACTGAACTAATGACATTTAAGAAAAGAGATGGAATATTTTCTTTAGCTATTTCAATTAACTTTTTTTTTTTTTTCTGAACAGCAAAATCTGCAAAGAAACCTTCCAGTAAGCCAGAAGCTTAAGTAGATGCAGATATATGTTTTCCTACCTTCTGCCTCACTACCTAAAAGGATAAAACCAATCATGAATTAGGTTTTCAGAGAGGAATTTACCCTTGTTAGGCACACTTGCTTGAAATCTGCGCAGTCATTTGTGATGAGCCAAATGAACTTCAGCAATATTGCTGCTCAAAAGTAACCCAAGCAAGTGCTGACATGCACATTTTCATTGTTTCTCAGCACATTAAATCAGTGATGATGACTCAAACACTACCCTGGGCAGCCCGTTCCAATGCTTGACAACCCGTTCCATGAAATACCCAATCTAAACTTCCCCCGGTGAAACTTGAGACCATT
Source organism: Myiotriccus ornatus (assembly GCA_036023395.1). Lineage (NCBI taxonomy): Eukaryota > Metazoa > Chordata > Aves > Passeriformes > Tyrannidae > Myiotriccus > Myiotriccus ornatus. Next base: position 36,127,563 of record JAYRBT010000042.1, read on the forward strand.
TCCTCTTGTCCTGTCACTGATTACTTGGGAGAAGAGACTTACCCCCACCTTGCTAAAAACTATTTTCAGGTAGCTGTAGAGAATGCTAAGGTCTTCCTTGATCCTCCTTTTCTCTAAACTAAACAACCCCAGCTCTCTCAGCTGTTTCTCACAAGTCTTGTGCTCCATACCCTTCACCAGCTTCACTGTCCATCTCTGGACAGGCTCCAGCAACTCAGTGTCTTGTAGCAAGGGGCCCAAAACTGAATACAGGACTTGAGACGTGGCCTCACCAGTGCTGAGTAGAGAGGGACAATCACTGCCCTGGTCTTGCTGGCCTGTACGCTATTTCTGATACAGGCCAGGATGCCACTGGTCTTCTTGGCCACCTGGGCACACTGCTGGCTCATATTCAGCCTGCTGACAAACCCAGGTTCTTTTCTGCCAGGCATCTTTCCAGCCACTCTACCAAGCCAGTAGTGCTGAGTGGGGTTATTGCAGTCTGAGTGCAGGACTTAGCACTTGTTGTACCTCATGCTGGAAATGGAAATGGCCCATCAATCCAGCCTGTCCAGACCCCTCTGCAGACCCTTCCTACCCTTCAGCAGATCAACACTCCCACCCAATTTAATGTCATCTGCAAACTGGCTGAGGGTATGCTTGAGCACCTTGTTCAGATTGTTGATAGAGATATTAAACAGGACTGGCCCCAACACTGAGCTCTGGGGAACACCACTAGTGACTTGTCACTAGCTGGATGTAACTCTATTCACCACCACTCTATGGTCCAGACATCCACACAGTTTTTTACCCAGTGAACCATGTTCACACCTTGAAAAGCCAGTTTCTCCAGCAGAATGCTGTAGGAAACAGTGTCATTCTTTACTGATGTCCAGGGAGACAACATCCACAGCAGCATGTCAGTTTGTCATAGAAGGAGATCAGATTGGTCAAGCAGGACTTGCCTTTCATACACCCATGCTCCCTGGGCCTGATCCCCTGGTTGTCCTGTATGTGACATGATGCACTCAAAGATGATCTGCTCCATGACCTTCCGTAGTGCTAAGAAAAGACTGACAGGTTTGCAGTTCACTGGATCCTCCTTCCAACCCTTTTTGTAGATAGGTGTCACATTAGCAAACCTCCAGTCCACTGGGAGCAACTTGTTTAACCGGGACTGCTGGTAAATGATGGAAAGTGGCTTGGTGAGCACTTCTATCAGCTCCCTCAGTACCCTTGGGTGGATCCCACCTGGCTCCATAGACTTGTGTCTGTTTAAATGGTCTAGCAGGTCACTGACCATTTTCCCTTGAACTGTGGGGGCTTCATTCTGCTCCATGTCCCCGTCTTCCAGCTCAGAGGGCTGGATACCCCAAAAGCAACTGAAGTGCTTGCATTTGTAGGCTACTTGCCTTAGGTAACTGTTATTTACAAGGGAGATAGACACTTCCAAAGAGTGATTCAGATCTTAGGTGGTGAGATAATGGGAGCACAACATTAAAGTTCTGTATCACTAGTCCCTTGAGATAATCAATTTTATGTATTCATTTACAATTAAAATATGTGCTTTGAAGTTGCTATCTCTATTTATTGCCCAAGTATTCATACACTAGGGAATTTAGATGAAAAATTATTTAAGAAAAATCAACAATGCAGGATATACAGGCACAATATTAAGGAAATGCAAATAAATCCCAAAGCAGGCCACAAACAAAATAAACACTAAAATGTCAAGAAAATAGAAAGGCAGCTCAAGAAGCATAATGTCACATGAGCTGCACTGAAAGTCAGGATTCACAAGGAAGGTATACATGATCTGTCCATAGTCACACCCTTATGGGCTTCCACGGGACCGTTGGTTCAAGCTTCTTCTGCTCCACCTCAGTATTGCTTGAATGTGGGTCTATGTTTGGACTCTATTCTCTTGCGCAAGAATAACTACATCAAATTATGTTTATCCAGAGTGAAACCTTAAGTAGTATGGTATACAGATTATGAACCAGCATAAAAGGGCTATTTTAAGTGCAGAAGAACAGGTGAGATCAGTGGAGAGACCCACTGCCACTGCATGGCTCACTCAGAGTAACATGTTTCCTATTCTGAGATTCCTGATGGTTTTAGGCTTTAGTTTAACTGAAGCTTGTATTTAGCTTGTCACAGACGTGAAATGTATCTCTGCTCAGGAAAGAATAAATGTGTAGACAGAAATCAGTCTAAAATTGTATAGTTTACTATGCTGGCTTTACTCATTTTGCCAACTTGAATATCAAGTTATTGTCACCTACAACTTATCTTTCCACCTTTTAAAACTAATTTCCATGTATGTAAGATTATGTAAAAACTTTAGAACATAACCTCACTCTTTTGAACACACCTCAGTGATTTCAACATTTATAAAATACAGACTACACTTAAGATTCCTACAAGGAAACACTCAGGATCTAGAATTCTTTGCAAAAAGATCTGTCTAGGTTCTCATATGAATGTATTTTGAGTTCTGGAATTGTCAGAATTAAAATGTTTGTCCAAATCCCTAACAGTTGGTAAGAAAGAAGTCAGAAAGAAAGGAGGCATGAGTGTCAGAAGTTTGAGAGACTTTGCAAAGCTTGTATGCTGCAGTTGCAGTTGCATTTTTTATTCTACTAAGAATGATTTTCATTCTAACACAAACTCACTTTCATTATTCCTAAAACTTGACCTTTGATAATACAGAAATATTTAGCAAATTTAATCCAATTAAATAAGCACTATTTGAAAGTAACTTTTAACTATAACCATACTTATATTAAGCCTCTTTGAAAAATATTTTGTGTCAAGTGAATAACATCATACAAATAGTAAAAGACACACTAGTGGAATCTACTTGTGGATGGTGGAGATGGCCTTCATTATTTGGCATCGCAGTGGCTTATTTTGTTGTGCAGACCATTTTCATTTTTGAATTATATTAAGGGTTTTTGTGGGCACTGTCACTTTCTATCCTGAAAGTTTAGGTAGTAGTCAAGATGCATATATTCTTGCCTCATGCCTTTTAGTTTATAGAAGTTGCACAAGATTAGTAAATTTAGAGCTAGATAGGGTAACAGAAGGGTGAGTGCTACTCCTTTCTTTCATCAGTAGAACAAAAGTAGTAGACGTGTCCCACACATTAAATATGTCTAAATAAGTAAGTGGTCATCATTTTAGAGCTTTCCACAAAAGACTGGAACATTCAGTTTGGCTAATAATAAAAGGTAAACAAAATCCTGTGCCATTAACGCCTCTAGTCACAGCTTGCTGAGAATCTATCACTAGAAGTTAATTTACATAAAAAAAGCAAATTCATATAATGATAGTATTTAATGGGCCTTGTAAAACAGATCTGCCTCTTGTTTTAGTTAATTTGAAAATCTTCACCTAAAGACATGTGCAAATATTCCTGGATTTGTTTTAATGAGTCTGACTCAGACATACACATATATCTAGATTTGAGCACGCAGTACTGGGACCATCCAGACATCCTAAAATAAATGTCATTGGAAAAGTGCAGGAGGAAACTTCCAGAAGTCACATATTACAGCCAAAGCAGGGGGACAGCCCTCTCATTTATCTGTGAAGGAAAATGTTAGACACCTAGTTCTTTTCAGCATTCAAGCCTCACACATGCCTACTTTTAAGAGACTCTGCATAGCTTTAGACCTTACGTAAAAAGCAGACAAAAATCTAAACCTTGTGACAGCATCTTGCTTTCATCCTTTTCAGACTAATCTTGTAGTCTAACTACATGTCCAGGACTGAGCAGAAAGTTCTCTTCCTCTTTGTCTTGAGTGGTCATTCTCATACAGCACTATCACAACTCTCACTGACATTTTAAAAGAAAAAATGGTGCAGAAAGCCCTGGGATCAGAGCCCAGAAGAGCAAGACATTACTCTAGTCATTATACTGGATTTAGGCTGTTTATTGCTAGTTCTGTTTGGTCCCATGAACTTTACTTTCTTGGCAGCAGAGCGACTCAGCGTTAGCAGAAAATGTCAAATGTTCTCCTTCTGAATTACTGTGATACAGGGCTTTGGGCCAGATATTTGGCTTGAAACATGATTAGGATGGCTATGCCCAGAACACAGGTAAACCATTTCCTTGTATGTGCTCTGATTACAAGTATATCATGAGAGAAGCAGCCTCCGTCACTAATGACACTGGTTGTGCTCAGGATCTTTGGTACCTCTGAGGACTCATGCAGAGCCTTGGCAGTTGGCCAGCTACATTAAAGTCACAATAGAACTCTAAATCAGGATAATAACAAAGCACACAACCCAGAAAAAATATTTCTTACCATACATAGTGGCTCACAAAACGTCAGTGGAAGCTGGAAGTAAGAAGATTTCTAAGAGGAAAGGTGGATCTCCACATATGCAGCTTTAGGTGCCAAAAGGGACAGTCCTGATTTTAAAAAAGTGTTATTTATTTGTGTCCAACTGTTACAGCAGTTAAACCCTAAACATGTTATCTGAGTCAATTCTTTACTTGAAATGGGCTGCATCCACTAAGCAACGTAGCTTTACTCAGGCATATACAACAATGTTCTATAGTTGAAGTATTATTCTGTAGTTAGTTGGAATGGGAATACTCCTTGTAGGTTTTAGATCACTGTTATTATTGTAACACCAGCAGACAGCAAGACCTTCATTCTCCATAGTTAGAATGCTGAGTGCATTCCCACTCTTATGCGTATCAGCTGGTGCAGTCATACAAGTCAGCATATCAGAGATAAAGAGAAAACAAATTAAACCAAATAATCACTCAATTTTTGTCTATTTTTAAGTACAGGAAAGATTATATTTTAGAACAAAATCATTTTGCTCATACTTTTCTGAATTAGTTTGGTCTCATATTGATTTCCATAACTCCAGAGATTAGCAGAGTCAGTTGAAACCTCATTAATAACAATATTAGTGTTCAGAAATCATCATGACTTTGGTGTATCTTGATATGTATATAAACAAAACATTGATTTAAACCAGGCTTCTTAATTCTTCTATTTAGGCTGCCTTCAGACTACAATATAAGTCAGGAGACAAACAAAACAGGAATGAACAATAAATTGAGTCTTTGGGATGAATAAGGACGTCATGAGGGCTGTTGCCCATGTTTTGGATAGAAACTGGAAATCTCCCTATCTCACCAAAAGAAAGTGTGTTGTGATCTGCTACCCAAAACATTTCCAGATTCCAAAGCTGACTCAAAGAAAATCCTATACAGTCACTTGACTATACAAAAGCAGAGTAAATTTCCATGGTTGCATCAAAGATCAAAAACGAAGGAAAACATCTCAAAATACTCCCTAGATAAAGTAAAATGTTTTTCAGAAAAATACCAAGAGGGTGTAACAGTTCATTTAGATCTACTCAAACTAAGAAACGAAATAGCTAAAAAAGGACTTGTACACAATGGATCCATTTGCAGACACAAGTTACTCTCCACAAAGACATTCCAAAATAATTAGATTTTGATTTGTTTAATTTTTATTTTTATTTTGGGTTATTTAATCATCAAGGTAGTTGGGTGAATATAAAAAGAATATTTTAAATACGGAAAATAGCTCACAAAATTACCCACAATTAAGGGATGACTGCATATCAATGAAGATATCAAAAAGATACACGGACAAAGACTTCTTTAAAACAAATGTTAATTTCAACAGCAATTCCCCACTGAATATTAAATTATAATATTTTAATGTAATTAATATATTGTCACAGTAGTGTTAGATCACTACAAATAAAATTATGTGAATTCATTGTGTTATTGTGGGAGTAATGAGAGCAGCCAGGAAACAGAACAATCTATTGATTTAGATCTCATTATGCTCTAATGTGGTTTTTATGTTGAAATCCCAGGCCTTGATGGACAGTCATCAATACGTGTTTCTTTACCTCTGAAGTGTTTGAGTTTTTAGCTCTTTATTCGTGTGTCTTTTTTAAAGCACAAGGAGAGAAAAAAAGAGTCTTTTTAACAGATGGTATGTATATAACATATGTATTAAATATAACAGGTGTATGAAAATTGTGCTCATCAGAACAAGTTTTTCTGTCCATTTAAGCATGGGCTGCCTATGCATGTGTTTGTTTATGGAAGACAAGAAAGCCATCAAGATGTCAATTGCCTGTTATTAGATTCATACAGGGACGTGTATGTTCTGAACACAGGACATTATCACAGTTGGACTCAAAAGCCTGTTGTCAGTGGTGCAAGAAAGAGAAGCAAGGAAAATATGTTTATTTCATCAAAAAGATGAAAGTTTCCATGTGGTTAATGTGTGTTCTGTGTATTGCCAAACAAACTCAGAGAGCATAACAAAGCTGTAATAAAAATGAAATATTTGATGAAAACAGGTCAAAGATTATGATCTTTATTGAATTTTTTTTTCATTTAGACTCTGTATCAAAAGATCTTTGGAGTAGAGTCATATGAGTGCTTTTCCATTTGTAATTTTTTTTCAATTAAACACTCAGTCTGGTTGTAATTTATATTACAGAAGATTAATAATTCCTCTGCTGTATAAGAAAACTGAACTCAGCATATCTTTATTTTCCATAAATTTTCTGCTGCCCTTTTCTAAAGGAAGAACTTTGAAGGCAGACTGCTATAAAAATTATTAAATTAATCTAAAAGTTTAATTTAATATAGCCAGCTGAGAAAATAAGAACTCTGCATAATGGATCACCTATAATTTTTTTTTGCTGGCCCTCTCAAGGACATAAAAATTTTGGAGGGTGCTATATACCTTTACGGCCAACTTCCTGCACAAATTTTTTGCCAGTATCTTCACTGATTCCAAATACATTTTACAGTGAAATATGAAGTAATTTTTAGTAAGTTTCTGAAAATAAGTATTTGGAGATGGAGGAGTGAGGCTAATACTAGTGACCTCCCTGAATAAAAGTCTTTGGTGTGAGCTAGCTGAATTAGTACATGCCAGCAAAAGCCCAGAGCAAACATGGCTATGGAACTAGTTATTTTTATCAAGGGCTTTTTGCTTTTTTCACTTACTGGGTGATGGTTTGGCTTTTTTTTTGTTGTATGGGTTTTTTTCTTCCAGAATCTATTAAAGGAAAAGAAAAATGCATGCCAAATTCTGCACAACTGTATCTTGTGGAAGGAGTACACTTAGTCTTTTGCTGAATATGAAAATTCTCATTATAAATACATGTTATTTGTTAGGATATTGAATACTTTGTTTTTATAATATTGTTATTTCAAAGTGAAAGTTCAGAAGTATTGGGAACCTGTCCATTTAGAAACCTCGTGTGTCTCAGAAAGATACTGTATAAAAAACATCGAACCCTGTAATGCCTGTCTTCAATAGATACTTCACCTCTTCCTTTGACAATTTCCTTGTAACTAATATTAGACAACTATTTCTGAAGTGCCTCTTCAGGAGAATGACCCAGCGTCCCCCGCAGAAGCCCATCTCTGAGGCAGGCTGAGTCAGGCTACTGCAGCCTCCCAGCATTTACAAAGAGCATGATTTTTGCTGGTGCTTCCTACTTTTTTTATAGTGATTGGGAAGGTGGGATATTCCTCTAGAAAGTAATGGACCTACAACTCGATTGCACAAAAGGCAGATGGGGCAGGCAATTTTCACAGCCCCACAGTTTGACACGTGTTGATAAACCCTCCTTCTAAATACAGCAAGAATAATCTGATTCAAGCACATAGGAAATCTTAACACTAACAAAACCAGTGCTTTCAGCTTCAAGCTAAATTTTATAGAACCATCATATACTTTTACTAGGAGATTCTAACCCTTCTCTGATCTCACTGAAATGCATGAAACAACCAAGGTTTCAATAGGTAAAATGATGAAATACTAGCTAGGGTGATCATTGGAAAAAATATGCAAAGTAAATATTCAGTATTGTCATTCATTTTCCTACAGAGCTGTGGGACTATTCAGTAAGAACATTTGACTTTATTCACATCACTCTTTAAATGTATGGTTCAGGGAATCCGAATATAAGCCATGAACATTTGCCTACAGAAACCTGTTCCTGCAACAAGCATTGGAGGCCTTTTATGCCTCATTTTCCCTCCCAATCCTGAGTGTATGTGTAAATAATATTACTAGAGAAACTTGTAGCAACTATCTAAAGTTTTGATTTGTATATAAATGCAAATTTATACAACTCTTGTTCCTTTAGGGGATGGCAAAATGGGAAAGAAAGTCATGTGGTAGGATTTCAGAATAAGTGATTACCTCTAGGATGTCTCTAAAGGAGTGGTCTGATGATGACCCTTCAGACCAGACTTCTGACCCTTCTATTTTCCAGACTTCTGAATTTGGTGACAGGAACTGCCAGAGAACCCCTTGCGTAGAGTCATGCAGGTCCAGGACGCAGTGGTGAATGAGGGCGTTCGTGTCAGTGGTGTGCTCGAGGCTGTCGAGGAGGCAGTCATTGTGAAAGAGGGGGAACGAACCGTAGCACATGCCCTGCATACAGCTGCTGTATAAACTGAGCAAGTACTGCCCCAGAACTGAATCTTTAAACCTGTGTTGTGTGAGAGAAGCTTCTTTTCTTCCTGCTGCTTTACACTGTTTTCCTTATTCCCATTCAGTGGGAGAGAACGCTTCCCAGGGGCATGTTGCCTGCAGGTCCGGATGCCCCTTGAGGCTGCTGATCAACCCAGGGGGCTGTGCCCTCCACTTCATGATTTCTTGTGGATAGAGCATGAGGGTGGTCTTCTGTTGCTTCCACTCAAGCTGTAGGCTTCTAGACAAGGGCCTCAACATCCCTGCTTGGGATGGAATCTGTACATGGAATCTGTACGTAGGATTCAGTCCTTTCTCTTGTTGTTCATTTCTGTCTTTTCTCAAGAGATTATGAAGACTGATATGGTGCTGTCTTTTATTTCTATTTTACCCTACACAAAGGGTAAAAAGAGGTGATCCATAACTAGCAATCTCTTTTATAACAGTTTATAGCATTTATTGTTTCTAGCATGGCATGGAATGCATTTTTAAAAACAGAAATCAACTCATACAATGAAGTCCGTGACATACTTATGAAATCTGCCTTAAATAATAAACTATTTTCTTGCGTATTTCTCTGTGAAGATTTGCCACACATGTTTTTTGTGTGGTTTCATCCAGAAGTAACATTTATCCTAATATTAAAAAGGGCTTCCCCCCCCCTTTTTTTCAGTAGTTCTAGAAGTAGGAAAACTGAAGTATAAATGGCACTTATTTTAGCTTTAATTTGTCTCAAGTGAGCAAAGGAAGCTTGAAATTCAAGCTTGAAGCTTGAATTAAGCAATTCATTATGTGGGTGACTTCAGTTATGTTCTCATAAAACTGAAACATAATACCTTTAAATTTTAGTAAAACAAAAATCACATTACAAATCTGTTTCTTATTCAAATACACAGTTATTATGTTGAACCACTGATGGATATCTGTTTAAGTAGTTGTTGAGCATAACTGTGGTGAACTGTCAGTACTTTAATCTGCATCTAATTCAAGGTATAACTTTATTTCTGTCACAATGGGAAACACGTTATCCAATTGTAACAGTGTTTGTTGTCTAGAGTTTTATGTCTGTTCTTTTCTTTCCCTTCACTTTAGCCCACTATTTCAGTAAGAGCAGTCCTTATAAATGACCTCCAGAACTTGTTAGGAAACAGGAAAGCAACAAGAGGAACAAGCATGTAATCAAGGTCTATCTTGTACATTTCATAATATCAACTATATGAGACAGAGTTCTTTCCTTCCGTGTTATGACAGTCAGGGGAATGGCATTCATGACATGGCCTTTCTCACTTTGCTGTTTATATTCATAGAATCACAGAATCAGAGAATGGGTAAGGTTGGAAGGGACCACAGTGGTCATCTGGTCCAACCTCCCTGTTCCTGAACTGGAAGCCAAGATAAACTGAGCCCAGGAACCGTCCTGGTTAGGGAATAGTGTTGGTGCAGGATTGAGACAGTGAGAAAGGCTTTATGGAAGGATACAGTTTGCCTCAGTTTCTGCTATACAGATTCCATTGGTGATTCATCACTTTCTTGACATGTTTTGACAAACTGACTTCAAAGTGTAGTTCCAGTCTGGAAAAGTAGTTTTGTAGAAATAGCATCATAAAGTTCTGCATTTATTGTCCGTGAATTGGTTCCAAATTGAAAGTGCGAGTTTTAACTGGGAGAAAAACAAGAATATTTTCAGCTCTTCAAACTCAATGTGATCTCATAAGTTAAGGTAGATAACATTACCTTTTTTTCCATTACAAACCACATAAACGGAATATATCTTTAGTTGCAGTTATTCCTTCATCTAATAAAATTGTATTTGCATTACCCCTTGGTCTCTCAGTGAGAAATGTGCAAATAATTTGTGACTGCCTAAGTAATAACAAGTCACATCAGCTGTTTCAGAGAGGTTACTTTTTCAGCGCCAGTAGGAATAAAAGGTGTTAGACACTTATTTTCTTGACTGAAGGGAGCAGAAGTGACATTGCAAACACATGTTGTTTTTACTCGTCAGAATAGGACTGCTCTTTAAAGTATACGCTGGGTAAAAACAGCTTTTTGAGAAGTCCTGTGGTTATTTTGCACGTGGAATAGTATTTTTCAGTGGGAGTTTTGAGTTCTGAGCAGTTGGAATTAGAATTAATTGGAGGGGATAATGCTTATAATTGGATTTCAAGTTGAAGTTTCTTAGAGATCTAGCTGCCGAAATAAAAAAAAGAAAAAAAAGCCAGATAGTTATGACTGTTTAAAAAAAAAGTATGGAACTCACCAACTGATACCAAAAAAACTGAAGATGTACAAGTACACCCCATGGGACTACTGACTACTGAGAGAGATAAGCAGATATATTTTTCTGCTTAAACTGTATGATTCCTGAAGTATTAAGTTAATTTGGGAACCTGTCTCATGACTTTTAATGTTTAGGACTGACACTATTCCTCCTGAACAGAGGAGAGGGAGTCAGGTTTTTCTGAGGAAAGGTGTGTCCCCAGAAAAACCAAATTGTGACTGAAACAGCTGTTGGCACAGAGCCCTGGGTTGGAACCATGCCTGCTTTATTGATGTGACTTGCCAAAAGCCACCAAAAAGGGTGATAGCACTCTGTTTTGCTAGAATACAATTAATAATGCAGAAAAAAAAAGTGATATGAACAGAGAAAGAAGAGATCTGTTAGGTGCTACACTAAACAAGAAAAGTCTTCTCCCCTCCTTTACTTTGGTCGGTGTTTGCTCCTGGTGTCAGAAGGCTCCACAGACATTACCCACACTTGCTGGAGCAGCTTCTCTGCATTCAAGCTCAAGCTCCTTGCTTCTGTCCAGAAGCTTTTGCAGTGCCAGAACAGTGTAAATAGTCGTGCTTCCCACCTGCTGGCCGTACTCTCTTTAATAGTATTTTTATTGCACTCTAATCCATTAACAGCTTAAATATGTCATACAATACAAAGAAGCAATGGGGACAGTTGAGACATTTTTTTCCCATGATAATAAGTTAAAATATCTCCTGAAGGAATGTTCTCTTCCAAGATTAATGTTTTGAATACAAACATTGGAAGCAGTCCCAAGTTACATTTGAATACCTCCAGCACTGTACTTTCCTTTGTAGACATCTTACCTTAGTATGTCCCATCAAGTAGTACGTAAAAAGGGTATGTATCAATGCCTGATGCTTCAAGGTATCTATCATTGTTAAAACAAAGAAATATATGTATTTATGCTTTTTGACATTGATTATTCTAATGTGAATTATTATACAATAATTATGCAAATTAGATGCAATTTACTATAATTGCTATGAAAATGAAAGGTAAGAGCACATTATCATCCTATTAGTAATGTGTTCGATGACAATGAGTTTTAAACCTGAGATCTATGGAATTCTTGGCATTAAAAAGTATAAAGAAAAAATTCCAAACTAAAACCTTTAGAAATACCTGATATAATATTTTGTTTTCACTATCGTTGCATATGTGACTTATTTTCAGATAAGTTCCATAGTATATGGTCAATGGGAATACATTCTATCTACTGCATAATAACATATACCTTTTAGGCAGTGGCTGTCAATATTTGACAAGTCTCAGTTGTGAAGTTCAAAATCTTTAGCTGCTTCCAAACTTTTTCAGACTTTAAATTCATGTTTTTGTTGAGGGAACTGACAATGGTGTTTCAAACTGAGAGACTGTTCTTTCCCTTAATGCTCAAAGACTTCAAATCTAGTGTTTCAAACTCCACTTTGCAAGCTAAATTAAATGTAGTAAGTGGCTTGTGACATTTTACATTTGTGACAGACGTATTTGCAAGAGCTATATAAAATATCTGGAAGTTTGTAATAAAGCATTTGTGCTACAGCTAAGAATGCAAACTATCTCCCAACTTGCAAACCACCATATTCCTTAGTCAGTACTTATCTTCATATATTTAATTTGTTATTATAATTAGATAATTTTAGTTTGCATCCAAAAATAGGCTTTAAAAATGAAAGGAGATCCCTTTCAAGCTTCTGTTTAAAAAGCAAGTAAATGAGTAGGTTTTCTAGTTTTGGTTTGTTTTTTTTTTTTGATGCCATGTAAAGATGACATTATCTCCCCATTTCTCGTTTAAAACAATTTTGTTTGCCAGGAAAATGGTATTGTAAATGTGGTTTAGAATGAAGTACTTTGTAGGTAAGTACATTTTGAATATCTTACTCGAGACACAACAAATCCTAATTACTATTGCACTGCACCTTCCCACACTAATCCCTGTTTTTGACTCTGTCTCTTTTTTTTTCACTAACAATTTATTCAAGGATAGTAATAGGGACATAATTGAGTCAATACTCATCTGACATAAACAGAATTGATACTCATCTTTGTTTTCCAATTTGTCAGCTGCACTATCATCACTACTTGATTTAGATTTTCCCTACTTTTTTCAAACTTAGGTCTGGTTAGCACCTGAGCATTTTGTTTCATGAAGTACAAATATACTAAAAATTTGTTTTGCTTTAGCATGTGTCTTTTTCATTAACAATATGCATTCAAGGTTTACAGAATTGCAATAAAATACAAAGAAAAAGGTGAAAGAAGTTAATGCTTAGAATGGAAAATGAGAGGTTTTTCCAAGTTACCTGTACTTGTAATGTCATGCTGGACAGATGTCTGTCTAACATGAGCACTCAAAAACCGTCAGCAATGGAAAGTTCAAAGAATTGGTTCCTTGGTGAATCGATCTTCTGAGCAGGACATAATTCTAAAAAGTAATCTAAATCTCTCTTTTCACCAATTACTTATTATCGTTTTCTCATTGATATGGTGACCAGATTACTCCTTAGTGTCCAAAGCTTCTCACAAATTTGTTGAATGTCATTCTACAGCCCCTCACTTTTCTCTTGAAAAATAAAGAAAAAAATTTTCTTCAGAATTTCCTTAGAATTTGGATTTTTAAACTGCTACTCATTCTCCTTGATCTGCCCTGGACTTCCTCTAAAGTTTATGCATATCTATCCAGAAGAGTGGTTCGCAAAACTGGACATAAGATTTCAGCTGCAGTCCTACTAATGAAGTAGACGTCTATATTCTGCATCCTCTGTGTAAAATATACTCAGGTTTGTATGACCCAGATTGATGCAGTGTTGTTGATACTTATTTTCATGGGGTAACCAGATGTCTTGCTGCAGAAGATAAACACTTGTTCTGCAATATCTTGCATTCAGAGGGTTGATTGTTCCTCTAAGAATGGAACTTGGCACCTGTCCTGACACTGGGCTTCCATATCCTTTCTTTAGACCATTTACACACCTAATCCTGTTGTCCATCAGCTATCTGATGAGGTAATAGAAAATCTATGATAGGCTAGCAAACTGTTGCCCCTAAAGCAGGCAGGTCCCCTCGTTCCTTCATTGGACTGTGTATTCCAAAAGACAGACATGTACATGCAGAGAATGAGAAACAGCAATAAAAATTGTCTTGCTTCAGCAGGGCCTCATTATTCCAAAAGACTACTCCCTTGAAGAGAAGGAAAAGGAGAAATTAAATATAGGAAGACTTCAGGAGCCTGTTATTCTTCAAATGACACCAAAATCTAAGTTAGAAATCATGTGCAAACAATTCCTCCTCAACTCTCATAGACTATCTCTGAAAAAATGGTCTCCTTTAATTAATTTCCAGACTACAGCAAGTCAGATGTGCAGATAGGAGTAGGGTGATTCTGGCAGGGCATTTGGTTTTCATTCTATTCCCATTAATTCAGGAGATGAAATCTCAGACTGCTGGAAGCCAAGAGAGATCTTCAGTAGATTTCAAGAGAACCAAATACACTGAGACCTTGTGGTAGGCAGGCCTGTGCTATGATGATGCCCCAAATGGCCCCTTCCCTATCCTTTCTATACATTACAAAGGACACAATCAGTCCCACGACTTAAGCTCAATAGGAAGGATTATTCTGGAGCTCCTGCCTCAGACTGTGCAAGCTTAAAGCCTTGGGCCTGTAAAGATCAAAAATATCTTTCCCTTCTTGAATCAGAGAGCCACTGAGATGATTGAGACTACCGACAAAACTTAACATTCCAAGCAGTTTTGTGAAGTTTTGCAGAATGGGGGCATGAAACAAAAGTGAAGGACTTAAAATGGCCAGGAATAAACACTGTGATTAAAGACTTTATAAGACTTTATGGGTATGTTATGTACATGTCCTAAACTATAATGATCTGTTTCCAGCTCTTAAGAACAGTAGATTGCATTGGGTCCTTTCCTCTGTAGATCAGCAGTACTGTTTAATCACTTGAATACACAAAGACAATATCTGTGTCCAACCAGCAGAGTTAGGGAAGTCTCTGTCTTCATTTGTTGTCCTTCCTACATCTCCTCAGAGATGACAAAGAGTTGTCTCACAATGTATTTTTGGCATGACCGTGTCTCTATGTCCTATGTGTATCTTTTGGCCTTTTGGTGAGTACTGAAGGCAAAAGCCATGATTGTCCTTTTTTGAAACTGGAAGAAAAAAAGTGAGATATTTTGGGCTGAAAAACTTCCTCTAATGTTGTTCTGAACATACTCAGAAGATAGTTAATACTTTAAAAATTTATACAAAATAAACCTTTAATGTGGGCTTCAGTGAACAAAATGCTTCAAATACAGACACAGTTTGCAAGTAATTCAAAGGCTAAAATACGTTTATAGAAAGACAAAATTCTTCAAATTGATTGTAGAACATATTTTGTACTTTTAGTATAAGCTTGGTATAGAAAAAATACTCAAGTGCTAGCATTTTTCAGTAACAATAATTGCTATACCAAAATGTTTCTTTTCCTCACGCTAAGAAAAAATAGGGTTTAATGAGGATTTTTAAAAAAATATATATTAAAACATACATTTGTCATTCTACTTTTGCAGTCTCAGGAAGAAAATATGTGTGCAAAATTCAGATCTGTTTGTAAGGTAAATGTGTTTGAAGTTAGTTTTCTTATAATTTATTTTACACAGTTTGATGGCTTAATGTCAAATTAAGCCTATGGAAGTCTCTAATGCTGTGTAACATCTCACGAGTAATGGACTGTATCACAATTCCTAATGTGGTCCTGACTGATTAAGAATGTTGACTCCTTCTTGGCAATTTTGAAATGTCTGTTTAGCAAAAGATTCATGGTGTGGTAATATTTATTCTCAGAGAAACATGATATAGCTTAATAGAATTTATTGCATGTATCTGTTCTGGGTTAGATTTCAGGGTATTTGCTTCAGTTTATGTGTGATTTAAGACCTAGCGTTAGTGGACTTGCTAGTCAGAGGGATAGGGTGATGGTATTAAAAGAATAATGGATGACATTTTCTACGCATTTTAGTTTTGTTAGTCCTATGTTCTGTCACAGCAAGCGTAGAAAACTGTCTTTATGCTAATGTTGCCCTGTATCAACTAAACTTTAATTGCTGCATTATTCAAAACAGAATTGTCAATTAATTTGTCAAAGTAAAGAAAATTAATTGGCTTATTAATGTTTTTCAACACAGACTTCTTGTTACTGATGATACAGTAAAATAACTCTTAAGTTACTATTAATATAGTAACATAGATGAGGATTTGTCAAATATCAACATGAAAATAAGCAACTTACACTTATCTTTCCAGAAGGAATAATTTTGCTTAAAGGCTGTGTACTGAATAAAACTGCATATGCAGTTAAACTGTGTGCTAAGAAATTACATTTGCAATCTGAGCTTTTCTATCCAAAATCTAATCGTTTCCAAGCCCCCCAAATTTGAGAGTTCATATATTGTGTGTTGTAAGAGAAACTTCACTGCTATTTCTCTCTATTCCTTACCAGATTTTTCTTCTTTTCAGTTCACAACTGTCCCGCCACATCTCCCACCACATCACCAGATTCCTGTGAGATTCTTACACAATTTCAGTGCAGAACAGTATGCCATTTACACTGCTCTGGGACTGTAGTATGTGCTTCCTAGAGCACGGACAAATTGTGTGCTTTCCAGAAGTACTTTGTTTCAGGTTTTATTGTGTTTACAAGCCCATTCAGCAAAGTGCTGGACTTTATCATCATGCAGGGAATTTGTTTTTTTTTTTCCTCCTGTCTGTGTTTAGAGTCTTGCAAGCTCTTAGTGAGACATGCTGGAACAAAAAGTGATAAATTAAACTGTAAGTTCCTAAGACTGAGTGCTTTGCAGGGTTCTGAAAAAAACTCCAAACCAGATTAAATACAGATCTAATAAGGAAAATGTTTAAAAAGCTCATTAAAATCAGCTCCTATCCTGTGGGAATCGAAAGTGGCAAATGTGTCTCTGTTTTGAAACCATGTGGATGCCATCCAAAAGAGAACAGATCACTAAACCATATCTTGGAATCAGCTGAAATGGCTGAAATAAATAAAAAGGCTAATTATTACACACCTGCTGGAAAAAAAACGTGGTACAGGTGGAGCAAATTAGAGTCAGTGCCTTTGTCTGACTACTAGAATTAGAGCATTTTCATCCCATTAACTGATGTGAGGATCTCTGAGATTATCAATGTAGTTACTGGAAATTAACTGTATGTTTAAAGTCTATCAACACATTAAGTATATTAAGAAAAGTGTAAGTAATCTAACCTGTAGCTGGGAAGTGTCAGACTGGTGCACACTGCCATAAAGCTGTTTCCAGCATCTTGTGCCTTACTTTTGTTTTACTCCAAATTAATAATAAATTAAAATAATTGTCCCAGTTTAAATGAGACGCAGGTCTTTTGCTGAGGATGAGTTATGAGAAAAGACCCAAACTCCTCCCTCTAAGCAATTATAAATCCGAAATTAAGAGGCTCCAACTGAAGGAAAAGCAAATTATGGAAAAGGAAAAATAACAGCCCTTTATTAAAAGGTATGTGCGTATTAACAGAAACACGGGAAAAAACAAGTAAAACAACCAAACAATACTCCTATACTCACAAATAATCCCCTTCAAAAACAAACCGATAAACAGGCAAAGGGAAAAGTAAACAGTTCAATTTTGTGCCCTTTGGTGCAATTCCAACCACAGTCAACAGGGGGCGCTGTTGGGTCACTGGAGATGCTGAGCTTTTAATGTCCTGTGCCAGTCACCAGGTGGCGCTGTTGGATCACTGGAGGTGCAGAACTTGTAGTGTCCTGTAGCCAGTCACCAGGGTATGCTGGAGAAACCAATCCAACTGAAAAAAAACCCCTGGGCCTTCTTTCCCTTCCCACACACTGGGAAAGGGGAGAGGGAGAGGGAGAAGGAAAAACAACAACAACAACAACAAACAATCCTTCACTTACTCCGGCTGGTTGAAACTGCTCTACACAGTCCTCTCTCTCTCTCTCTCCTCTGGGGGAACTCCTCGTTCGGGGAGGTGAAAGGGAAAAGCAAAACAAAAAAAAAAACCTCCAGGGAAGGAAAAAAAACAACAGCTCCTATCTGATGAAGAATTCAGGCAGGGCCCGCAGCTAGCCAACGGCTGAGAAGCAGAGAGCAGCACCGAGCTTCCACTCCAACCTGTGCTCCAGCCCACACCCAGCCCACCAAACTCCTCCCCTCGTTGCCCAGGAGATGAGAGAAAAAAGTAGAAGATAGCCCCTCGTCTCCCCCATTTCCTAGGAGACTAAGTTCTGGGTGATTAGTGAAGGAGCCAGTCCTTTTGTTCACCTGATAGCTACTTGATGGCTCTGCACACAGGGCCAGGGGGAAGGGAAAAAAAATTCCTTGCCTAGCTAAACCATGACAATAATTAAAATAATTATTATTATAATAATATCATAACATAGGAGAGCTTGGCAGCAGAAATCGAATCTGGGTCTTACCCACAATGAAAGAGAAGCCAAGTTGTTGGGATCTCTATTCTCTATGAATGTCAAATAATTTTCTGTGTTGTGGCAGATATGGTAAGATAGAAAAGAGATATAAACATTCATACTTGAGCATATAATCAAACCCCTTAAATGAAAGAACTTATGGAAAAAATGGAAAAATGGAAACATCTGTCATTAACTGCTAATAAAGACAGGATACTGAGCTGAATGGCCCACTGAGCTGATCAAGCATGAACATTTATATATTACTATATTCCGCTGTACTTTGTGATAATTGCAATATGCTTGTGCTCGAGAAAAAATATGACAGTGTGACAGTGATAATAAGAGGTTTCAGATGTGCTTCTAGTGTTTTATGTTTTAAACCCAGAAGTGGTATAAGTCTGATTTTAAAATTTAAGTTAACTTAGGGCTCTCATTTCCTCATTTGGATGCTCATAGCAAGAGAGATCAGTAACTGAGAAAGCAATATCTCACGTAATGTAATAGCAAGAATAAATTATTCAAATGCTTCTATTTGCTGGACAATCCAAGCATTGTAGGACATTCTCCTGGTACTAGTGCAATTTTTTCCTATTTATAGTAGGCAGCCTAAAACAGAGAGTGAAGTGTACCTGTGTCTCATCTTCATAAGACATAATTTTGTGATATGGTAATGAGTACTGCTGGAACAGAGAATAAAATACTGATTTCAGAAGTCCCTTGTCATTATTTTTCATTAGCTGCATTTCTACACAAAATCATTAAAATGGTTTATCACTGGGAAATGGGCTCTCTTTTTCTGAAACAGAATATTGTAATAATAAAAGGCATATCAATTGTGTTAGAAGTTAACAACCAATTTGCCAGATGTCTGCCATGATAACACTTCATGAACAGGGAGTTCATCTCAGTGGTGTGATACCAATATTAGTATTAATATCATCTTTAGAATGATGGGTAATTTGTACCTATTAGTCAAAAAGAAGATATGTATTTTCTGAATTACTATTATCAGGCACAACTTTACTTCTAAATTATATTGTTTGATTTAAAACTGTAGAGAGCTTTTGAGGAACATAATTGAGTAGATACTTAGTCTGATATATAAGAAGCTTCTATACTGTTAAACTTACAGGTTTCACTCAGATATTATTAGTATTTTCACACAAGGCTACAGAAGGACAAGGAGACATAACAGAGAAAGGTAGCCACAGAAGTATATCAGCAACATATCCAGTGAGAGCTCAGGATGTGATATGAAAAACACACAGCTGATTCTAAAAATGGTAAATTAAATGTTTCCCATAACAACCCCCAAATAGCCTGCATCTTAGATTGTAATAAGTGTAATTATAAGAGAGAAAAAAATAAGATAGGACAAGGGGGAATGGTTTTAAAATAAAAGAGGAGAGATTTAGATTAGATGTTTGGTAGAAGTTCTTTACTCAAGAGGGTGGTGAGACACTGGAAGAGATTGCCCAGAGAACTTGTGGATGCCCTGTCCCTGGAAGTGTTCCAGACTGACTTGGATGTGGTCCTGAGCAACAAGCTGTGGTGGGTGTCATCCTTGCCCATGGCAAGGGCAGGTGTTGGAAGCAGATGATTTTTAAGGTCCCTTCCAACCATTTCCAACCATTCTATGATTCTATGATATGCATAATGGGCATAATAAAAGGAGTGGTTATTCAATATAACAAATACTGGATGTGTTTTGGAAACAGTGCAAGCTATCAGGCAAAGCCAATGAGGAAACAAGCAAACTCAGTGAGATGGCTGAAGTAGCTAATGGTGCAAGTGGGATTCTGGGATAGCCCAGGTCAAAGTAGCTGAGGTGTTGTGCATGCCAGAAGTCTGGAAATCTATATCCTACAACACGTAACTGCATCTCAGAGGAAGAACATTTAGAAAGAAAACGAAATGGAAATGAAAAAGTCTTATTTCAAACTGATCCTTTTTAAATGGAATTATTACTGAACTGCATCATGGGACATTTCCTTTGGTCCTCTTCAGTAAAAAGAGACATAGAGAAAATAAGGACTTTTGAAAGCTAATGATCAGAATGGATGGAAACAATTAGGACCCTCTTAAACAGAAATGTTAGCTGTAACCTTTCCCTTCGCATTATAGGTTCCATGCATCGGGCAGTGAGGGAGTGATTTCACTCCAAGGATGCTTTTCATGATTCCTCTTCATGTTGCATCAGTTTTCTCAGTATAGAGCTCTCACTGGTTCTCCCACTACAGATATGTTCATCCTTTGATGTCAATATGAGAAAAGAAATGCCAGTAAAAGATGAAAAATGCAGTTATGCCCCTTGTATTTTCTAACACATATCTGAAGACATTCAAAGAATGTGAAATTAAGTTGAATGTTCCTGCTCTGTTGGATGGATGACAGGATATAAATAAGTAATAGGTACTTCCTTTGCAAAATGGTGCCAGAGCAATGTGCCAAAGCAGACCACATGCCATAGGTGATGTCCCTTTTCTACCATTTTAACGTAGGATAGAATATACTTATTTGGTTCACCCCAGAAGAAACACAGCCTATGTTGCATTATAAACAAATCATGTAACCCAGCAAAACAGTGCTTGCAGACTTTCCACCAGAGAGATTAGAGTGGTTAACATCTGAAGAGGAAAGTTTGGAAGCATACCTGTAGAGTTATGCTGGTCACAGAACTGCTGGATGCTGGTCAAGATTCCTGCGACAGTAGAAAATAACAGTATGTGACCGTCACTAGCCATATGATTGTAACCTAGGACAAATACAAATTCATGGCAGTTCTCCCAGTGATTTTCATCCTTCCTCTTACATTTCCCTTGGCATTTCTCAGAGCATATCCCTTTTTGTGTAGTATTTAACACAGAACTACTGAGGCTTGAATCTATCTACATCTCTGCTCTTTCAGACTGAAAAAGCCTGAAGCTTTTCTTCCCCTCAAGGGGATTATGAAGGCCTGAACTATTTCTGTGGGAGTCTGCTTATTGCACAGGCCGTTGCCTTTTCCCTCCAGGTAGCCTAGAGGAAACCTGCATATACCTCAACATCCTGCAAATAAAGGAGTTTTCACACTCTTCAGCCATTACTGAAGATCACTTTAGTGAACACATAGGGGCAAAGAAACAAGAGCACTTGAGGAAGGAAAAGAGAAAAATCACAATAAAACCCCTCACCAGAAATAAAAATGGGTCCTGTCCTTAGAGACAGAAAAAGAAAAGCTTTTCCTGTGAGATGTTTATGCCTTTAATCCTCATCTCTTTGGTTGGTTGGTTTTGTTTTTGGTTTTGTTTTTTTCTTTCTCTCCCATGCCAAATAGATTTAGCATGTTAGTTGCAGATTACATTGGCTGTATGTTTCTTGCCCTACCAAGCTACCACTGCTGTTATAATGGCCCACAGGTGAATAAGCTTCATTCCAATTTGTTTGCTAGATGCAGCATCCTCTGAGGAAACAATTCTGAGATTGCATGCATTTTGTAAAGCCAGCGGATTGACTTTAGATGACAGCTCTTGGGTGAACTGATTGCCTACAAGTGAGATGAGTGAAAGGGTCTAGCTCTCTGCCCTTTGCCTCTTTTCTAGATATTTCTCTGCTGATATTGAAGAATTAGAAACAACAACCTGTCACTTAGAAAAAAGCACATGCTCTTGATTCATAAGGGGTAACACTCATAAACTGAATAACCAACGAAGAGCACAGTTGTGAAGATCAGCAGGGAAAACAGACAAAAGTCAGTATGAAAACAAAGAAGGCTTGATTTTACAGATTTTACTTTTGTTAGGGGACATTCGCGCAGTAATGCAGTTGACTTTGTATTGGACACAAAACATGGTTCATTTTTATGGAATGAATTTGAAGCAGGGTGCTCAGAATGGTGTCTGCTCAGCGTTTGAATATCTCCACGACTGGAGACTTCACAATCTCTGTGGGAAAACCATGCCAGTGTTCAAGCACCGTCTGAATGAGAGTTTCGCCTTATGTTTGAATAAAATTTCCCATATTCCACTTGTGGCCATTCCCTATTGTGCTGTCCCTGGGCATCAGTGGGAAGAGTGTGGCTGAGTACTGCTTACTCATCTCCATCAGGGATTATACAGGTTGATATGATCCCCTTGAGCCTTCTTTTCTCCAGGCTAAACAATGCCAGTTTCCTCATGAAGAGATAATCCCATCCTTTAATCATCCTGAAGTCCCTTGACTGGTTTCCTTCCAGTAGCTCCATTTTTCTCATGTACTGGGGAGCTCAGGTCTGGACCGGGTATTCCAGATGGATCTCACCAGGGCTGACAAGAGTAGAAGGATCACCTCCCTCAGTCTGCTGGCAGAGTCTGAGTCCAGGAGGCTGTTTGCCTTTGACACTAAGGCATACTCACGGTCAGCTGAGTGTCCATCAGGAGTCCCAGACTTTTTTGCTCAAAGTAGCTTTCTAGCCTTGCTGTCCCCAGCCTGTTTTGGTACCTGGAATTATTCCTGTTCAGGAGCAGGGCTTTGCAAGTCTCCTTGATGAATTTCATGAGGTTTCTGTCAGCCCATTTCTTTAGCCTTTAGAGGTCCCTCTGGATGGCAGCATAATCCTTTGGTGTATTAGTCAGTCTTCCCAGTTTCGTATCACCTGAAAACTTGTTGAGGGTGTACTCTGTCCCATCATCCAGGTGATTAATGAAGATGCTGAAAGGGATTTATCCCCCTATTGACTCCTGTGGTACATTTTGTGTGAAGGAGATCAACTTAAAATCTGTAGAATCTTCAGTTAAGCTGGTTTAAATATAGAGATTTTTCTCACAGAATACTGTAAGATTATAAAAATAATTATTATTCTGTTCAATATCAGAATTTCCATGTTCAATACTCTGCCTTTTACTGGAGGAATACTTCATGCAAAAATTCTGGGCAGCTCTATGCTTCAGCAGCATGTTTAAACCTTTCTAGGGGGACAGGGTGGAGGTGGAAGATGGAAAAAGAATAGCAATATGAGGTTTTACAATCACACAGTTATTTTAAAAATGATTTTATCTGAAGATTTTGTGAAATGTTTGTGTCAGTTCAAAGTAAAGAGCTATAGATAAAAAATAAAGAACTTTCAAGCAGGGAGTCAAAATGACAGTCTGAATAACTCGATTTTTTTTCTAAAAACATTTGCAGAATTGATTTTTATTTGAGTCAGGAAGGAAAACAGATGTCAAAAAACTTAGAAGTTGTGGAATGAAAGTTTCCATTCCATTTTGGCCAGTTCTATACCAAGAAAAGAAATTTTAAAAAAGTTCCTGGATTAAAAATCAGCAATAAATGATTGTGGCTATTGCTTTTTGCAAAAGCAGTTCCTTTTATAGACTAGTAGTAAAGTACTGAGATTTAAGAGAAAAGTAGTGATGCAAACAAAACTGTCTTTAACTGAAGAGTCACAGTTTATTGAAAGAGTCATTTCAATTTTAGGTTACTCCTACTTTGTGACAATCACCATGTCTTTAATCAAAATCGAACACTCCAACAAGTCAAGTCTCATTTTTATGGCTCCATGTAGCTATATTGAAAAATTGTTGGTATAAGCAATTGTAAGACAGAACAACCCAAACAAACCCTGTTTTGTTTCTACTCTGAAGACATCATTTAGTCATAATTTGTGGTAATCATCTTTTACATTTAGGGCCAATTTTTGGAAGATACTTGACTTGTAGAAGCTAGTGCTCAGCAGTTTCCACAGGCAATTATACTACCATCAATCAGTAGGTTAAAATAAATTGTCAGAAGCAGGGGTGTGATTAGAGTGGCACTATTTTAAATTTGGTGATAGATGAGGATTGTCATGTCTATGCCACGTAGATATATCCAGATATTTTGGATGTGCCAAGTACACGTTGTATGTTTGGCAAGACCGAATTTTGATATCACTACATCCAACTGTGGCATTATAGATCAGTCATGAAGGAGCAGCCAAAGTATGATTTCACGCTGGGGCTACTTTTGACTGATACTTTCAAAGACTAAGGACTGAATTTTCCACCATCCAATAAAATTTCCA
This sequence comes from Myiotriccus ornatus, assembly GCA_036023395.1. Taxonomy (NCBI): domain Eukaryota; kingdom Metazoa; phylum Chordata; class Aves; order Passeriformes; family Tyrannidae; genus Myiotriccus; species Myiotriccus ornatus. The sequence continues at coordinate 36,151,836 of JAYRBT010000042.1, forward strand.
GGAAATGTGTTAAACTGTTGACAATGGACTTTTTTACTTAGCCGTACAATAGTCACAATATATCCAATAGTAGTGTAGTTTCTCTCTCATTGCATTGTCAGTAGACTTTCTCAGAAGTTTAGCAAATGACCTGTAAGTTTGTCTATTCTGACCCTTAGGAACCTTGATGGTAAAACAGAGCAATGTTTCCAAATAAATAGGCTTTTAGTCCCAGTTTTGCAACCATTTTATGGTGCATGTTTTGCATAAGTTGAAGAATAGAACTTTTAATTTTAGTAAAGATTTGCAGCATTCAGTTTGTAGTTTTTTCTATAAGAAACATTAATTTAGTTCAGCTGTATGCTTATCAAAGGCATCATATTTAGAAAGGCATTTGCAGAGATAAGAGTCAATATTTTCCTCCTAGTGGCATCTATTCCATCCATGTGAGGAAACAGAGTGTAACATTTCACAGCTGAAAAAGAAGCAATACGATGTGATAGAAAATAAGCAACTTAATGTGCTGTGCAGTACAATTTTCATTGTTAAGTGTGAAATATCACATGTTCTAAGAGAATGTTGAGGGAAATGTGAGTAATGTCAAAATGAATGGGACCTAAGACTTTGAAAGTCAAATGCCTCACTATATTCAAAATTAAATATTCAAATCAAAGTAACTCAATGGGAGTCATGAGATTTTTCCTTCTTTCTTTTTTTTTTTTTTTCCCCTGAGGGAATTTCAAGCCTTTTAGTTTTTTGAAGCCTTCTCAGGATCACTGCTCACCTTCGATGGAAAAAAAAAGAGGAGTGATAAGCAAGTTCTAAACCCTCTAATAAAAAGGTAGTTAGCTGTGAACCCATCTACAAAAATTTTTTGTTGTTTTTGGTGATGGGACACGTTCAGCACATTGCTTTATCTTCTATTCTGTGGTATAGACGGCTCATGGAAGCAATGACCACAACAGTACTGACAACTATAAAAGATAGATTAAAAAAAATAAAAAGGATCTATGCCTCAGCTGCTGAAGAATATTCAGAATTTTTATTGTGTGGATAGCCATCTTTTAGGATTTGACTCAGAGGTACAGATTTTTTTCATAGTAATTCCCACATAACTTTTGGATGCTAAAAGCTTTTGGCTAATGCTGACCTAAGGGGAGATAAACTTTGGGGAAGAACATGTCTCTCCAGGTACGTTTTCTTGACAGAAGGTAATTTGTTTTCCCAAACAGAAAAGAATGTTAGAGGTGGAAATGAGATGAAAACATGACTCCCCCAGCCACTCAGCAGAAACCCTCTGTAGCTTTGAAAAGCAGCTCAAACAAAATTAACTATGTCTAAGGTATCTTAGAGGAGATGTCCATAATTTAACCCCCCGAATGTTTATCCATAATTTAACCCCCCAAATGTTTATCTGTAATTTTTCACAGCTTAGCAGTTCCAGTTGTGCAAACAAGCTGTGCATAAATAAATCATCTGGCTATGTCCCTAGGGAGTGGAGTAGAAAATGGCAAGTCGGCTTTCAAGGGCAGCATTCACGGATGGTGAAACTGACCCTCTTTGTTTAAAAAGCCTCCGAACTGTTCAAACTCAGTGATGGCAATTAGATAGTTATTTGTCCAAGAAGAGTGAACAGTTATAATTGTGGTGTTGTTTTCTCAATTTCTTTCCTATATAATAATTTTGTCAACTCTGTGGGGAAATGCTTTTTTGCAGACTTGAAAACACCATTACAGACGAAAGCATCTTGCATTTACTCCTTTGGTGACAGTAAGAAAAAGACAGCTTGCTTCCAAACAATTTGCCACACATAGAACGTTTCATTTGTCCCAACATTTTCTTCTCCTCCTCCTTTTCTTTTTGTAATCACAGCACTTGGTCCCTTCATACTCCTTACCTAATGTTGTTGGGTGATCTTTGTCAGGAATGATAAGATTCTGTGAACAGGACTTTTGTACAATAGCTTAGGCATGCTTTTCTAAAAATACTGTTTACTTTTAGATATCTTACATTCACTGTTGAATCATTCTTGGACTGATTCTTAGGAATTCATGGTCCCCAAACCACTGATGAACAATTTTAATCTTTCTCTCAGAAAAATTTGTGCTCGGTGGCACAGATTAGCTGTGTAAATTTAGACATATGTGAGGTTATGTAAAGTGAGGCATGGGCATATGTTTGCAGGACTGGAGCTCTGGTTTGTGCTAGAGGCACAATAGGAGTAAGATTCAAAATCTGGACAGTTATAATTGCACAAAAATCCAGGGCTTATTAGGGTAAAGGATGTCTTTTTCTTCTAGTCATGTATGTGAGATATATCTTAAGTGTAGTAAACTAAAACTGGGAAAAGTGATGATCTTTCCATTTTTGTCCTAATTTGAAATAAACTTTAGGTTATACTAATTAAGAACAAAAACCAACGTGCCTGTGCATGTCAGTATAAACGAGCTGTCTAAGATGAGCATCACTAAAAAACTTTTTCTTGCAAAATAAAGTGATAATTCCTTGTTTGTTTTTTTTCTTATTAATATGTTATAAATATCCTATCAAAATCATAAGCAAATATAGTCTTCCTTAAATTTCTTCACTTATGCTTTTTTCCTACAAGTTCTGCAGTGGTGCCCTGGCATTGGTCCTGTGCCGGGCAGGCAAGCGGCAGCTGAGTGGCAGTGGCGTGGGGGCAGCCCATCAGGTTGCTTCAATTCTGGCACGGCACGGTGAGGCAGTGGCTGCCAGCTTTGCTTCTGGTGAGGCAGGAACAGTTACTGGTGGCAGAACAACTCTGACTGTGGCAAACCCCTCTCTGGCACTCCCCTGTGCCAGGTGGGCAGTGGTCCCTTCAGATGACTATTGTTTGCTATAGCTCCCTCCCCTGGCCTTTAACCATAACATGAGAACAAAAGGAATGGTTTACTTTTTGGTTTTGGTATATGGATTTGTTTTTTTTCCTTCTTTTTACCTTCCTCACTTTACCAGAACTGCAGCTATTGTGGGGATTAGTTTTTACCCAGTTGTGGGTTTTTTGGTAGAGTTGGAGGAGAATGAAGAAAAGCATGTCCACAGCACAGACAGCACGGTACAGTCAAGCTAAGTCATGACTCACAGGACTGTCTCTCCTAACAGTTTTATCAGGGAAAAGCATATTATTTCAGGCTCAAATCTGTTGATGTTTGGAAAATCTAAGGTTGCTAGATTGAGGACTTGTCAGTGTCAAGAACATGTTTCCAGAAAGTGATTATTCCTGTCCTTCATAAAAAATTTCCATTGGCAAAAGTACTTAGAATGGGACTGGATTCAAGAGTGGAGCCAAAGTACTTGTAATTGAAAAGCTGCACTTAGTGCCCTGTGGGTTTAAAGGGTGGAAGAGTTCAGCATGGTCTTCTTTTGATTTACAACTTACTTGAGAAAGCAGAAAAGACAAGAGAAAAACAATGAAATTAAGGTGACACCAACTAGAGAATGAAAAGAAGGAGGAGAATGGAGTACACAACAACATTGTTGTTCCTATTTCATCTTTTCCCCACCGTTGTGACCCTCTGTAGTATACAGCAAAACCTACTGCAGACACCTCTCATCGCTAATATGGTTGGGTTAATAAATGGATTCCAAACAGATACCAAAATCCATCTGTACGTCAAAGCATCAGGCATAAGGCATTTGATATGGCTTGCAGTGGACTGGATCTCTGAGATGGCAGACAAACATTTTCCATGTGAGGTACTTTCCCAATAGTGTGGTTTGGCAGCTGTTAATGCGTAATATGGCCATATGTTGTGTCTCACTGAATCAGTTGGAATGCAACATGCAGTAATCATAGTTTTACATTATAGGGGTGCAATGTAGATAAAATTGCTACCAGCTTACACTTAAGCATGAAGTGTGGATATGCCAAGTTGGGTCAAACTGTGAGAGACAGAATAGACATTCACCAGCTTCAAAAATTTGAGATTTTAATGCCTTGTGTATTTCTTCTCCTGAGAAGCTCTGTTCTGTAAACTCTGATTTCCAATGCATCAAAGATCCTAGGTATGAGAACAATCTTTCAAATGTATTCCTAAAACAAGTTAAAAATTAAATTGTTTTGGCCCAGTAGGTTGCTCCTCCGTTGATTAATCAGTACAGTTTGACTGGAGCTGGCAGAATGACTCACATTTCCCTGAAGTACATAAGCAAGGTATTAGCTATAATTGCTCATGATTAAGTCATTTTAGAGATGCCTCCTTATCCTTAGAATTGCTTCCCTGTACAGGTTTGATTGGCATTGACTTCTCAGTGGCTGCAGTTGTTCTTAGAAATTCCTGTATTATATGGTGGACACAAAAGAGTCCTTACTATGGATTCTTCTGCCACCTTTATCTTCTCCTGTTGTTCTGCTGCAATGTATATTTCATTAAGAAAAAAACCCACTATGGAACATTTAACTGGATATAAATAGATCATCATAACAATCATGTATCTCAGGTGAACAACTGAATTTGCTGTCTTATTGACTTCTTCATATATTTTATTTAGCCTTACCATTATCTTTACCTGCCCATCTGTTAGCACTTGGGTAAAATTACCATGAAAATCAATGTTACCATTATTTTATTTGACTTTAAGTGGTCAGCATTTCACTTTTGAGATTAAAGTGAAATACCTGCAAAGACCTTTAATTTATAAGTTAATTTGCTTACATAAGTAATCTCATTGAGTTCAAAAGAAGCAAACTCTATCATCAATATTTTAATTTTAAACTAAAGACTAGATATAACAAAGAAGGTTTTTTTGCAGTGAGGGTGGTAAAACATTGCAACCGTTTGTCCATAAACATCGTAGATGTACCATTCCTGGAAACAGTCAAAGTCAGGCTGGGTGGGGCTCTGAGCACCTTGATCTCGTTTGATCTCATTGAAGATATCCCTGCTTGTTGCAGGGGAGTATAGATAGCCTTTAGAGGTAACTTCCAACCCATTTTATAATTCCATGATTCTATGATCTGAATTTATCTCCATGCATGAAATTTTGCAGATAGTATGCAAGAGATTGCCTGCTACTTCTGGACATGGCTAGAATTTCTATCAAGTGTTTAATGCATTGTTAAGATTGTGCACTAATTCAGTAATAACAGTTAACATAACACATAGAGATTTAAGAAGTACACAGTGGAGAGAACTGAGCTGGATAGTTGAGACATAATTTTTCTGTCTCTGTGCAAATGCAGCTCAGCTGAAGTGTTTGAAAAAATGCATATGTATCTGCCTATGATGTAAAGTATCTTCTGCTCAGAAACTAAACTGACCAAGGGACCTCAAAAATGCCAAAAGCTTATGAATGTCACTGAAATGTCGATTTCATATTTGCACATTTCTTTTTCCCTATCCCCTCTTAAGCACCTGAGCCGTAAGAAATACATACTGAAGGTAAAGAATAAACCCAATGCATGATGAAGGATTGCCATAGGGCAGATTTATTTCCTTACAACCAATTTTGTCACCGCTCTGAAATACTATTGCCGTGTTGATATAAAAACTGTAGCTATGTAGCATGCAGCATCTGAACTACTGTGCCTCTGGATTAGTGGGATACCAATCAACAATCTGGCTACTGTTTTTCAATGTATTAAACAAACCAAAGGGGAATTTTAACATACTCATTTCAATAAAAGGTCAGGTCCTTAGTCGATGTATAAATTTGATGAAGTTGTTCTGGCATACGTTATTTGAGGCTTTAGATCATTATTTCTAAAATACTAGAGAAGAACTTGAGCTAGTGTAAATCAACACAGCTCCACTGACTTCATCAGAACCACTCCAGTTTTTGTTGGCTGAGGATATTGGTCTTTGTGTAAATACAGAGTAATTGATTTATTTCTGATTGCACTGGTTTTCCATGTGGAATTAAAATGTTTTAAATTAAATCTGTTCTGTTACAAAGGTAGAGCATCAGAGAGTGATTGATCAGACCCCAATCACACAAGCGGAATCTGACCAGCTTGTCAGAGAAAGTCCTCTCCTGTATGAGTGCTCTTTATGGTATGCTCCCTATGGCTATGCTGAGAATGAAATGTTCTCTGACACCAGCACACTCTGAGCATGAAGTGCCTTGACTGGCTCCTATGCAGGTGGGATTGACTATGGGTACCATACACGTATCCTGTGTTGTTCCCTGAGGCCTCCCCTGCACCAGGTGTGGGAATCCCCATCAGCATCTGCACTGCAGGCTGCTGGCATGTTTGGGGAAAACTTAGATTGTGCTTACTTCCAGAAGTGCTCTGAAGGATGCCTCTTATCCACAAACCTTGCCGTAACACTTATTTTTCATCCTCTTTCTCTGTTCCATGTGCAATCCTTGCATATGCGTGTCACAAAACTTCATTAAAAAAAAGTATGTGCCAGTGCTCTCTGTTGCTCATATAACATTCCAAAAGCATAGTCAAATTAAAAGTCCCAGCTGGTCAGTGCCCCACCAGTCACAGTCTGCAATGGGATGTTCTCTGAAATTCACAGGGCTTGGATTGATGGTCAGAGACACTGACCTTGCATCTCCACCACTAAAGGCTACAATGTTATGGATGCACATCACTTCCCTGGCAGTATCATGGGGTTATTCCAATTCACATTGCAACTGTTTCCAAGACGTGAAAGACTACACTGATTGTACTCTCAGGAGCTTCTATCAGCCTGGCAAGGCACCTCGCCTTAGTCCAGAAGTTGGTAGTGCTGTCTCCCAGGAATTAGCAAACATGTTTACTACAGATCATGGCACAGCAGGCTGAAATTCACAAGCAATGGCTGCTGTAGCTGGAGTTTTTGTGCACCTCAATGACATTTGTACAACTGATATACGTCCTTGCGAAATACTGTAGAGATGTAATGTACCCACAAGGCATGTTCTCTTATCCACCATAAACACCCATGGTAACTATGTGTGTGAGAGGTAATATTCCTCATTGGTCTCAATGTTTTATTAACAAAATAAATAATAACAGGCTACTGTTTGCAGCTGCTGTGTTGCTGCTGTTTGCAAATTTGACATCTTCCTATTTGTAGAAAACAAGCTGTAAATAACAGAGGTGGGATCTTCATTCCTGTTGTGGTTGAATGGGAATTTCCAAATGGATGATTACAAGTTAGTTTAAATTGTATTTTTCAATACTTGCATGAACAGCTATAGGTTTTCAAACTGGAAGACTGGAGAAGACTGGTCAGCCCAGAAGACCCTTGATCACGGTCTGATGAGTTTGGGTATGACCGTACTAGCCCTGGAGTATCTATTAGTGAGTCACTGGGGCATGGCACTCCCCATGGCCTTGTGGAGTATGGGTTGCCTGAGCTCAGCGTCCCCAAGCAGGGTTGTTGCTGATACAGATCATCCACATTACTGGAGGTAATCTGCCAGCGAGAGCTTTTCTCCTGCATTCCCACTGGACTGCGCTGAGGACACCCAGGAGGAAACTAGGAGGCTACTGCTGCTGAGACACTGCTTTGCACTAGGGGTATGTGCAGAGGCACTGTGACAACAAGGTGCGGATAAAACCACACTTCCCTCAGTGTACAGCCTGCTTCTCCCTTACTGAGCCATTTCCCTCCTTATCCACTTGTATTGCAAGACAGGCTAAAAAGCTGCAGACACATCTTCCCATAGCCTTGCTGATCTGGAGCTGCCACTTGAAGCAGTGCTGTCACTGACAACCAGAATCACAGCAGCTTTCGAGAGACTTAAACTGATAAAGATCAGAAACCAGCTCATGATAAGGAGTTACAAGGTGAGGCACGTGTCACTCCTGTGACCCATCTGTGTTTGTACAATGTGAGCTGAACTGCAGTTCAGCTCAGCCAAATGAAAGACATGACTTAGATAGTAATGCTGCTGTGGCTTATTTAGACAAGGCAGTTTTATTTCTTTTAATTGATTTTTTAAGGTATATTTGATAAATGGAAAATATGCCTTCTGTAGGGTATTAATATTGTTTACCTTATGACCTGTGATGTTTGTTCCTTTAATCTGTATTCAAAATTACTCCTCTCTATTGATTAAGGGCCCCATCTGTCAGTCACTCTGCTCTGAAAATCCAATTGATTTCAAAGGGATTTGGTGAAGCAGAGTGATAGCTCTAAAAACCAATTTTGGCCAAAGTTAGATAAAGTTGAATGTTGTGATTTCCAGCAGAAATTATGTGATTATTATGGTTCTGACTGAATAAAAGAAAGTATGAAATTAAACTGACAATGAAAATAGGGGAAATAATATCTATCTCTGACCATGTAACTAAGGCAAAGATTCCTTTATAGCCACCTGTTAGGGTATACGGACTTGGTGTAGGAACATACTTTGCCATAGGAGCCTTAGGCTGAATATTTGATCTCCTAACTCAGGGTGACCTGTGAGTGTGCAAAGACCTCAGAGTTCAATGCACTTGCTTAGCTCTTCTTCTCCTTCCTTGGATTAGAAGATTTACTACCAGAACATTTTATTTTTGCCCCATTTTTTTTTAAGTTAACACAGCAGACTGAAAAACAGTTGTCATGGAACAATCTTCTCAAAGTTTTATTGACAAAAAGACCATCACAGAAGAACACTTCACAGGTACAATTTCAATATGTCTCACTATGGAGTAATTAAATTTTTCTAACACAGCAGCTTTTTAATTTGAGTTCTTTTTTTACCCCCAGCAAAATCATCTTGGCTTATATATATATTCGTCCTGAGAGTTCCTCTCATATTTACCATTATTGTGCCAAGGGATAAGAGAGTGTCTTATAGAGAAATGCATCTGGCATTGATCTGCATTAGGTTTTTTTTTTTAGCTAGTGGTAATGCAATGACACGCCTGTTAAAGAGATGATGAATGCAATGTAATGTGTTTGAGCACCCATTTTTTTGTATGCAACCTAATTAGCAAACCCAATGTACTTCTCTTCAAATACTTTGGACAGATAACACCAGTCACAAATGTTAAGTATCTGTTTTGCTTTTCTTTGCTTACTCATGCATTTATTCAACACTTGCTATAGCAGTTTATCTAAAATTAGGTCTGAAGTAATTTAGGCAGGCATACCTTATGTGAGAGATTCTGCAAAAGACTTTAAATCATAGTGACAGCCATTAGAAGTTGCTTGAAGGGAAAACATTTCTAAACAATTTTAGGCCTAACAATGGAAATTTTTTAAAAGATTAAAAAAACCCACTTTGTGTATGGATGTCCTTACTTTCAGGAAATTACAGAGTATAAAAGCTGAAGGCCCTGTCTATCTCCTGTTTTGTATAAAGTACCCTTACTTGCACTTTAGCTAAAACTGAACCTGTCAGCAGATAATTTAAGCTATTTGGAGTTTCCAGACTCTTCACCTGTTCAACTCTGAGTTCAGCACTACTCAGAAATAATTCAGTAGCTAAGGACATGATGCACAGCTTGCTCTGTGCTTAGCTTTTAGCTTTAAAAACATCAGTTTTTTCAGTAACCCTATATACACTAGGAAAGGTGGGCTTCTCTGAGGTGACCTTAAGGACCTCACTTAACAAGTATTGGTTGAAGGTCCATGAATTCTGAAGATGAAAATTAGAGGTTTCAGTCTCTGTTTCAGCATCAAAGTGCTCAGAGCCAGAAGCTCAGGACTTTGTCTAGGGCAACTGAACAAATAAAAAGTTTTACATTTTCTCTTACATCAGCCTTTCTTCCTGTTTTGTCCTTTCATGTCACTTTTTCTCTGCCTGGTCTCATCTGCAGAAGGTGGTGTGAAGACAAAATTCTTGGGGATTATTGGCTGCACATTGTGCATGCTGGCAGGGTTTTATAGTTGCGGTGCATCCCTCCAGTTCCATTTTGATGCAGCCTGACAATTATATCAGGGATCTGCAATTCTGCTCCATGTATTTTTGGCATATATTTTGAGTTTCTTGAATTCTTTTATTGCAGTTACAATAAAATAATTCTAATTAATTCTGAATTTATTTTATTTTATATTCATTGTTTAAAAATTACTACACTGCAGACAATCAGGAAAAAGGCAGTACTTACTACAGAGGAAAGAAATGTATACATATAATATGCATACAGTGTATAAATAATATATAATAAAATACCCACCTGTGTATTGTGTTTGGGTCGGTATCTTATGTCTTTGAGATCTCTTTGAGGTTCTACATGTAGTGCAGTCTGTACAGAGCTCTTCTCAGTTGCTTGTCCTGCTGTGCTTAGAACTTCCCTGTGGTAAAACATAGTCCTCACGCTACCCTTCTGTCTGAACTTCTTCACCTTGGCTCTGTTCTTCATATTTTAATCTTATATCAGACCCTGGTGTCTAACCATTTTAACAAGGAGGGGAAGCTTCATGGGAAAAAGGTCAACTTTTTAGATATTTGAGTTCGTATTGTCAGATGGTTATATCATGACACATTTAATCTGTTTGACCTCTCTGTTTGCTGTTTTCATTATACTTAAAAGGAATTCACAATAATCCTACTCTTAAGAGCACTGATGCAAATTTTTCCTCTCATTTTCTAAATAACATAAGGCTACTGAGAATTTAGAATCAAGAGGTACTGTCCTATAACTTACCAAGATGCAGTGCAGAACAAGCTGGTAGAGCAGACTTCTGGAAATCCTTCAGATAATTTTGATAGGGTTTTTTTCATTTGACTTTGTCTGTCTTGGACCTGAAAAAGTATACATAAAATAATAAACCTTCTCAAAGTGTTAAAACTTGTTTCTTATGTGTCCTTACTGTGGCTCATGTCATATCTTGCAAATATTGATTTGTACATGAAATCAAATTTATAATGGCTGTGTTTTTTATTCTTTATTCTTCTCGTAAGTGGGAATCATAATCCAAAATCAATATGTATTTTCCAGAGCATTGAAAAATGTCTATTTGGGCTGTGGATGATTTATAAAGTTTCTTTATTCTTATATGCAATGTGTATAAAATTTTTTGAAGGTGTCAGTATTACGTTAGCATTTTATTTATATAACTTCTGAACTTGCCAAGAACATGTTTTTTTCGTTTGTATAATGCATCAAAGCCTACCTGAAAGCACAAAGCAAGTAAGTGGGACCTCAACTAATCTGCCTAGCTTTTACTTCTTATTAGGTGATAATGGCATGTGCTGGTAAAATAAACCAAGTACAAATAATTGTTATAGGGAAGCTTTATTTGGAACCTCGGAACATCTGCCCACCTTTAATGTTGTAGGTGTGCATGGGGAATAAACTGACAAACACAAAGGTGTTCTTAAGAACTCTGCATCTGTGTAATATGTTTAGGGCAGGAGATCAGAAGGTAAGAGTAGAAACAGCTAGCTGGCTTTAAATACAGAAAAATTCAAAGGTATTTGTCCTGGGGTGACAGACTGGCAAAGCCTTTGGAAAGGTAGCCTGATCTAATTTAGAAAGCAGTCAAGACGTAAGGCTTCTTGATAAGGAAGACCAGCGCATGGCAGAGGGCTGAGGCCAAGGTAAAGCACTGTGTGAAATCCAGGACACCAGCTAGGGCTTGGGCACTTTGTCCAGCTGTGAGGAGTTCTGCTGCCTCAAGGCCACTGTGACGCTCAAGCTGGAGCCAAAGTGGTTGTTGGTGGGGGTGTATAAGCGCAGCATATGCATGAGTGTGGTGTATTGTTGAACAGAAATTGCTACCCACCACTATACTCTTCCTGGTTAGTAAATAAATTTTAAATTGTATAGGATGGAGTGCTGTGGTTTTGATCTTCTGGCTACCCCATCCCTAAATTTTGCTATAACACCTTTACTGTTCTGTAGTTTCACTTAGTCCTACTTTGTTTTTACTTTTCATATTCTCAGCCTTCTGCCTCTGCATTGTAATCCCTACTAGTGAGATTTAGGGTCTGATACACTTTCAGCCCTGCAATATGTGCTAAATCTCCTGCAACAATTCAAAATCTGCCTTTCAAGATTTTGTTTTTGCTTTTATTTTCCCTCAGTAGGAAGCATTCATCTTGTGACTTATCTGAATGTTTCTTATCCACACCTGTGAATAAGACTGTGTTTTAATTTTCAAATATAATCTATGTTTTTAGATGTCACATTAACCTGTCCATGAGCAATGGATGCATATGGAATGAGGAATTATTTCATTTTCAGAATAACCAAAGGATGTTGTTGAAACATGCACTATTTTTGCAAATTATTATTCTTTTTTAAAAGCACCTTTTTTTTTTTTCTTTAGGAAGTTTCAGATTTTTTTTGTCAAATTTTAGTTTCCCTTGAATATAGCGTTTTTTCTGAAAGGCTGAGCACGACTGAAGTCTCTACTTTATTTGATTATGCTTCTTGATCTCTTATTCTGATTACAGTTTGTGTCGACATTTTTTAGTTTTTTTAATTTGCTCTGGTCACATCTATGGTCTGAGACATACTGCCAAGAAATTCCCCTGCCCACCCCCAATATTATAAGCTAATATGTTTCTTGTTCAACCTGGCATCATCATATTCTTTTTCTAAACTTAATCTGTTATGCAAATCCAATGCTCTTCTTTTTCTTAGTTGTGTATTTCTTAGAGGTTTTGACAGGTTTCTGATACCTGTTACATTCTAATCTGAGGTTAAGGATTTCAGAACAGTCTATTTGTCTTAACACTTGCAAATAAGTACTACATGCATCCACTTCTTGAATTACAATGCTTGTTAAATTTCAGCAACATAATATGTTAACTAGCTTACTCTTTCTAATTCAGCTGTTGATTCTTAAATTACATCTCATATTCTGCAGTGTTAAAAAGAGAAAACCTGTCTTATTCCATTTTTCTTTTGAGTATTTCCCCTTGGCTTCATAAAGACACAATTATCTTGCTTGAACCTTTTCAGTCATCTGTGGTACTACTGGAGAGCTTCAGCATCTTAATTTTTTAAAATTCATGTTCCAAATTGTCCAATTATTCGTCTTATATTGCAATATTTTTATAGTCTTTTTTTTTTCTTTTTCTTTTTCTTTTTTTTTTTTTAATAAAAAAAACCCTTTAGTCCTGATACCATGCTGTAATTATAGACAGTGACTGGAGAAAACTCTGTCTTAGAGATTATATAATATTTAAGATTATATAACATAAAAAACTCTGAGGAGTTTTTAATGCAAGAGTTCTTCTTAATGGATCTCAGTAAAATATTATGTGTCCCAAAACTACCAAAGATTTCTCCAACACCTAGATCTGATTTAATAACTTGTGTTAATTTTTAGAGTCTTCTCATGATCTTTTAAAATTATCTATACTGTTTACTAGCCAAATCCAATAAATGCACTTACAGTTAATTGGTAGGAACTGAGAACACAGACTTACTGTTTTTTTTTCATGTCATATCTGCAGGCAGTGTACAGCTGCCTGCCTTTAATCCTACTCTGTTAAACATACTGGGAAAAGCCACCCAGCTCCAGAGAGACTTTATTTCAATCTCCTGCTTTTTTGAAGAATTTCAGACTTTTGTCTTCTGATGCTGAAGAGAATGTGGGTAAGATCACCCCCAGTATCTTGGCATCAGCATCATGTCAACAGAGAAATCTGGAGTTTATTTAGGAAGACTAAAAAATCATATTCACCTTTCTCTATAGAAGCACACTTTACTGGCTAATATCAAGATATGCTTATGATGTAAGATATACTTTTATATATACATATAGTAGCCGACAAAGGTATGGATGCAAAGAAAAATGTATGAGGAAGTGTAGTTTTGCAGCCTATTATGACAGAGAGTTGATGCTTAAATTGATCAGGTGCTGTGTCTTTTGATGAAACTGTTGGAAAAATATTTGCTATTCACTGGAATTAATTTAGTTTGAACACGACAACTCTAAATGAACACCTGTATCCTGACTACTTTGGAGGTAGGATTTTTTCTTACTATGTGCTTAAAACCAGCCTAATTTACATCCTCAATTTAGATGTATGGAATATTTTAAAAAAATGATGACCAATGTGGGGTAAACAGTCATCACAGAAACACAGAATGGGTCAGGTTGGAAGGGCTCACAGTGGGTCATCTGGTCCAAGCTGCCTCAAGTAGGGTCATCCCAGAGCACGTGGCACAGGATTGTGTCCAGACCATTCTCGAATATCTCCAGTGACAGAGGCTCCACAACCTCCCTGGACAACTTGTTCCAGTGTGTGGTCACTCACAGTAAAGTTCTTCCTCATGTTCAGGTGAAATCCCCTGTGCATCAGTTTATACCCACTGCCTCTTGTCCTACTGCTTGGCACCATCAAAAAGAGCCTGACTCCACACTTTTGACACCCTCCCTTTAGATATTTATACACCTAAATGGGGTCCCCTCCCAGTTGCCTCTCCATGAGGCTATCATCTATTTTAATTCCGAACTTCCAAAGAAAGACAATTCACATACAGCACATAGTGCTGAAATTACCAAAACATTCTTCCATACATCAGTTTTGCAAGAAACTGTAACAATTATGCTATGATTGCCAGATAACTAAACATTTATGTGTATGTAATTATATTGTAATTTTTAGCTACAGCTGTATACAGAATATACTGTGATATTATATGCAACTAGATAATTTATTCTACAATTACCTCATTGATTTATATAGCCTATGAAGTGCTATTGTATAGATTACTAAATAATATGCATGTTAAAAAAAAAAAACAAACTAGCAAATTTTGTAACAGTCAAGAAGGGTAAAAGCAGTCCTTGAAAACTGAAGTTGAATTTTTTCCTTTATCTTTGTCAACTGTTTTTTTCTCAAGAATTTGTTTCCTGAAAGTTTTGAAATATAACTGGAATAACTGAAGTAACAAGAGAGTCCATTTAAAGAAACAACAAAATACACACTTGTCAATATAGAAAGGATAATATGAGAACCGAATAGAGTGAGATCTATTAGGCTGTGTAATTTTTCCCCAGTGAACACAAAGTACATTTAAAATTAAATATATCTGAGGAAGTAGAACCCTTTCTATAGGCAACAGTTTTAAAGTGCTATATGGAAGAAGCAGACAAATAAATGTATTTTTATCCCTCATACAACCCTGTATCAGAGAGCACATTAGGACTGTGATTTGTGAACATTGGTTTGTTAAGTTCAGATTCTTGACTAGATTTGGTAAAATTACACCCGCCTGGAGAAAAAAAAGCCACCCAAGAAGTAGTTTTGCAATGTTACATACTTAACTAGGGGGAGAGGAGGATACAAATAGCAATCTTAGCAGTTCTTTCCTTTCTTTTAAGAAGAAATGTGAGGGGTCTGGACACAAACTTTGCAGTCCTGTCATTATCAGCTTAACTAACTAGTCATCTTCTGCAGGGAAGTGGCAACTCTCTTCTGTAGTATTTTCTCTGTGGTTTCTTGCATTTACTCTAGCTTCTCTGATTTGCACCCCAACCAAGCTGCTGCTGATGAAACCCAGGGGACAGACCGTAGGGGAAGCAGTCTTACTGTCCAGACTTCATTTCCTGCTAAGGGTAGTAAAGAGATTTCTCTTCTGTTCTGCTCTTGTACAGTTTTCACACTCTGTTCTGCTTTCTCTCTTTCTGCTGGCATCCTCCTTATTGGTGTTTCAAGGATCTTTTTCTTAATGGAAGTGGAGAGGAAAAGGACTTCTCGTAGTCGTAAAAAAGAGACAAAATTTTTGCAAGTTAGCCTCTGAAAAGGAAACAACTCCTACCTACTTGATTCTTCAGCTCATGCTATTATCAGAGATTCTGAAGCTTTAAGCATTATGTGCAGTGTAAACTGTGACTTTTCCTTCAGGGAAAGTCACAGTTGATTGAAAACAACAGTATAATTTAAAATGACAAAGTAAAGGCTTTTACTTTCATTTTCAAATACACTCTTGAAGAAAGTGAATTTGATTTAGAAAAAAGATTTTTTAAAAACTTATTACAGTTTTTATGTTTGCAGTAAGTTGACTTTGCATGGACAAAATGCATTGCAATGTCGTCTTTCAGCTTTCTAAATTCAGTTTGAATGATAAAAAAATAATGTGCTCTAGACTCAAAAATGTCTAATATGTAGCAGTTTCAGATAAAAGGACAAAACCACCAAGGATAAACTATATTTGTTTCTAACTCTGACAGCTGGAAAACCAAGTACAGCCAATGTAAGATATTTTCAAGACTTAAAAAATAAAATAGACCTCTGAGATGGTTAAAACTAGGGAACTGCAATTCCCTTGTTAAACTCTCAGTTTCAGACTTTTCTATATATTTTCTTTTCATTAATGCCCGTGTTCTTCAAGTTCACTCTGATTTGTGGGGAGTTTCCATTGGTATGTACTGTTTATAATGGATGAGATAGTGAGCAGCATCGTCATGTCAAAAATGATGGATGAAAGGACAAAAAGTAGGAACTGGGAGATATTAAATGGATAAGTAGACAGGTCCTTCTCTCCTTAATCAGCAGCATTTACACTTGAAACAAAGGGAGTTTTATGGTAGCGGGGCTGAGGTGAGGTGAGGTGGTTTGGCCAAAGACACAGGCTAAGTGTATCCTTGAAGTCTCTTTGCCAGCAAGAGAAGTTCAAAGCTTTCTACTGTTTCTTCTACCAACAAATATAGAACAATGACCCTTGATTTAAATAGATAGCAGTTCTTGATTTAAGGAGATGACAATCTGCTAAAAGGCAAAATTTTGAAGTTTAATCAGGCAATACCAGCCAAGAAAATCCTCCCCAGGAACAAGATACAAGTTAGAAGTAACTGTAAAGATAGCTGTTTATTTTCTCCTATAAATCAATTTATGACTGAATTAGCATCACAGTCATGCAGAGACAATGATACTATCACTCTTATTAATAAATCACATTCTTTATATTTTAATATATTGCTCTAACTATTTTAAGAAAATGAAGACCATGCACTGGCCAGTTAGATTACTTACCTTATCTCTCATCAGTCTCTGCATCTCAGAAGATAAGGGCAGAATAATATGGTTACAGTCATTATTTCTAAGTCAGGGGGAGGGCATAGTCAAAAAAGTAAGCATCTGTTCCTCATACCTAGAATGATTAAGGAGGGTAAAATCAACTCTCTTCCTTTTCCCGTGTTCAAAGGCTCAGTCTGGCTTTAAAACTGCTTGTATTAGGGGTGAAATAGTTCACTAACCTGTGCTACTGTTTTGTCCTCAAAAAGCTGCACATGGCTGCCTTTTGCTGCCTCGGTTGGCTCTAATCCATCATCTTGTGGGAGTCATGTAGGCTGGTGAGGTCCAGTAGCCAAAAATATTCACTATCAGACCAAAAGATAAAGTTGCTCTCTCTGAGCAAAAATACTTGAGATTTCAAGCAAAAGACAAATTTGACTATATATGTGAGAAAGATGTGGGCTGCTACCTTGGAAAATCCTACTCACAGATGAGTCCTCAATTTCCAATAAATCAGAACTCTACTTTAAGGCTTTAAAGTGAGTCTTTGGCATTAGTGGCTGCTGGTATTTCCTCTTATCTCTCCAAATTCAGATTTGGCTCTGATAAAATATTCAGTGACAAGGATAGAAGATAGAATTTTTATGCCATACAAATGTAGGCAGTGCTGGCTGAAGTTATAAGCAAAACAGGGAGCTGCTCAGAGAAGGCAGTCTTCTGAGGGTGGCAGTATAGTCGCAACCAGTTTCTTGACCATTTTTGGTGGACCACTAGAAATCATGCATATAACAGATACTGCCATTTTAAGAGGGGTTGTGTTGTTTGGATTGCTGCAAGGGAAGGGAGGGATATCCCAGAAGCCATATATTTTGCTCCTGCACCTCCCTTTGTCTCTCCATGGCACAAGAGCAGTACACTGGCTTTCCATTGCTTCTTGGCTTTCAAATGTGGACTCAGGTCCAATACTTTATCCTTAAAATAACAAGACTGAGAAACTCTCAGAAGGCTCTAAGATTAGGTTTGAAAATAATGTGAATACAAATAGTAACCCTCTGGGGATAAAATCTAAAATTTCTTCTTGTCTACAGAAATAGTTCAACAGCTCAAAAAAGCTACCCAGGCACGGCAAGGACAAGAGAAATTTTTGAATTATCATACTTTTATGTAGAAATCAGAGAAGAATGCAAGCTGCAACAAGGAATCCCAGGCCTCCATGTGAAGTTTCAGAACTTCTGTGCTGTTTTGGTGCTTGAACATTGATATAATCCACAATCAGCAGATGGACGGAGGGGTGAGCCATGACATTTGGACATAAAGACATAGAGTGGATACAGACTAATTAAAAATGCAAAGCATTTCATTAGAAAATAATTTCCTCAATATAGTTTAAAATCACATTTGCTTAAGATTTTATACTGGCTTGAACTGATTGTGGCAATGTAACTGCCCAGAGTTTGCTGACAAAATGGTTTAGTTTCAAACTAGAAGGGAACATTTCTGGGTAGAAAGAAAAAGCATTCTATTACATACTGTTGGAACTGTTACAGCCAGTGTGAATGTTGATTAATTGTCCAGAATATTTTTTTCCTGTCTCTCCAATAAAGCACATTACAGTTGGCAGGGAGATGTAGGACCAGCCTGCTGGATGGAGTGACTGTAGATGTTGACAGGTTCACATTTCTTCGCTGGTGTGACAAAATCAATATGCTATTTCCCATTCTTAAATATGACCCAGAAAAGGCAATTTATTATCAAGAAACTTCTAGATGCAGAAGAAAGTAAACAAAACAATCCTACTGTATTTCACTATCCATAACCTTTACAGGCATTTCAGGGAGTATCCACACAGTACCAGTGCAGCACCAGGCAGAGAGAAGGCTCTGCTGCCTCTGAATGACATTGTCAAGTACTGGCCACATAGTACCATGGCTTGGCTAATTAACTGTGTGAAGAAGCTAGGGTGTGTTGGCAGCACTATGCTGTCACACAACTAACTGTCTGTCTGCTGCCTAGGGTACCCAAGCCAGCTCATTCAGGCACCTTCTAAAACCTCCACACCCATCAAAGGCAGGAAGTATTATCAGTGCTAATTACTTATGCTTTGGCGAAGCTCCCTGTAAACATCTGTGAAGTTACATCATTACCCTCCTTCAAATCCCTCATTAAAGTTCTCCTTTGCAATCATGCCTACAAAAAACTTGTCAAAAATTAATCTCTGGGTGTGCTGAGACAACTGCTTGTTATGCTGGCTCAGACATCCCACGGGCTCCATGCATTTCCCCTTTGCATCCTTGTCTTGGTTTGTGCTAAGATTCAAGATCTGTGGGACTGAGGACCACCTTTAATTCACTGAATTAAGTCCCCCCAAGGAAATAAGTTTTTGTGTTTCCTGAAAAAGCAGAAAGTGTCAGAAAATTGGAGTGTCAGAAGAATGTTTCACGGGCTAGAGAGGATGCTTTAGACAACTCACTCTACTTAATTAATCAAGAAAATGACTGAGACAACATAACTAGTATAAGTATGGTTCCTTCAGGGGAAGAAGAGACAAAGGGCTCTTGTTAATCTAGTAGAGAAAGACAAACAAGAAGTAATGGCTAGCAGTTAAAAACCAAATTCATATTAGAAATAAACTACCCATTTTTAACTGTCAGGGTGGTCAACTAATGGAACAAAGTGGTGATATCAGGAGAGAATGCTGCTCAGAATTGTTCGCATTACCCAGCCCAGGTAATGCATTGTCAGACTTCACTGGAATACAACAGTTCCTAACATGTAGGACATCAGTCTAGAAGACCTTCTCTGGTCCCATCTAGTTTTATGACTCTGTAAAAAAGGGGGTAACAGCAATGTGAGGACTTCAAAGATGCTAGATTCACCTAAATAGCTTGTCTCATCCATGAGTAGAAACACAAATGGTATGTCTGTGTGCGGTTTTGCTTACCTATTTAAAAGTTGCTGGGTTTGTTTTCTTTCTGATTTCAGGTGAAATGTTGACTGAGTAACATAACCAACATGTCTGCAATGAGAAGAGAGTAAGGTAAGAAAGCTAGCTTATTATTTCTGAAGGGAAAACACACAAGTCTATATACTCACTGTTGTTCTAAATTATTTACAGCATCTATTAGGATAGCAGAGAAGCTTTGTAAAGTGCAAATGAGCCAATTGCTATGATTTTTATATGCAAAAGAAAGTACCTAGAAAAGCAGTCAAATTCTAAATTTGAACAATTTATAGTCAGGTTAGTAAATTACTTTGCACCAGCCTTCCTAGGCAGATTTTTTAATCTTTATATTTAAAGAAACTAAGACTAAAAATTTTTCAGAAAGCTTCTTTTTGTCCATTGTTCAGGTTACTTATAAATAGTGGCAGTTAATGGCTTTAAATAGTCAATACACATATATTTGAAATGCTCAATTTATGTGCAGAGAACATTTTACCATGTTCTTCATGCAGTTAACCCTGGATTGTGTGAAAGCTTAGATCACACCACTGAACTATTTAATAAAGCAGTGACCTTATCAGTGGTGTGCATTTACACTGAAATTTCAGAATTAGAGGATCTACAAAGGTAGTGAGAAAATTGTTACTCCAGCTTACACATGGAATTCTGCAAGGACTTCTATGTGCAGCAGGAATATTGCAGATGGAAAATTCTTTCATTTCTTCTTTGGAGCTTCTAATGGAGCCAAGGTTGAAAAGCAGTGCTCAAAGCAAAGAAAATATTAGTGAAATTTATTTGCTTTTATTAAAGAGTCAAACACATCCCTTATGTTTGTGAAAGAAGCTTGTTCAGATACAGGTAAATAGTAGCAAAATAAAAGAACGTGACACGTGCTTAACGAAAAACTCTGAAGTGATACTGTATTTCAGTCATTCTGAATACCTTTCCTCACTCATCCTTTACTGTTTAGGAAGAAAGAAAACATGTCCAGATCAACAGTACTCGTTTTTTTGGGGGGATGAGTGATGCCTTTTCAAAAGAACCACAAACATGAACAAGAATTTAAGAACAAAGTTATGGGACATAGACTAACAGAAATAAGATTTCGACAAAATGAAGTCAGTCTTGACATTAGTTACTAGACTAAAAATGTCAAGACCATTTTCTCTGATTTATATCAGACTTGATTTCGCTTAACTAGGTGGAGCTCTCCTCACCTCTGTTTCCAGTCAGACTAATGTATAGTAATTGTTACTGTTATTTTGCTTATCCACTAAAATGTATATAACTTGACTCAGGCTCTAGTGGATCTGTGGATAAATGATAAAAATACTAGGCACATTTAGGCAAATTAATTGTAGAAAAGCAATGGATTATATATTACCAAACAAAATAGGACTTTCAGCATGCAAAGGTTTTTTTCTTTAATGCTTAATTTATTACTCGTTTTCAAGCAGAAGGCATAGTAATTTCCTTATAAACATGCTGATCGATATTTAGATAAAGCACTGAATACGGTTTTATCAGACTTCATAGGGCTGTAAAATGAGTTTGAGTAAAAAGTTGAGAAATGAAAATAGCAAACAAGAACTTAACAGGCTGAAGGCTGCTTCCTTCCCTACTCCCCAAACTAATAAAAGGCACTTTTGCACAGAATACAGAGCAGGGTTTGTATTGATTCATCTACTGCTGCTTTCATTTGTCCTTACAATTAAGGCTTTTGGATAAGCCAGCTCTGCTTTAAATAACATGAAACTGTGATAGGCCCCAAAAGATTGATTTCCTGGAATTGGTTTACCTAAGCCTTTGCCTGATTGATTTGCCCATGGCTCTCTGCTTTTCTTCCAGCCCAGAACTCCTCTTGTAGATGAGATGAGAACTGCTCAATATCCATGTCCCTTCAAATTCTGCTTTTAATGCTTTCACCAGAAGGGAGGGAGTCTGGGAAGAAGTTACAAGACAGAGGCACCCCTGTAGCTAGTGAAATAACTTGTTTTCTGAATCCTCCCAAACCAACACAGGTTTAAGGCAATTTGTAGCTCTTGGGTTTCTGCAGGGACTTGGAACTGACTGCAAAAGACATACCAAGAAGTAAATGATGCAGGCATTTCATTTCTAGATCCTACTGTTATGGGCTTTACCACCTGAAAACAATTTTTGCACCTCCTTGAAGAAGTTCTGCCATTGTACTGAATATAATCCAAACATTTAAAATTGTAGGAGACATCCCGAATTTTGTCCAGTGCTGCCTGCCTCTTCATGGACATTATTTTCTTATCACACAAATTCATGTGTGATTAAACTATATCCCCTTACACTGACAGTTTTGTTCCTGTTCTCTGATAAATTTTTCCTTCCTCCAAAATATTCCTGTCAAGAACTTTTCTCCTTCCAAGTGATTCTTCTATAAAAGGAGAAAATAGTATTTGTCACAGCTGACTTCAAGGAACTTTACTTGATATTTAGACAGTGATTCAGAAAATGATCATTAACCTTTGGAATTTTTAAACCTTTGATATTTGAAAAGTCAGATTTTACTAGCCTGAGAAGAAAACCAAATCTTAAGGACAAGGCAAGTCAAATCACAGACTTGAAACAAGACTGACAAAGGAGAAAGCATAGGCTCAAAAGCAGGCTATATGGTGTTGATAAAGCCATTGCTGAATTATAAATTTGTCTCCAGCAGTTATTTTAAAATCCAATCTTTTAAATAGATAGGGTCAAATTCTAATCCTTCCTCCCTCAAATCTGAGCAATTCCCATTGAATCATAGAATCATAGAATCAACCAGGTTGGAAAAGACCTCCAAGATCATCAAGTCCAACCTTTGATCCAACACCACCGTGGTTAGTAGACCATGGCACCAAGTGCCACATCCAGCCTCATCTTAAAAACCTCCAGGGACGGTGAATCCACCACCTCCCTGGGCAGCCCATTCCAATGTCTGATTACTCCCTCTGTAAAAATTTTTTCCTAATATCCAACCTAAATCTCCCCTGGCAGAGCTTAAGCCTCTTGTCCTATTGCTGATTGCCTGGGAGAAGAGACCGACCCCCACCTGGCTACACCCTCCTTTCAAGTAGTTGTAGGGAATAATGAGGA
This sequence comes from Myiotriccus ornatus, assembly GCA_036023395.1. Taxonomy (NCBI): domain Eukaryota; kingdom Metazoa; phylum Chordata; class Aves; order Passeriformes; family Tyrannidae; genus Myiotriccus; species Myiotriccus ornatus. The sequence continues at coordinate 36,174,670 of JAYRBT010000042.1, forward strand.
TTGAAATCACCCCTCCCTATATTTGGCAGAATTTGACATTTTCTTTTCAAGTGAAGCTGGGAATCCTCTTTCACTGAAGGAAAGGATTCCTATTGAGCTAGTAATAGCTGTAGGTAGCTCTCCCTGATGTACCAGAGCACAGGATGAAATTCATTACCTGTGTTAATATTGCTTTTTTTAAGCCTAGCAGCATTTCAGCAGCAAAGTCTAAACCATTCAGACTTTTATTATATCTGTTCTATGCAAAAATATAAACATTTTATTGTAATCCAGGAATATTCCCTGCTTTCTTTTAAATTGCATATATCTATACACACATGCACATGTGTGTGTGTGTGTATAAAAAATGAGCTTAAATTGAAATACACACACAGGGGTTTTTATATTTCACAACTTACCTTTCATCACTGAAATAATTTCAAAACGCTGCTACTTTTGGCTCAAGTCTTCACTTCTTTGGGAATCATCTGCTTCATTTGTGTTCTTCATCAGTTGTCATTTTCATAGATAGATATTCAATTTAAATGACTGACATCCATCTATGTCCTCACTGTAGTGTTTGACTGGCACAGATTGCACCACTGATAATATCTGCACATAGAATATTGAATATGAGCAAATAAAGGAAACAGCAACTACATGAACTGGAGAAAATATATCCAGAAAATGATACCACCATAAATTGAGTTAATAAGGATTCTTAACTTCACAATAAATAAAAAACTAATAGAGGCCATTTTAAAATGGGCATGAGAGTGAGAAACAAATAAAACCCCAAGCCACATAAAGTATCAGCCTGTCTGCAGGGGGAATTCAAGCACTGCAGATAGAGTATTTTGAAGAGAAATTACAGAGTCAAATTATAGAAATGTGCCAGAGATTCTTGATAAGGCACAAGACAAACAATGACTGTTCATGATGCATGATTTCAAACACACACACATATGCCCCTGGGACTGCAGTTGCCATGATCACCCGTGAAGCTGCGTTTGTCATGGAAATCCTCACCCCACTGCCCTAGTATGCAGCTGAGTGATGCCATCTGCACACGTTCCTAGCTGGAAACTGGTCCTGATGTGTCGTGGTTCTGCATGGAGGCATTGCTGGGCTTCATCATTGCTGCATTTGAGGTGATATGCAAACACTAAATTAAGTAAAAATTAATGAGAAAACACTGAGTCAAAGCGATTACCTTGTAGGTGCTTATCACAGAAATGGCTGAAGGAATGTGAAATGCTTGTAGTAAAATGTACTAAGTATTTCAAGTGCTTGAGCACTGCCGGTGTACTCCATAACCAATATCACAAGCAGTACTGGCAAAAGTTATTGTAAACACTCCTCTTCCAGGGCCTTAAATGCTACAAAAATCATGTAAGAAAGCTCTCCTCACCACAAAAAGGGTTTTCCTCTTCCTGTAGCTGAGACTCATACAGTACTTACACTAATTAATTTTTCTATTCACAATGTCTGCAGCAAAAGGACAGCTGAATCAACAAACTGATTTTCACAGCTATTGTTCCTTCTTATTTCATTTACTTGGTAGTTTTCACGTCTGTAATTTCAATAACCACAAGACAAAAGAAATGGCAGTAACACAATGAATGTTTGAGCTGGTCACTAGTAAGTGGTATTATTTTGTTCACAGTCTATGACATCTGTCAGTGTTACTGCAATCACAGAGGCAAATGATGGCCTTTCCTACAGTGATAAGCTGATCATGGCTCTTTGACATAATAATGAAAACACCATGCGATAGGAAAATTACTAATGTTTTCCACAAAAATGAATGGAAATGAGAAAACCTGATTGCATCTGTTACTGCCTTTTTAGAATGAGTAGTGCTATTCAATGTATTTTTTAATGTGGTTCTACTAAACTTAAAACATATAAAAATTTTATTTTTATTTTTACATTGCTTGATGTATACTAGGGATGCAGTGTGTGGTTTCCTAGAAATTCACCTTCTGCAAAACAAGCCCTTCTGGATCTCAGCTCAGGAGGTTCCTTGTAATGCTGTTGATTCATGTCCTTCCTCCTGTTACTGATACTGTACATCACAAGACTTTGAAATCACTGAATGACATTTCTGGGTGGGAAATCATGCCATCGGTCCAAGGGGAATTTGTAGTACACCATGCTCAGGAATAAAAGCAGTTGCTGAAACCAAACGGTAATTTTCTGAACTAGAGCACAGTGCAGTTTTGTTCAGAGCACAGATATGAGGACAAAGGTAGAGCTGGGAAAATTATGAGGTTTTTTTAGGTTTTTGTGGGGTTTGTTTGGTTTGTTTCTTTGTTCTCTCTGGAGGTGAACTGGAAATCTTCCTCTTTTGTTTCGTTTCAGTTCAGGTTGAACTATTAATACTAAATTAAACTCAATTTTTTTTTTTTTCTTTTTTCAATTGAGGATCTAGCAAAACAAAAACCAGGACAAAATTACTACGGACATGAATGGAAGAGAAAACTGAATAGCTACAGGAGGGTTTTTTTTGGTAAATATTTCAGTTTAAAAAAAGTCTAAGCAACACCATTCATAAACTGAAAAAAGACTGCTGAAAGGACATTTGTCTCTGTGATAAACCCTCTAGAGAAGAATTTGGATGTACTCCCAAAAGAGCATTTCTATTTTTATCCAAACATTACAGCCTTGAAAAAATACTAGGAAAAAAGGGAAAGACTATCAGTTCCAGATTAATTCTGCACATGGATACCAGAGTTAGAAGTATAAACCCAAATCTGTTCTTCTGAAGTCATTAAAATATACTTGGGGTCAAGGCTCTGGATTGAGAACTGCAATTAATGTTAAGAGCTGCAGTGCTCCTTTGAATATTTTACTGTGGATTTCCATGGTTTCAGCTTCATGGCTGTAGCTGAGGATTCCTTACTGATAACATCAGGAGATCAAACTTGCCCATGTTTGAGGAACTCCCTAAAATCTTTGGTGGAGCTTCAGATTTCTCTAGCAAGATGTGAAATATTTCGACAAAAAAGCTTGTCTTCAGTTTAACGCCACTGAAAACTTTTATGTTTTTCTGCCCCATCTTTCTGTAGCTCTTCTTCTCTGTGTCTTTCTCAAACTATGGTTTCCCTTCTTTCCATTGTCTTCCATTGTTTCCTTTCATGTTTGCCTTTACATTACTTCCACATCACTACATTTTTTTTCACAGTAGGAAGTATAAAAACCACCCTCTCTTCTGTCTCTTAGTTTTAAGATTTTGGCTGGTGCGGAGCAGTGTTCCCAGCCTGAAATCAAAAGAGAGGTAGAGTGTCTTGACAGATGTTGCTGCAGCCAAGGGTCAGAGCCAGTGCAGGTGCAGGAGGGAGCATGGCACAGCGGGGAGGTGCCTATCCACTGCTGCAATGGCCCTGGGGCACTGCCTGGGAAGAGGGACTTCTTTTTCTCAAGTCTGTAAGACTTTTTTATGTAAGCCTCAAATCTCTTTCCCTTGGAATTGGGATAAGAGCTCACCAAGCAAATTACCTTGGTTTTTTTTTTTAATATTTAGATGAAATTTAAAATTCTGATCTTACAGAGATCCTTGCAAATCAAGAAAGATTCTATTAGAAGCAGCAAAGTTCCACTGTGTGAATGCAATGTGGGCTGGAAGGCAGTCTGGTACAGCTGAGACTCCTTAAGATGGATTCCTCTGCAGCAGGAGGGGAACCAGGCTGGTAGATCAGAAGTCTGCACTTCAGGTGGATCAGCACAGGTGTGCCAAGAATACATGTAAGTGTCTAAAACCCTTGAACACTTGTATTCTTACTAAGTAAGGCAGTGTATAAATGAATGAAAAGCATCTACTTCACTATGTCAATCTGTAGAATTGATGTAAGGACAGCTAGCTTTTTAATTTTACATTTATCTGGATGAAAAAGGAGAATAGACTAGTGAAAAGGAAGAGCAGCCTTTAATCTTATTTCCTCATTTCTAAGTTGACATTGGGAAAAGAAAGAAACTGAGTGATCTCTATAACCCAACTGCAGAAAGTATCATTGAGATGGTAAATTACAGTGACAGACAAGAGGGTGTTGAAAGGAAAGAAGCTTAACTACCAGAATGATAAATACCTCTTAAAATACACCTTTAAAAATATAAGAAAAACAGACAGCGAGAATGTAAAGGAAAATCTGTGGGCATGGAAATACATTTTTTTGATATGGATTCAAAAAAACCACATTCCCTTTAGCTTGCTTTTTACACTTAATTCCACTTTCCGTTCTATTTGCAAAGCTCAAACTTGTCAGAAAGCTGAAGGAGAAAGAAGCATTTATAAATTAGTGTATGTCACCAAATGATTAATGTAGCAGTCATGTTCTCTCTCATCAGTTCAAGACCACTTGCACATCTATAGAAATCAGGCATAAGGTGTGCTGAAGCATATTAAAATAACTTCTTCTACTTCTTTTGTACTGAATAATTGTTCCTGTTCTTACTTTTGTACCACTTAAACGAGAAAGAAGGCAATTTTAGCCAATTAAAAATTGGCAGTGTAGGCAATTGTATCACACACAGCCTGAGGCAAATGTGTCATATAAACTTCACTCAGAAACATATTTTAAGACACTTATTTATTTTCGTTTAATACAGCTTAAAGACATGAATTAGGAAAATGCATTGTTTTTTACATTTTTTGCCTGCCTACCCTTGACTATTCTTTATCTAACATAGATAGCACATTACCTATCCAAGAATCAAGGCACCTGGAGATGAAAATTTACTATTAGATCATATAGCTTATTTCTCCCTAAAATCAGGATTATTTTTTACAGAACAGATTAGAACCTGTTTCTGAGATGTTGCATAAAGGTGGAGCCAACTTTTTTTCCTCTTTCAGTTCATCTACCAGCCAGATTCTCAACTCCTCCTACAGTATTTCTCCCTAGAGGAACACCACTGACTTCTGAGCAACTTCAACCAGTTTTAGTTCAATTATATTTTGTTCCCTTTGAAATATAAACAGCTAGGAATGCTGTATTTTGCTAAGAGTGGAGATGATACTACTGCCTGTCAGTCTTTGGTTTCACCCATGCTGCCAGGGTCCAGCTGTGCCCAAAATAAAAGACAGACAGTAAAGATGGGATTTAATGAACCTAAACAGTTTTGTTTGACCTACACAATTAATCTCTCCAATGACCATTTGTAATGCCTGAGTAGGGGAACAAAAACCTCACAGAATCACACAACAGCTGAGGCTGGAAGTCATTCGGTCTGATGCCCTGCTCAAAGCAGGATCATCTAGACCAGGTTGCTCAGGACTGGTTCCAGCCTATGTTTGAATATCTTCAAGGACAGAGGCTTCACGACCTCACTGAGAAACCTGTTCAAGTGCTTACCCACTCTCAGAGTGAAAAAAAATTCTGTTAATCTTTAAATTAAATTTAATGTTCTGTGTTTCATTTTTGGCCACTGCGTCTTGTCTTGTCACTGGGCACCACTGAACGATGCCTGGGGCCAGCTTCTCTATTCCCTGCCCCCATCAGGCAAATATCCCTTGATGCAGGTCCCCAGCTCCATTTAGCAGCAAGGCCATGTTTCCCCTCTTTTTCCTTTTGCTACTGATAGACCTGCTGAAGTCCTTCATGTCCTCTGCCAGACTCAGCTCCAGAATTTTCAACTCCAGTTTAACCAAATGCAATTTGCCTGGTGGGATAACAGGCTGTGAGGATTCTGGGTAAACATGAAAAGGTCAGTGTCCTTAAAACTCAGTGTGCTTCCCAAAGAGAAAATAAAACCAACAATGGTTTTGACTATCATGTATTCTAGGCAGGAGGCTAGGTTAAACTTCAATTAAAATTGGGGCTTTTGTCCTCATACTGCTATCAGAAATAGATCTTTATTGTGTATTGCCCGAGTTGAGGTTCATCAAAGAAGTATGTGTAAAATAAGATAGACCAGAAGATAAAATAGTACAAGAGATGAAAAGAATGATTTTTCTATTGAGGTTTCTTTTTCAGCATTCCTCAAAAAAAGATTAAAAAAAAAAAAATAGGCAGAAAAAAAGCTTTCCACAGTGAGGATATTTAAGGGTTGTGTTGCTACATTAATGGAAAAAGCTAGTTCCAGAATGATTCTCTCTTTTAAGTGTAAAGAATGCTAAACAGGAAACTCTTAGCCAAAAATGGTATTTCTTCTTTTCATTAATTTACTTCTGTTAATAATTCCTTTAAAAGCAGCAATGAGTTATTTTAATTCTGTGTAAATTTCCTTTTTACAATTACTGCTCTTTTTAGGAAGGATATTTTGTGGAGGTGTTTTAACTTAATACCTTGAGAAAAAAGGATAATTTCAACAACAACAAAAAAAGAAGATAAATGTTAAGTACAGATAAAAGATGCATTATAGTACATATATTCTCTCTAGCTCTCTCTGTATATACAGTATATATAGCCTCCCTGGGCCACCCAGTTTAAAACTAGAATTTTAGTTTTAATTCTGTTTACAGTTTTAAGTAACAGTGATTTTTTATTTTTGTGTATTTTTATATTTTACCTCCTGGAGATGGATGATTTATATAAATTTGACAGTAATCACCAAAGCCACTTTACAGCTCTTTACACCAGCAGAAATTTTGGCCCTCAGACTGCAAAATCTACCCAAATGGAAAGGCTGACCCTCAGGAATTCTTAGTTCTGATTGCTTTTGCCGCTGCATCTGAACTACTAGTGACAAAAGGGGTTTTCTGACAAACCTGCATAGGCAGTGGTTTTGGATTTCTGCCTTTGATTCTTCCATAATACTATGGCTGGGTGAGATTAATTTCAAATTAGTTCTTAGAGTGGCTAATAAGATTAATTGAAACATTTTTTGACACAAAATATTTGAACATAAAACTCAACCTCATTAAAAATGTGGCTTCATAGTGATACGAGGTAAAGCAATTGGATCAGAACAGAATGTTGCAAAAACTGCAAAACAGTGTGTGTAAGCACATCTATTGCTCCAGTTTTCATGTTCTATTGTCATTCCCTTTCCCAAAACATTTAGATAGGTAGGGTTTTGTGTTTGCTTGAATACTTCTGGGATGTTGGACTTTTTTTGTACTCCTACTAGCAGTGCAAACAAGGACGGCCATACATGTAAAAGATTATTCATTTTTCTTATTTTCTTATTCATTAATCACCTGTCTGAGAAATGTCAGTCATTGCAGTTGTGAGTATCTGAACCTGTATAATGTGAGTCAGGGACCAACTGGATGTTGTGAACAAGGACTAAATAAAATTAAGAACTGCTAAGCAGCCAATCCATAACTTAAATACCTCTGTAACACCTTGGTTTTCCCAGTTTTTCCCAGCCCTTTGTTTGGGCTTGTATATATGCCTGTCTGTGCAATCTTTACAAACCACAAAACATTAATTTTACCTTGAAAATATGCCCAAATGGAAGAGATCTTTTTGCAGACCAATAATATTTGTAAGGTAATTTGACTATCTTTTTCTTCTATATGGGGTTTTAACTTTTTATACAAGTCATGTATAAACCATAAGAATTAACTTAGGCATAGGAGCTCATGCACAAGCTAGTAAATGGTTATGAGAGAAACAGCCTATGGATAGGGAGCATGAAAAATTGAAAACGAGATGAGGAATCAAGCTCTATTATTTCCCTTATTCCTTGGGAGCATGAGTTGCAGCTATGCTAATGGTTAGATCAGCAGCATTTAGAGGAGCAAAATGATAATGGATCCACATGGCTGCTATGATAACACTCAGCATACTGAATAATTATAGAGACATTGCTAGCATGTTGAGCTTCCCAGTGAATGCAGTGAATATGGTCAGGGCCTCATTTACTCATTGAAGCACACGGAAGCCTAAATCTGGAACAAGGGCAAGGTTTCTGCAAGGTTCTGCTGCACAAATTGTGGTGATTGCACAGTCACTTCAGAACAGAGGAACAAAATGAGAGAAAAGGAATCATGCTGCAAAATCAGTTTAGGAAAAACACTTTGAAACCTCTTGTTCCATGAAAGCAGGGGCTTAATGCTTGTAATCAAGGCTTATGCTTCCTAGTCACCAGAGCCACACTAATTTATCTTAGTAATAATTTTCAGCAGCCCTGAGAAGTAGCAACAGTAACTGAATCATTGCAACATTTAATGTGTGATAAAATACTGAAAGCTAGTGAGTAAATTTTTTTTTGTTGTTTTGTGTGTGTGTGTGTGTTTTAATGTGGTGTCAAAGGTGTGTTTCCTTCTATTTGTATTTTGTGACAGATCTCCTTATAGCTGGGGCAAAATTCGGTCCTGATAATGAACTGAACTCATTTGATTTCTGAATTTTTCCGCTGAATTCTTCAGCAAAGAACTCCACAACTCTGGGTCCTTTTTGCTCCCTGATTTCTGTGGTGTTCCTTTCCCCCACGGCCCAGTCCTGGCAGCTCCCTGTCAGTACAGCTGGCTGCCCTCCCTCAGCACATGACAGTTTCACCCGCAGTCTTGGAGCCACTCTCCTATCCCAGTAACCTCCCGCCAGTGGATGTTCTTTATTAAACAGACACCAAATACAACTAGATTAGATAAAACGGAGTTTATTTGACAGAAGTAATGGAAAATGGAAAGAAAATCGAAGTAACTAAATGTAAGCAAAATAAATCATAACCAATATCTCGGCAGCCTAGCCATTTAGAATAAAACTCATAATTGCAAGATATTGATTGAGTAGGACTAAAAATCTTTTATCTCCTCGATATTTTTGTAGTTATTTTCAATAGCCATTTGAGTTTGATAGCTCAAAAGTCCTTTCAACAGAGCTAAGGTCTTTCTTTTCCTCTGATGGTTATTTCTTCAGGGTTTTCCACTGTCTTTCAATAGTGGGCCAGTATATTTATTTTCTTGTCTGATAATGCTCACTTAAGGCATTACAGACTTCAGATTAAAACACATATGTTCTGATATATAATATTAATACATTAGTTAATATTTTAGTATATATTAATATATTAATATGATCATATATTATATACTGTTAATATTTTAGTAACATTTATATCAGTGCCAGGGTTCATGCACAGCTCACAGCAGTACAAAGGTAGACCATGCTGCAAGAGAAAATTTCCCCTCCCTAGGTCTCTAGCAGGTGCACATTTTGCTCTTAAGGTAGTGTCAGCACATCTCAGAAAAAAACATGAGGAAAACTTGCTGAGGACAAATTTTCTATGTCTTATGTTATATTCTCAGATAGACCAACATGCCCTGTGGAGTATTAGACATTTTGGAGGTTAATAAACTGATGATATAATGAATATGAATATGAAAAAAATAATGAATTCAATTCCTCTTCAGTCAAGGCTTTTCTGCCTTGTCCCAGGGTGAAAGAGCCATTGTGAGGCCTGAACTGTGGAACACAACAACATACATGCAGAACTTAAAAAAAACAAACAATTTAAAAACCTTTCATGAGAAGTGAAACAGAAAAATGTACTGAGGAGTTGGTAGCAGCTCATGTTACTTGTCTTTTTAAGGTGTATTTTTTAATAATATCTTCTTATTCTGACCAAACATCACAAAAAGTTTAGTTCATCAGTTACATGTTTTGTGATGTAATGAGGAGATTTAGATAACAGGCACCAGACACTATCTCACAGTGAGAGAAAATCTGAAATACTGTATGTAATACGAATGTATCAAAACTTTTTTTACTATCAAGTAATTCAAGGAAAGCTGACCACAATTAAAATTACGTTTTTCTATACCACTTATCTGGTATGCAATTACTTCTTGATTATTTGGATCAGTTAGTCCTGGGGTACCATTTGGTTGTAATAAGCTTCATAGCATTTTTTCAATTAAGAAAATAATCACTTCTGGTCCTTAATTTTAAATGCTTTCTCTCAACAAATATATCATCTATCTTACTCAGAACTAATATGTCACACAGTTTTGGATTCACAGAAAAAGCAATTCTGAGTCTGCTACCATTTCCTAATTGAATGCTTAGTTTAGAGAAAGGAGAGTAAATACCTGCAATCACAGTGAAGTTTCTTTCAGAATTCTTCTCCCAGCTTTTTAATTTTTCTTTCTCTCTTTTTCTTTCTTACTTACTTTTTTTTTTTTTTTTTTTTTTAACTTCAGTAAACTGATTACTTCTCACAGGAAACTGAATTTAGCTTAAGTGGGTATGTTGGAGTTGTATTCCAATTCTTATTCTCAAAAAAACCTTTTTTTTAGTTCTTTTTCCTGGCCTCAACTTTAGCATCACTTGCTGACATTCAGTTCACGATCAAGCAGATAATCTAGTCTGGAATAAATTGAGCAGAATATCAGTTAGATAAAAATAACACAACAGGAGGTAGTTTTTCAAATATCTTAAATTTCATTTCTATATAATACCAGTGTTAAAGTTTGGACAGTGTTCTTGAGGAATTTTTGACCCATACAAGGAAGGGATAGTTTTCCTAAGAGAAGGGAAAACTGGCATGTATCACAAGTGACAATGATGTAAAAGGAGTTATGGAGGCAGGTTTAGGTTCATAGTTTTAGGGATGAGGATCCATACAGTATTTTCTGAGGTCCCAATGCACCTCATTTCCATGTATGTTAGTGGCAGATAGCAGGCACATAATAAAAGCTGTATATGAAAACACAGCCTCTTGAACTGACACCTACAAAGTTATGATGCTATTTGGTGCACCTTCATGTCTAACAGTCAGCTGCTTGGCTCTGAGGCTCTCTGCATCTGTCTGCTCTGTTCTTCTCGGCAGACCTGCTTCAGGTTAAGCCACATTGCCCCCTCATGGGGATGATGGCCTGAACCCTCTCTTCTGGGTGTCACTGCCTGGTATACTCTGGGGCACAGGGATCCATGAGGAACGATTCCTGGTTTATTTTCAGATTGAAACTTGACCACTGCCAAGCTAGAAATGCAAAATGTGTAGCTCAAACTGCTTGTTGGTTTCTCTTTAGAGGAATATCATCTTCAATTGTGACGTTTACTTTTGTTTAGAGCCTAAGTGGGTTGCTTAAACCATGAGAATATTTTATTAACACAGTAGTTCCGAGTTATTAATGACTCATCGTACTTAGAGGCTGTTGGAAAACCTGAAGATGGCCATTCAAGGAGGTCATTAACACCTGGACAAAAAGGTCAACACTGTGTGAAACACATTATCATGCCCAATTTTTTAAAAACCAGAAATTACATTGATAAAAATACATCCTTGCATCCTTGCAATATTTTTACTCCTCTCTCAACTTTTAAAACATGTTATTTCTTAATAATACAAATAATTGGCTGTTTGAAAAGCTTTTTTAATAACCAGTACATCACATTCAGCTGCATGTGTTATGCACAAATACTCTTCATTTGTCTTCTTTTTTTGTTTTGTTTTGTTTTCCCCAGCAGGAAAACTGACTTTTCATCATATATGGGATCCATCAATATGATTTATTTTTTTAAAAATAAATAATAGAGCAAATTCTGGTCTTACAATGCTATAAATAGGTGGTAATTTCACTGAATTCAGTGGCTACATTGATGTAATATGTCAAAGAAAAGTATGCCTTTGCTGGCCAGAAATCTCAAGCTAGATCATTTCAGCAGAGCTGATTTATAGCGTTTGAGGTTCTGACCCCGTATTTAATCAACCACATTAACACAAGCAATAAGTAAAAGAAACTGTCAGCCAACAACTATAAAGGTAACCTACCACTTCCAATTCATAGAGTTCTCTGGAGAACTGTAAAAACAGAGGAAGTTTCAGTGTCACTGCATGCAGCAGTATAGTGCAGAAATACCCTAGCTGCTAAATCAGTGAGCTGGAAAGAAATGCATCACAATGGCATATCTTGGCTTTATGGCATGTGTGTAGCAGCCAACTCTGACAATTGGTGTAGATGTGTCTTTCTCAGAGTCCTGACAGGGAAGCAAGATCCACCAAGATTTGGAATTGAAGCTGTAGAAAGCTGGTGCTCATGTCTCTTTGATCTCGCCCCAAGTCATTAAAACATTACAAATAAGGAAGTTGAGAACAAGAAAAGTTTTAAACAGCTTGGAAGTCAGAGAATATTTGTCCACATTCAGGCTTAGATGTTAATATAAGTGATTTTTAATGAACCATAAATGCTACTTTTAATTTACATCTTTTAACTACACTCAGTGAATTTCCTCTGTGGTTTCATGATGAGGGAAGGAGAGGCAGAGGGCTATCTTTTATTGATTGAAGTGCTGTGTTTTCTCCTCATGCTGAGTAGAAGCCCATCAGAAACACTGGCCAGAAAAGAACACTGTGTTTTTTTCCTCTGGCTGCATGTATAACGTACTATCTTCTCATTAAATTTGAAATAGTAACGCATTTCAGTTCTGATTTGACTTCATGAAGCTTTGTTTCGTCTAGGGGAGTTTGGTATTCCTTTGTCCACTTCATGGATTTTCCTGTTCCAGTTTGTGCCCATTGTCTTTTGCCAGTAGGTACCACTGAGAAGAGTCTAGCTGTCCCATTGAGCCCACTCTCATCAGTTGAACAAGATTCCCCTGAGTTGCCTTCTCTTCAGCGTGAACAGTTCCAGATCTTTCAGCCTTTTCTCATAGGAGGGATGCTCCAGTTGCTTAAACATCTCAGTGACCTGTAGCTGGATTCTTTCCAAGTCTCTCTTGCAGCAACGAGCCCAGAACAGGACACAGTACTTCACATGTGGCCTCCCCAGTGCCAAATAAAGGGGAAGGATCATCTCTCCCAACTTGGTGGGAACTCTTCCCAATACAGTCCAGGAGGTTGTTGGCCTTGTTTGCTGAAAGGGCACATTGCTGCCTCATCATCAACTTGCCCACCAGGACACCTATATCATTTTCTGCAAAGCTGCTTTCCAACTGGTCAGTCGTCAGCTTTTGCTGGTTCTTGGAGTTATTCTTCTCCAGGTGCTAGACTTTGCATTTTTGGTTGTTGAACTTGGTGAAGTTCCTCTCAGCCCATTTCTTCAGCCCACTGTGGTTCCTCTACATGACAGCACAGCTATGGGTACTTACTACTAGCTGGACCTCTTTCCAATCAATCCAACTTAGAGTGGTTTTGCCTGGTATCTACTATACATCCTCTCAGGCCTTGCTATCTGAGAACTTAAGAAGAAGGCTTCTATATATATTAATTTTTTTTGTGGTCCACTGGTAAAAATACTGAGTAACACAGAGAAAAGTTTCAGGAAATAAGGAGAATAGAGAGTTTTAAGATATATGATAAGTCATATGGATAGGAGTTTTATTTTTTGTCTTTTCTCCTCAAATCCAATTTGGAAGAGAGGGCAGTTTTGACTTCTGGATAGACAAAGATTGAAAAAGGAAAAAGAAATAATGGTAGTATGATTGTTTCTGGGGGGGGGTATTGTTTTTTTTCCACTGTCAATATAATCTACAACCTTCTAGCTTCTGGATGTTTGCCTCCATTTTTATCTCCATTAGTGAAAGGTGAAGATGAACCAGAATCACTTTGATGTCATTGCATCTTCAAAGATCTGATTGTTAAGATGGGGGAAACTTAACAATCATGAGCATGCTGGATGGACAGTTGCAAACTGCTTATGTTACTCTGGTATGGTTTTTAAATAGCTAGCATTGTCTCAGTCACTAGATGATCTGGATATTAACACTTAAATAATTTCATTTTTCTTTATGTCTTCTGTCAATTTCTTTCCTCATTAGCTGTAGCTATTTTATGCTTCATTTTCCTTCCTAAGGCAATTCTCTATTGTCTACAGAGAGCATATAGAAATGGGCAAAAAGGATTTACACATCGTATGGGACTGTTTCCACTTTAAATGATGTGTTCTTTTTTTCCAGGGTGTATTTGGTAGGGATGCCAAATTGTATTGTTCTCATAATACTTAGGAAGTTCTCCTTGGGTGCTAGAACACTATAGTCAGTAATTTTCTCTTATATTTAAGATCAAAGCACAGTATGTAAAGTCCAGAAAGGGTTCTCAATGTTACTTCCCCTGACAAGTGAGTTTCTCTCATATTTTGTTTGACTGCAGAGCACAGCACTAAACATACAGCTTAAAAGATAAATACTTACTTAGTCAAAGATCTTCTGAAACAGGGATATTGCCATGCAGAAACCCCTTGTCTGTACTGCTTTTATCAGTACGTGTGACTAGTTTTCAATATACTTTCAAAATACATGTTTTACACATGCACATTTCTGTCTGTGCACATTTTTTATATATGCATATGTATTTATATATACATATTATATGTACGTATACAAATATAACCCACCTGACATTTCAGACTTACATTTTAGTATTTAAAATGGGTTTTTTTGTTAATATGGATAACCATGGAATAGATGCGGGTCATTAGTACTACCAGACACTAAGAGGTTTTGTATGTACAAGAAGCTCTGGCTTGAATCTTTCACAGTTGTCTTTTTTTGGTGCAGATTTTCACTTAAAATTCAGCTAGTTAGTCTGTCACCTTCCTGTATGTCTTTACTACACTTTACATTCCTGTTAACCAAGATAGTAGATCATGACCTGTTAAAGGCCCCTGAAATCTAAGATCAAAGAAATCATCCCTTCTGTCATCAGGTCATGACCCTGACCACTACTTATCACAGATACATATGTAAGAACCCAGGTTTCAAGCTATGAGCTCATCGAAGGGGTTTTATTTTAAAAATATACAAGGTACCAAAAATATCTGCCTTTCAGATTCATTAAAAGGGTCTTCGGTTCTTTTAATACTTGGAGACACCAGAGAAGACAGTACACATGTTTTCTCAGGAGAGCAAGTAACACACTTTCACTGGCAAACTTTGCAAAATAAGGGAACTTGGCAAAAGTTTAAAGGGCAACATGCAACCAGAATAAAGCATTCCACAAGGCAATGACTTAGCACATGCTAACACATCTTAGCACATTTGCTACCACTTAGCAAAATCCAACCCATCCGGCTTTAAGTTACCCAAAATACTAAAAGAGGAGATTAGGAGAAGAAGTGAAGAGAGAGAGAGAAAAGCAGATAATTATAGCTACCACCCCAGGTCCAGCACAGGTCCAGCTACCAGGAGTCCAGGAAATGGCAGCGCCAAACCCACAGAACAGCCACACGGTGCTGGTTTTGTCTGCTCCGGCCTCCTGGGGCCACTCCCCCCACCTCAGGTGGTACTTGGGTGTTCCAGCTGATCCGGGACTGGGTTGGGGCTCCAGGGGGTGGGGTGTGGGCAGTGCTCCCGGTGTCCAGTGACTGAGGGCTGTGCCAGGGCTGCCCAAGGAGGCTCCAAGGGGCTGAAATGGGGCTGGGCACCACCTCACCTTTGTGAAATTTGACCTGTCCCTTCCCCCCACACACACACACTTGAGCTGGTCCAAGCCAATAATTAATATAATAATGCAGTGTCTCACAACATAGCATCCTTTTTCTCAGTTCCTTGACACATGCTGATCCAAATGCAAGTACAGTGATAAAAAGAATCTACCCCAAATCTGGTCTACAGCTTGGGGATTAAGATACTCCTCAGAGAGATATGATTCAGTCAGTGCCACAGCACCAAAGGTGACTGAAAGAGGGTTCCAGGGTGAGTTTGGGTTGTGCAGGGGTTCCTGTGACACCCAAGTGCAGCCTCGTGAGGACTCGGCAGCCCATCAGGCAAGGAGGGCGTGGTGCCAGGAGTGACCATGGGACTTTAAAATGGTTCCAGGGAGCGTGAGTGACCCTGAGGGCACTTGTTCTGTTCAGCCTGGAGAAGAGGAGACTGAGGGGAGACCTTGTTGCAGTCTACAACTTCCTTGTGAGGGGAAAAAGTCACTGATCAGTGGTGACTCGTGACAGGACCTGAGGGAATGGTATGAAGTTGTGTCAAGGGAGGTTTAGGTTGGATATTAGAAAGAGGTTCTTCACCCAGACAGTGGTTGGGCACTGGAAGGGGGTACCCAGGGAATGGTCACAGCACCAAGCCTGACAGAGTTCAAGAAGCATTCGGACAATATTCTCAGGCACATGCTGTGATTCTTGGGATGATTTTGTGCAGGGTTATGGGTCAGGGCCACTCCC
>JAYRBT010000042.1:36190748-36259004 GCA_036023395.1 Myiotriccus ornatus
TAAAAAATCCAATGCGCAGGCTGGAAGGTGTAAAGACCTTCCCCGGTTCTTCGTTCGCGAAGACTGGCCATTATATACATTATGGGTTGGACTTGATAATCCTTGTGGGTCCCTTCCAACTCAGCATATTTTGTGATTCTGTGATTCTTCATACTTTGCTAGCTAAGTTGGGAGTATAATGTATTAAACAGGTAAGGATATAGGGGTGAAGGGCAAGTATCATACCCACTTTCAGCATCCACATTTTAAAGGAAAAGAGTGTGCTCTTCTAAAATCATTATGAGGAAGAGCAGGTTAGCTTACTAACTGAAGAAGCATTTGAAAAAGACTCTTCTTTCAGTCCAGAATAAGGTAATTTAAAGGCAGAATTTTTAATGTGTTCAAGTGTGTATTCTCTTGAATCACTAGCTACACATGTTCAATTTCTTGGATCTCATTTCTGGAAACTTATTTTCTTGTTAAAAATCTAGATGGTCAACAGATGTCTTAGATTGCATTAAAGATTTCACCTTCAATTTTTGAGAAAACTGTTCCTATCAAATGTTTAGATTATAGGAAATTTATTATGAAATGCTCACAGATCTTAGCAAGAAAAACTTATCATATTTGTGTAATTTTTTCAAGGGGGATTACTATAATTTTTATCAAATATTATCTTGGTTAATTTAAACCTAACACAGTTATCTCTCTGCTTTTGAAAAGAATCAGATGCTGCTTTAAAGAGCCTTTTGCAGTAAAACAATTATATAGAAGTGTTTTGGGTGAGAATGCAGAAATTGAATAAACAAATATACTAACAAATCAAATACGTGTTAGAATATGCTTTTGATTTTTAAATCAGAGAATAAAAAGGCTAAGTAAAGCCCATAGAAGATAGTGTAAATTGCAGTGATTTTTCTCATTTTTCTTCTGGATTTGATTTTATATTTTATCCCTGTACATACTATAAATCATTCTACTTATGGTATTCATCGTGTTGACATAAATGGGCAATACATTTCAAACTCTTCCTATGAAATAATTTTTCACGGGGTCTGCACTGATTCTAAATGCAGCTTTTTTTTTTTTTTTTTTAATCTATACATATGTAGTTAACAGCTAGGCAGGTGAGCTGTATAAAATTTATAACATATCCTTGGAAGTGCTGAGCATTCTGGGTTCTACACAGCCCAAATGACAGTGGAAATATGACTTGCAGATTTTGAGCCAATGTGGCTGAAGTCACTGAACCCCTGACTCAGCTCTGCTGTCAGCTTCAAAGTGATCAAGGGATCATCACCAAAGGGCAATTCAAAGGCAATACAAGCAGAATGCCTCTGTGGGAAGTTGTTACATTGGAAACAGTCTCTGGGCTTTGATTTTGACTCAGGAGGTAAGTCAGATGTAGAGATTTGCAGCTGCTCCTCAGCTCAATTTCAGGTGGCAACGTGTTTTTTGCATTTTTTGTGATGTGAGTGTAAACACTGTGAAATCGCCTGCTGAGATGACCGCGAGTTGCAGCAAGGCTGAGGGGTCCCGTCATGGATTTTTCACATCCCTGTTCAGTGAAGCTACAAGAAGTACTATACAAGCTCTTGTGCATGGCGCTGCTCGTTCTGTATTCACTACTGAGCGGCATGATCCACATAAGTTACACCAGGCTGAACCCCAACGATGTGAGCTGTGTGTTGCTTTAAAAACCTGGTGTGTTGAGTGTTTAGCAGTATAAACATATGGTACTGCAGTTATTGCTGTGCCATATGGGGATCTGTAGAGTTCTCTTTTCTATTCAAGCAGACAGTGCCAGGAACACATCTGTATGGTTTCGTTGTCAGTGGGCACTGTCGGTTCTGTTTCTTTACATCTTTTTGAGCATCACTAGGTTATGTGCTTATTTTTCAGTTTAGATTGAGTATGAGAAGTTCACTGGAGACTTTCCAATTTCTAATTACTTGAGTTAATTGGAAGAATTTTAGATTTGTCTTAGGTGGCATTTTCTTACCATGGATAATAGTTTTGCTTTTTCCATCAAACTTTAAAAAAATCTAGTGCAAGACACAAACAATTCTCTGTGCTGTGACTACCTCCTGTTTGTAATTATCAACAAAACAGAGAAAATCACAGATTCTCAATTTCCTGCAGTGATCCTAAAGGAGCATCAGAATCTTTTAAAGAACACAAAGGTTTCTGAAATTTAAAGAAAAATTATAAATAAGACACCAAAATTAGGCATATCCACGATAGCTTTTAACTCAAAAGTAATTTTAAAGTATACACTTTTTGTAGTCGTGCTGAGGTTTTTCACAACTGAACAATGCTTTAAACCTTTCCCCAAAGCTTTTCTGAAGTGACTGCAGAGGTCTGTGGTGACTTCTTTTGTACTTCTGAGTGATGAAAAAAAAAAAGTGAAAAAAATGACACCTCCTCTGCTTTTAGTGATCTTCAAAACTCTTTATATTCTTATTTTACTACATCTCTACTGTACGTTAAACATTCCTGATACATTTGTTGCTTTGTACTTCTTCTCCTCCTTATAATTAAACTATTTGGACAATTAATCAATGTCATCTATAACCTCGAATGGCAGCTGACATTATTGAAGGAGGTTGTTGGTAGTCCAAACTTGCCAAGGTAAGAAGAGGAGTCTGTATTCTGCAGATGGAAATCCAATTAAAACTGTGGAGTCGGAGTGGTACAGTTTGGAACAGAAATGAGCTTTGTGAAAAATACAATTTCCTCGTTGTCTTTTGAAAGGTACAATGCCACCTGCAGCCTAGAACTCACAGGAGAAAACACTCATTTTGTTGTTGCTTCACACATCGTTATAATCAGATTGCTAAATTCATCAACCCTTTCCTAAATTCCAGAGAAATAGTCTCTCTGGACAAAATATTAGTGGTAACGTAAAGCTGAAGACACAAAATGATTGTCGATCTGTGTTTCAACAGCTTCACTGCTGTGAGGCATTCTGTTCTAGGCAGTAAATATTACCACATTGTAATAACTTTACTATAATTGATAAAACCTAAGTAAATCATATATAGCACATAAAGAGCAATCAGCAGGGAACAATTTACCTCTGTTGGCAAAAAATTACATCTTCTATGCCAGTAGGATGCCATCCCTTAGGAGCAGGGGGTGAAGAATTCATTGTCAGAGAATGGAAAACCCTAGCTGTTTTCATCTGTCTCCGAGAGGATTTAAAGGGTGGCAGCAAAATATGTGAGCTGGGATACTCACTCCAACCCAGGTCCACTTGTTTTTCAATGCACCATTTCTTTTGTCTGTCTGTATTTTGCTTCTATACTCTCTGTAGTGCACATATGGCCTGCTTCAAATGCCTCAGACATCCAGCTTTGTCCTTGCTTTACAAACAAGTACCCAATCTCATCTTACTTACCTGTTATCCCTGTTACTCGTTCTCAGCCTGTAGCTGCTGTTGTGTGCAGTAGCATTAAATGAACTAAAAAGAGGGATTTTGTATCCATTAAGTGTTTCATACAAACATCCCTGTCTGTCCAAGGAAAGTGCTAATCCACTGTTTCTGAGAGAACAGACCAGAGCCTTCACCACCCACAGATAAAGAGCCTAAGTAATCTGAACTACTACTGCATTTGTGATGTTTTATTTGCCATTTATACCAGATCATGCAGAAAGGTTCAGTGTTACACACATTCCAGCCGACTCTGAGTTTGTCTGTGAATTGTTTCCAGCATATGAAGTATCATTTCAGAGCAGGGTTCTTTAAGAAAAATACAAAAAGAAAAGCAGAATACCATGGAGCTAAAATAATGTAATTTCTTTTGTTAGACTGAATTAAATTTAAATTAAGAAGGATTACAAAACACTTAAGATTAGGCCTGAGACTGAAAATCAAGTAGGCTATTCCAGTTAAACACTGAGCAGAGCTCCCCAGAGTTATGGAAGAGAGATTCCTTTTATTTCTGGAAATCCTTGTTATAAATAGCACTGAGCCATTATGCACAAAATGCATAATTACCTTGCCGTGTATTCTCATTGATAATGGAGGGACTAGGGAGCAAAAGCTATTTCCTCTGCAGGTGAAAACTGACAGATTCCTCCTGGCTTCAGAATATTTTTTTCTGATTTAAATTTCCTGACAGTTCAGCTACTACAATTTCCTATGTGTAAGAGTTAAACAGAGCTCTGTCAAAGTAGAGGATGCCTTTTAAGTTGCTGCTAAGTTACAGGGAAAAGAAAAAAGATAGTACAGAAGTGAGAAGCTTAAATATGAGGGCGATAGGAGTTGGATGCCTATGTTTGATGAGGCTTAGCATTGTAGACCGTGTCTGTATTGCAAGGTTTTCATGGCTTCTAAGACCAAGCTTTCAGCCTAGAAGCCTGCTGACTGCATTCTGGAGAAAACCCGGAGTGTGTGCTTTTGCTTGCAGGCATGTTGGGGCAAGAACAAAAGCAGCTCCTAGGAGGTCCAGCAGACATTTGGATTTTGCTGGCTAGGAAGGCAGTAGCTCCCAGAGCTTTGCTTAAAATTCACAAATTTGTTCTATTTTCTGGAGGTAAGTAGGAAACACACACAAAGGAGAAATGCAAGGAATTGGAGAAAAAGAAGCGGGAGAAGATTTGCAGTCTCATTCTGAGTAGGAGTTTTAATGGAGATGTCTGACCTCGCCAGAGACTACACCAAGGGTTCCTTTACAAGGTTGGAAAAGAGTTGGAGGGATTCCAGTTAAACTTTTTTCTCCTTGATTCTCCCTGATTCAGCTACTCTAAGTATTAAAAGAGACAAATGGGTGGGGATACTGAGCATGGCAATTAGGGTACTGAAGGCTCTCCCTGTGGGCTATCCTCCTGCAGTATATATGTATGCATCTGGTACAAACTGCAGCTCTCTAACAGCCTTCCTGTGGTGGTGAAAAAGTCAATTAACAGTTTTGAAGTTATAAATTGGGACAGATGTCTAAATGAAAAGTAGATGATGAGGCAATTTTTTTTGGATCTAGTGTTGGATACAACCTTTACTTGTGCCATAGGTACCTCTCTAAAAACATGTTAAGAAATATGAGCACTTGCACTTCTTATTTATGAAATTTAGAAAGATGTGAAAATAAAATAGGAAAAGTCACATCAAAAAGAGAAAAGCATGAAAGGCAAAGCAAAGTGATGCTTTCACCATTAAGTCAAGTTTCGTCCTATCTTGTACTCTGTATCACAGAGTACAGTCAATGTCTTTGGCCCAATTCTTTGCCTTGAGGGGATGCCAGAAAGCTATTTGTACTGGCAGAACAGTTCACACAGTCACTCCAGAGCATGCTTATTTCCATTCAGTGTGGGTTTTGATAAATTCTGAGCTTGGAGTTCAGATGCCCACTAAGCAAAAAAAATTGCTTCCTAGGTTTGGAAAGCATATTATAACAGTTATTGTAAACCAGTTCATATCATATGTATTCTCAACAGTGCTCTGACTATTTCAGAGAAATTCTTTGTGTATCAGTTGAAGTACTATTTGGATCCAGGAGCAGAAATGTAAGTCTAGTGTTAGTCCTTTGCCAAAGTTGTCACATATTGTACTTTGAGCTTCACAACAAAATAGTCAGTGGGGAAGATCATATACTGAAATGTGAATAAATATAGAAAGTGACTGATATAAACCATTTTTTTAGATTACAATCAAAGTGTATTTTTTCCTTGATTCACATGATTTTTATGCTAAAATAACTTCTATGTTCTCATTACATTACAGATTTGTTATAAGAGATGGAGTTCTATGGAG
The DNA here is from genome assembly GCA_036023395.1 of Myiotriccus ornatus. Classification (NCBI taxonomy): domain Eukaryota; kingdom Metazoa; phylum Chordata; class Aves; order Passeriformes; family Tyrannidae; genus Myiotriccus; species Myiotriccus ornatus. The sequence goes on from JAYRBT010000042.1 coordinate 36,196,480, forward strand.
AGCTTACTAATGAAACTTTATCACTGACACTAGACCTCTGCCCAAGCAGACACATAAAAATTAATGGAGTTCTATCTTGAAGATGGATCTGCAGGATCAAGTTTAAATCAAGACTATGTTTAACAAGTGAACAACTAGTAAGCATAGAAAGTAGTGAAGAATGTCAGAGAACGGAACAGACAGCCGCTACATAGTTATAGCTGATTTTTTTGTCTGAAAAATGTAAATATGGACTTGTATGTAAAAACTCTTGGAAATGAGCTATAGTATGCATGAGATTTCTTACAGCAGCTGAGCAGGTACCTAGACATCTGGCAGGTGTTTGCATTGAACTCTTTCTCATAAGGTATTGTAGCTGGTTTAGTTTCATGCTAGATTACATTGAACCAAGCAACAGAGCAATATAATGGAAATGTACTGGTACATGGCAGGAGTCTGGCATGTCTTTGACTAATGCACGTGAGGAGATGAGTCAAGGGTGGCAATAGGAAGGAAAAGGAAGATGAGGAAATATTCTGCTAATTCAAGTAAGTTCTGTGTTACAGTTGGAGAATATATTAATTCCATTTAAAGATAATTTAAAGACTGCAGAACAGAACTAAATCTGAAAATTTAGTAATTTCATTATAAAGCCATTTTGCAGTTATTTATAAATACAGAGCAAGCCAGCTCAGCTCTCTCAGAGAACACCAGTGAAAACTTTCATCTGAAAGCCTATCATTTGATTGTAAAATTTTAGGCTTTTTTAGATAGATTCAATACTCTACAGCTTGATTTCCTTGAGAAAATTTGTCACAAGGTTTTAAAACATCCTACTAAGATAATATAACTGTTTCTCCTTCATCTTCTATGCTGTTGTCGCACTTAAAAATTCTTAAAAACCAGTGAAACACAAGACTTTCTTATTCGTTATAGAAGCCATTGTAGTTGTATATTTAATTTTTACCCCTCAATGAATTTCTTTATTGTATCTTTTACTGTGATTTTACATAATTTTCACTCTGGAATTGAAGCTAGGTTATGGGAATAGCAAATGCCAAACATAATTGTTGCGCTGTATTAAAGCTGGGAAAAACTTTTCCTGAATTCCAGACAGCAGAGAAGTTCACTTAGAGACATTATATATTCTTGCCAGTAGCTCATTTGTTTCATTCTTAAGTTCCTTCAGAACTATTAATTCAAGATTTTCCAGTAATAGTGAATAGTCACCATTTGATTTTCCATTTTGTTTCAGCACCTCTTCTTTTGATACTCAATTTCAGACAGTTCTTTTTATATTGTGAAAATACAGGACTGTCATTTCCACACACTTGCATGTGCAGTGACAAAAATATAAAGAACTAAAGGACTGACAGGGAGGATTTTTTTTCTCCTCCTGCTTTGTTGCGCAGCTGGATTGATTTTAATTTGGACAGTGAATGCTATAATTTAAGTCTGTGCTTAAACCCAGAAACTTTTAAAATAATTTTTTTCATAATTAAATTATCTTTCCCCTTCACTCCCATTTTAAATAATTTTGGGTATATGGGCAACCAAAAACAAACATTTTTTGCGAATTAATTTAACAACAGCAGCTGCTGGTACCAGAAGCAACTTCCATCAATTTATTTATCCAACAGACACAGTCTGGCATAAATAATGGAGACACATACCTTTGCAAAGGACTGTTAAAAACTTCAGGAAGTGTACCCACGCTGCTCCATCTAGTTATGTACAATCAACACTTTCCTTGAGAGTCTTCATTTATTCTTTATTTAATATTGTTGAAATATTACAAAGTTACACCAGGCCCACACAACAAGATATGTAGAAGTAACATTTAATGTGTTGATACTAATGCTATCTGTGTCCATGATTTGTTAAGGATTTTCTAGCTGAATGTATTTTCATTACCATAATTTTATGCACAAGACTTAGAGCCCAGATAATTATAACTGAAAAACAGGGGATAAAATATAAAAAGTGACATTTCCTCTGACAAGCAAATATTAGCTAAAAGTAAAGCAGAGACTGTATTTTGAAATTTCATTTTGTTACAAAAGGAAGAGAAAAAGAAAAACTGATGAACCAGGTCACCTTCACTATCTTTACTTAGGGCTATTCAAATGTACAGATTTTATAGCTAAGTTCAGAAAACACTCCACACTAAACCTGTTTTATATTAAACCAGCAACCTCGTCTGGATTGTTGTTTTATGAATGAATCATTTCAAAAGGATAGTTTACAATAAAAAGAAAATTAAAAAGAAGGACACAGTTGCTTTCTTTACCCCTTCAGGGATGTTGTTGAATATATTACTTTCCCTCTCTGTCTCAGATGGCCAAGTCTGCATTGACAGGGATCAAAGACGACATATACAAAAGCAGGAGAAATCAGTGAGGTATTTAGCCTGGAAAGCTCCATTTGTCATAATTCTCAGGCTATTTTTTTGATCAGAGAAGTTACAGAAATCAATCTGCTAGGATTCTTTAAAAGACACCTTTTAAATCATCTGTGGTTTGAAGCATAACAGTGGGACAATAGGGTCCCTTGTTAACAAGATTCCCCAAACACAGGGCAGCCATCAAGCAGTGAATACTGATTTATGTCTGTAGCAAACCCTCTTAATAATCACATAATGCTATTATTTGCCCAATTGTGCTGCTGTGAGCAAATGAAAAACATTCTTTACTCCTTCCTTTTCCTCTGGATGGGTTACAGTGACCCAAAAGACTTCCTCATGTAAGGTCATGTTTTCTCTACTTTTATTCAGTGTGTATATTAGGTGTCTGAAGAATATTAGGGGACTTTTTAGACTGCAGTGCTATCAGATTCCATGTATTTTCACTCCCTGAACTCACTAAGTCTTTCTTTGAAATAACCTGCTTGCAATGTGTACAGGACAGAACTACAGACACACACACACAAAATATAATGAGAAATATATGGCGGATCAACTATGATTTTTTTCCCCAAAATGGAAATATGTTCATTCTTTTCAGGAAAATTTGCAATCATATTCTTTTTGCACTTAAAGATACTTCTGAGATATTTGTTGAAGGTAGCAATTGAATATACGTTTCCCATTTGAATCAGATCAAAAGGCAACTTGTAGTTTGTTTTTTAAGATGGAAACCTTATATTAATATATCTACTGGGAATACTGCGATATAAGAGCTAAATTGCCACTTTGTGATCAACATTAATGCTGTAAACAATACAGAACAAATAACATAGTTGCCTTCCTATGTCACTTCTCATTTTGGGAGCAATTGAAATACTTAAAACTCTAAAAACCTTTATTAAATATTTTTTCATACTAGATACACAGCTGGAGTCTTTGTCTAAGGAGATGGTTAGGGAATGTCTATATTAGAAGGACACAGTGGTGCTGCATAGTAAAACTCTTACTGGCTGACAATCTGATATTCACACAGAATTGTTTTCAGTCATTTGACTCAGGCTCGCTTTAGACCAAGCGTGTGGCCCATCTGCAGTTGGAGTACATTCCATGTGCACGGAAGAATATTTTTCTGGCTTTGTTTTGGTCAAAATTTTATTTTAAATCATATTCTGCATACTTTGCAATTGTCTGTGATGTGAGACCACGGGTGAGAAGTGGCCCTGACTGATCCACTCCAGTGAGCAGCCCTGACTTGCACCAAACAGCTAATGCAGAACATCTAGTGACAGCTCTGTAACATAGTGTTCACAATGGGAATCTGCACCTGAAGCAGGACTATAACTTCATGATATGTTTACGGTTCCTCCAGAGTTTATGTTGAAAATGGATTTGGGCTAAAAATAATGTTTGTTGGCACTGCCTAGTAATAGGCTTTCAAACTGTATTCATGACATGGAAAAAGTGGCAAATGCTTCAGGATTAATCAGTGTGATGGCAAGTTGCAGCAAGAGCCACATTCCTCACCTTTCCTCACTGAGAAGCAGAACTATTGCTCTGGGAGTCTGTGGTTTTAACACAATCTCACTACATTTTCATGTTCCTATCAGATGTTTACTCATCAGAGAAATTTTTATTGTTGTTATTGTTATTTTGTGGTATTGTATAAAATTTAGAATCATCATAAAATACTTTTTTTTTTTCTCAGAGAAATTGCCACGATTTTAATGTCTCAGAGCCACTTAGCTAAAAAATTAAACTGAAAAAGGATTAGAAAAGGTTGGTCAGATGTGTGTAGCAAACCAGTATCAATACTGAGCTTTTATTTTTGTTGTGTGCCATAACTAGGTGATGATATTCACAACTTTTTCATATTGTTGTTCCTGCATGCTGAGGAAAATTGCAATCAATATTTTCCTATATGTCATTATAAGGAAACTAGTCATTCAAAGAATGTAATTAGCCTGTAATTATCAGCTGATAATGAATAGCACATTCAATATCTTGCCTCCTTTGAAAGTTACAGTTATGCTGTGAAAGAAAAAGAGACAAGAAACAGGATTTAGTGCTGTGTTTTCAAAATGGATGACTGAGATTCTAAATACTATATGAGGGTAGTTGTTGACAGCTAAAAATAATTGACAAGTATTGAATTATCGAGTCATGGAAATGTCTCCATAAGCAAAGGAATAGAGAATATTAGTGATTACTTAATTACAAATTCAAAAAGCAGATGAGATGAAGGGAATAGTTAGTTAGAGGGATTAACAAGGAAAGAAAATACAGATGTAAGTGATGGGAGAATATACTGGATCTTAGAAAAGAGAAAATTCAAGGAAGGCTCTCTCCTTTTGAAATCAGTCAGTCTTTTGCATATAAAGCATATATTCACACACTGTAAATTATGGCCAGAGGGAGAAACTGAGGCCAGGAATTAATAGGATTTCAACACAATTTGACAGGTCTGTTGATATGATGAATATCCCATTATCCTTGTTAATGCTAACTAAATTATGTGGAAATGTTATTAAACCTCATGCTTGAAGCCCACCTTTAATTATTTTTGATCAGGAGAAGAGGAGCAGCAGCAAATTAACCTTAAGTTGGCTTACTTACAGGTCTTTGCACTCCTCTTTGCAACATCTTGCAGGGGTCTTTCAGAGTCTGGGTGAGTGGAATTTGAATTCTGAGCCAGGGGATGCTTTTGATGCTCCTGTTTCTTTTTACTGGTTCTTCTTCATGGGTTTAGGATAAAGTCCTTGAGAAACTGTGTGTGTTAGGATGGATTTTTAGGTTTAGCATTAGATAAAATATGTCCTGGTGCTCTCACAAGGTAGAGCATGTTAATTGCCTGGTACATGAACAGAATGCTTCACATTTTAACAGGTGTTGCCTGAGGTCTAAGCTATTCACCCAAGTACCTAATAAGGAGGTAGAAAGTGCTGTGGTCTTATTACACCAGCTACTCTAAGAATTAGAATTAATGTAATGAATTATATGATTACTGTTGGTAGAGTAGCCAATATAAACTGAAACTAAAGTGGTTTTACAAGCTGGAGGAGGACCTTCCTCATAGCACTTAGTTTCCTACGTTCTTTGTGTTCTAAAAAAACCCTGAAGTCTCTTTTTGTCTAATATTTTCTATGCTTAGTCTTATACTTTTGAATGCAAAGACATTCAGGCACAGGCTATTAAGATGTCTTGGGAGAAAGCAAATATGTGTGTTTGGCAGAACACAAAAAAGTTCACTGTTAAATTGGCTATTCTTTACAATCTGCAGTTTTTCAAGCTCTCTTGTGGAGGATAACAACTCTGATTTCATTTTTTACGTCAAATTCTTATGCAGTCTTCTTCTCTTACTGAATTTTGCCTGAAATATTCTGATTTGTATTGCTTATTAAGTTATTTGAAAGCAAGACAACAAAATGCACATATTAGAATAATTTAAAATTGAATTTCTACCTGCACAGTAGCTTGCTTTCCTGATGTTTTGACTCTGTGTCACAATGCTGGTGATGTCAGTTCATATTTGCATACCAATGTGGAAGATGTTTGAATAGCAATGACTTTCTCCAGAGGCAGAAGTACAGAAGCACTCTCCTTTTTGCTCTGCTCTGTCTCCCACTATATCGTGTTATCATCAAATAGAATCATAGAATAGTTTAGGTTGGAAAAGACCTTTAAAATCATCAAATCCAATCATTAACACAGTGCTACCATGTTAACCACTAAACCATGTCCCTAAGTGCCCCATCTAGATGCTTTCGGAACATTGCCAGGAACGGTGAATCAGACAATTTCCTGGGCAGCCTGTTCCAAAGCTTGACAACCCTTCCTGTGAAGAAATTTTTCCTAATATTCAATCTAAACCTCCTCTGGCTTGATAACATTCCCTCTTATCCTATTGCTTGCTACCTGGGAGAAGAGACTGACACACACCTGGCTACGATCTAACTTCATGGAGTTGTAGAAAGTCATAAGATCACCTCTGAGTCTCCTTTTCTCCAGACTAGATAACCTCATCTCCCTTACCTGCTCCTCATTAGATTTGTGCTCCAGACTCTTCACCAGCTTCACTGCCATTCTGTGGAAACACTCCAGCACCTCAAGGTCTTTTCTGTAGTGAGGGGCCCAGAAATGAACACAGGATTCAAGGTGCAGCATCACCATTGTTGAGTACAGGGGGACGATCACTGCCCTAAGTCCTGCTGGCCACACTATTGCTGATACAGGCCTGGAGGCCATTGGCCTTCTTGTCCACCTGGGCACACAGCTGGCTCGTGTTCAGCTGTCTGCTGACCAGCACTGCGGGACCTTTTCCACTGGGCAGCTTTGCAGTCACTTTTCTCCGAGCCTGGAGTGCTTCATGGGGTTGTTGTGACCCAAATGCAGGATCCAGCAACTGGCCTTGTTGAACCTCATACCACTGACCTCAGCCTATTGATCCATCCTGTCCAGATTCCTCTGCAGAGCCCTCCTACCCTTTCACAAATCAACACTCTTACCCAATTTTGTTGTCTGCAAAATTAATGGGAGTGCACTCAATCCCTTTGTGAAGATCATCAGTAAAGAAGGTAAACAGGACTGGCCGAAATACTGAGCCCTGGGGAGCACCACCAGTGACTGACCATCATCTGAATGAAACTCCATTCACCACCATTCTCTGGGCCTGGCCATCCAGCTGTTTTTTTATCCAGTGAACAGTGCATACACCCAAGCCACATGCAGCCAGTTTCTCCAGGAGAATGCTGGAAATGGTGTCAAAGAATTCGCTGAAGTCCAGCTTGACAACATCCACAGCTTTTCCTTCATGCATTCAGTGGGTCACTTTGTCATAGAAGGAGATCAGGCTGGTGAACAGGACCTGCCTGTCATACACTCATACTTGCTTGGGCCTGATCCCCTGACTGTCCTGTAAGTGATGTGATGGCACTCAAGATGATCTGCTCCATGACCTTCCCTGGCACTAAGGTAAGGCCTGTCGTTCCCTGGATCCTTCTTCTGGCCCTTCTTGTAGATGGGTGTCACATTTGTGAAACTCCAGGAGGCTGGGACCTTCCTGGTTATCCAGGACTGCTGTTTAATGATTAAAAGCGGCTTGATGACAACCTCCTCCTACTCCCTCAGTACCCAAGGGTTGCTGCTGGTTATCACATCGTTGCAAAAAGCAGATGGAGCTTTAGAGACCTTTTGGATTCACTGCAGTCCCGAAGGAGGAGCAGAAGCAATTAGTCTCTCTCTGCTCCCTGTGAAACCACAATCTTCAGTGGCTGATGTAGTGTGACTTGGCTTCATCTCCAGTGTACAGAAGGACCTAATACATCCAAATGAACTATAAATGATAGTTGTAGACAACAACTGGTACTCCCTTTATCAGTGTAATTACCACTATGTGTGAAAATCTAAATTAGGAATGAGACCTTGAATGGCAGCTCAGCTTTGCAAGATTCAGCACAGAAGAAGTAAAAAAACAGACTTAAAGCACTTTGTATTTTCTCCACATTCAGGGGCCATCCATATTATTGTTAGGCATCACAATCTAAGTTGTGTTCAATGAAAATTAGAAACGCAGCTTGATTTTTTTGACAATGAATCTTTTCAGCATGCTTTTCAGCTATAATCTGTGAACTAAATGTTATCTCTGTGTATATAATAACTTTTTTGTGGTGAATATTCCATTTTTAAAATAAGCCTAAACTTGCCTGTGGACAGGAATAAGTATAATAGAATGAATTTTCATTAACTGCTCACTGTGAATATGTTTTCTAGCTTAGTGGTGTTAGACATATTTTTTCATAAGGCATTATGTATTTGATTCACCCACAGATACAACACGATCTCTGCAAATCATTTGTAGATGCAGTCTGGAAATGTCCCTGATTAAAGCATTCACACTATAAAAAAGCAGTTAGGAAGACATATTGGGAATTTACCCATATCCCTTTGTGATGCTTGCAATATGATGCACCCCACCTTAAAACTAATCACATAATCATAGAATGGCCACGGTTGGAAAGAACCTTAAAAATCATTAAGTTCCAACCCCCTGGCCTGGGCAGGGACACCTTTTACTAGACTAAGTTGCTCAGAGTCCTGTCCAACCTGGCCTTGAAAACTTCCTGGATGGGGTAGCCACAGTTTCTCTGGGCAAACTGTTCCAGTGCCTCACCACCCTCACAGTAAAGAATTTCTTATTAATATCTAAATTAAACCTATCCTCTTTCAGTTTAAAACTATTCCCTGCTTTGCTGTCACTACATGCTCTTGTAAATAATTTTTCTCCATCTTCCTTGTAGGCTGCCTTCAGGTGTTGGAAGGTGACATTTAAATCACCCCAAACCTTCTCTTTTTGTGGCTGAACAATCTCAATTGTCTTAGGCTTTCCTCATAGGAGAGGTACTCCATCCTTATAATCATCTTGGTGGCCCTCCTCTGGACTTGCTCCAACAGGTTGATGTCCTTCCTGTGCTGGGCACCGCAGAACTGGAAGTAGCACTCTAGGTGGGGTGTCACCACAGCAGGCCAGAGGGGCAGAATAACTTCCCTCGACCTGATGCCCACACTTCTTTTGATGCAACCCAGGACATGGTTGATTTTCTGGGCTGGAAGTGTACACTGCCAGCTCATGTCCAGCCTCTCATCCTACCAGCACCCCCAAGTCCTTCTCAGTAGGGCTGCCCTCGATCTGTTCATCCGCCGGCCTGTATTGATAGCAGAGGTTGCCCTGACCCAGGTGCAGAACCTTGCACTTGGTCTTGTTGAAACTCATGAGATTCCCATGAGCCCACTTCTTGAGCTTGTCCAGGTCCCTCTGAATGGCACCTCATCCTTCAGGTGTGTCAACTGCATCACTCAGGGATCATCACACATTGGGACAATGGTCCCAATACTGACCGTAGTAGTTTGCTTAGTACTTTGGATGGATGTCTCATGAAGGGAGTTTTGATTTTCTGTAAAGCCTTTCTGTAAAGACTTTGGCAGGGCCCCCCACAACATCCTTCCCTCTAAACTGGAGAGAGATGGATTTGATGGGTGCATAGACAGATGGATAAGGAATTGATTGGATGGTCACATCCAATGTGGTGGGCAGTGGCTCAGGGTCCCGATGCACATGAGTGATAGTGTGATGTGTGGTGTCCTTCGGGGGTCCGTATTGGAGCCAGGTTATTTAATATCTTCATTAATGACATAGATGAAGGGATTGAGTGCACCCTCAGCATATCTGTAGATGATACCAAGCTGAGTGATGCAGTATTTTTCAGTTATTTGCAGAATCATGGAGTGGTAGGGGTTGGAAAGGACTCTGTAGATCATCTGATACAACCCTGCCGATAAAGCAGGTTCACCCACAGCAGATTGCACAGGATTACATCCAGGCAGTTTCTGAAAATCTCCAAAGAAGGAGACTCCGTAACTTTTATAACCTCCATAACCTTCGTAACTCCATAACCTGCTCCCTTGGCAGCCTGTTCCAGAAGTTTTTCCTTGTATTCAGATGTAACATCATGTGTTTCAGTTTGTGTTCTATTGCTGGGCACCACTGAAAAGAGTCTGGCCCCATCATCTTGACACCCTTCCTTATGATAACTTGTTTATTCCTTCAGATAAAATGCTTCATTCTGTAATCTCTTTCCAGTATTCCTACAAACCTTCAAATTTTAACTGTAAGAAAAATACTGGAAAGGGCTGTTTACTAACTAGAAAGCTGTGGAAACCCTGTGTAGCACTCAAAATACAGCTGTTCACATAGATTGTTCTACTGAACAGGGCTTTTGTATTGTGTATAATTACCTTATTGTGTTATACTGCCTTCTTCTTTATTTTTTTTTTTTTTTTTTTTTGTTTATTTCTCTTTTTGAAATAGGTCAGTTAAAGAAAAAATATAAACATTCTATGTATTCCGTGCTGATTTTATTTGGTAACTTTAGGAGAAATTGCTATGATTTTCTCTTAAATAAGGCATTTATTCTTGAAACTTCATCCATTCATATACTGTTAGCTCAATGTAATAATCGATGGAGTGTCAGGAGATTGTCCACACTCACCTAGCACACATCCCATGAGACAATATTTCTTTATGGAATCTTGAAATATTGAACTTTACCATGATGTCTGCAAAACAAATGGCTAAATTTTTCTATCATTAGAAAAGTTGACACAGGTCCATCACCAAACACTGGAAATGGAGAGTTATTCTCCCAGTACAGGGTTGTGTTAATTGTAAGCAGATGGCTGGGAGCTGAATATTGATTCTATTTTCTTTATGCCTTGATTTGTTTTTAAACTATGTTGGACAGTCATGAAGACAATACTTGCCTCAAAGGGAGCAGGTGTGTATGCAGCACTACAAAGTACGGGTGTGTTCTGGACTTGTAAAATTAACCATCAGAAATATTAATGATTGATGATGTTACACTGCTTACTAGAATGAATATGTACCACTGCTTTCATAGCCTATTTTATCCATGGTTCTTGTATAAAATATTCTCCATGACAACAAAGACTCATTTCTCTTTCAAAATGTATCCTGTTCTATATTTTCATTATAGCTGTGTCTAGATCATCCATTCTCAACAGTTTTAGAAAGTCAAGGGAAGAGCACAGCTATTAGAAAATCTAGTGAAAATTCATTTGCAAGGGAATGAGCTGCATTCTGATACAGCTGTGGTCAGAAAAAGTTCAGATATTAGATCTTCCTGTAATAATATTTTTCATAAAATCCAGTTACAAAATGAACATACATGATGTCTGGTCTATCTGAAACTTAGATCATGTTTCATAAGTGTTAGATAAAAATATTCACACACAGACAACAAAGGATGTAAAGCAGCAGCACATTATAAAAGTTCCTTGCTTTGATGTTCTGAAATGTCTTTTACTGCTTAGTTTAAATGCCCTAAAATTCGTTATATCATCTTATAAGCATTTTGAGACTTATTTTAATGTGATGACACTTTGCCAAATCCTTCCATAGAACATAGTACAGATAAACTTATTTCTTTGCAAGTACTGAGAATGTTTTATGTACGTATTTTTTTTTGCAGGGAGACAAAGCAGTTACAAATTTTCTTATGCAAATTTATGAGAATTCATGCTTGCCACTGATTGCAGAAAATTATGTCTTTCATTATTAAAATTCAGTAAATTCTTCTAAGGAACTCATCTATGATGAAACTAGACTTTTATCCTTTCAATCTGTAATGGTGTGTAAAATTATTCATCTAATCTTTTAGTATTTATTTTTCTTTTCTTTGGCTTAATAAAATTTGAGAAGGAAAGCTGATATTTTTTTTAAAAGGGATGGAACTAAATATTTTCATGTCATGGTGTAACAAGGTGTGAATTGTTGTTATTCAGTCTTACAGATGAAAACTTATTATCTTTAATACTTTTATAAGAAAATAGGCACAATATGAAATGGTTCTGTATATCGTATGTGAAACTTGCACTCTTCAACGTCTGGATAGGTCTTTTGTTTTATATGTAATATCATTTTAAAGAACTTGCTCAATACTAAATTGCAAAACTTGTGTAACTTCTAACAGAAATTTTACCTGTTTAAGAACTTCAAATTGCCTTGGAAGAATCTACAGTTTACTAAAAGGGTCTTTTGAGAACAATTCCTGTTAAGGCAGACAGCATCATGCACCTCCCTGGAAATAAAAGAGTTCAGAAATGTACAAGTATAAAAGTCCAAAGAAACTGAAATTACTGTTTCTTCTGTGTGACTACAATTCTGTGCCATTATCTTTACCTTCCTCCTGCTGAGTCAACCATGGTCTTAAATTCAAAAGTGGTAAAGAAGAGGTAGGTTATTATTTATACAGAACAATCCCCTTCTAGCAGAGAGTTGGTGGAGTATATTGATGGTTCTCTTCTGTGGTCCTAACAGGCAAAATGAGGCTGCCAGTGTGGAGAACATATTTGTAACTTTGAGCTACACTGGGTCTGTAAAGCCAAATCTACCTAAATATTATAATACATTTGTAATTATAACTTAGTTCTTCAAAGCAGAAGATTGGACAGCACTTCCAAGACAAAGGAAAACAGGCAACTGACATCAAATCCATAAGAACCTGCAGAAAGTTCACTGTATGCCCGTTCTTAGTTTCCTAGATCAGCTTTTGCACAGATAACATAAAAAATAGCAGTGGCTGGAAAAGCAGTTGCAGTCCACCTGGCAATAGGACCAAATACCTTAGAAGTGGAAATCCTCACATTCCTATCCACAGGTAAAACACCAACTGTGAATGCAATTTAATTGTGAAGCAAATTGTACCCATAAAAAAGGACAAAAGTTATAGGTAATCTGGCCCTGTAGGCAAACATAAATCATGTATAATGATGTTGTAGGCCAATTATTTGTTCTGATCTCTCTAGCTGGGCATTTCATTCAGAATGGATTACGACAGAACTTGTGGAAGACAAATTTTTGTAATAACTTCATGGGAAAGATTATTTTGGCCAGACTGTGAGGTATCCATTTCCCTTAAAGAAACTATTTTCTTAAGAATCTTTTATAGATATACATGGTTTCTCTAGCTATCTCCATGATTTCATCTTTCTGAGAGCCACAATAAAACAACTCTTATAAGACCTGGACCCTTAGTTTTCCTCTGAAATTTTGTCTCTTTCATTTCAGTTCAGAAATGACACGGAGATGGTTTCCTGAGCAATTTCACCCCCAGGAGTAGGGTGAAATTCTGTACTGAGGTACCTAAATTTAGATGTCTAGATGTAGGCTGCGTACCCAGGTTTTGCTTGTAGTCATTGAAGACTTGGGTCTTTATTCAGGTGGTGATGCACAGGTATCTGATGCCATTTGTGAAGTTCTGAAATGCATGAGGTGTCAGTGTGGGGCTGACAGATATGACGTAGTAAACATAGTACACCAATGCCCTTGTGGACTTGCAGCATAGGGCCAGGTGATTCAGTCTAGGGAAACTTCAGATAGATTAGGGCTTGCCCGTGGAAATCTGAGTGGAGCTAATGTCAGCTGATACAATCAAAAGCCTCTATAAAGCTGTTTTGCAAACCTTTATGAAGACCTAGATTTGATTAAATTTGGCACGTTTTCCCAGGTTTCATCCAGAGGTCCACACAGACACTTTGGAGTGGATTGACACAAAGAATACGGTTCACAAACATATGAATTATGTTTGTGCCTGATTTTCTTACAAAAAGCTGAACCAAATTCTGTGGTTTGATTCTCTTGATAAGTGACTTTAGGAGGGGACAGAGAGAATAGGAGGAATTCAAATAAAGCTGGATTGCAAATAGAAGTTTAGAGTACTTGGAAAAAAAATAAATTGGAGCATCAGAAAAGCATCAAAAGCATCAAAATATTCACCTCAGTTCTCAGCTTCCCAGTGATTAGCTTTTCAAACATCCAGTGGCTGTTCATAAATCTGCATTTGTCCCTTTTTATCACTGCTGCATTGCTCCCATGTCACTTAAAGCGCCAAGAGTTTCAGACATCTTGGTACTTGTCAAAGCATGTAACTTCCATAAGGATTTTTGTGTAGTTTAAACTGGTGGATTGCATTCACTCACAGGGAAGTGTTCTGCTGGCTATACAATCCCTTTCTTAATCCAAGTAACCTCCCTGGGATAAGGACCTGCCTTCATACTACCTTGTTTGGGCAAAATGCAAAATAAATTCCAATCAAAATAATGGAATTTAGGAGGCTATTTTACTTAAGTTTTCATTGTACTTCACAGTTGCATGAGGATGGTGAGAAAAACACACCACCAAGTATTTTCCAAGAGGAAGAAAGGTGGAAAGAAATTATTTCTTATTGATGGAAGAGAAAAAGTGAATTTTCAATGTGTATTTTGACAATATGAGTGAAATGTACTCAGTTGGCTTTGAGCAAGAGGTAGTGCCAGTGTAATTTTGAAACTGTCACCTGTATTCTGTTCTGATTGGCGTTTTCTGAGCTTCTGTCATGTAATCTTTCCTGCTGACAGTTTGTCACAGGAAAAAAGTGGAGAGCATAGACTTCTGCTGTGGATGAAAGTGTCTGATCTGGAAACTGAGTATGTTTGAGCATTGTATGAGAAAAAGGCATGGATGGTCCAGGAATATTACCTCTTACTTTTAAAAATATATATTTTTAGATGCTATATATTTCTTCTAATGAGAAAATCCAATGCATTATAAATTTAGTTTGCCAAGATTTTATTTATTTATTTATTTATTTTTAACTTTTGCACTTTGTTTCTATAGAAAAGGAGTAATAGAACTTCAGTCAGATCCTTGAGTGCTAAAAATTGACAAAGATCTGTTGAATTCAGTGGTGTTCTACTGATTTACCTCATCATAAGTGCTGGGTCATCACTTGACCTTTCTCCAGAAGTCATAAGATCAGACTTCAAGGCTTCTTACAAGCTCTGTCAGCAGCTCTTAGCCACCAGGGGTCCCATGGCAGCTCTTATAGCTGTTATGGCCTGCAGATATAAACACTATCAGCACAGCTCTGAGGACTGGGTGGTTATGAGCTTCTTTGTTTAATATTCAGGGTTTCCTAGTTAACACCTGTGGCTTTCTTTAGTAGCTCCAGTGAACAGAAGGAATTAACAGCAGCTAAATAATTCACAACAGTCATATTAAGTTCAGCAATCAGCAAAGTTTTTCTAGAGTGGAGATTAAGACTAACAGGACCCATCTGGCATGGAATTATTGTGATTATTTTTTAAAGGTATTAGAATTTATAGCATGAAAATCTGGAAGGCCATGCTCCCTCTGGATTGTATGGGGAAAGATGGACAGTTTAAGCAATCAGTGATTTACTGAAAGCTGTGTCTTTGACATATGTTCGCTGTGAGATTACAGGGATGGGGAAACCTGCCAGCAGTGCCAAACAGGAAAGATTCCCTATGCCATAATAGTCAGTGGTATAGTTCTAAGCCCTCACTTCTTTTGCATTGCGTACCGACATGATTTTCAGATCTTTTGTGACAGTTTGTGAGAAATGTAGGAAATACTAACTGAGTTAATACCTATGGAGGTCTGAGGAAATGCAGCACAGGTATGGAAGATGCAGTTGTGAAGTATTTTTTTAAATCTCGAAGAATAACCTCACTGGTGTTTCCAAGTGTAGAGATGTCACAGCCTCTCAGGATAACCTGTTCTCAGAAAGAAAAGAATTATTCTTATGTTTAAATGGAATTTCCCATATTTCCATTTGTGCTCACTGCCTCTTGTCCTCTTACCGGACACCACTGAGAAGAGTCTGATTCTTCCCTCTTTCGTTCCTCCTATCAGTTAATTAAACACATTAGTGAGATCCCTCTAAGCTGCCTTTTCTTCAGGCTCAACAGTTCAAGATCTCATAGCCTTTTCTTATAGGAGAGATGCTTCTGTTCCTAAACATCTTAGTGACTTTTTTGTTCATCTCTTTCCATGTCTCTCTTGCAGCAAGGAACCCGAAACTGGACACAGTACTTCACATGTGGCCTCTTCAGTGCTGAAAAAAGGGGAAAGATCACCCCTCTCAACTTGTTGGGAACCCTATTCTCAACACAGTCCAGGAGGCTGTTGGCCTTTTTTGCAACAAGGGCATGTTGCTGGCTTGTGGTCAGCTTGTCCAGATCCTTTCCTGCAAAGGTGCTGGGCTTTGCATTTCCCACTGATGACCTTCATGAAGTTCCTGTTGACTCATTCCTCCAGCCTGTCATTGTATGGCACCACAAACATCCAGTGCATCAGCCACTGCTCCCGTGTTTTTATAGGTTTCAGGTTTGTACTTCATAGCAGTGACCACAGCTTTTTGAGTCCAGCAGCTCAGCCAGTTTTCTGTCCATCTCACTGTCCACTTCTCTAGTCTGTGCCTCATCAGATTCAAGAACATGTTATGGGAGAGAATCATCCTCCCTTCCAGGAAAGGAGACCTCTAGTTTTAAAAGATGCCAACATATACTACACCATGATTATCTGTCGATCACTGTAAGAGTATTTCTATAAAAATGGGAATGTTAAGCTTACTCACTCTTCTATCCAGTCTTCTCTGTGCTACTCAATTCATGAAAGCAAAACATATCCACCTACAATACTTAAAGGAAACATTTTAAAACCTGTGCAGTACTTGGCAGGCGAGAAATAGCACTTTAAATCTTTAAGATAATTTCCCAACTCAGGAGCACTGCTTGTCAAATGACAAATGTATTCATACCCTGGGTATTAAAGAGCTTAACTTTCAATAGTGGTAACATAATAAAACCAAATTTAATAAAAAATTATTTTTCCACAGTTTTTATTGTGACCTAGTAGCATGGTGACCTATTTCATGCACACTTTCTCTAAAAAAAAAAGTCAGTCTTGAAAGAGATCTCTTTGTGTTCTTAATGGAAGCCTGGAAAAAAAAAAGCAAGTGAAGAATTTTGTAAAGGAAGCTATTGCATCATCAGGTATGGTGCAACACCTCAGAATGCCAAGGATGTTTGTAAGACCTCTTATAAATAATTTTCTAAGCAATTCTGAATTGCACCCTTATAATGTGATCATATTATTCTGCCCATTAAAGAACAAGCCTATGTAATCCCATAACCATGGTGGACCACTGTCCTAACAGTGCAGTTATTTCAGTCAGTGTTGCAGAGCATCAAAACCTTAATGCTGGTTTTTGTAGGAATGTACACACATTCTTAGCCTACATAAAAATAAAAAAATAGAAGCCTTGAAATTTAGGTAATTCTGGGGTTGACCTTTTTAATATTAGTGTTAGTTGGTGTGTTGGTTTGTTTGTTTTAAGTACTTGATTTTGTATACTATTGGGAGTTAGATATTACTGCATGATTTTCAATTATTCTAGAGTAAAACTTGTACAGTACGAGTGTTGTCGGTCGGAGCGGGAGGACGACACGGTGATCAGGGATACCAGCACCCTTTATTACAACAATTCCTCTACTTATATACACTTCTGGGTAACACACATGTACATGCACTATTGGTCTAGAATAAACATAACAACTCATGATTGGACACACAGCCACATGTCCATGTGCCATAGGATAACATGCTAGCAGGAGGTTCACCCTGTGCCACAGTCCTTACTGTCCATGGTTAACCCTCTGTAAGGTGTAAAGTTCTGTCTTCAGTATCCTAGCTTACAGAGAGCCCAGAGCCTGCTGGGCTCCCCCACATATGAGAATAAATAAGAATTGATTTTAATTTTGATAGTAACTTTCCCACCTCAGACAGTTCAGTCTGGGCCTGGTGTGTTATTTCCATACAGTGTTTCACCTTCACTTGTTTTTTTGGTAATTGATATTGATGTGAATCTGCCTTTTCACCTGCTATGTTAGTTGAGAAGGAAAAGGGATTGTTATAATGACTCACCTATTCCCATAGAAATAGATATTGTCCACATTTGACTACTTATGAAATTTGATGATGCATTTGCTTGTTAAATTTCAGTGCTTCCATGTCTCCAAAATTTTAGTTTTATAACTATTGATACAGAATCATCAAGGTTGGAAGAGACCATTAAGAACATCAAGTTTTGCAACTTCTCTACAGGGATGCTGTTGGAGTTAGAACTGGGAAGTGAAATCTGTCCACAATTAACTTCTAAGCTAGTCAAGCTGTGTTTCCAAGCATGCAGATGTCCTTACAAGTGCACAAAATTCCCTGGGTGACATCACTCAGGATTACACTGAGAGCAAAGAAATGCGTAAGGTAAAAAGCCACTTGAAATAATGTTCATTAACATAGAAATATGCTCTTTTAGCATGAAGTGCTTTCATATCTGTTTAATATAAAAGTAATCCTAAAGCAGGAACACAACAAATGAAAAAAGTGCATTGCAAAAAAAGCCTTTAGACTATAAACTATAAGCTTAAAAAAATGAGCAACAGCTACAAGAGTGTCACTAATTCCAGTTCTTGAGAAGAAATACTGAGTATGAAATTGAAATTAGTCATTCATCCATCACAGAGTTGAAATTGAAAAAAAAAAATGTAAATTTGATTTTAAACATCATACTTAGACTTTTATAGTTTACTATAAGTAGAACTTCAGAGAATTTCCAACTTAGCCACTAATGAGGCAAACTTCTGGGATTCAAATAATTGTATTTAAATTTAAGTTAATTTTATGAGTCTCTGCTATCAGAAATGAAAGAAAGCAGAGAAACACTAGCTATAGATGCCTGTTTGTTCACTGAGGAAGTGGCCAAATCAGGTTAAACAAATACCTAGCATGAAGTAAGGTGAATTCTTATGTATCTTGTCACCTCCCTATACTATCCAGTAAGCTTTCTGCAGATATCTTCTTTATTTGTTTTGGGTTTTTTGTTTGGTCAATCTGTTTGTTGGACAGACCATTTTCCCCTCACTGACAACTCCAGTGAGAAACTAACCATTTGAGGTTAGTCAAAGTGAAAGGTATTCTTCTCCCAACATGACAAATCTCTGCATCAAAAAAATCCTCTAAAGAGAATTAAAGTGGAGGGATTGTTGAATTGACTTAAATCTTTTCAATGAAGTAAAATTAATTATATTTTATCAGTCCAAAATTACATGTGAAGGATACCTATACACAATCTGAAAATGTTGGTTCAATTAGTTCTTGTAATTAAGCTACAAAGCAATTCTAAGAATTCCATTCTCATTCAAATTATAATTTTACTTCATAAGTTCTTCTTTCCAACATTTTTTTTTTTATTTAACATTCAGAAAATAATCCATTTAGGTGCTTAAAGAAAGGATCAATTACATTATTTCATTATTGTCTGATCTGCTATTAAAGCTGTCCAATGACAAATACTCTCGTAAGTATACTCATGTCATTGTTTCAGGATGATTTTGACCAGTATTCTGCTAAATAGATTGTAATTTCTGACTCTGGGCATCCACGTCCCGACGTTGTCCAATGTTCCTCTTTATGATTTTTGACAAAATGTTATGCTTCTGATTCTTCTGAAATATTTCCAAAATTTTTGTTGACTTGAATTGGCAACAACTTTTAATCTTATTCTGATCTAACTTCTAATCATTTATGACTAGTTTCTTAGTTTCATCATTAATGAGTAGCATAAAATCCAGGGATCATTTATTTAAAATTTGTTCCTGCTCCTGTTTGAAAATCTCATTTTTAAAAGCCAGACGTGGAACATTTCTGCTGTCTTTTAATGCTCTTGAGGTCCTTTGTTCTCTCTATAGTACATTTACAAGGGAACTCTATGCCAAATAAATCTAATTTTCTCTCCTCAAATGTTCCTCTAAATGGTTATAATATTTCTTTCACGTCTTTTTAATTGATTTAGCTCCAAAAAGATCATTTGAGGGCTGTGTGGGGCTCTACTGCCTTATTGGTTTCTTCCATGAGAAAGTAAGAAGTCCATTCAGTCTCTTTGAATTTTTTCAACCTTTTTCTCCCTATCCTTCTTCCAGACTGTTTCATTACTAACCTATAGTGTTATGTTTGTGGTGATACTATCAGCACCATCACTGCAGAGAAAAAGCATTTGAAGGCTCTTAAAATATCTTTGTAGCAAGAAACCTACTTAGTAGCAAGAAATGCAGCTTTTCAGTACGTAACATCATTCAGATTATTATTTCATGTCCATTAGCTTCATGTCCAGTAAAAGGACTGTGTCATTAAGAAAGAAAAAAACCACTTTCTACTATGAGCAATGTACATTTAGTTCACAGCAAGCCTGCTTCAGAACGAGATAAAGCCAAAAGGAAAGAGATGGATGAAAATGACATTGATATTACAAGGTTAGCATATCATAGCTTTGGTAATCTATCAGAGACAGGATGGAGGAGAGGAGAGGAGCAGATTATTACAATTGATTTTTTTTGTTTAGTATTTGTGGGAATTGTTTTCTTGATTTTTTAATTTTATCCTTATCTCAAACCACAGATCCTGCAATTTTTAGCAGCAAACTCAGGACATCCATGACAACATTCCTGCCTTTTTATTCGAGGAAACATCACTATTTTATATTACTCTGAAAGAAAGCAAGGCTTGTCTGTCAGTGTGATTTCATCTCCAGTTCCTCTGGCTCAAGCAAACCCTGGCTTCTTTCCAGGTGGTGCCACAGATCAGGAAACCTTCTCAGTGCTAAAATTATCCTAAAATCCATTGTTTCCAGAAAAAAAATATATTCGAAGTTCAATTGCTGGATGTGCTGGAAATATCCATCCAAGGTAAAGCTGACTAGTTGCTTCAGCCGCTTCATGAAACAAGATTCAGCTCTGGTGCGCATGCCAGCTCTTTCAGTGAGCAGCCACCTGGGACTTACAGGTTTCTAACTGTGGGACAGTTCAGCCTGCATCTCTTCCCTGGGGGTGGACTCTCATGGTGGTTCCCAGTTGCCAGTCTCTGTGTAGACCTGCCAGAAATCCAATCATCATTCTGTGCCATCTGCTTTAGACCTGTCTAAATCTTATTTAATGAAACTTTTCAAGCCTAAGCAGCCAACATTAGAAAAAACCCAAACAAAACCCAAAACCAAACAACAGAAAAAGAAACAAAAAAGAACTTTACTAATGCTGTCAGCAGAACCTCTGAGGGGAAAAACGGAATCTAAGATAAACATCGCCTTTATGTTGGTTTAGAGTTCATGATATTGATGTACGAAAACTGTGGAAAGGTCTAATATTTTCAAAGAAAGTGAAGAATTAGAAGTCTAACATACTACAAAATATATAAAAATAGGCTTATTATTTTCAAGGATAAAAATTCTAGTCTTACAGTGCCAGGATAAAAAAATTTGAGATTTTAATAAAATTGAAGGGAATCAGTCTGAAGAACTCATAGATATCGACATATAAAGGTAAATATAGAAGAGACTCTTGAAATTACAAAAAGGTGATATGCTTGAGAGGTCCTCAGTCTTCTAATGCTGTTGTCAGCCAGCTCCCTTGAATTCTTTACTTTTTAATTGTACCAGATACGTTATCACTACAGTCCAGGTAGTGGGGATACAACATTTTTTTTCCTGAGCTTGCTTTCATTAGAGAAATCCATTTTAATAAAAAAAAATGTGAAATAAAGTTTTGTTTTCTTAATTTTATGCAATTAAAAATTCAGAATAATTTGTCTAGAATAGCCTCTGACATATAGAAAAGGCGGATTGATTTACATCTGTCTTCTTTCATGTCCTTTGTACAAATATTGTGGTAGAAAAAGGTGACTCTAGACAATTCATAGGTATTTTCTAATTCTTTAAGCAAATTAATTAAAAGAAGCTCATGATCCCTAACCCATTTTAGAAACAAACACAAATAAACAAAACTAATGGAGAGGTTTCTCACAGAGCAGTAAATCAGCTGAAAACAGACCAACCAGTAGCTTGGTGATTGTGGTTATCTGGAAGAAACCACTTCTATTTCTGTCACATTTGTGATGACAGCTGATATTGACGGTCAGTTGTCTTAGCACATCATAGACCCAAAATGCTGCTGAACTGCTGAGGGTACCAAAATTGCCTTACAAGTCTTAACTACTAAAGACTCTCTGGAGTACACTTCAGAAAATCTTTCAGGGAAAAAAATAGAAAAAAGTCCCAAAAGTACTATGACTCATCATTAAGGTTAAGGTAACAGAAATTGTGTCAGAAATAAGGGCCACACTGAAGTCACAAACCTTACACTGCCATAGAACTAAAGTACAGAATCACAGAATCTCCTGAGTTGTAAGGGATAAGGATCACAGAAGTCCAACTCCTGGCCTTGCACAGGATCACCCCAAGAATCACACCATTTGTCTGAGAGCATTGTCCCAGTGCTTCTTGACCTGTGACAGACTTGGTGCCATGATTACTTCCCTCAGGAGGCTGAGAGGTAATCTCACAGCCTGCAAAAGAGATTAGGCAACATCTGAAATAAAAATTAAAAATGGCAAAACAAAAGGCAGCTCAAACTGATAACACAAATTTATTAAATGGAATAAGCACATCCATCAGTGAGTTGGATGAAGGGGTAAACTGCCTGGTCAGTGAGTTAGCTGTTGACACAAAGCTGGGAGCAGTGGCCGATACCCCAGAGTGCTGTGCAGCCCTTCAGAAGGACCCTGACATGTTGGAGAGATGGGCAGAATAACTGTCTGAAATTCAACAAAGGCAAATGCAGGGTCCTGTACCTGGGAAAGAATAACCCAATGCACTGGGGGCTGACCCTGGGAAGAAGTACTGCAAAGAGAGACCTGGGGGTCCTGGTGGACAACAAGCTGTCCATGAGCCAGCAGTGTGCCCTTGTGGCCAAGAAGGACGATGGGATCCTGGGGTGCATTAGGAAGAGGATTGCCGGCAGGTCAAGGGAAGTGATCCTGCCCCTCTACTCAGACCTAATGAGGCCTCATCTGAAGTGCTGTGTCCAATCCTGGGCTTCCCAGTACAACAGAGACATGGAGCTCCTGGAGTGGGTCCAGCAGAGGACTGCAAAGATGATCAGGGGACTGGAGCATCTCTCCTGCAAGGAAAGGCTGAGGGAGCTGGGCCTGTTCAGCCTCAAGAAGAGATGACTGAGAAGGGACCTCATCAATGTCTGTAAGTACCTGAAGGGAGCGTTACACGAGAATGGGGCCAGGTTGGTCTTGCTGGTGCCAAGCAACAGGACAAGTGCCAATGGGCAGAAACTGATGCACAGGAAGTTCCACCTGAACACGAGAAAGAACTTTACTGTGCAGGTGACCTTGCACTGGAACTGATTGCCCAGAGACATTGTGGAGTGTCCCTCACTGGAGATATTCAAGAAGTGTCTGGACACAATCCTGTGCAACGTGCTCTAGCATGACCCTGCTTGAGCAGAGATGTTGGACTAAATGACCCACAATCATCCTTTCCAACCCGACCTATGTTGTGACTGTCTCTTTAGAAGAACAGGCATGAAACAATGCCTATTATGACCAGACTCTGCTACTGTTGCTACCCTCAGTAGGTCTGCTTTGATTCTATGATAATATAAATATCCATACTTAAAATGTACTTCCTGTGAGTAGTTTCTCTGAACTGAATAGGGCTACCCACATAGTACAGGGCTGAGGACATACCAGTGTCTTGGTAAGTCTGAGGTTTTCAAGTGTAAACAGCTATTTGGATTTAGTAAAGCCAAATTTGAAATAAATATCAATTGAATAAAAGCAAAATAATCATCTCTAAGTATGGAATTGAGCCCTAGAGTAAGATATTCTGTTTTGCTGTGTGAGTACAAGCTTCTAAAGTAATGTGTGCCAGAAGATTATCCAGCCTTATTGAGCTGCAGATGGAAGAATTCTGAAGTTTTCCTAGCTGTTAACTTGCAGACTCTCTGGGACACCTATTCTGTGACTGTGAATGGAACACCATTTGCTCCCTGCAGATTGGTTTGATGTGATGGAAGTGCTGTAAATAGAGGTAAGCCCCATTTCTGAGATGATAACACAATGGTTATGAGTTTCTGTTACTCTCCAGACTCCTCAGGAGAAGGGTACTTGTCCTTCCGAGATGCTTGTGTTGAAATGCAATGTTTTCCTCAGGGTATCTGTATGTAGAGTGACTAAATAGTTTCAGCATTCCGGTGGTGTCGGAGACAGACCTGCGTTCTCCTTTGTTAGCAATTTCCTCTGATATTGATGAGTTTTTATGTTGCATCTCATAGCTAAAAGTCCAGACTAAAACTTTAGCCATTAATAAGCAAGGATTTCAGCAAATGCACCATGGAGCTGAGGGTCACTCCTAGACATTCTTTATTTCTAACAAGTCCAGTGAGGGCCATGCCAGGAACTGTGGAGGAACAACACAGTTATTTCTTTTTCATAGCCATTAATAGGGAGTGGCTAAGAATATGCAGCTTTTTATCCTTTGAGCTTTAATGAATCATTCAGTAATGGCTCACATACATCTGAAAATTCAAGTTGATGGCTTCCTAATTCAGAAAAGTAATTTTAAATCTCATTTAGAGCTTTTTCACTTTGTCTATCACTGGTGAATTTTAACAATTCAATGCATTCTGCATCCTGGCCACAGCACTGGAAATTAGTATTTTCTTCTAACTGTCTTATAGTGGAGACACAATCAAGGTTTCTGCTACATAATACATGCTTGGTCTTTTCTCTGAGGTAATCTGAGTTACTCTTCTACTGGAAAATTTCCATTAAATTATATGAGATGAAGCATAAATAAGTTGATTTTCAAAAGTATGCACTTAAGTTGATTTTTTTTTCAAACACATCTCATCGCACAGCTCCTGATCCTTTGAAGAAGACTGAAGGTACATTGTATCCCAGCAGTGCTGTGAAAGAAAAGGTTGTCTAGCTTTGTTTCTAGCAAAATAAACACTTTAATGCTACTGGGACTTTGTAGCACTATTAGTGAAAAAGGTTAGGGCATATGAAGCCTGAGAATTCTAAATATGAGGAGAAGATGAAAAGTAGTCCAAGTCCTAGAGGTACTATAGACTAATGCTTAATATTATATATGGTTATTCTGTCAGATTCATTACTTCTGCAATGCAAATCTAAGACTACTATAAAGAATTCGGAGTACCTCATTCATTATTTGCTTAAGCCAGATGGTACTTTTTATAATACTTCTGGTCATGTCTACTTTGTTCTGTGTAGGAAAGAACACATAACTCATCAGAGTGTGCACTTAGGATTAAACTTGGGGGAAAAAAAAAATCTTTCTTTTGGATCTGCGGCTTAATATTTGACTTGGCTATCAGTTAAACAACTAATTTTCTCTAACACTTGATTGGATAAAATTCCTTTCTCAGTCTTTTGAAAATCAGAAATTTGCATTATCCTAACTAGCTTGACATTTTCCATATGTAATTAAACTCTCCTTTGATACATGTAGAGAAAATGTCATAACTATACTTAGGATTATATGTTAACCTGTACAATTTCATTTTAAAAAATGCAGGTGTGTTATTTTAATTAAAAAATTGGTTCCACATTGCAAACTTTATATATACCAATGCTCATGCCATAGTGATTTTTTTTTTTTAAGAGGCAAGATAACAGACTGCCAGAAACATTGTTTAAAACCGAACTATTTTCAGAGCTTTGAAATTATGGTTGACTTCCAAATACAACTGTAGGGAAGAGTGTCTGTTGTACACTGTATTAACTGATACTTTGTGTTTGCAGCTGCTTGTATGTTTAAATGTACACACATATTAATACTCTCATGTAAATCCTTTCCCTTCTCCAGGACATATTTTGGAAATAAGCTTCTAAACTAACATTGGTACATTTTATGCATATTAAATTGAAAAAAAATAAAGCCATCCTTTAAACCTTCCATTCTTCATACATTTCTAAGTAAAATCATACACTGAACATTTTATTCTGCTTCAGTTATTCAGCCAAAGTTTTCTCTAACCCTTATGAAAGCTTGAAAATGAAGCAAGGAGGACACAAATACAGGTCAATGAAGGGCTAAATCTAGAGCACGTTACTATTGTTCGACCTTTTTTGTGCTGCTAAGGAAACATAGTAGCCTAAGCAAACTCCAAAAGATCACAGTGAGTGGCATATAGAACCGTGATACTACCCCAAGATTAGAAGTTTTATGTGTCTGAACTGCTGCAACACAGGTCTCGGATTTATGAACAGAAAATTCATTAGCTGTTCTGAGTCAAGTGTTAAAACCCATCTGTCTCTGTGTGTTTTGTTTTTCTCAGAACTTTTTACATCCCTGCCATTGGCACCTAGCTGGAAAGTAAAAACTGAGGAGTTGCAAGCTCTAAAAAAAGGCTCTTGTTAACCACTCTCACCCTGCTGGACAAGATAATTCACAGATGATGATGAGTTACAACCAAAATAGTGTTTTGCTCCAAACATCTGTCTGGAAACCAAGAGCAATTTTACTCCATTTTATATCATCACAGTAACCCTTGGCGGTTTGTGTGTTTTCAGTGTAAGTGAGAAACAAGATAAGCAAGAAAATAGAATCATTTTAGGAAAATATAAATTTCTAAACAAAAAACAATGTTTCTGAATAATGACTTAGGCTAAGGCCAAACTGCAACACATGCAAATAGATTGTCTGTGAACAAGCGAAGCAGTTTAATACAAAATCACTGAAAAATGGATTACTGTGATGAACAGTGATTCCTGTGCAGTATGCACAAGAGTCCGCTCTATCCCTGTCCCTGCTAGTACTTGATATTCAGAAAATACAGCCAGCTGAAAACAACTGCTACTGTAATTGACAGATATGTATAGATTTGGAAGTCTTCCTACTAACAGGTTTGCATTTGTTTAACACACAGCTGGATCATGTCAAGAACCAACCCATCAACTGATAAGCTCTGTCTTATTGCAAAGCATTCTGTTCTTTGTAATGATTTAACATAACTGGAAGTAATTCGATGATAATATATTGTATTGCAAAATGGCATGACAGTCAGATCACTTACAGTTAAAGAAAAATTTCAGGGTACTTGCACTCTTATGCTAGCAATTAGAAATATTAAATATCTTTTGCTGTCAATGTTATGCATGCATGTGTATGTGTGTGTATGGCTCATTGTAAAAGATGTATTTTCTTTCCTAGTTTGCTATGATTATGTGAAATCAATTTGGACCAGGTACTAATAAATAATCTTGTAGAAGTATAACCTTCATTTTTCATGGCAGAAAAAAGGAAGCCTCACAACTAAAATCTATACAGTGAAGATGGGTATAATTAGTGTTATTTATATTTATAATTATAATATAATTAATTTAGCTTGTAATTATTATTATGCTATGCCATTTTCAAGACATACCAATTTTTAATGTGAAAACAAGGTGTTGTAGTTTTTATTCTTTTGTGTTTTTTTTTTAATTCTGGCTATTCTGAAAAATAGCTCATGATGTAAATTAGATTTCCACAACCATTCATCTCCTGTTATTCAGACATAAGCATAAATTTAAAATAATAATTAAAAATCTAACAAAGTAGTGTTACCATGTGAGAGGAAGCAAAGGCATGCTAAGAGTGAATGAAGTATAGATAATGAATTCAGTACGACTGTCTAAAATTATTTGGGTGACAAAAGAGAGTGATTGGTAGGAGTCAGTAGTCTCAATATGACAAAGAATGTGTGTATTACTTAGGTACCTCTTCCCTAAAACTGAAAATAAGCAAGAGGTTTCAGAAGAGAAGGGGATCTAAGTAAAGATCACCATTTGCAATCAACAAGTATGGGTGCCTAGGGGAGTGTTAGCAACGCAAAGAGAAGACAAAGTTTCAAAAGTGCCTTCAGGGTTAAAAGGCAAAGTGAAAAGGCACAGTTTTGATTCAGGATCCAGTCCTGAATTGTGATTTGGGGTCTTATTCAGAGTGATACATGAAAGGAATCACAGAATCACCAAAAGGGTAAGGAAGGAAGACACCACAGTGGGTCATCTGGTCCAATATCTCTGCTCAAGCAGGGTCATGCTAGAGCACGTTGCACAGGATTGTGTCCAGACACTTCTTGAATATCTCCAGTGAGGGACACTCCACAATGTCTCTGGGCAATCAGTTCCAGTGCAAGGTCACCTGCACAATAAAAATGTTCTTTCTCGTGTTCAGGTGGAATTTCCTGTGGTCAGTTTCTGCCCACTGGCACTTGTCCTATTGCTTGGCACCAGCAAGACCAACCTGGCCCCATTCTCTTGTAACGCTCCCTTCAGGTACTTACAGACGTTGATGAGGTCCCATCTCTGTCATCTCTTCTTGAGGCTGAACAGGCCCAGCTCCCTCAGCCTTTCCTTGCAGGAGAGATGCTCCAGTCCCCTGATCATCTTTGTAGCCCTCTGCTGGACCCACTCCAGGAGCTCCATGTCTCTGTTGTACTGGGAAGCCCAGGACTGGACACAGCACTTCAGATGAAGCCTCATTAGGTCTGAGTAGAGGGGCAGGGTTACTTGCTTTGACCTGCTGGCAATCCCCTTCTTATTGCACTTTCTAAGGCTATCAGCTATCAGAAAAGTGTGCTGAAAGAAATCTCGTATCAGTCATGTCCAGTGGCACATAATGAATGGGACTGCTCTTTTTATGTCATAGAAACTCTCACAGGAGTACTATATTGAATTGTTTTCTTTCCTGGAATGTATCAATTATGCTGGTGGGTTCTGTGCTCAAATCTGCCTTCATAACAAATACGTGTGAACATCAACACAGACTGAATACACACTTATAAAGCCAATAATGTTCTTTGACTGACTAATTGCGCATAGTGAATACGATGAATTCTTGTGACTGTATCGTTAAAAAGTCTCTTGACTATCTAATTTAATAAGTAAACATGTAAATTAGTCTACTTGGGAAAAAGATATCTGTTTGGCCTTTTTTCATTTCCTATTGAAGGTACTTGAAGAAAATTAAGAAAATTGCTAAAGGAAGGTTTATTTTTATCAGGAATACAGGATTTGTATGTTTCCTAGACTTTCAGTCCTGGAACCTCATGGTAGGCAGAGAAATCCTCTCTCTCTCTTAGTGTTATGTAGATCACCCTTTTTGCTAATGCAGTCCTTTTCTAATAGATTTTTTTGGCTGTAATTAGTTAAATACCACCACTAAGACAGTGGTCAGCTGTGGTATTCTTATCTTCTCAGACACTGCAAAGCAGCAGATGGGAGGAAATTTCAGTATAGCTCTCTTTTGTGTGCTTGACAGAGCCTGGAGTGAGAAATCTTCCATGTGAAAGAGGGGATCTCTTCCTGCTCAGTTCAAAGGTCCACTAAGCCTCCATATATGGAAAGGTCCAGTATAAATAGTAAAAAGTGACAAAAGAAAACAAAAAAGTCACTCTAAGGACTTCAGGTAGAACTGAGAATAGCCTAATTTTACCTATTTTTTCTGTTGCTTTGTGGTATTTGTTTTTTTAGGAGGTTTTGTTTGGGTTTTTTGGTTTGGTTTGTGGGTTTTTTTGTTGTTTTTTGTTAATCTACGTTGTAATATAGCTCATAATTTTCTTGGGTGCTATTGAATGCCTAAGCTTTCAGTGGTTTTGGTTCTCTTCCTACTGAAGAACTCTGAGTCTGAAGCAGGAATCTTTGTTTATGCCATAAGAGCATGCCTTGCACTGCTGGATTTCACAATACTGTTAATGCAGTCCCTAATGCCAGTCACATCTTCTTGTATTATAGCTGAGTTCTCTTTTGTCTTGATGATGGCTCTTGACTTTACAGCATCAGTAAATTTCAAGAGCATACTCTAGTTTTGGTGACAAGTAAATTAATGAAGACTTTAAAAAGTTCTCTCTTGATAGCTGAATGGAACTTTTCTTAGAAGGTTGATAGATTGCAATATGTTCTATATGTACCATTTACTCTACCTGAAGGGAAAAAGGGAAGAAGTGAATGCTTGGGATGACTGAATATATTGTATCTACTCTCCCGTTGCATACACGGCTCATCTGAGATGATTTTAAATACACAGTATTGTGCTGGCCCCTGAACCTGATTCTTGATCTACAGAATTTCATGCACTACCACAGGAGCTGATCTCAGGGTATTGCATGTACTATGCCCTTTTGGAAGAATGCAGTTTTTCAAAGGAGGATAAGTTGTTTTGTGAAAGGCTCACAGAATAATGATTTTTACTGTACAAATGATCTCTTGGAGTGCTACAGAAATCTGTAAAACAGTTCCTGTCATACATGTGTCAAGTTTTACTTACTTGGGTTTTTCTTTATCAGATGTGTGTTTATATCCCTCAAAATATATAGAAATTTCTCATTAAATCTTCAAGGGACAGTGTTAGCTGGCCCAGCTTTTGACCTTCACAGTACTGTTGAATGTGGATGTGGTTTTGAGGGGGTAGGTGAAGAATTTAGGTTTATGACTCCCGTGAGTATTAGTGATTCATTAAACATTTTGTGCATTATGTCCCATTCAAACCATGTGGAGCCAACTCTGAGATATTTTGATTTTGTTCCCCTTACATTTTATAGAGCCTGTGTCTGATTTGTGATATGCAGATCATGGCTTCTAAGTGTCTCTTTTGGTGTAGAGCTTTCTCCCTGGTTATCTATTTGGGAGCTTTATTTGGGCATTCCATCTGACACAGTAACCTCTTTTTAGTGGAGTTAAAAATAGTCATGAGAGGAGTACCTCTACACAGCAGGAGAAGAGGATGGTAAATTAGTAACCCTGTCCTGCAGGGTTAGGACAAACCTAAGCATAAATAGGGAAAGCTGCTATTCCTATTCTATTTGTATTCAGAAATAGATACATCAGAACATTTCCTTATAGAATTCCTTTTCATTTTTGATCCATTGTTATGACCGTGGTAGAACAGTTTCTGGTCCTCAGTGTAATCTTGGCTAGCAGTGAATTTTCTAGGTGCCAGAGAATTTTTTCCAGAGAATTCTGACACGAATAAGAGCTAGCCCTCAGCTGCTTAATTTATTCAAGTACCAGTGAGATGCAAATAGCTCCCTGCAGCCCCACCCGGCCTTGATTCTGAGCTTTCTTGGGCAGGGGAGACTGCGAGAAGCAATGCATTGAGCTGCAGCCTGGTATTGAATATCCAGTACCAAGAGAATTGGAAACAAATGATTTATCATTAAAAAAATAAAAAAATAATCCCCTTTTCTTTTTGGTTTTATTTCAGCTATGTATCAGTGGGGCCAACTGAATGTCTGCCTTTTTCTCCTTGGTATTCTGTGTCCCAAAACATTCTCACTTGCATCCATGGTACAACACCACCATTCCCCGAGTATAGTATAGTGACCTACACTAGTGAAGAGAGACCCAAGCTTTCAGCATTTTTTCTTATATGAACAAAATTAATTACATTCATCACAATAAGTGAAATACTTTAGGAGAACAACATTTTTAGATTGGGCTCAAGACAAAAGATAGGTTTGATTACTCCCTGAAAGCTAGGTCTAAATCTGTAAAGCACCTGGGTACTAGCAATTAAATACATATTTAAATTACTACTCATTCAGATTAGCAAGTAGATTTCCTTACAAATTAAAACCTGTCAGTTAAAAAAAAAAACAAATAACAATTTAGTGTACATATCTTGGTACTCTGTCATGAGGTCTTATGGATGAGAAGGAGGATAACCAGTAAAAGAAAGTCAAGCAAAATGTAGCTTTAATAATCCTATTAGCTCTTACATATGTCAAATTTTACAAAAACCCTTACTCTTGTAGAGTTACAGCTCTCTTTCTGACATGAGACAGTAGCTTGTTCTAACTGAAAACAGCCTGGCATATCCATGCCAGTTAGTAACATGCAGAGAGTCAAGACAAGTAAAAAGTCAAATGTATTAAACTTATATAGCTTTGAACACCTACACATTAGACACTAAAGCTGAATTAGTCATCAAATTCTCAACTGCAGAAAGGAGAGCAGTGGGTACATTTAGAACACAGTTCATCTGGACTATTTTAGGTGTTTAGCTTAGGATAAAATTAATTGTTCCTTAAATATCTCTATATCTTCTCACTGACTATGAAATGAAATGAATCATACTCATCATGCCTGCTTATTTGAAGTTCATTACAGCTTTCTTGGTTTACATACAGTTTAAAACTCCTTCACTCTGCCACTGCATGATAAAAATTATGACCTGAATCACCAACTCACTGAAATAATTTCTCAGTCCTGATAAAATAAGGTATCAGTGATGTAGGATAGAGGTTTAAACTCGTTCTCTAATAGTCCCAACATTTCCTTTTACTTTCTTCCCTATATTTTATAGTCCTCAGTGAATATTCAGTGAATAACTAACAATTATGATTAACATAACAGTTTGCTTCTCAAAACAAACAAACAAAAAAAATTACAAAGGAGCATTGAAGCATTATACTTATTACTATTATTAAAGTCCAGATGCAAGATATGCATAGAATCATAGAATGGTTTGGGTTGGAAGGACATCTTGAAGACTTCTAGTTCCAACTCCCCTGCTGTGAGAAGGGACACCCGCAAATAGACCAGGTTGCTCAGAACCCCATCCAAGCTGTCCTTGAACACCTGCAGGGATGGGGCACCCACAGGTTCCCTGGGCAACCTGTTCCATTGCTTCACCACCCTCACAGTAAAGATT
Source organism: Myiotriccus ornatus (assembly GCA_036023395.1). Lineage (NCBI taxonomy): Eukaryota > Metazoa > Chordata > Aves > Passeriformes > Tyrannidae > Myiotriccus > Myiotriccus ornatus. The sequence continues at coordinate 36,228,832 of JAYRBT010000042.1, forward strand.
TTTTTTCTAATATTTAATCTAAACCTACCATCTTTCAAACTGAATGCATTTTCTCTTGCCCTGTCACTACACAGTCTTGTAAATAGTCTTACCCCATCTTTCCTGTAAGTTCCCTTCAGGTACTTCAGGCAGCATTTACATCACCCTAAAGCCTTCACTTTTCAAGGCTGAATATATTGGATGTAGTATTTTTGGAGGTGAAAATGCAGTACCAAGTATCTATTGCCAGCCTCTTGAATGAGCTACAAGAAAGCTGCCGTTGGGAAAGACGCAATTTCTGTCCTATTGCCCAGAGTAAATGCTATCATGATAATGTTTACTGTGAGAGAGGAACAAGTTATTTTACCTCACACCAAAGGAGATATGACCTGGCATGATGGTTTGGCTTTCTACAGCTAAGAAGAATATTCAGTCTAAAAAACACACTGCCAGGCTATTTATGTACAGAGGGATAGTTCTTCAGGCACTGCAATGGTGTGAAAGATCACTAGATAGAAGACTGGGGGTTGATTTGTTTATACTATGGACAAAGGTCTTTGAAGGTGTGCTTTGCAACATTACAAAGTCAAAATGTCATTCAGCCTTGGATCAGAGAAATTCAAATACTTTTTTTGATAGTTGCACTGGGCTACATTTTACTCTTGGAAACTCTGTGTGTTTAGTTATGGTTGACTTCTGTGCCTAAGGCAAAAATAGCCAATTCATGGCTATGGAGTTGCATATGGCACTTAAGCAGATGAAATATGGTTTCTGTGCTGGAACCATATCATGCAACTGCAGCTTTCTGTACTGACATGAAATCTGCTGCATACACTACAGCACAGGCTGGAGGAGGAAGCAAGCAGCAAGATAGCTCCAGAAGTCACTGTTAGCTCCCAAGGTTTCCCAGGACCATCTGTATACTCAGTTCATGTCCACACTACCTGCGGTAGTTCCCCACTACTTATCAGAATCAGCTGTGATCCTTCCTCAGATCCTCTTTTCCCCTCAGAATACTAAAAACAGAAGGTGCTGCATAAAAGAACTAGGGTGTGGAGTGACATTTGAATCTGATTAAACTAGGATAGCTTCTGTAAGCATTTTTAAAAGGTAATTTCCTAAAGAGATGCCATGAAAATAATAGAATGTGGAAATAGAAAACATTTGTTTAAAAGCTGGAACAAGTTAGAAATGTTTTCACTTTTCCAGTTTTCTTATCAGAAAAAAAAAATAATTATTTCTTCTGTTCCAATTACAAATATCTGTGAAAGACATACAAGTATAAATGAGCCAAATAAGTAGCTAGAATCTGATTCCAACAACTTTTATCATTCTGGTTTCTTACACTTATCATTTTTAATACATGATGATAATTAGTGTTTCTGTTGATCATCAGCTTACTAAACAACAGACACATCTTTTTTTTACAAAACTAGAGAGCAGAAGATAATGAGGGTAATACCTTTAAAAGTGTATCTGTGTTCAAAATAGAGATAAGCTTACCTTTGGGCCTTTAAGTCAATAGGTTTTCTAATGTAAGAAATATTTCTGTTTATTTAATTCTTACAAATGCAGGAGTGTATGAACTGCCCATCCAAGCTTCTTTCAGAGAGATTCAAAGGCAAGGTAGTCAGCCTTTCACTTCTTTATACTGAATACACTTTCTTATCCATCCAGATTTAGTAAAATAAAAAATATTCTACTCATCTATTTCATCTCTGGATATCACTGCGTACTTGCTGTGCAGTGTTGCTGAGAAGATGTTAAATTCTAGTTCCAGGGTTTTAATTGCCTGAGAGTCTGTAGATTCTTACCGTCCAATGAAGATCCTGTGGACTTGCCTAAATTTTACCAGTATGATTCACAATGTCACTGAAATACTTCTGTTACACTTGCATTCCCCTTATTTATATGATATTCCAAAACATTTTAAAAGTATGTTGGGTTTTTTTTAACTTCAATTTGCTGAACAGTCCCAAATGGAGATGAAAATGAGGACAAAAATAGAAGATCACGCAGAACAAAAAGCTTCATTTTTCAGGTCAGAAAGTCCAGTCCTCCTAAAGCTGGTATTATCCCATTTCTAAGCTAGTTCACATGCAAAAGTACCAACAGGTAATTTTCTTGGGTACTATCTGAAGTCTCATATTTTAATCTTGACTGTAAATTTTTATGGGCATTTAACCTGTGCCATGAATGTGACATTTAAATCAGCAGAGGTTTCTTATTTTGATCCCCTTCTTGTACTGCTTTTACAAGAAGTACCTTAAAGCATTAGTGTCACACATTCCTCATGTGAGAGGGAGATTGGCAAATTTATGAGGACATATACACTCGCAGTCAGCAATTGATTGTGATTAGAATGGTTGAAGTATGTTCACACAGATGTGGAATTCAGCCTGTGTAGCTGAACTGCTCTACCAGATACTTCATTTTAAAGCTGTTATTATACATTTTTATTTCAGAGCATTTGATATACAGCAGCAAATTTACTGTGTGTGTTTGTTTCGTAAATCTTACTCATGTAACAACTCCATGTGTAGTTCCATGTAATATAGCAAGGAGTTAAAACCAGGAAAAAGTACCTCACTCTTCTTTATAATTTTCTTATTTCCAAATATCTTCAAGCATTTTATAAACATAAAACAACAGTGAGAAAATTGCTTTAAGGCTGACAGGTTTTAACCATTCTACAGGCAGATAAATGCAGACACAGGGAAACTCCATAAGTTTTGTTAGCAGCAGAGAAGACATGGCAGCTCATATTTCAATGCAGTCTAGCAAGTTGAGAGTACATCTCTTCTCTGGCATGCCAGAGAAGTCTATGAAAAAGCCAAGAAAGCCTCAGTATTTTTTTTTTCAAGTCTATGGCTGCTAGTTAAGCCACATTAACACCCTCTCCCATATGTGTATAACCATACGTGTAACAGCTGCTCTCCAAAACCTATCTAAACAGCTCCGTAGAAGGATACACAGGGGAGGATTTGGAACAGGCCAGTGTCACATAGCAGATCAAGTTCTACTATACAGTGAGCTTATGCTTTGCTTTCTACACAGATTCACAGATTTTAAACTAGCAGGTGCCACTGCGATAATCTGGCCTGATTTTTTACTCAGACGTTTCAGCTCATCAATAGGCATTTTAGGGCTGGAGTAATGATCTAAACTGGAACTGGAATCCTCCTAAACCATCTGTGTCAGAGACTGCTGGACCAGAACATAACACTTAGAGATCTGCTGAATGCACAGGCATGTCATCCCACAGTATGATACCCTGAAGGACCATATGGAATGGAATATCCACTGATTTTTTTTCTTTTTTTTTTTTTTTTTCTTTGCTTTGTTTTGTTTTGTTCTAATATGTTCTCTCAACTCCACTTGGCACTGTGGCTACTGAGTGCTCCACAAGGAGAAATCTTTGAACTGGAGTCAAGAAGCTTAAGGTAAGATTCATTGTACATGTCTAGATCTGGGATGGTCACCTAAACACCCCTTATAATCAATGAAAAGACATAAGCACTTTCATGATGTGATTGATTACAGCATGAAGCTGATGTCTGAAATATGTCAGATGAATCACTGCTTTTTTCTCTTCCCTGACTATAAAAGGAACATGAGTCACCTAGATTCAGACATCTACATTAGAGACTTTCGGCTAGATGGGTTGAATCCCACCCTGAGCTTCTTCTGAGGCTGTCAGATCCCTTTCTGAAAAAATTAATACCTGAAGATGAGCAGATCTGCCACCTTCCATGTATTTAGAGCACTGGAACCTATCCCTGAGCATAGTCTACAGACATGGGCAGTTGTCTTTTGGTCTTAGCGAAGAAGATGATTGACAGGTCAAAGTAAAAAATTTGAAAAGCCTGTTCTGCCAATAGTACTGTGGCAGGGACACAACAGCCTGCATTTTATTTCTGAAGACTGGCACATGTTCACACTCACGCACTGTCAGAAAGAAGGAGCACACAAAAGTGTTTCTGTATATGACAAACAGAAAAGACCTGAATTCATACAGAAAAAGCATCCTAATTTGCTTGACCTAAATGAAAGATTTTTTTTTTAAATTAACTGCACGCAATGGAACTCCTAAGAAAAGGTGTCTTCAACAAAAATTTTCTCTTACCATAAATTGCTATCTATAGAAACTAAACATATATTCATGATAATGCCTCTGTGGAATTCACTAAAATTTTTTGCACCTATCACAACAGTCTGATTAGTGGAAATATTTTCCAATATCGTAAGCATTTTAGCACTGACTTTGCTGGTTTACCTCCCATTTGTTTCCATTCCTGTGTATTGTCACAAATTTATAGCATCTGAATGACTGTAAATTTTTCAGCACTGGGAAATATGAGTTTGCTTTTAGGACATTTATTAATTTTCTGCCATCTTTTTCATTTCCTATATTTTATTTGACATATTAGATTATTTATGAACTGCTTCTTATTGACATTTACTTTAATCTTGTTTATTTCTCTGTTTTGCTTTAATTTAGGAAAAAGCTCAGCTGCCCATGTCTAAAGGGTACCTATGACAAATCCTTAAGAACATACATCAGCACCAAGATAGCTGCTTTTCAGACACCGAGTAATTTACTCAGTAATAGAGTAAATGGATCACAGCAAATAATCTAGTCAATAGGTTACATTCTCTTTTTCCTCACATTTATTGAACAAATAACATGTCAAAACCATAATATCCTGCAGACTGATAGGTTTGAAAATCTGAGCAGTGCTGCTTGACCAATAGTAGTCATGTGACATTATTCCTGTTCTTTTACTTAATAAGCCAACTCACTTTTCCATAAACCTGCATTTCCCCTCTTGCCTCCAATGTGCAGGGAACAAGGCTGCACTGTAATTTGGATGGATGGCTGCAGCACAGTTTGCTGCAGTTGATACCTTTAGCTCTACACATGCTCATTCAATAACTGAGGTGGTTCTTTTATATAAGCACAATGTAGCACAGAGGCTTCTAAGTGCAAAGCTGGGGTTTGATTTCAATGATTCTACACAGATGCTACTCTGAAAATTTTTTTCCATGTACTTTTCTGGAAATGAAATGGAGTCTTTGTGGAGAAACAGTGCAATATAGAAGGAAAATAGATAAAGTAAATCATCTTATTGTTTAAAAAAAAATCATCACAGACAACTTTTGCACAATTGGCATCATCCCAGTATGGATCTTGTTGTTCTGTAATTGAATTCACTTCTTCAAAAACCCCAAATATCTGTTCTACAAAAAAACTAAAACTCCAGTGCCACGGTCCGATTGGGTGAAAGGAACGCGACAGCACACAGGGGTTCAAGCGAAGTAGCAGGCTCAATGCTATCACACTTTATTGTAGTACAACACTGGTTTATATAGGGCTGGGTAAGAGGGTACTGGAAAAAGGGGAGGAGCATGGGATTGACAAGGGGTTTAACCAGTGGGGGAGAACAAGAGGGAACATGACATCAACAGAAACCAATCACAGGACTATCTGCATTGTAGCAAATCTTGGCCAATCAGGAAAAAGGGGTAATTGTGAGGGAGCAAACATGTCCAAACACGTAAAATTTCAATAAAACTGGGGTACAGAGTCTTCTTAACCATGCATTAACAATTCATGAATTATATGTTAATAAAGTCCATCTCCAGTGCTGTCAGCAACTGTAAAGTCATGAGGGGTCTGTGTTTTCTGGGGTTTCCTCAGCACCGCCTGTACACCTCTCACCATCTTCTGAACTCTTCTCACTCCTTGTCCTCCACCGCCGCACTCCAGATTTGTAAGGATTAAAATACAGTCATCATCCTATTCTCTCTGTTAATTGATAAAGATGTCTTAAAGGTGTCATGGAGCTGCTTCGCAAAGATGTGCTTTTAAATTAAAATCAAAGGGCCTGCTTATGAAAGGGCTGATGTTTTCTGTCTGACCTCCAGTTGGGTACAACGAGAAAGAGCTGCACATGATGTGAGAGTTTTGATGTTCCATGTTTCAGTGCTGCATGCTGTAGATTTTACTAACAGAGAGACTGTGGTCATGATAGTTGAAAACGTTACTGAGTGTGGTCTTGTGCTTGTAAAAGGAAGGGAAGGAGTTGTGAGATTTATCTAATTCAGTGTGCATCTGGCGGAATAAGCTTCGTCACTGATGGACTGACAAAACTGTAGGTACTTCAGTTAAAAACTGTTCAAAGACAAAAGGAGTGAATATGTGTTGTTGGTGTTTTACAGCACAGATCAAAGAAGGCATATGTTTCACAGCTCTCAGTCTGAACTCTGGTGAACTCTGCAATTCTACATTCATGTAGACAAAGTTTTTTGCCATTTAATTCCTAGATTCCCACTTTTTAAATTTAGTCTTTATTTTCTGAAAAGTAAAGAAAGAAAAAATAGTAAAAAAATCCGATTTTTACTTTCTCACAAGTTACTGATACTTTCTAAATTCTGGTTTTGATATTTGTTTCGTTGGGGATGGTGGTGTGGCCAAACAACAGCTGCTCTCTGATATTATCAGGTTACCAAAGGAATTCACAGACCTAGTGTCAACAGACTTGAATGATTGTGTAGGGAACATAGTAACTTGAAATATATCCCAGAATATGCTGAGTTGGAAGAGATCCACATGGATCATCAAGTCTAACTCTTAGCCCTGCATAGGACCCAAGAGTCACACCACGTGCCTGAGAGTATCATCAAAACACTTCATAAACTCTGTCAGGCTTGGCGCTGTGACCACTTCCCTCTTCCAGTGGGGACCCTCTTCCAGTGCCCAACCACCCTCTGGGTGCAGAACCTCTTTCTAATATCCAACCTAAACCTCCCCTGACACAACTCCAGGCCATTCCCTCAGGTCCTGTCACTAGCCACTACAGAGAAGAGATCAGTGTCTGCCCCTCCTCTTCCTCTCACGAGGAAGTTGTAACTGCAGTGAGGTCTCCCCTCAGTCTCCTCCAGGCTGAACACACCAAGTGCCCTCAGCCACTCCTCATATGGCTTCCCCTCAAGGCCCTTTATCATCTTTATTGCCCTCCTTTCGATGCTTTCTAATAGCTTAATATGATACATGTAACATTATTACATCTTTCCTCTTCTTAGAACCTTACAAATGCTTTTGAAGTATGAATATTGATTTGATCTCCACTTCTCATGTTCTCATGCAAAGGTTGCAGCATCCATCATTTTATGAAGTGTAAATGGAAAGCTTTCGCTTTATTTATATGACATCATTGGTCCTATCAAAGTCACCAAATTTCATTGTAAGCCAGTGAGTACAGTATTTTTGAATATATAGAAAAATCAGCCTTTAAACCAAGAGTATTTGCTAATGTAAGTGGCTTTGCCAAAATTTCAACTGGTCTGTATCCAGCTGACTCACCTGTCTGGGCAGATATATCCTAGTAATGATTATCAATTTCCATGCTGTAAAGTTGTGGACACCTATCTATGGTAATTAAGCTCAAGTTGTTCACAGCATTATCTACAGCTACTGAAAATATAGAGGCGTATCATGAGAAATAGCGTTGCGTTCTGAGCCTGCACAACCTAAGAGAGAAGATTTTGCACTCATGAACAATTCCTTAATACTGAAGTCTTTATTATCCTTTGAATATGTTCCATGTTTAGATCCACAGAACCCTTTCCTGAAATGAGGGCTATAGAAATGTCATCACCTTTGTGCTTGGAGTGAGTATAACTGTCATTGCTCGTTCACATGGTGAAAGCTTAAATTAGCTTTATGCAACATCTGTAGTGGAAGCACAAATATGGGATATAGATCTACGGTAATACTGACTTATAAAATCATATAAAAATATAGAAATTATGGTAAAAGTAATTGAATAATATAGACAATTGATAAAATCTGGTTAAATATCTTATTCAGTTAACTTTGCTCTTTCTACCTTAGTCTCATTTAGAATATTTTTTATATTCTATTCCAGGATTGCTATTATTTGCTGTCTAATTATTTACTTCTTTATAACTTGCAAGAAACTCCAGAGTTGTTAAAAGCTGTTCACTGAATAATTCACCACTTTTTATGAATATCAATTTATTCAAAGAATCATATAATTTCTTATTAAATCACTTAGGTAATGACTTTCTTTTCATTTATTACCACTTTTCATCAGACTACAGCAGCATCTTGCTGGATAAAGTAAATTTCTTCAAGAAATATCCCCAATTAGTTTGTAGAAAAGTAAAAAATACATGCCAGTTTTCAGAGAGTAAGCTTAACATAAATGAAACTTGAAGCAAAGTTCTTAACATCTCTGCTTTATTTTCTACCCAGGCATATCTTTTTTTATTCCTTCTATCAGAAAGAATCTGAAAAACATATGTAAGTTATGTATATATCCTCAGGTTTTTCTAACAGTAGGGAAAGTGAATTTTCCACAGCCTCCAGCAGAGGGAAATTGAAAATGGAAAGCAAATTGTGCAGGAGTTGGACCATCAAATATTTTACTTATTTGACACCAGAGTAGCTCTATGATCCTTGCACCTCATCTGGAGGGTTGAGTGCTACCCAAAGACTGAAGGGATGTGGCCATTAGAATTTGCTTGGAGAAAACCATCTTTTTAAGGATTCACTGATGTTACTCAAAGCAAGTGAATTATGGGAAAGGAGAGGATCAAACTTAGATCTCTGCATTAACATCAGTAGTCATATTCAAAATTAGAATTAAAGTTTCTTATATTTTTTTGTATGCATCTTTCCCTGTTTTTGCTAAAGAGTAGACTCCAAATCTTGAGTGAGGCATGAACACATGCCTGTATAAGTAAAAATGCCTAGGAATGAAATTCAGAACTAACCAACATAATGAGTGGCACCTTAAACCAGCATGTACAGAGCCAAGGAACCTGACTGAAGGTAGCTGGCTGGAAATACTGAGCAAAAGCAGTGAGTTGAAGTTGTCCCTGTTTTCAGACCTCGGAGAGGAACTGCAATGGATTTTGGATACTTGTAGACACTGTTTGCTCCCCGGCTGAGTGAGAAATCACTTTTGTCTTTTAACCATGGTCAGGAAAAACATTTGAGCAGAGAGCCAGGGCCAGTTTCAATGTATGAATAAAGCAAAGCTTGTGTGTTTTCCCATGCCATCAGCAAGTGCCCTAAGTCTTGCTGTGCAGGGCAGGGGTCAGGGATGGGCCTTACTGCACCTTCCATTGCAGCTCTTGTGCTGCGGTGCAGAAAAGTGGCCTAGCTCTTTTATAGCCCAAGAAAGTAAAAAAATCAAGAGGATGATTAATGTGCATCTGTTGGTTAAGGTGTGTTAATGGAAGGTACAGTTCTGGGTTCAGGCTCTTCAAGAAGTGTTTATGTATTTTACACTGATTTACCATGTTCAGACAGTAATTTAGAAATACTTTTGGCCAATGAAGCCAAAACACATGTCTTCCAGCTCCCAACCAAATGTCCTACTTCCCAAAATAAGTATGATCTGAGTTTTGCATTCAGGGTAGGACAATGCATCTAAAGCAGGACACTACAGTCAGCTGATTTGTTTTCCCCACTCAGTGCAGCTTCATTCACTGCAGATTCCTCATCCCCCTCTCCTGAAGCATTCTGTGAATGGTAAAATTGGAATAGACTTGTCATTGGGACAATCTCTTGAAAGGGTGGGATTGGCCCCTAAGCATGCCAGGGCTTTGTTTTCCCTTTTGCAGATGAAACAAGCAGCAGTCAAGTGAGTTTTTTGGATCACATTATCTTTTTACATTGGCACCTTAATTACCCATGAAGAAGTTCAAGTTTAGCAAAGCTCAGCTTTAGCCCAGCTCTGGACCTGATTCTTGAAGGTACATTTGTGCCTAAATACAATGCCCTGGTTTTTAAAAAAAAAAATGAAGAGGTTTTGGTTAACAGTGGCTAACTGGGTTTTGAGATAGGTTGTATACAAGTCTAAGTAGAGGAGATTTGAATTTAATAGTACTTTAAGTAAAACAATCTGCGAAAGCTGAGATTCCATGGACAAACCCATCCATATTAAATATTTCCCCTGCCAACTTAGTAAATATTCATCCAAGTAAATAGCTTGGAAAAATTATTTGGCCCATGAGGAGCTGTCATGTTAAATTTGTATTCTAGATTCAGAGTCAGAAACTGTGAAATAGAGAGTTTCTGTTCCTTTTTAAGGGCAAATCTAATGTATTCAGGAGTCGGTGAAGTGCCAGAATAATAAACCAGTTGTCAAAGAAATAATATTACCTATTTAGATTGGTAATGTGCAGGTTGTTTGTCTTAATCTAAAATTCCTAACTGCACCTGCCCATTAATTGAGGACATGGAACATGTACAAGTTAAAATGAAATGAAACTGCTGTTTATGAAACATTTACACAAACTTATGCTACTGTTAAAGGTGGAGCTGAATGTATGATTGATTTTTTTTTTTTGGTCAGTGAATTAAAAGAATGGAAAAACACAATCCATATAGATCAATAAGGTACTGATCCTTGCTATCCCACTCCATTCTTGCCTCACTAGAGAGAGTAAAAAGGGAGGCTTTGGCTCTCTGCTGTCTTAGGACAATGATTTTGGAAGCCTGACTAAAATGAATACACTATTTAAAAGAAATAGTAATATCATCAGAAGTAGAGGTTATTAAAATTTGAAAATGATCCACAGTATGTTGATAACTAGTTTCCAGAGCAGGACAAATAGGAAGAAGAGGGAACCACCTATTGCTCCTGCTGTTCATGCTCCACTTGAGGCAAAATCTGATCACAGATTTGTGTTGGGAACAAATTCTTTTATAAAAAAGAAAAAAGTGGTGTAATGAAAACTGAAAGTTACCAGGTATCTCCAACAGAAAGCAAATCTGATATTAATGGAAAGTGAGTCAGGCATGCTGTGACAAGGTCCTTACAGAGCTGCCATAACGCAGCACAGGATACGCTGATCCTGTAGTCCACAAGTTTGGTTCACAATTTGGGCCAAACTCTGATTTCCTCCTATTTCCTGGGTTGTCAGAATCTTAGCATACATGACAGCTAGGAGCTATTATCCTTTCATTTTTGAAGAAATAAGATGTGACAGTTCCTTTTATCACATTGATTATATTTTTCTCCTTTACTGTAACAAGAGGAAGTGCTTTTACTTTCAGACCTGATGGTGGTGTCAAAATAATCTTGGATGTTTTAGTTAATTTAAAGAGAAAAAGGTATAAAGATGAATGCATAATATCACTGGGAAAGTAAAAGTTTTTTAAAAACTTTGGATACATCCTTCATTAAATATTACAGAAAAACTCTTTCAAGCTATGAAAAAAATTATACAGAATCATATTGCAGATTCTCATAATGTATGGTACTCAGCTGAATACCTGTATCTAATTTTAGAATTATTTGAATCACCAGAAAAATCCTTTGCTAACATTCATTTAAGTTTTAATAGAGTTTTTATTAAAACAGATCTGCAAATTCTGTAATTTTATAAGAAGCTTAAATCAAGGCCAGTGTGGGAGAGGGAAAATATTACGTTGCTCTGGGATATATGCTACTTTGGGAGATGATTAGTTCTCTGGTGATATCTTATTCTAGTCTCACTGCATATACTCAGCTACTGCATTTCATCCCCTGAGGACGCCAAAATTACTCATTCACATCCTTCCAGTGTCCTCTGTAATCTGGTATCGGCCGCCAACAGTAACTAATGTTAGTTATTGCATTGAAGCGTATATGTTGCCATAATCAGCCTATCTAGGTATTCATCAGAAACTTGTCTGATCACATCTTCTAGTTAACAAGGATCTGTAATATCAAGACTGCTAATTGCTGTTACCTGTAGAAGCTAACTCCCTGCCAGATGCTATCAGATACCAAAATGACCAGGTTCAAACAGTAATCTCTTGAAACTGACTGTCAAAATTCTTCTGATTTATTTTTAAATAAAGGAAATATATTAACCTCTCTTAATAAGTAGTATATACTTCATAGAACTACTATACTTCTGTATCCTCAAAGGAAAAAAACCCACCATGGTCCATAGTACCATTCAGTAAAAACCCTAGCTACTGCATGGATGTATATTTAAATAAAACATTCTTTGTGGGAAAATTTGGAAAGTTCTGTTCTGCTCTTTACAACAATTAATACATTGAATTCTTATTCTATATGACTCCCACCTGTTGTCCACTGTTTGCTGCTGGTACTCAGGAGGTGTCACACCATCTAGAGGTGCCCTTTGACAGAGATGCTTCCAATATTGTCAGAAGTACCAACGGATTTCAGTTTATTCCTTTGCAAAAATATACTGATTTCAGCTTTCATTAGTAAATGGGTACAAATACTCTCTACTATAGTTCAAATCACTGCTGCCACTGACCACAGACGACTCATAAACTGATGAGGAGTGGCTGAAGTAGCTAGGTTGTTTAGTCTGCAGAAAAGGAGGCTCTGGGAGAACTTACCATTCTCTACAACTACATCAAAGGAGGTTGGAACCAGGCGAAGGTAAGGCTCTTCTCCCAAGTATCAAGCCGTATGACAAGGAATTTGCCCCAATTTGCACTACAGGAGGTTAAGATTAGATATTAGTAAAAATTTCTTCACAAAAGGGTTGGTCAGGCATTTGAATGGACTGCCCAGGGAAGTGTCTGAGTCACCAACCTTGTAGTTATTTAAAATATGTGTAGATGTGGCACTTGGGAACATGGTTTAGTAGTGGACTCGGCTGTGCTAGGTTAACAGTTTGACTCAAGAATCTTGGGACTTTCTCAACTTAAAAAATTCTGATTCTATGTTATAGGCACTTTAGAAAACCTAGGTTAAAGTATAAATATATATGCATGTATTGTCTTTTTAACTATGAAGAATTTCATCTGTCATCATGTTTCTTAATTATTCCAATATTTTGTGAAATCAACATGAATTCAGTAGTATTCATTTATCTTGGTCATTCATTAGTGACCATGAGTATGATCATGCATGTAAGGTCACATCTAAGTCATCATTCGCAAAGCTATTCATGAACTATGAATCATAATTTAGGAATGAAAGACCAAGATTTTATCAATACTTTCTTAGTCAGTTTGAATCCTAAAGGCAAAGCCAAAGTCACATATTATTGCATGCCTTCCTCAATTTTTCACAGAAACACAGAGTGGGTAAGGTTGGAAGGACCACATCTTGTCCAACCTCCCCGCTCAAGCAGGGTCATTCTAGAGCACATGGCACAGGATTGTGTCCAGATAGTTCTTGAGTACCTCTGGTGAGGGAGACTCCACAGCCTCTCCAGGCGATTGATTCCAGCATGTGGTCACTCACACAGTAAGATTCTTCCTCATATTCAGGTGGAACTCCAGGAACTCCATGTCTCTCTTGTACTGAGGAGCCCAGGACTGGACACGGTACTCCAGATGTGGCCTCATTAGGGCTGAGTAGAGGGGCAGGAACACTTCCTTTGACCTGCTGGCAGTGCTTTTCCTAATGCATCCCAGGATACCACTGGCATTGGCCACAAGGATACACTGCTAGCTCATGGACAGCTTGTTGTCTACCAGATCCTTCTCTGCGGAGCTGCTTCCCAGCAGATCGTTCTCCAGCCTGTACTGGTACATGGGGTTATTCTTCCCCAAGGGCAGGTTGTTGAGCTTCAGAAGGTTTTTCTATGCCCATCTCTCCAAACTGTTGAGGTCCTTCTGAAAGGCTGCACGGCACTCTGGGGTATAAGCTATCCTCCCAGGTTTGTATCATCACCAAGCTTACTGAACTATTTATCATTTGTTAGGATCTTGAAAAATAGTCAACTTACCCCACTGCACACCAGTTCCCTTTTTATGTATGATCGCTCTATGCAAACTTATGCTGTTTCATGACTTCTTTGAATAAGGTGATCTGTGTCTTTTAACTTGATGTGTAATCTCAGACCCCCTCCTCATCTAACAAGGACAGCTTGCTTACAACAATATTTTGCATTTAATGAATTTTGAATTGTCCCTAATTTTGTGTTCGAGAGAGCTTTTATCTGTCTTTTGTCTGAAAGATAAGCCTTCTTCCCCAAATCCATGTTTGTTTCCATGCACAGATTTCTATCCTATCTAATTTATTGATCCTGACAGAGAGCTACTGTCACAGAACAGATACCTTTAAAGCCTTTATTAATACTTGTTTTTGTCAAGGAAGATTTGGAATTAGGTACTTTTTTCTCCTCTATTGTTTGTTGATGTCACCCTGAATAACACCTTGGGGGTTGGATGCTGCAATGTTATTTTTTGTAACATTGCAAGTTATCACTACCAAAATCATATCTCAATACATGAAGGCAAAAATTATAAATCTCTGCTGTGATTTCTTGACCAAGGAATCATGTCCAGTAGAATTAAATTATGGTTTTAGAGACAAAGTGATTTTGACTATGCTGACATTCTTTAAAGAGGTATACACACATTATGTGACATTTGACATATGCCTTTCTGTTTTGTGGAGATAAGCCACCTCACACTTGACCTTGAAATGCGGTGGAAATGGCATCGTAAAAGAATTCCCAGGAGTTTAAAGGAAATTTACACAAACCTTCAGCAATTCATTCATAACACAAGAGCATTTGAACAACAAGGCTTATTCCATGAAGACAGTTATAACATGAACTCAAGAGAGTTTCAAATTCCTTTGTGAGTCCACACACATACATCTATGTTTTCTGTATATGCCTCCAGATAAAATTTAAGACTGGTTCTATTACATTTATTGTTCAGCTCCTAAGGAATCTCAGATCAAAAATTTTCTTCCTGGGGAACCTGTTATTTATTCCTACTCTTCACTTTCTTCAACTATTTTTTAATCGATATGTCACCATATTATGTTATAATACATGTTAATCACTATATTAAATGTCATCTGGGGGTTATCATAATTCTCCCCAAAAGACTTAAAAGGAATTTTTGAAAAGTATTTTAAAAGCCTGGAAAAAAATTACAAATACTTTCCCCTTATTTATGTATAGCATTTTGTTAACTCTTTTAAACAGAGTTTAATAAGCAAGGTACAATTTGTTTTTAAAATATGCACTAATTTTTGCTATTAAAGCGAATAACCTTTGAGCCCCACATTCACCTCACTTCTGGCCAACCGTAACCTCAGGCCTTTCCCTATGTCTTCTTTGTGCTCTCTTTTCCAGCTCCTCAGAGCAGATAGCTCACTATGGAAGTGTTTGTCCAGGGAGCAGTGCTTACTGCAGTGGTTTGGGACAAGCCAGAGGGAACAAGGTGAGAACTTATTATGCAGC
Source organism: Myiotriccus ornatus (assembly GCA_036023395.1). Lineage (NCBI taxonomy): Eukaryota > Metazoa > Chordata > Aves > Passeriformes > Tyrannidae > Myiotriccus > Myiotriccus ornatus. The sequence goes on from JAYRBT010000042.1 coordinate 36,244,027, forward strand.
TTGCTGGACCAAGGAGTCGGTGTGGCAAAGGAAGCTGCCAAGATGAGGAGCATGCTTTGGTCTCAGAGAAAGTTATTATGGTTTCATCATCAGATCTGACAGTTCTATTCTGACTAATTTTTGTTTTTCACTTTTACCTCTGAAGTCCTCCCTGGCCCACTGGCCCTTTTATCCTGTTTCGTAAAGTTAACAGCAGTTCTTCAGATTTTTTGTCTGCCTTCTATTTTCAAACTTCAGCAAAAACTTGAAGCAAACTCTGTTCAACTCGTGCACCAAATGATCTCTACGGTCAGTATTAAGTTACATAAACAAACTACAGAACATTGTCTTCATTGGGAGTCATTGTGGAAGATGTTTCTGTGCTAGGAGACAGTTCTTACATACTCTGACCTCTGTACTTTAGAAGTCAAAATTCCCATTTCAAACTGCAGTGGATTATATATAGTGAATCAAAATCAATAAAACATAAGTCCTCTCATACGTTCGATCCCTTTAATGCTTTTTCTCACATTATCACATCTATCTCACATAGACATGATATTCTGCTTCTTTTGTACAACATTAGTCAATGTTGTACAAAAGAAGCAGAATATCATATCTACTTAAGTCTTTAGGTTTCTTGTTGCTTAGATTACAAAATTATCAGGAGATAGATGAGTAATTTTGCATTTTGTATCACTTTTTTTCCTTTACTCACTTTTTCTTAAATATTATGGACATTTTATTCAGGCAATATCACTCTTGCTACTCACTTCCAAGGATAAATAATTTCATCTTGAACTTTATGCAGACCTAGACACAGGAGATTATATTCAAGGTTACAGATGTAAGTATGGAATTCATAATTGTCTCTAGAGATATAATTATGTGATGAGGAGAGGTGTTTCAATTGCTGGCCTAGATAAGGATTGCATATAACTACTATGTTCAAAGCTGCATGTAGAACAATGGAATTGTACAAACTACCCCTGAACAATTTCAGAAATTCTTTATATATATGTAGCACATTATTCTCTTTCACTTCCTTTGGCTCAAAAGTCATTTCTAGAACATGCCCTCTGCTATCCAACATTTAATTTTGTTGCTTATGTTTCCAAACTGAACAACTCTCTCATGGTAACATATTACTATGAGGCCTCACAAAATTCAATTTAATATAGGCAATTTTGTTAAATGAAAAATATAATTTTCTTTTATGGTTTTCCTATTTTAAGCCTTGTTTGCATTCAAAAATTCTGCTTTCTCATTATTCTCAGTCTTGAATCACAGAATATTGTGAGTTGGAAGGGACCCATGAGGATCATTAAGTCCAACTCTTAAGCAAATAGCCCGTTCTGGGACTGAACCTGCAACCTTGGCATTATTAGAACCATGCTCTAACCAACTGAGCTAATCTCAGAATCTAATGTTTTGTTTCTGTGGGACATCCGGGGAGGGTCTCTCTACAATGAAGGGGAAAATTCTGTTGCCTTCTCTTTCTTTTATTTTTAATTCCCCAGCCTAAAACTGTAGAAATGCTGAAGAATGGAATAGCCATTTGAAAGGTCTATGCATTCTGGAAACACTAAACATGCTCCTGTTTTTGCAAAGCGTGGTGAAAGTGAAAATTAGTCTTATAAAAATTTCCTATCTCTCGAATTCAATATTCACAACAGAATATAATAATTTGATACCAGTATTTTCACTTTTTTTGAAGAATACTAGTGAAACACCCAACAAACAAAAAGCGGTGACTATGGAAATCATGTAGAAAAATCAATGGTGTGTTTAACTTAGTCCTTCTCTATCCTGATTTTATCTGCCTTTTTCCTAGATTCAACGTACGTTGATTATGAAGCCTTTCATATCTATTTCCTTAGATAAATTATTTCATTAATCAGCATAACCAATTATGTCTAACTGTTAGTTTCAGTGATTAAGGAAAAGGTTTATCTTAGGAAATAAATATGAGAGGTGGGTGTTCTGGTTTGTTTGGCTTTTTATTATTTATTTTATTTTATTTTATTTATTTTATTTTATTTTATTTTATTTTATTTTACTTTATTTGATTTGATTTGATTTTACTTTATTTTATTTTACTTTACCTTATTTTACTTTACCTTATTTTACTTTACCTTATTTTATTCAATTTTATTAAACCCCCCTAAGATTAAAGACAGGTCAGCAAATGCAGGTGATTGCCATAAAAATTACAAACACTGAGTTGTCATACTTTTTTTTATGATTTGGTATTCATCAATTCCTCCTGACTTGAAACACACACACAAAAAAATCACTTAAGTAAGGTTTCTCATTAAAGAAAGAGAAAAATCTAAATGCTTTATTTTTGCTTTTTCTCTTGTTAGTGTTATGAAAATAAATACAAAACCAAGTTCAATTTTAAAGAAATTGCTTCTTGTGCAGCTCTGTCATTCTGCCTCTGGAAATACTGTGTGTGCTACAACTAGTAAGTAGCTTGGTTTGGATAAACCCTCAAGTCCTTCTAAATGAATCATTAGTTAGGAGGGAAGCTCTGGAAAGGTGGAGGCAGGAAAGAAAGAGGAGAAAGGAGTCAGGCTCAGGATTCTCAGGTGTTTTAGGAGCACAAAGCATGAAGAAAGTCCTGGATCATTGAGTGTGGTGGCTTGGTACCACTAGCATCGTGTATTCTACTCACTAATGTCTTACACTCAGTCATGGTTAAAAATTGTTATCCTCCCTTACTCTTGTTTGAATGTTTTTATACTTTCTGTTCCCCTAGTTGTAAACTTTTCAATCACCAGCCTTAGTTGCTTACAATAATTTTGATCACATTTTCTAAACTTCTACCTGGATTTCTCTGTAGACCATCATTGTATACTAGACTTCTCTGTTTGCTAGATCAGATGAACCCACGTTCTTTTCATCTCAAGATTTTCTGCTCTTGATCTCTTTCTACACCACCTACCTATACAAAAAAATCTGTCAGGAGTAACAGCATTCAATACTATGTTCTCCAACACCACTAGACTTTGTCTTGTGCTTCTCTTCCTTACTCTTTAAACGCTTATCAGTTTAACCTGTGTTGATACCCACTTAGTGTGTAGTGATACAGCTACAAAACAGTCAGTCCATAAAAAATTATTTTCAGACAAATTCAGGATCTATTCCATAAACAAAAAGACAGCATAAAACAAATATTACAGAGTCAAATTTAAATGCTTACAGCATAGGTCTCAACTGCTGAGGGAGTAAACCTATACTCCATTTATGGGCAATTTTAGACAACGACTCATCTGGTTTAATTTGGGTGCCTATTTACTATAGGCCAAAATGTACTTCTCTCTTGATCTCAGTGATGAGCTTTCTATTAACTGTAAAAAGGAAACTCAAGTGACTTATTCCCATCTAAGTATTCTTATTATAAGCATGTAGATTTCAATATTTAAATCTCACTCATTAGTTCTCATACAATGAAAGAGTAGAGAATTAGTTACACAAACGGTGAGAAAATATTTAGAATGAAAGATAATTGGGGAGAAAGTGGTTAACTATTATAATTATGTATTCAACAATAAAACTTTTAACTGTTCACTAGCTATGCAATGAAATAACAATATGCACATGACGTCAATATATTACACTTGCACATGACCTGTTGAAAACCAAACCAATATATGACTAACTCTTCCATCAATGTAGTTGTTGACAGGCCCATGTTAGAACAGATTGCAGTGAGTAACCCTCTGCCTTGTATGAGTAAGGGTATTCTTGAAGACACTTTGTCTTGAGGAATTCTGGACTTTGGAAAAATAAGAAAAAAAACAAAGAAAAGCTTTCCTTCACTTTAGGAGAATCTTCCCTTTTCTAGATCTCTGGTTCTAGGAGAGAAAAGCAGTAGTGTATTTTGCAAGCTTCAGCATTAGTTTTTCCTGAAATACTTGTGTGCATGGTGAGTCCCAAGCAGAAATTAATTCACAAATGATCAAGAATAAAAGGAGAGTAAGTGATAAAATATTAGTAAGGATTATGAGCAAGCAGATTCTGAGATGAAACACTACTAAAAATCCAGGCTAATACTAAATGTTTGGAAATTTTTATTACATTACTTAGTGTTATTCAAAACTTTCACCCAGCTGCAGCATCCCAAAATGTTTATCACCCAGCTAGTGTCTAGACAACTTGCCAGCATGACTGAGAGCAACACAAAAGTGCCAGGAGTGGTTCAGGTTAACTGATCCTATTGTTCAGAATGAGGGCTACTCACTGGAAGGAGCAATTTGCACACACATTGCAGGACTGCTGCTCCCAGCCAGCCAGACTTGTCTGCCCATCCATCTGAATGATGACTATGGGTAACTCCAGGTGGTAATCCACAGTCACTGGTCTTGGGTAGTAACCAAGGACTGCAATTAGAATCTGTCAACACATGACAGTTAATGGTTGGACTCGATATTCAGGGTCTTTCCCAATCTAAATGATTCTATGATTCTGTGATTTTCAGGAGTATTTGCTGTGCCTGTTACAGCAATATATTCTACTTAAAATGACATTGTGTTAATATCATCATGTATCAGGCTTGCACACTGTACAGCTCAGCTGGAAAGTTGGAGGGTGTAATCTGGAATCCAGATGTTTCCGAGGTCCATTACTCTGTCTGTATTTTCAGTGTTCTGATACAAATGCTGATGAGAAAATTGTTTTATACAGTAACTCTACTGTAGCATTGGCAAGGCTGAACCCTGTGGTGAAAATTTGGGGACATATTTGGAGACTAATACTCTCCTGCTCTCAGAAATAGTTCTTGTATAATTAAAGTTATTCTAAAAACTGCATGCGCATAGAAAATGGTCTTGAACAGAAGTTTGTTACCAGAGTTAAAAGAAAAATGTTTCTAAAGAGTTGTGAGTATTGAAGTGCAGATGGAAATATAATCATAAACTCTGATGATGGATCACCATTTGGAAAGTGTAGAGACCTTTTTCCCTGGAATAGAAGAAAAGGTACAGAACACTCCACTCCAATAATTATTGAGTCTCATTCAAAAAGGTATAAAATACATAGATTGATTTCCTAAGCAAGTGCTTTTGTTGTTTTTTTGTCAGACTGGCAAAGAAAATTAAGCAATGGGGCAAAGTATCCTCTAAATTCACTATCACTTAGCACACAAGAATAAATATCTTTTGCAAAACAGACTGAAAAAATAGAGGTAGTCCATCGGCAATTAAGATGATAGAGTTTTGCTTCTCTCTGAGGGTTTGCTTTCATCTGGCATGTCAGCTAATATTAACCTGAGAATTAACAGGTATGTAAGAATTTCTTCATACCTGTACATTCAGTGGAGAATTCCTGCAGTTGGAATTTTCTCATTTTCATGCATTAAATTAAAATAAGTTTTCAGTCCCAGCCATTGATCAGTCATCTTAAATATAACAGAATCAGTGGACCTTTATTTTGTCTTGGCATGACTGGAAAATATTTTTAATATTGTGACCTTCAGTGATAGTTAGTATGATGTTTGGTTATTTGATGCACTGATGATTTGGAAAACCAATTGTTCATCTGGCTAATGAGTAATTTCAAGTTTCTGGACAGTGTTTCACCTGCTGCACTAGATACTTCCAGATGGAGTAAATAACATAACTGGGAAACTAAATGCTTTTTTAGACTCCCTTGCTGACACTAAGTACTGCACTTATATAGTTTTACTAATTCTTTGCTCATTTCTCAAAGCGTCATAATTTTTAATAATGTTTATTTCAACATTTAAAAATTGCTTTGTGCATCCCATCAGCCACATTTAATCAAAGAAAGAATGCTGTCATTGCCTTTCATATGGTTACTTTTAATATTAAAGAGCTATTTCAAATAAGTTTATTATATTGATGTCTGTAAACACTTTTGAGGAGAGATTTTCAGCATAACGCCTTTTTCTGTGAAGGTTAACCTCACTTGTAGGTTCCTGTGCCTACGCAGTCCATCCAACTGAATATGATAATATAATACAAAGAGTGGTGAAAAGCAATGCCAGTACACCTTCAAAAGCAGTTGCTTTGCTTCCATGTTTTGCTGTCATGGAGTACAATTCTTTTTTGCCTAGCACATGAAAATTCAGACGAAGTACAGGTTCTTTCTTTGCACTTAAATACAGCAGTAAGTCATCATACCTTCATTCAGGAAGTTCAAAACACAAAAGATCTAAACCAAACTATATGGACATCACTGGGAACCACCTTCAGCTTCTTTGGTTTTATTTGTTTCTGTGTAAACCCTGGTTCTGAATTATTTACTTATATTTCAGTTTTTTTTCTTTATGTTATATTAGTAGTCTGAACCATGTAATGGATTAGAAAACTATGCGTATTCAGTAGTTATTGGTGTGAATCACTCATATGCCAGGTTTAAAAGTCTTTAATGCTTTACCGTACCCAAACATATACTCACACCTGTCGCCAGAGCGGATGCTCCTATTCACAATCTAATCTACACTGGGAAATAGAATGGTAAAATAAGTTGATAAAGACACTTGGCTCAGACCTGGATAGTAGTAGTTAGAACTAATATTTGCTGAGGGGAGGAAAAGAGAGCACACTTATTTGGAACTTCACTTGAGGTTTCCTTCAAATTAAATTTTGTGCTAACTAGTAGGTTGCAAATCTGTTTGCCAGATGATATCCTAAAAACGCTGTGGTCACAGAGAAAACAACTGAAAAAGCAATCTCCAGCATATGTTCCCTCTGTTCTCTATTTGGCCTCTTGCCAAAAGGTTGATCTCCTGTCTTGCAGCCTGGAATATACTTGGGACAGGAGAGCAGAGAGATCAAGGTGAGGCAGACTCTCATCCACTCCTTTTCCACCTCCATCTATCTTTAGCACTCTGGGACTAGGAAAATTAGAATTAAGGTAATATCTTCTACACCATTTTCCTGCATTCTACTTAAAATCATCTTAAAATGGAATTTTAAATTTTTTGTCTTGATATTTAAACATTTTCTAGAGAAGGACACAAGGGCTGTTTCCCACAGTCTTTATTACCTACAGTCTTTGTTAGCTACTGTTCAGCCCATGACAGTGAATTTAATTTCCCCATTGGACTCTGCAAGGCCTGTCAAGTAAACTAGCAAATATATATTTGGCAAATGTGACCAAAATACTTGTCCCTTTTTGTCACTCGTGTGAACTATAGAATGAATAGCATATATATGAAGGTATGATTACAGTCTGGGTTCCATTTTTAAAAAAAACAAAACAATCTCTTGTTCTTCAAGAAAGTATTTGACTTTCAATCAAATCAAATCTGACACAAAAGAAATCTATTGTAAAAAGGTCGAATTTTTATTGCTTTTCTTAGGCCAGTGCTCCCCTGACTGTTTTAAAAACTGTGTAGAAAATAAAGGGTTTATGATGTTGGAGTAATCTCTACAGTTTTTAAAGCTTAATGACAAAATAATCTGTTCAAAAACATGGTCCACAATCCTTGTCTCCTTAAATGCATGTTAAGGATGAATTGTAACAAGCAATCCAAACTCTGTCTGACATCTGAAGGTTTTACCACCTATATACATCACAGACTGATTTTTTTTTTCCCAGGGTGTTGTATAGGCAGATTATTTTTAATATGCTAGTAGCTAAGTACTGATCACCTTTACCTAGTTATATAAGAGAATGAGCATTTGTTTAGTAGCTTGAAGACCAGGGATGAGTGGCTTTCCTTGACTTAAAGGCCTGAGTCTCACTTCTCCCTGAAGCATATTGATTATCAAATTAAAGAGTAGGTAATCGTGACCAAACGAGAGATTAGATCATAGTCTTCATCTCCTTGTCTTTCATCTTCAGTAGTTAATCCACAAGACTTGTGGGGCAGGAAAAGGAAGCCCAAAGGAAGACATACTCAATAGTTTCTTGCTTAGCTTAGTACCTTGAAAGAATAAAAACCCGGATTCAAGATTCTTGCTTCAGGTTTAATTTTGGGTTTTTGTGAAGTGACTGTTTAAAGTAAAACATCTTGTAGGGGAAGCCTAACTGAGTTTTAGATTACATTCTACCTCCAAGAAGAGTCAAATGCTGCTGTGTAAGCTTCTAAATCAATTATGTGCCTTCACCCTTTTCTTAGTACTCTGTTCATAACCTGAAAGGAAAAAACAACAGTGTATGCTTTAGTCAGTAGGTCCTTTTCATTAGTTTGTCAATTCCTGTGGTGTTTTATGTAGAAGGTGGCAAATTCTCTTCTGGAATACTGCTAAGTAACAAGGCTGGAGGACAGAATAATATCTAGAGATGATATAATATTGTAAAACCTTTCAAAATTAAGACAACTCAGAAAGAAGTGCCTTCTATGGGCAAAAGATATATCAAATATTTTCAGCACCTTCAAGTTAATGCAATACAAATTTGTAAAGTAGACAGAACAACTTTGGAAAAAGGTCTTTTCTACTAAACCTACTTTATATTGCAAACCTTGTTAAACTTTGTTCAAATTATGTGATTGCTTAAACAACCTTTATGCCCCATTTCATTCCATGTTTCATAAATCACTAAGGAGATTCTTTACTGTAGATACAGGCAACACATTAAAAAATTCTTACTTCTTGTTAAATGCATTTCTTGTTTTAGAATGGCACATAATTATTAAGAAATGCTGGATAAAACCTATATTACATTGCAGCCATTGATGAGGATGGATTACCATATTCGACCTATAAGTTATAAAGTTGATTTATTCCTTAGAAGCTGAATTTTTCTCTAATTAATTACTATAGTATGTTTAGTTCTTTGGTGAATAATTTGATTTATACTGAATCAAATGTTGAGTTCTACAGGAAAGAAAACCTGATGGTGGTAGTAAGAAATTGTCACTGAAAATGTTTCTAATCTATTTGGAAAAAAATTATATCCTAGAGTAATTTAAATATGGCTCTGGATTGATCAGGTTATCTGTGCTGTGCAACTGTGATTAGATCAATTAGGTTTCTTGGCTGTAGGGTTGCAAGAGTTCATCTAAGTTTACCTGACCAGAGAGCGCCCAGTGCTCAGAAGCTTCTCCTAAGATTACTTTTTATGCTAGTCACACTGTCTCACTGTACCCCAAAACCACAGAAGTCTGGGGAATTAGCTATGTAATAGGATTTGAATATCTCATATTGTGGTGGTAATCCCCCAGCTGGCCTGAGGGATTACCACCACATCATACCCCAATTAAAAACTGTTTGGGAAACAACAAACGATCTATACTCTTTAAAATGGACATCAATCTGTTATTTTTTTGTCCAGAGGAAAGCATGAGATCTTTCGTAAGATTGTAATATTAAGACATTGTACAGTGACTATGTACAGACATTTTCACTTCACATTTCAATTCAAGGCTTTGATGGCTGATAAAACCTTATGCTACTTAAGCTGTAGTTTCACAGTTAGATTAACTTTGTATCTCTCCCAACAAAAATGGTAATTCTGCCTTGACTCTCGTGGGATGCAAAATGATCATGGATTTGACCTAAGCTAAAAAGTAAACTTTTTAACACTCTGGGTTAATTTCACCAGGATCAATCCCCCTTCACTCTGTCACAAGGCTGTCTGTAACTATTGGCACCAGTACAGAGAAGGGGCCAGCAAAGAGGTGGTATGGCTTCATATAAAGGTTATGTCGGCTCAGGTCAGCCACAGCTGATGGAGATCCAGATGGTATCCATGCTTATATATAATCCTTGAAAATATAGAAATTGCCATCTAGCATGACACTGAACATTATTCCTTCCTTGCATCCCGATGCAAGGGGTCAAGAGACCTACATGGATGAATAAAGACCTCCTGTCATTACTCAAGCATAAGCAGAAAATACACAGGAGATGGAAGTAGGATCAGGTCACTTGGAATGAAGAGATTATGTAGAAATGAGATAAAGGAAGCCAAGGCCCATCAGGAATTAAATCTGGCCAAGGATGTCAAGGATAAAAAGAAGGTCTTTTTCAAATATATCAATACCAAAAGGAAAGCTGTAGACAATATAGGCCCAATAATAAATAGAGGTTGGGATGTAGGAGCTGCTGGCTAGTAACAGAGGACGCAGAGAAGTCAGAGTTACTGAATGCTTGCTTTGCATCCATCTTCACTGACAAGACCAACCCTCAGGAATCTCTGACCCAGGAGACCAATGTAAAGGAATGTTGGAAGGAAGACTTTCCCTTGCTCAAGGAGGGTTAGGTTACAGAACACCTGATTAAACTTTATATCCAGGAGTCCATGGGCCCTGACAACATGCATCTAAAAGTGCTGAGAGCTAGTGGACACCATAGCTTATGGACACCATGTCACTTATGATCATCTTTGTAAGGTTGTGGCTGTCAGGAGAGGTGACTGAGGACTGGAAGAAATCAAATGTCACCCCAGCCTTCAAAAAGGGCAAGAAGGAGAACCCAGGGAACAACCAGCCAGTCAGTCTCACCTCAGTCCCTAGAAAGGTGATGGAGTGCCTCATTCCCAAGGCTGTCTCTATCCACATGGAGGACAAGAGGGTGATCAGGAGTGGTCCACATGAATTCACTAAATGAAAGTCATGCTTGACTAGCCTGATTGCCTTCTATGATGAAACAACTACATGGATATATGACTGGAGAGCAGTGGATATTGTCTACTTAAGCAAAGCTTTCAGGACTGTCTCTAACAACATCCTCATAGTCAAACTCAGGAAGTGGGGACTCAGGAAGCAGATGAGTGGACAGTGAGGTCGATTGAGAACTGGCTGAATGGCAGATCCCAGAGGGTTGTAATCAGTGGCACAGGGTCTAATTGGAGGCTTGTCACTAGTGGAGTCCCTTAAGATTCAATAGTGGGCTCAGTATTGTTTAACTTATCCATCAATGATTTGGATGAAGGGGTAGAAGCCTCCTCAGCAAGTTTGCTGGTGACACAAAGCTGCAAGGAGCGGCCAATACCCCAGAGGGCTGTGCAGCCCTTCAGAAGGACCTCAACAGGTTGGAGACATGGGCAGAAAAGAACCTTCTGAAAATCAACAAAGGTAAATGCAGGGTCCTGCCCTTGGGGAAGAATAACCCCATGCACCAGTACAGGCTGGGGTCTGGACCTGCTGGAAAGGAGCTCAGTGGAGAAAGACCTAGGAGTCTTGGTGGACAACAAGCTGTCCATGAGCCAGCAATGTGTCCTTGTGGCCAAGAAGGCCAATGGTATCCTGAGGTGCATTAGGAAGAGCATTGCCAGCAAGTCTAGGGAGGTGAAGTGATCCTGCCCCTCTGCTCAGCCCTAGGGAGGCCACATCTGGAGTGCTGTGTCCAGTCCTGGGCTTCTCAGTACAAGAGAGACACGGAGCTCCTGGAGCATGTCAGGCAGAGGGCTGTAAAGATGATCAGGGGACTGGAGCATCTCTCTTAAGAGAGAGACTGAGGGAGCTGGGCCTGTTCAGCCTTGAGAAAAGATGACTGACAGTGGTCTGTAATATCTGAAGGGAGGGTGTCAAGAGGATGGAGCCAGACGGGTGGTGCCAAGCAATAGTACAAGAGGCAATGGGCAGAAAGCTATGTATAGGAAGTTCCATCTGAATTTGAGGAAGAACTTCCCTGTGCAGGTGACTGCGCACTGGAACTGAGATGTCTTGGAGTCTCCCTCACATTCAAGAACTGTCTGGATGCAATCCTGTTTAATGTACCCTAGGCTCTCCAACATGGCTGCTCTATCATGGTTAAACAACGTCATTTCCTGCCTTCTGCCTTCAGAGTGTGACCGAGTTTATCACTGTATCTGAATTTACTACTGGTCACAGTCTACTACATTTTGTTGGTTTTTTTTTAAGAAGGCTGCAATTGTTATAAGAAGACAAAAGGCGGGTTATGCTTGAAAGCATTTGATACTATGACTTTCTATATTCTTAGGGAAGGATTTGGGTTTAGAAATAAACATTTAAATCTCAGATTTGATCTTGCCCTGTATCTCCTTTCCTAAAATGTCTTGGTGTTTTGAAAATATAAAAACTCAAGAATATGTTGACACAAAACCAAAATTCTCATTAATTAACCAAGGAGCAATTAAAAATTAATTTTTACAAGGAAATTTTTTTCCTACACATCATTACCCATTTTTCTGTTACAAATTGAAATAAATACTGATCAGAGTGCCATGCTGCAGCAATCAATTCCATTGTTTAGCTGTATATTTAATATTTTTAAATTTTCCCTTTCAGATTAGTTTCTTTTTATTCTTTTCATGTAGGAAAGAGAGAATGGAATATTTTTCTTCTGTTTTCCTGGAACAATATTTACTATCTTATTACAGTCCTTACAGTCTCAGTCAAAACCTCTTAATATTTTATGCAAAAATAAAAAATTGGTAGCTTTAATGTCAACTGTAAAATGCAAAGAAAAATCATTTTCTCTGCCTTTGTTTTACTTTGTTGCCTTCTAACACTATTTCTTTGTTTGTTACTCTTTTAGAATCCTTAAAAATGCTATTGTGTGCACCTACAGTCATCTGTACTTTATCTATAGTGCTGAACAGGACAGGGCCAGGGGCCGATTTCTGCCTTCAAAACCAAGTGAAATATATAAGCTGATACTCAAGAGTCTTGCAGACTTGTCCCATCTGTAGCAGATTCATTCTGTAGTGAAATAGGTAGAGAGGTCCAAAGTGAGAGAGGGAGCTAAAAATTAAATAGGGCAGATTTTTAGGTGTTCCATATGCAAATTCAGTTTCAGGACCTGTTATTTATCATTACAGTCATTGCCATATGCTTATGTAATCTGTGATCCTACATGCTGAAAGATGAATTTTTAATGTCAATCTGAGGTGGAAAGCACTCGAGAAAGAGCCAGGAAGTAAATGAAGATTTGTCTTTATAAAGTCATTTCCAGCAGAGATCTTTATAGCTAATCCATTACTGCCCACAGTAAATACCTAACCAGGAGGATAACTGAGAACTTAGAAGGCATACTACTATACCACAAGATGGATAATAATTATATTATTCATTAAATTATTCAAAACAATTACATCATTTAATCAAACCAACAGTTTATGATTGAAAACGTAGTTTAGCTCAAGGGAAGGGTAAAATCCAGCTTTTTAAGGAGTTTTGCACACTAGTTAAATCACTATGTACTTGGGAACTGTGGATCTGAATGACAGAATAATACCCAATGCATATTGTGTGTGAATCTGTATGTGATAGGAATAAGGGAAGGGTGTGAAGGATTTTTTTTTTTTGCACTGTGGAAGATTTTAAATAACAAGGTTCTTTGTAAAACCTGCAAAGCTCAAGAAAGAAAGACAAGTAACATGTAAAAGTTACCCTTGGGGAATTATTCATTGAAGGGCTTCTCTGTCCTGGCTATTTATGATAATGAAAACACAACAATGACAATTAATTGTGAAAGCTATAACTGATATGTCACCACTGGATATAGAAACAAACAAAGAAAAGAAAAAGCAGGCTTAAAGTTAATCAAAAGAGGACAGAAAAATAAATGAACTGTGAGACATATTAAAGTATCATAAACATTTTCCATAGTGTTGATTTTCTAGGAAAACTTAATCATTGCAGGGGCTACACCCCAGGCATACACTTGAGACTAAATAATGAGTACATTTAGTCAATGAAACAAGTGAAAATAAGGTTTCCCCAAGAGAAGAGACAGGAAATCTATTCCTTCCCAGCAAAATGATAAATAACCTACCATTAATGTCCCAATGGAAAATGCTACAGAAAGGTCATAATGTAGTAGCTTATTGCTGGATTTCCAATAAATGGCAAAATAAAAATAATATATATACATATAAAGAACTTTGACCAAACAAGGAAAAAAAAAAAGAAAACGGGAAACAGAAAAACTGTGTATACAAGATTTTGTAATAATCCCATGCCATAAAAGTATTACACTTCAGTGAAATTGTTGGCACTGCCATTCTGCCCTTTGTGGAAGTGCAATTACTTCTTATTTCCAAAAAGAAATTGCTATTACTTCAATAAAACTAGGGTGAAAATTAGAAGTTTTTCCTGCACCTTGAAACTTGTGTGATTATAGAGTAGGCTTCCCAATACAGTAATGAGAACAACCAGCTTCACTGGTTTCAGAGGTACATAATCACATTTCTGAACAGGATTAATTACAGGGTTTCTCAATCCAGAGGATACTTTGCACCCTTTTTATGAAGTTTAGCACCAGTGGTGGGGTCATCTGCCTCATTCTCTGAACCCATTTTTCCCATTAGCTAAAACACCTTGTTAGTAGCTTTAAAAGTCAGTGCTCTGGACAAATAGGAAAAATAGACAAGGCAGCAGATTTTTGATTTTAGCTTTACAGAAATGCAAATGGTACACATATTCACTAGAGAACTCACATTTTCAGATTTGAATACAAGAAGGAAAACATCATGAATGGAAGAGGCCAGAAGACAGTGCAGGGAGCTTAATTTTCAGAGTATGGTGGTAGTTATAACAGCCAGAACATGGTGAAGCTGACCTCGTAGACAATGCCCTTGCTAGCACCACTAATTATAACACTTGCGACAGTGTTACAAGAACGATGATAATTGGCACTGCATGATGCATTCAAGAGGGTTTTTTTCCTAACTTCACACTGTACCAGCTTGTAACCTGAGGAAAAGGGATATTTTTGCAGTTTCAGTGAACTGCCCAGTGAAACTGGAATGTCTAATTTCTCTATAATTATTAGACAAGTTTCTGCTGAAAGATTATGATCTTTTAATTTTGGTAGACATAGGTACATGTGGCTTCTAAAAGAGAGTTTTCCATCCCAGTATCCAATAATTTCAGCCATTTAACAGCATACTTTTACAAGAGATGTCTGTGATTGCTTTGAGGCATAAATGAAAATAGTCATTTAGCTTGGAATAAGCAAACAAAAACTGTTGGAAATGGGTCCTGCGAGGGCCTGGATAACTCGAAGGAAAATGTCAAAGCTAGCACTGACTTTGACATGTGGAAAGTCAAGAGGAATGACACCAGGACAAAAGTTTAATGTGCCTTAAAGAACTTTTGTATAGTGGCTTGTGTT
>JAYRBT010000042.1:36259104-36271487 GCA_036023395.1 Myiotriccus ornatus
ATGTTCTCCCCAGTTACAACCCACTCATGTTTATGTAGTACCCATTAGCGAACCAGATGTAGCGGATTTGCATGCTCTGCCTAAGTTCCTCCCCTTTTCTAGACCATTCCTACCTCAGAGGGTATAAAAACCCTCCATTTTGTTAATAAATTTGAATCAGTCTTTGGCTCGTAAGGTGTTGCCTCGTGTCTGCGTCTTTCTTCCTCAGAGGTCACAGTGCCGGGGAAACCTAACCTTTTAGCCCTTGCAGCTGTGCTGTCATACATCTGCAAAGCAGCACAAGAACCCCTGACGCTGGTCTGTTTCCCTTCCTAAGAAACAAGACTGTGTCAAAAAACAAGGGAACCTTTTCTTCACATAGGAAACTGACATTCCTGTTTCATCATTGGTATATATATATATATATGGACAATTTGATAGCATTTTGTTTTCCAAATTATCGTCAACCATTCACCAGAAAAGTTCTGAAATACATACAGGCTATCCAGTGACTATAGGTACACTGAAAATTTATTTTCTGCATTCCTACCAAATATGTGAAGAATATATTTGAAGAGAGAAACCAAAAGCCCACATAGTCTTCAGGTAGGTGCTTATGAAAAGAGAGTAAGACTAAGCTAAGTGAGAATAACATTTCACAAAATATTTGCTATCAGCTTGCCAGTATGAAACACAGATTGCATTTTCCGGGCTGTGTTTAATAGCTCTTGACAGAATTTCCTCCATGAGAGACATTTTTTAATAGTTTATGAAGCCATTTGTACTCGTGTTACAAAAAACATTGAATGGCAATGTACTCCCAAATTAAATTTGCTGTGTGTGAAAAATGTACTGCATTAATTGTCTGGGTTTTGTACAGTGAGGAAAAGCTACCACTATTTTCTAATACCTTCTCTGTGTAATCCATTATTTTATAACCTGCTGCAGTATCACTCTCATCAACTAACATGTCTTCAGCTCATGAGTCCTAACCCAACTGACCTCTTCTCCTGCAGTAATGTCTTCATCAGATGCTCCTTTTCTCTTTATTTTACACCTTTCTGTAATTGGTTGCAACAGACTAATGGAAGATATCTCAAATCATGGAACCATGTAAAGAGGCAGAAGACAAATCTGTATTATACACCTAGAAGAAAAACTGCTTTGCCACTAGTTTTGAAGGACCAACTTGTCTACACATCCATAATATATCAGCAGAAACCACACCTAGAGTATCACTGCAGTATTTGCCTGTGGAATATGCACTGTTTGCATCTTATCTAGCCATGTTAAACTAATAGCAGAATTTGTGGTCAGGGAGAAACTACAACATTCTGACATTTTGTTTCAACTGAGTGGAAAGAAAAGTAAGAAATATTTGCCGATGAAGAAATTTCTTTTTACATTATTTCAGAACTCTCAAAAAGTTTTATGGTCTTTCTTCACTTTAGTAAGATTAAAGCCCTTCTTTGATGCAAGGTAGTACTTCCTCTTGACTATAACACTTCAGCTTTTATTTATTTTCATGCTAATTATACATAACAATGTTAAGATCAAAATGCAAAAGTGGAAAGTACTTTAACCTTGTCAGAATGAAACTTTTCAATGCTGTCTAAAAAAAGTTAGCATTTTTAATAGTTTGCTAAATTTCCCATTAAAATTAATTTCCACAAAACACTTGGACTTCCAGGAATCAATGTACTTTTGAAGAATGCTGTTCTCAATCAAATGTTTGGCAATTATTAATGATTATTCTCTCCTTCCTATATATGGGTGTTGTCAAGAAAAGCACATTTCCTATTAAATGATATGCAGAGAGACTACAGCACTTAAGAAACACTAAAGGATCTTATGCTCAAAATTTAGATGCTGAAACCTCCATCCCATCTTCTATCTAAAGCTTAAAGTGCCTGAAAACTCCAAGAGGAAAGCATAGGAAATCTTTGTTTACAAGTTTTAGATACTATATTCTTAGTATTTAATTTCACCCCTAACCAAAGGTGACTACTCGACAATGAAACTGGTAGAAGGGAAGGCAGATCCTCAACTCAACTATTTAAATTCTATATTATTTATATTAGCTTGAACTGATATAGGAAATGAGGCTGAATGAGCAGCAATATTCAGTGTTACATTGCCTCTAATACAGGGCTGGTGTGAGCCACTCCGGCATCCCTTGCTCCTTTTCACAGGGTCTTGCCTTATTGCTGAAGCTCAGGGCTTGCCCTGAACTATGCAGAGCAGCAGCTCATTGGAGCTGGACTGTAAAATTCATGACCTAAACTCTCTTTTGGAAATTAGCAATAGCAGGCTGGGACAATGGGAGGACTAACAAAATCTGACACATATAATTTTATCCTACAACACCAGACTGAAAAATTCAGGGCTTTAGGGGCTATTTTTAACCATGGTCAGGTATATGCAAAGCTGCACAGACTTCTTGTAGCAGCTCACCTGATGTGACAACTACAAAATCATAGAATCATAGAACGGTTTGGGTTGGAAGGAACCTTAAAGATCATCTAGCTCCTCCTCCACTGCCCCCCTGAAATGGGCAGGGATGCCACCCAGCAGATCAGATTGCCCAGGGCCTTACCCAGTTTGACGTTGAACACTTCCAGGGATGGGGCATCCACAACTTCTCTGGAAAACTGTTTCCAGTGCTTCACCACCCTCTGAGTAAAGAATTTCCTCCTAACATCTAATCTAAATCTCCCCTCTTTTAGTTTAATAAGTACTGGAAGGTTGCTAAAGGTTTCCTTGGAGCCTTCTCTTCTCCAGGCCGAAATCCCAAATTCACTAAGCCTGTCTTGTTAGGAGAAAAAGGGGCTTCAGATAGTTTTGCAGCAGATAGCACACTGAAAAGCTCAGGTAAACTCAATGTATAAAGGGTAAACAAGGAGGTGGTGGGTTGGACCCCAGCAGCCTCACAGCTTCCAGTCCCACAGCTGATCTCACAGGTAGACAAGAAACTACCTGATCTGCAGCCAGTAGCATGGTTTATAGTTTTAGAGCAACTTACTCTACGAAGCATTTCTGAAAATGTTATGACTTCATCTGTTCAGTTGCTTTAGGTCTAAGAATCTTATTGTCCAGGTCAGAGCTTTGGTGAAGCCTGAAGGGTGGTAAGACGACCACATTGTCCTTTTTATAGCCAAGTGGGAGAGGATTTCTAGGAGCCTGAATAGAATATGTCGATATTTTTTGGCAGTGGAGCATGACAATATAATATAAAAAAGCTGAACAGCAAAGCGTTAGATGATGCTGATAACATTTTTTTTTTCTTAATTAACTTTTCCTGCTGTACCACATAGCAAGAAACAACATATGTTCTGTGAGCTCCAACTGTTCTCCACCTACCTTCTTTCCCACAGTAAAAACAAAGCAGGGAAAGTGTAGAGCTATTTTACTTATGCAAAACACGTATTTTGGATATTTACCTATCTTAGTCATACAAGTTTCCAAAGTGTAATGCTGAAGGTTTTGCTGAATTATGGAACTTTTAATGAATGACTTATTTCTTCCTTCTAAGGTTTTCTGGTGCATACATCTGGTTCCACTTTATTCACAGAATCACAGAATATGCTGAGTTGGAAGGGACCCACAAGGATCATCAAGTCCAACCCTTAACCTTGCACAAAACCATTCCAAAGACTCACACCATATGCCTGAGAGTATCATCCGAATGCTTCTTGAACTCTGTCAGGCTTGGTGCTGTGATCACTTCCCTGGGGAGCCTGTTCCAGTGCCCAGCCACCCTCCGGGTGAAGAACCACTTTCTAATATCCAACCTAAACCTCCCCCGACACAACTTCAGGTCATTCCCTTGGGTCCTGTCACTGGTCACCACAGAGAAGAGATCAGTGCCCACCCCTCCACTTCCTCTCATGAGGAAATTGTAGGCTTCAGTGACATCTCTCCTCAGTCTCTTCTTCTCCAGGCTGAACAGACCAAATGACCTCAGCCACTCCTCATACGGCTTCCCCTCAAGGCCCATCACCATCTTCCTTGCCCTCCTTTGGACACTCTCTAATGCCTTAATACCTTTCCTATATTGTGGTGCCTAAAACTGCACACATTATTCAAGGTGAGGCCTCACCAGTACAGAGCAGAGCGGGACAATCCCCTCCCTCAAGCAGCTGGCGATGCTTTGCCTGATGCCGTCCAGGACATGTTTGGCCTTCCAGGCTGCCAGGGCACTGCTGACTCATATTCAACTTGCCATTGACCAGGACCACCAGCAGAATGTTCTAAGCAAATTTGAGCAGCAAAACATTTTTTAGTTCTGAGGTAAATAAAAGTCTCCTAGTGATACCAAAAAAGTGAAGAGATATCAGAGACTAGTGGAGCTATTACAACTAGTTGTTGCTTTGCCAGTTAGGGTTTCATTGAGCTAGATAGCTTTATTCTATGGTGGCAGAAGACTTGGCCTTTTCTCATTTTGACTGGTGGAAAAGAAGAAAAGGGTTAGCTTTTTGGGACTTGACTGCAACTCACACATTATTTATAACCTGTCTGAGTAAAACTGTGTCTGCACAGTTGGATAAAATTCTCACAGAGGAGTAGATTTGCTTTCTCCTAGACAGACACAACTGGAAAAGATTATTCAAAATCAGTCTTACTTTTAATCATGTTGTGACTATTATTTTCAGTCAGGGGAAACTTCCAGGGCAAAAAGTCTAGCTAGAACAATTGCTAAAAATTTATTTATCACAAACTCAAACTTTCCTTACTGGAAGGGAGGGAGGAGGGCGAGGGAAAGGAGGGTTAAGAAAAAAGAGAATAATATATTATAAAAAGTTCATTAAGTTCAGTATTAAGTATCAGGTTTTGAAAACTAGAAAGAAACACTTCCCTCTTTACAGAGTTAATTTTCACATGATGGGAAATCTGTCTTACAGACGTTCAACTGGGCATTTGTGCAGAGAGACAAACTTTCCTCCTGCTTAGTAAGATCCTTGAGAATATCTGCACTGTATTGCTGTTCTCATTTCACGCTGACACGATCACCGAAAAACACTTTTCTGAGGATACTATAAACATAATCTCTCTAGAGGAATAATATCTCTTGATACTTCACATATCTTTGCTAATTCTTTCATGTTTGATGCTTGTGTTTGCTTTCTAAGGTACCTAAATTCATATATTTTTCTATTATTTTAGTAACATCTAGTAGTTTTCAGCTATCTCAGTCCAGCATGCATGTCATGCATTACCTGTCTCTGTACAAAACTGTATCTTTCACCATACCTTTTACGTCCTTTTATCACATCTTTGAGCAATGTTCTGAATTATTTTTCATCATATTTCTCTAGCTCTACTTTGACTACTAAGAAATATTTATGGCATTCACTTGCATTGCTTTTGTGATTTTTTCTCCACAGTTCTGAATGTACCTCCTTTTCATGTTATGAAATGTTCTTCTTATTAGAAAATAACTATGATGTTTATGTTACTATTAATGATAATCTCAACTTGGAAAAGGCTTTTGTACAAAAGTAGGTAGGTGTATTTGAAAAAACTCTAGCTATTCAAATTCCAGTCCATAAAAGAAAATTTCTAAACACTTGTTGTACTTTAAGCTTATTCAAAAACAATTATGTAAAATGTGTAAAACTGCCAAACTTAAATGGCTTGTCTTCTAAATAGAACAAAGTTATGTGATGCCTACTTAGGAGACAGTACAATTTAAAGGCACCCCAGAGCTAAATATTTGTTCATATTTTCTTGGATTTTATCCGTATGGCACAAATGTATTTCAATTAAGGGAGTATATTTATGTGAATTAGCATATGTAAAGTATTGTACTGTTAGAAATATCTGATGCAGGGCCTTTAGGCTTGGCTTGTCTGTAATATAGTGAATACATCTTGTCATTATAAAGTGTTCAGTGAATATCTTTATGCATTTCAATTATAGCTTTGTTTTCTCATTGGACAATTCATACAGAAATGATTCCTGGATATAAGTGGCTGCTATATTAAAGTGTAGTGCAGGCATACTTCGAAAATAGCAATATTAATAGGAGGAGATGGTAAAGTTGCAGCTATACTATGCTTTTAAATTCTTTGATCACTTTCTATCTAAGTGTGCCTTTATGATACTTGTTTTGCAGTATCCTATTAGTATTTGGAAAATGTGATGAAGTTTCCTGCTTATGATAGTAATTGTTTATCTGGGAATTAGATAATATCTCATTGTAACAATAGGTTTTTCTATGCAGTATTATTTCAAAGACATTACTTTTTAATCACTGTTTTTCTAGTTCTTTGTTGACAACCATTGTGAACATCAGGTCAGTTACAGTACAAAGCAAAAAAATGGTACTTTACTATGTATGCTTTATATTCTTATTCATAACATTTATTCCCTACCTATTTTTAGACAACTCTGTAATGAGCAGTGATCACTAAAGATCTAATCCAGTATCTGGTGATGTCAAGGAACAGGATTCAGTGGGTTTTAGAAAAAGAGGTTTATAGAAAAAGTCAGTTCTTTAGCATTTATTCATGTTAGTAATAATTACTGGGATATTTTTACGAGATTTATGCATTTAAAAAGTTTTCGGATGAAGCCTCTTACATAGCAAAGGTTACCTCCTTCATGCTGAAACTGCTCATTTCTTGAGGTTGGGTGTATCCCTTTATGTAACACTTACTCAGAGATCATTCTCCAATTCTGTGTAGGACAATTAAAAGTTTTGTATTTGACAATATGCAAACAGTCTTTCTGTCTGTCAAATAATGTCTCACTGCTTCTAACAATATGTACTTTCAGCTTTACAGAACCATCCAACAATATTTGATGGCAAATTCAGTTCAATTCTAGTAAAGCTGTCATTGTCTTTGTCGTTGTTCCTCCCTTCCCCTTCCTTCTCCTCTTCTTCTGACAAAACACAAGTGTCAGTGTTGTTTTATTTGTTACTAAGGCAAACTTGTGGTTTTCCTCTGACACTAATCTGTACTAAAAGCTTCACAATTTCAGAGTTTGATTTTTTAAAATTGAATCTTTTTGGCTGAAAATAGTAGACAGGCTCCCATCTAATGTATGAGGGGGATTAGGTATCTACATATTGCACACATTTGGAAAAAAAACCCAATTCCACAGCAAAATGAAGGAGCATCCCCAGAACTTAGCCCTTGAGAAATGTGAAGACATTAGGACAGGAGACATCTAAAGTAAGTAGACTCACATCCTTTTAGGGTCTATTTTTCTCCACTGACACTGAAGAGATCCTGTGTCACCCCTTTCAGAGGTCAATGGAGACACTGTGTAATAGGTCAAATGGCTTCTGTCTGATTTGCTACATTTTCTTTCCATTTCTACTTCAGTTTATACACTGATGCAACCTCATCAGTTGTTTGTTGACTTGTCACTTGTGTTCACCTACAACTTCTAACTAACTGCAAGCATTTAATTTTGTAGGGTTTTCTATTAAAGCTATGATTCCTAGAATTTCAGGAATTTTACCTCCAGTTAAAAGGATTCTTGTTAAAAGCAAAATAGAGTGGCTAAATTTTTGTACTCAACTTTAAGGAAAGTACTAATAAACCCCCTTTAATTAAATGGTTCTAACTTTATGTTCACTTAACTGTAGTTCTGTGTTGTAACAGAGATTGGATTAACATAGTAAGTCATAGTTCCTGAGAGTGATCTTTAAATTGAATGATTGTTTATATTTATGGCATGGTAGGATGCTAATTTATAGCAATTATTTTATCTTTTAGAATACTTTTCTGAAATGAGGCTTACAATGAACTCACTAAAGAACTTATTTTTGTGTGTGTCTCAAGTCAGCTGAAGATATAGTGAATATAATGCCACTCCACTTGCACTAAATAATACACATCATAAAGAAATGGATATTTGTCAATTTTGTGGATGGCTCAATAAGACCAACTTTAGAATTTTTAGAAGGACTAGTGACAGCATTGGCTTTAGCAATATATATTGGTGTGAAAATAGTAATGTCTCTTTAAAAAAAATAAATATGATTTGTCACTGAAATCTGCCTTATTTTCAAGAAAGAAGGCAATTCAGCATTTTTCACAGGAGTAAAAACACATGCAGACGTTAGCTGTCAGTTTCAGAAGTACCATTCAAGTATCTAAAAGCTTTGCAAATTCCAAGTCCATAACATATATTCCACAGTCACTTAATTCTGGAACAATCATATTAATCCCAGCCATAACTGCCTGTCACTGAAGTGTCCATTTAAGATAGCAGTCTAGGCTTCCTTTGGAGTCAATAAGAATGTGAGAGATCTCAAGAGAACCGTTAATCTTAGTAACCATTCTTAAAATCAGATTCATTACTCCTCTTGGAGGTCTGTCCACTGCATGCGAAATTATGCGAAATACCTAAATCTCTGTGAGATGGAAGAAGTGTTTCAGTTGTGTATACATATGTAGACAGTGATATCTGAGACACTTTTGATTATATGGGATGACTGTCTACAGTTGGAAAGTTCAATATGCACCTTACACAACCTGGACCCTTTTAGAGTAGTAGTCTAAGGACTGATGCAGATGTCTAAAGCTGATGACTACATTTGACCGTATGGCTTTATAATCTGTGAAGAGAAACATTAATTTTTACAGCACAATTAGTCCCAAAGGAGACAGTAGACTAATTTTTCTCTGGAGGTAACTGCCTTTTGTTAGTGAGTTGTCGATGAGAGAGCCCAAAGTTCATAGCCAGATACAGGCAGCTACACAGACAATACATACAGCTGGGTGAGACCCTGGGTAATTATTCTGACTGTAGTTGGCTCAGTGTTATGTGAGCTAGAACTTGGCTAAGATAATCTGTCTGAGGGATAACCTCCAGTCCAGGTCTCCAAAAGCATGTAGATGTTTTGTTGAGGGACGTGGTTTAGTGGAAGACCTGGCAGTGCTGGGTTAACAGTTGGACTTGATCTTAGACATCTTTTCCAACCTTAATAATTTTATGAGTATTTTTTGACGTCACAGAACAATTAATTATTCTGAATAACAGGTTGCAAACAATTCATTATCATCACCATTCATGCCTGAAATCAGTGGATTTGCACTGCATGGTGTAGGAAAGCATCTGGGTTCTATTTTTTTTTAAATAAGTTTTTGGGTACTGCTACACTTTTATATGAAAAGAAGGTAGAAATATCCTCTGCATTGGAACAGAAGCTGTGGTTTGTAGTAAACTTTGGGACTTGATATGATTTGAGAAAGTTCCAGTTTGCTTGAGAAATGTAGCTATTTATTACAATTTTCTGTTTGGAGCTTTAGGGGATATGTTGCAGTTATAGGAACCAGGCCACTGAACAAAGAGAAGAGTGAGATTTCTGGGTTCAGTTTATATATTTTACAGAAGGCAGGAGAGTAAGCAGAATGACAGGTCTAACATTTATGTTGTTTCCTGCCTTACAGAGAACACACTTTAGAGAGTTCTCTCCCAGTCCCAATTTTGTAAAGGGTGCTGCTTCACTTCCACAGACATGCTAG
Organism: Myiotriccus ornatus; assembly: GCA_036023395.1. Taxonomy (NCBI): domain Eukaryota; kingdom Metazoa; phylum Chordata; class Aves; order Passeriformes; family Tyrannidae; genus Myiotriccus; species Myiotriccus ornatus. The sequence goes on from JAYRBT010000042.1 coordinate 36,268,566, forward strand.
AAAGGACCTAACAATAACGTTTAGAAATAGCAGAGTATAGATGCTAAGCTGTACTCACTGAAGTTAGAAAATAATGGGTGTAGAGCACTGTTCTCAGTTAAATTAATTACTATTCTATAACACCGTGTCTTCCTGAAATATGCCTTGGTTTTAGTAGGAATAGATTATCTTACTGATTTTAAAATAGTATGAATGTATTAATTTATGGATGATAGTATCACATTCCCAGTGAGTAAACTTGGGTAAATAAAAAGAAGACATGTCAGTGTTGTCTGGTAACAGACTAGAAAACTGCACGATATAATTAGCATTGGCTAACCCAACATTCATTCTTTTAATAAATATGAACCCATAGAAGTAAGTGGGTGGAATCCATTGTACTTAATTTAAGCACACAATTTATAGCAAAATTTTAAGAGCCTCTTAGGTCATTCACAATAAAAGAAAATGTTTTGGTTATCAAGAGATCTGAGTATGTACGGTGCAGATGTAAATGTAGGTAAACATATTTACCTCTGGAGACTTTCTAGAAATCTGAAGATTATGAAGAATATAGAAGCTGGGAATCCTCTAGAGAGACTCTGAATCTGATGGAGACAGATCCTACATATAGGATATTTATATTTACTCCCTTCCCAAAAGAGAGCAAGAAGGATAAATACTGGCTACATTAAAATGTTTTGACACCCTGTTGGAGTTCATGGAAGAAATATCAAGAAAACTGTCATTCAGTTTCCTCTTTGTGATGTTTCCTCATTGGTTTTTAGAAAGGTTCGTTACATGAGGCAGCATCCTTTTAATCACTAGTTCATAGTTATTACATTTATAGAAATCCAGTACAGAGATGTGTGAAATACCTCTCTGGAGAACATATAAACTAGCAAGTTCCTGTGAAAGACTCATATACAATAATTACTGTGCCAAAGCTGCTATCAGTAAAAATTACATATGGAATTTAATAATATTTGGAAATGAGAGAAATAGGCCAAAGAGCATTTAAAAAAAGAAATCAATATTTTTATTGATTTTAGTTTTGTTAACTGTGGAGAACCATTATTTACCTATCATATAGAAGAGATTTAAGAATTTGATTCATGGTGTACTGAGTGAGTTCAGATGCATTAAAGTTTAACATTTTCCCATTAATGAAAACTTGTTACAGTTTTTAGATGATTCTGAAATGCTAAAATCTTTCTTCTGGAAAAAAATATAATCAACCTAACAAAATCACCAGAAGGGATTTGAGGCATTGGTGGTTTTGAAATCTGATTTTCAAGGAGACATCTCAAAAAGACAGCTAAAAATACAAAAACCACAGTATTAATACTTACTATATTAGTGAACTTTACAAGTCCACTACAAGCCATTTTTAAAAAAATCTTGATGTTGCCTTAGGAAAATTATAAAAATTATAAATAGTGTTGCACAAAAAATCTTTTGCATGTTTCACTTTATTTTTTTTAAAGCAGTAGGTGGAAAAATGAAATAGGAATTAAAAAAAAATTTGATTAAGAAGAGAGAAAACATTCATATCTCATTCTATGAGCGGTGCATAAGACGAGTTATTGAAATTTAATGCACTACAGACACAATCATAGCAAAAATGCACCAGGGTGTATTCCATTTGTACTCACTTTTCAAGTAACTTCCCATGGACTTGCTGAAATCAATCTCCTTTAACTCTTTCTACCCCCTGCCTCAAATTCATCATTGCGTAGCCCTTCTGCTTCTTTACAAAGTTTGATGTTTCTAGTAGAGCTGTTACAAATAAGTTCCAAGTAGTAGTTTTTTTCATACATTTGCCCCTTCTTTTGTGTTATGCCTTTTTCTGATTTCAGTGAAAATATTGGTGGTCTTGACAGCATTCAGCATTTTTTCAGTAGGGAACTTTATGCAGACCCATTTTTCTTTACCTGCAAAACTGAACTTTAGAAATCATTTTGTATGCGTACTTCAGTACACCGAGTTGACAGGAAGCTCATACTGTTGAGTTATGGAGTCTACACACCGAGATGAGTCCTTTGAGTTCATTATATTGAAATCAAATGCTTCAAGATACAGGACTTAAATTTCTCCTAGTTTCTCTGATTAGTGGTCAGAAGTAAAGGGATAGTGCAATGAAAATGCACTTGTATCCATGAGTGCAATTCTCCTTTCAGATAAACATAGAAAAAATGAAAATAAATTTTAGTGACAAGGGTGTGTCACTCATTGGGCCAATTGTCTGAATTCTGCAGTCATGTCAAGGGTACACGAGCTATAACTGAATACAGCACTTTTGTACTCATGGCTAGGCCTGATTGTTGGACCAGACAGATGAACATCATAATATACCAAGGCCCAGATGAAACAGAAAAGATACCATAACGTACTGTGTGTGTGCACGTAACTTGGCTGGGATTCTTTCTGCGTAATGATTATGGACTTAGGGTTCTTGTTCTTCCGTCATGTTTGGACACTCCCCTTCTGAAGTATTACCTTGTACTTCTTGCAAGTTTCATGCTTGCTTCTGTCTCCTGGAACTTACTTCAAACATTACATCCAAAAGCAGTATTGCCTGTCAACATCTCCCAAACAAAATATGCATCTGGGTAGACTCCTCTAATGCGCCTCCTCATAGTTGCTAAAGGTAGTTCTGCTGCATTGGAAAGTGTTCTGAGAATAATTTCCTTTTGTATGGGCAGTGGCTTTTTCCTGCATATCATCTGCACATATCAACTAGCCTGTAACCTCTTCAGAATGCTGCCTCTCTCATTGTCATGTACACATATACACATCTGACCCCTGGGACATCAGCCAAGTATTTGTACTTGCATGTCTCCAGTGGTTTAGCCACATGAAATAGTGTCAGGGGTGGACCAGAAGAGGCCTACAGAGAGTGGAGAGAGATGCACGAAAGCTGCAAGGAAGGCTCAGAAGAAG
>JAYRBT010000042.1:36271587-36290000 GCA_036023395.1 Myiotriccus ornatus
ATATAAGCTGTCTTCTTGTTTTAATAAACGCCATTTTGTGGGTCACACTTGTGTGTCCTGTCTCCCATACGAAATGTGCCACTGGGTCTGTCGCGGGACGAACCCCCCCCTCCACAATAAAATAGCAGTAGATTCCTAAAGTTCTGGATTCCCACTCCATGCGATTCAACAGCTGATATCCTTAAGAGCTCTAAATTTCTACTTCCCTGTTTGGTTTTTTCCTTTGGTAAACATGGCTTTGTGTAAGACAGTTCTATCCTGTAGTAATTCCTCTATATACATGGAGTTTTTGCATTTCCATCCATGCATAATCTAACGTTCTTTAAATTCTCCATGCCCTGTCCCTTTCCCTGTCCTCCCAAAACTTCTACTCCACTCTATTTCTCCCCAGGCAGGGACAAGCAAAAGGCATAAACCAGTAGATCTTCATAGTAAGATAAAGCACAGTAACTTGTCAGTAATTTTATTGTCCCAACTTATCTCTAGCAGCTTAGTAGAACGCCTTATTTTAGTGATTCTTGTTGCACTTTTATTCTGGAATTGTCTTAACTCATCTACAGACACAAGGATTGTCTTTAAAAGACATAACAATAGTATAATTTTTATTAGCTTTTTATTTACCTACTTGCACACTTGAAGCTGGGATTCAAAATTTTAAACAGTTTGTGCACTTTTAGTTTATACTTCAACAAAAGTCATGTGGTGATGATTAGTCTTGATTTGATTTTAATTATCTCATATTTATTTCACCTGAAATAAATAAATAAATATTTTATAGATCAATTTGCTTCTTATCAAGAAAGTTTTTGACTCAGTAAGATAGAGAGTGATGTTTTCTCAGCAGCTATCCTTCTAAATCCATGACTTGCATGTTCCTCATACATCTGCAGCCAATCTTCAACAGGACATGTGACACATGCTACCATTTTATTTATCCTGTAATTGGATTGATAGGTAGCTTTCAGGGGATTTGAAGCTATAGATTCAAATTCCCTGTAGACGAAGACAACTGAAGTCTGCAACTCCTTCTATGAAAGAAGTGGTCTCACTACATGATTATGGCAGCAGTATTCTGCAAATTAATTTGGTATTGCTTCTCTGCAGCAGATGGGATATCAGGCACTACAGAATGCTCTAGCCTGGCTTTCAGCTGCTACTCCAAAATGGTCTACATAAATTCTATATTATACCTGTCATTCCTTTATGAATGCCAGATACCCTAAAGCTTTTCAGATAGACCCAGATGAAAGCTGAGTTATTTGGCTTAGCAAAAGAAGGGACTCAGACTGCCATGGACATCAGTAAAACACCTGTAGACAAGGAGCTTTAGCATGTCTTATCCGGGTGAAACAATGTGTGTCATTTTTCTTGGCATTAGACTCTTAAATTTTGTATAAATATCCTTTTTGACATTTTATGTTTGTTATGTGTCTGCCTTGACTTTCAACTACATGCTCTTGGTGAGAGAGAGAGGCATATCTGAAAAAGAAAACCATGGATTTGAAAACATTGGCCCCTAAATTGGCTGTTCCTTCCTGCTTTAGAATGCATTCTTCTAGCTTTCAGATCCAGATAACCTTCCTCCCCCCTTACATGTCAAAGACAAAACCCTCTCACTTTCTATTAATAAAGCTGAATTGTGACTATTTCATCATCAGATTTTTACTTTAAACCATGGATCTTTTGTGACTGATATGAAACTACTGGAACATGGATAATTAGGGTTCTGTATTAATCACTGTTAGCAAACTGGAGGAATGATTAAGGCAAAAAATGGCTAATTTCACAGTTTATCTGTGACATAAAATTCTCAAAGAGGGTCATTTGTATTGCTGAAAATATCTCTAGCTATTTTGTTTTATTTTTCCTGTAGAACAAAGTAATAAGAAAGATTAATACTGTCTCTCAAATGGCCTATAATTTATTCTTTTAATCAAATAGTAAATACAGAATGTTATATCACTCAATTCTTGAAAAAGCCCCAACATTTTACTGGATAAAAAACAGACCTAAACAGAATTCTTGTTGTCTGCTGCTACTCTTGCATTTGAAGAGCAAACCCTTAATGTTTTATAGACTCAGTGCAGGAAACAAAGACTGTGTCTGACTTTTCCTTTGTTGTTTGTTTGGGTTTTTTTGGTTGGTTGGTTGGTTTTTTCCCCTGCTGTAGAAATAAAGTCTAAATAACCTGTTTCTGCTAAACAGTGATGGACTCCCATGGTGGAACTTGTAGAATCCTGTGGGTCCTTCCCTGTGTTTTCACCACATATTTTAACCATACTTTATGAAGCCAGCTGTTGAATGCAATCTTAGCTCTACTTGACATAAGGAGTTCTTCTGCCCCCTGCCATTGCTGCCCAAAAGAACCATTTATTTTTGTGAACATTCATTGCAATTTTCTTGTTTATTACAGCATCCTTCAAGAAAAGAAGCATTATAAGTCAGTTTAGAAGATAACTTCAGTAATAGCCACATAAAGGGGCTGAAGCGCTGAACATCTTCCAGTAACTAAATAGAAGTCTTTCAGAGGGGTTCTAGTCTGAAGGGCCATTAATGTCCAGACCACAGGAAAAAAAAGAGATCTCAAATCATGAATTCAGCTGCTCATGCATAGGGGAGCACTCAGCAGTCTGGGCACTATTCATTATTGCTGCTTCCCTCTAACAGCAAAAGGGTTGAATGAGACAAGAGAGGTAAATTGCTATAGTGTTTTTGTTGCAGTTTCTCCATCTCTGACCAACTTCTCAAATATTTTGATGTTAAAACCGTGCCTATGCTTAAACAAGAAAATACAACATTTAGGAATATAGAAAGAAGGAGAAATGAAAACATACACATGAGGGAAACATCATCATGAGATGCCAGAATGGGATATTACAGTTTCAAGAAAACAACTGTATTTTCCAAATGTAATTATATGTATTTATCTATATAAATGTATGTATGTATATAAATACTTGCATATAAATGTATGTATTTATGTATATAAATGTAGCACTAGATAAATTAGTTAAAACTGTCTTAAACTCATTCAAATCTCTATTAAACACCTATTTGCAACCTTTTATCCTGCTGTAGGACTAATGATACTCCACTGCTGGATAAGATGGATCTCAGTTCTAACTCATTACCAAAAGCTGATACTATTAGTTGTCAGAGTTAATCTATATTTTATCTTCATAGTCTGTTAAAAGGTGGGATAGGAAGAAAGTCAAAATGAAAATCCAGATGACTCTAGAGAAAAAAAAATTAGCTGTGACACAAATGCCTTTATTTGTAATGAAATACGTCCCAGCATTTGTGTAATTTTTCTCATAGTTGACTAGAACAGCCAAGTTGCAAATTGTGTGAAGATGTATTTAAAGTTTTGTTTTGATATTTATTGTTAGAACAAAATAAATACAAACAATTATTGGGTGTTATGGAGCACACATTGAACAATGAAATCTGTAAAACCATGCATGAAAGTTTTATCATTTAATCCTGATATATCACTTTTTCCTTAACATTTAAAATCAAAATTTTGTTTTGTTAGTAAGTACAAGCAAGAATACAAGTTATATACCAACACTTTAGGTACAGAGCAAGTGAAGGAAGTTGTCATTATTGGTACACTTTGTCCCTGCCTAGTTACAAGTTCTTTCAGTACCTTTATAGAGTTGTCTAAACCGTGGTCTTCATGAATGGACCTAAGAAGCATGACTTCATCTTATGTAAATTAGCCACCTAAAAGTTAAATCCTCTGCTATAGTCAGTGGAAAAAGATAGTGACCAGTCACTGGCTCAAATTGTCTGACTTTAGGGCAACACTAGGGGAAATAAACCCAAGTCACATGGAAATTCGGATCAGCTTCTACCATATTTGAGACCACATATTTTACCAAAGTACTTCTAACTTACTTAGTTTACTGCTACTATTTGTCCCTGTGCTAAGTGCCAGCATTTTTACCAAGTTTATATCAGCTAGATAAGTTTGTGGGCTATACAGGACAGACATATACAGCACAACCATTTATGAGCTCCAAATTCCTCTGTAACCAATAGTAATTGCAAAAGAACAGAAAAGAAAACAGAACCAAGGACAACAAAATCAGCAACAACAAAAGGAAAGAGTCAGAGCCTGAAGGAACGTATAAAAACTGTTGCATGGTCACCCATTAAGGTAGCAATGGTAACAGCAACAGCAGGAACAAAATTTTTCCTGATGCTATTCTGGAGTATTTAGCAAATATTATCCCCTCTTATGTCATAGACACTATCCAGAAAAAAAGATGACCCATTAACTATTGTATATGATCTCCCCTGACTGTTTGCACTTTCAGAACAGTTGCATAGTTGCTGTTTTCTGGTTTCAAAAATTCTAGAAGGCATGTAAAATTTTGCAAACTCTTCTAAAGGCTGAGAATGACATAAAAATTTAAAAAGTAATATCTATCCCTCTTTTAATGTTTTTTAAATTCCATCCCCTTTCTTTTCTTCACGCCTCCTTCCTGCCCCCTACCTCAGCATCCAAAAAACCAACTAACCAATCAAACCAAAAAAAAAAAAAAAAGAAGGAAAAAAGGGAAAAACACTTTCTTCTTTTTATGTAAACATTTGGGGGTGATTTATGTCATAGCAGCTGCTCTCAGGCACAAGCTGACAGATAGGACACAATATGACATAAATCCTAAATGGCAAACATATAACTGCTGCATTCAGTTGATATTGTACTGTTGATTTCACAGAGATGCTGTAAAAGAAGAAGGATAACACCTTATGGCAGATATGAACTTTTATATTATCCCTTTTCTTTTTTTTTCCCCACCTTCAGTCATGATTAGGAAATATGTTGAAATCTTTATTATTGTTCACCTGGTTTTGCTTTTCCTGCTGTTTGATTCCTCGTTCCCAGGGACTTTTCTTTCTATCACTTTAACTTTGTCATTTAGTTCTCAAAGCCGACAGTCCAACAGACATCCCTTCACACCGTGTCCTCTGCTGTTAAATCAAATGGCCCAGAACAGTTCAGTCATTGTGGTAAAGGAATAATGAAATGTCTATTGTACAAGGTATTCAGGAAATTACAAGACATCAGTGGGTAGATAAACATGTACTTTGAACTTAGGAAAAAAATAGAGATCTCTGGTGGCACAAAATAAAATAAAGCAAACACACAGCAGAAAAATGAGAAATTAATTCCTCATGATATTAAAATGAAAGTCATGAATTTTTCTATATTGAGAGTTCAAAGGTACTAAGAAACAAGTCAGAAAACTAGGTCAACCACCCTACTGGCCTCTTCCTTCAGTTTGTACTGAAGGGAAACCTTCATTTTAAAGCCAACACCAGGTATTTGTTGTAATCTTTATTTTATAGCTTCATCGTTGACAATGCTACTAATAAGGAAACCAACTGCTGTTGAGATTTTTTTTTTTGTTTGTTAAAATTTAGCCAGGGAAAATCTGTTTCAAATCCATCCCCTATCTTAAAGTTTTTCTGTAAGTATATCTGAAAGCTACTAGGGAGGCTCTGAATTTTAGCATGATGGATAAAACATAATAAAATGGCTAAAATCAATAAACAGAACGAGATGGCCATTGTTATTCCAAACTTGTTTCTTCAAACTGACAGTTTTTAAGTCTTTTTAAACTAAATTGAGACACAGAGTGGATGGCATACCATTGACCAGGGCTTACCACATGACAGGGATTTTCTTTTTAGGCTCCTGTGAATTTTGCAGTGATTTGGAAGCAAACTTAAATACAGCTCCAGTATTTCATCAAAAAAAAGATACTGCAATGTCAGTGAAAGGAAAAATTTGGTCAGTTTGTTCTTTTGGTGACTAGTGATGTGTTTAAAATATGATTTAAACAATTCAACTACATATTGGAGAAATAAAATTTTCCATAAATTGAAAGGTTTGTGGGTATAAGTTGTAGAGAGTGATGGGATCCACCCTGAGTCTTTTTTATAAGCTCACGATTTCTTTAGGGGGAATTAATAATGCAAAAATGATGAGAAAGTGGAAATTTTACATTTTCAGAAAAAAATTATTAGTTATAGATTTACAAACAATACTAGGGACTTTTTTTTAAAGCTTCATAGCAGGAACAGGGATCCCTAAAGATAACAACAAGGAAAGATGAGCTAATCTAAATGCAGCTAGGCAGTCAGGTTTAGGTAATAGTCACTGCCAGGATAATTTATAGTTTTAAGCTTTCCTCAGCATTACTGACATACCAGATCCCAGAAATTGTATTAAGCCATAGACTGGCATGAGTGCAAAGTAATTTGCACAGAGCGTGAAAGAAGAATTGCAAAGAACTTCAATATTGTTAAGTTTTATTTTAACTTTGTCTTCACGGTAGTTTACAGGAGTTAATCCCTATCGTCATTTCTAATAGACAAAGATTAATTGGTCTTCTTTATCAGAACATTTGGTGATTAGGAATGTTCTTCTCTCACACATATCTTTCATCACGGAGTGTAGTCGCTCAATAAAAAGATGTGCTCCAAACCAGAGCATCCATTTTTCAATATAGCAATGTACAGCAACAGGTTACTGCTTTTGTAAAGCTATTACTTTTACTGTCAACATGTCTGCTGCTAGAAGTTGTCTCATTAGACAGGATAAATTGGAACTACATAAGAAAATTTGACCAGGCAAGAAATGAAGTTTTATTCTATACCTGTATATGCCTAAACACACACAGATATACGTGTGTGCACACACATACAAGATAGTATGACTGAAAGAAAAATCATAATATGAGTGATAGGATACATAGGTGGATATGACACCTGTGAAACAAATAATTTTTATGTGAATAAAGACAGAATAATAATGTAAATATAATGTCACCCTCATCAGAGACATTCAAGTGAACCATGAAGCAAAAATGTTCAGGGCTGCGGTATGTTGACCTTGTCTGGGTCCCAGCTGCCCACCAAGCTGCTCTATCATTTGCATTTCTCAGATAGACAGAAGAGAGAAAATAAGATAGAAAACAGCTCATAGGTTGAGATAAAGCAGTTTTCTAAACTGAAAGGCTCTTTGTGTACAAGCAAAGGAAAGAAAACATATTTTCTACTTTCCATCAGGAAGCAATGTCTGGCCACTTCACAGGAAGCACTTCACATCTCAGCCAGATCTAATACAATCTTTATCCCTTATTCCATACCATTTGCATCATGCTCAGATCCCATCTAATTTTATGTATTGTATATATATATGTGTGTGTGTGTTTATACATATTTCTTTTAACTATTCCACTGTATTTATTTCCCAATACTGAAATCCCATTTTACCAACACTTACGGTTCTTTTTTAAACCAGCTTTATAGCCAACATACAGATGTATACATTTTCTTTAACTATTTCCTGTCATTTCAGATAGATATTATTTTCTCATTCCGTGGACTTCCACCACCCCTCCAGATGGTAAAAAAAAAGGCCATGACTTAGGCTTCACTACATCAAGATGGGTGCTCAGGACAGAAGAAACAGCACACTCAGTCATTAAGCACCAACACCTGCCCAGCCCAGGTCACGATGGCACTGTCCTTGCTCCTCACAAAGTCCACTCTTTGTTGGTTCATGTCATTCCTGCTACTTTAGTTCCTGTAACATACAATAGGTTCTTTTTCCCCCAAAGTGAAATCTCCTTGAGGCGCACACCAGGATTCCCCATCCTGCTGCATTACCCAGCTGGTACATCCAGGTCACTGAGCAAAGACAATCCCACAAATGGGTTTGCCTTTTCCTTTCCCACCCTCTTCCCTGTGTGTAGTATGGGTATCTTACTTCCTCCCACAGAGGTTTGTTTGGGCAGGACCAGGATGGTTAGCAGATCCTCTGATGTTAACCAGCCAAGTGACTTCTGCTGAATTTGCATCCCAATGCTTCCATGCCCCACTGCCTAAGGCTCTTAACATAGTGTTTAGCAGTCCATTGTACCAGCCTTTCCAGAGGCTTGTGGGTGATAAGGGATATGATATATCCACTCAATGCCATATTTTTTTGTCCAAAAGATATATTTTGGGGCAAGAGTAGAAAAGTAGAAACAGATATCTTAAGAAAATGAAAAGTTAAAGTGATGTTAAATAATGCTGTAGTTCTGTCATTTCAATATGAAGTCCTGAAGATGGTTCTGGGTAAAGATGTAAAAATTAACACAAAAATTTGAGAAGTAATTGATTTCCCTACGAAAGCTAGTTTAATTGTGTAATTTCCTTAGCAACAGAGGCAGTGGAATTGTAATCCCTGAGGGTACACAGATGAAGGAGTGAAGTGAGCCAGCACTGAAGTTCTGGCTTGGGCTGTCACTCATAATTAAGGCTACAAGTGCCTGGGTTGATTGCATGTGGACCAGTGGTTCAATCTGCTTTAAGTATTCATCCAACAAAAGGAGATTTGTCTGTACAAGATCTTTAGGAGTTGAGAGCTGGCAAGTGAAGCTTGTATCTTCAATCATTTTTCTGACCACTGATTCCACTATTTATAGACAGCTTATGTAAGTATAAATCTGCAGGATACACAAATTAGTAGGCCTCTACTGCATTCTGAATTTTTCCAATTGGAATAATATTTGTGTATACGTATGAAAGAATGTTCATGCACATACATATTAATCTGCCTATAAAAACATGTATTTTCTGCCACCATTCATTTCTCTTATGTTCCTGTTTGTATTTGAATCTAAATTGTTGTTCTTGCATGAAACATGGGAAACACAGTCTGCAAACTACAACAATAAAACACTCTCTTTCCCCTCAGTGGCTAAAAGCTATCTGGAACAGTTAGGGTCACATTTTTTGAACACAATTTCAATACATTATTATAAGAACTAGAAAACTAGGCCAATACCAAAATGGCCACTGCAACTTCATGTCAAGGAAAGGCAGTGACCTGCAGAGAAAGCAAAATAATGATAGTGTCAACCTACAGACAACACTCATGAAAGAGGTCCTTAATACTATTAACAATAGGGAATTATCTTTGATATCTTTTGAATTTCACTTTTTGTGTGGACTTGTGTCATGCTTTAGGAATGGTACTCTGCAATTTAGTGCTCCTGCTGAGACTCTCCAAACCACACTGCTAGTCTCTTGCTCTCCTTTCGCCATCCCCTCCCCTCCCCTGCAGGTGGCTGGAGAGGAAAACTAGAGGCACAAAAGGTAAAGAAGATGGATTGAAATAAGAACAATTTACTGGAAACAGCAATGAGATAAGAAAACAAACAGTAACAGTAATGATATTAATAACAAAAGTGTGCAAAAGAGTGATTTACGTGCAGAAATGCTCACTGCAGAGCTCAACCGAACCACAACTGTGCCACCCTGACTGCTCCCTCCAGCTCACGACCAGCATTACCCCAACTCATCTGTCTGCCATACTCCACCACACTTGCTCAACCGGAATTTTTCTTCCTTCCCTTTTCCTTGGAAGAGACTCCCTTCCTCTGCCCCTGGCAATGACGTGAGGTGGTACAGAATAACCTCTGTGTCCTAGCCATGCCCCCTCCTGGCTACTGCAAAAATTAGCCCTGACCTGGCCCAAACCAGGACAACTTTGGAAGGATCTCCATGATGGTAAAGCATTATACTTGTGGGTAATCATTTGCAGTTTTGCAGTGGGATTTCTGTCTGATACAAGGGAATTGTGTAATATTTGGTTTGTTTCAGTCCAGATGGGCATTTTTCTTTTGGACACTTATGTTCCTTTTTCAGTTCCACACTATCAGAAACTGTGGCAGTTCCTCAAGAAACAGAGTTCTGGCCACCTTAAGACTTTCCAGGCGCTGTATTGTCCAATCATAAAGAGGGCAAATCTGTGTTGGGAAGGTGCTTAGGAAACCAATGGATTCTGAAGCTTTGTCTAGTAGGTTTCAGCAACCCGTGCTTGCTTGGCAGCAACTCACACACCTCCTCTATGTACAGTTTCTCTTACACTCTGCTGTTATACCTTTCATTTATTATGTAAAGTGAGTTTACATTTTCATTCTTTTTCTAGTTCTGTATCTACAAATTCTATATTGCAAACCAGTATTACTCACAGTTTCATCTGTGCTTCTTAGAGCAGTTGTCAGAGCAGCTGGGCAACACTGTATGATGAATTGATTCCATGGAAATAAATATAGTAGCTTGGTGCTTAAAGATGAATTTTACCCAATGGAAGAACAAAAATTCTTGCCAGTGGTACTTTGATGGAACTTAGATTTTTGTAGTGCAGAAAGGTCTATGTAATTTTTGCATCCAACAGCAGTTAAGATGCTGCTTCCTGTGACATAATGTCAGGAAGCAGTAGGAGTGGGATTAAAACATGATGAGGGGCTGGGGTCCATCTAGGTAGCCCCACTGGGCTCAACAGGGCCTGGGCTGGGCACAGAACTGGGGTCCCCAGGCTGAGCCTGCCCTGGCCTCCTTGGCCTGCAGATGGGACTGCCCTGACAGGCTCCTGGGGGACATGCAGCCCTGTCAGTGCCCTCCAGGTCCTGACACAGGAACCAATGGATTGTCTCCAAAAGTAAATTCCTCAAAAAATAAATACATTTTTTAACCACTAGATTTAACCACTGTCTCATTTGACTAGTGAAAACATTATATGATATAAGGTAATAATATTCTGAAGACAGATGTTAAAGTTTAAATATTTGTGTTTATTCTAATAGGTTTGATTCTCAAAAACTAAACAGAAACAGTAGACTAAATTGGTTCCTAGAATGGCTTACAAGTCGATACTTTTATTTACTAAGTATATGACTACGTTCAATTGCAGAAATTAGTTAAAATTTCTCTGGCCTTCTGGTCTAACAACTTTTATAAAGAGCGATGGCATTGCAGTTTTCCTCTTAGAAAACATAGTATTTGTTCATTTTGCAAAATATTGACTGTAGTATTTCAAAATGCATCAACCTTTCCAAAACTAATTTTTCCAGGCTGAAAATGCAAATGTTGATGACACGCTATTAGAAGAAAACTTTATGCATCGTATTTATAGCTAGCTACAGTAGGGTGTAACTGTCTTAAGGATTAAGATCCCATACAAACACAGTAAATTAAAATGTAAAGCAGATTTGTGGCTGTACTTATGATGGCAATTATTTCTTCCACTTATTTGCTAAAATCCAGTCAACAAACACACCAGTCCACTTAATCTAGTACTCAATTAGAAAAACAATACGTGCACTGCCAGCCTCTCTGTAGGCAGATGTGAAGAAAAGGCAAGAAAGATATTCTGAACTCATACTTAGGCCTTGTCATTGAATAAGTGTTGCACAGATTTTGAGCTCTTTGCTGAAACTGGTGGAGTTCATACAATCATGGACCATGAAATACGTGACTGCAGTTAACAGTCTCTTCAGGGGAGAGAAGTAATTTCCATATGAAATGACTGTTGTAAATTTAATGAGTTTCCAAATAGTTGCAAGACAAGATAGAGCAATTTTATACTAGACTTAATCTTTAGGATGAGAGAGTCTTCTTGCAAACACTTGCTTCAACATTCTTTTTTAATCTTTAGAACAGATATTGACCGATGATGGAAAGATATTTATTTTGCTGCCACAGATCTCCAACCAATGAAGGGTGTGCCTTTACATTATATAAAGATGTAAAACCTTAATGAAAAAAAATCTGAATTTCCCAGGAGCAATTTTTTTTATCAGAAATTTGATACATGACTGTTTCTATTTCTTTGACGTTGTTTGCATTGCATTATAGATTCTCTTTTCCCCGCAGGCATCAAAATTTGATTAATTTTGGATTTCTACACAAACATAGGAATTTATATTGTCACTGTCCTTATCATTCAGAAATATGGAACTTTTATCCTTTTATGGTAATAAATTATGATTGAGGGTTGGCAAAGATATTTTTGCAATTTTATAGTCACTAGTTTGTTGTGCTTTTATATGTAGATTCCTCTCCCCTTTTGCTATAGTGGCAAATACAAAATAGCCTTTCAGTCACATTTTTTCACATAGGCTTTTGAAACCCATTTTATTTCTGGTCATGAATCAAGGAATTCTTCACACTTTTTATTTAAGTTGAAACATCTTGATTCCTCTTGGGTGTATGCAAGGTTTGGCTGTCTGCTGCCTCCCCATTGCACTTCTCTTCCAGTTCTGAGATTAGGACAAAGAGCAAAAAGCTGCAAAAAACTTGTTTTCTGGTTAAGAGTGATACCTGAAAAACTAAGGAGGAAACACTTCCTACAATAAAATGTGTGTGATCAGATCGTTGTTCTCATGGAGATTCTGTGCGTATTTAAGTCTGTCCAAGCTGCTGAACTACAGACTGGAAGGGTTTATTATCGTTACTCATTAAATTTGAATAGATTGACTAAATTCAGATAAATATCTGAAAGTTTGCCTGCTAATCTGAGCTAAATAAGGTTTCGAGTCTAGTGGGATTTGACCATTATTACTAATTAGGTTTTTTTATTATCACATTAAAAAGGACATGATGGAACTGTTTTGACAAGCGACTTTTTGTTTCCTTAGGTTGGTGTGATCCCATCCATCATATCTGGATGATAAAAATATTTTCTTTGGAAGAGTTTTTTAAGGTTTTGAAACATTATGGTATTGTCCAGATGGAGGAACTCAGTTCTGAAATTTAAAGCAATGTCATAATAGTAGCATCGACTCGTAATGTGTGTAATATATGTAATAGTAGTTTGTAATACATGTTGTTAAAGAGATTTGTCTTATGAAATTAGCAATCAAGTTATGATGTAAAATTCTTCTTCAGTTATGATATGGAGTATCACTGGTAATTATTTTCCATAGAATACAAAGAAGATAAGTTCTTCTTCCTGCTTCCAGATGGAAAAGATAGAAGGTGATTGCAATGGTGTGCAAGGTACAGCACATATAAAAGTAATATTAAACAAGTCATATGTTATGAGAGCATCATTACAGTGATTTAAACGTAAAGGAGCCTTTGAGAAACTAATGATTGGTAATTGTCAGGTATTCTTACTGACTAACTATCTACAAAACACATTGTAAAGACTTAAAAATATATGATCTATAACCTCCAGAAAGATTGATTATTTTGACATGTAAAGATAAAAAAGACAAAAGCAACTTGCCTTCAGTTTTGTTTTATAGTGGACAGCAGGTTCATATTTTGTTGGGTTTTGGGAGATGGTAGGAGACTTGATCTGACATATTCTGACCAGAAAAAAATGATGTCTGAAAATAACAGTGTTTAAATCTCTAAACAGTATGGTGTACACATTTATGCAAGAAACCTGCCATTTGTTTCTCAGTTACTTTTCTGCAAGATCTGTCTCCTGTTATTTAAGGCAAAATTGCATTATCTACTCACTTTGTACAATTCCATAATACTACAGTGACAGGACTTTGGTTTATAGATTTTGAAAAAAAAAGACACTATTCAGCAGCATATAGCTCACAAGGTGCAATTAGACTATCTCCATTAGCTTTTGTAGCACCTGAGGACCTAGCCCAAGCTATTTATTACCTTCATCGGGCTATAAATTACTTTGGACCCATATGTTTACATGTTTGACAAGGGGTTTGCACAGATATAAAAATACTCTGCTTGCAGCTACCGTTTCACCCCAAACACCACCATGCAAAGTCACAGACACTCTTAACAGAAATGTTTGCCCTAGGTCTTCAAGGCTAATGCTGGTTTTTTAGATCTTAAATGGAATAAAGCACAGCAACAATTCAATGTATAATTTCCAGTGATTACCCATCTTCCCAGTTTTTATGATCTCTCTGTGCTAAGGAAGTTCCCCATTGCCCAGAGCACATAGCAGATATGAAGGACACTCCACAAGAGAAAGATGCCATGAAAATATCATTCCAGTCTTGCAAAAATGTTCTAATCGTTCTCCTTCATAGAAAATGAACAAGCAGTAATGACGACTACCTGTTAATTTTCTTAATTAACAGGCATAGGTCTTCTCAGAGAGAGGCAAGTTGGAAACACTTGGAGAACTTCAGAAAGCCTCTAGGAATGAGGTAGGCTGTTCCATGAGAGAAAGAATTTAATTGAAATATAAGAGGAGCACAGGAGAAGAGAGAACTCCTCATAATTTTTCAGAAATTAGAGGAAAAAGAGCAGGGAGAAGAAAAGGAGGAGAGAAATAAAGGTGGAAAAGAGAGAAAGAAGACAAAGAATATCACCAGTCCTTAGATTCCATGTTGGTCCTGCCATGGGTGTGGTCTAGAGCTGGGACAGTGAGACAAAGAAAGCAAAAGAGAGGAAAAGGAGAGGGGGACACACACAGATCCACTCCCTTTTATAATGAACCTAGTGCATGGCTCTTATTTAAACTAGATTTTTCACAGTCATGGTGGTGGACAGAGCTGCCTCACCTCTGCAAGACTCTCCCTTCTGATCACAGCTTTCCTGTCACAACAGCAAGAATGTTTGAGAAAAAGCATGTTTATGCCTGAGCCTCCACAACATAAAAGAAGGATGTAATAGGAATCCACAAAACCCTGAGAGGAATAGTGTAGATAGGGATCTCTAAGTCCTGCTCTCTGACAGTACAAGAAATAGGGGCCATCAAATTATGTGAGCAGTACTCAGATTCAGAACTGATAAAAATAAAGTATTAAACCTGTGTAATTCCTTGACAAAATTAGTTTTTGAGCTGCAAAAGTTCACACTGGCTTATAAGGAGACTGGGCATTGACCTGTAAAAGAGTTACCAAATATGCACATTCAGCACAGAAATTCTCTGAACTGAAGAAAACTGCACTTGGAAGTGTGTTTTGCTGTCGATAGACAATTATATGTGCATGTCTTCTTTTAACAATTCCCTTATGCTCCTGCTTATATCTGTGTTGATTTTACATCTTTATTGATCTTAAATCCTTGTTGATTTTCCCCCTAAAGACAGGCATCAAACAGTTCATGGGAGCAACAGAAAAGGAGGAATATCCAAATGATTATGGAAGATGATGAATGGAAAAAAAAAAAAAAGGAGGAGCTGGAATGGGAGATGAGAGAGAAGGATGAGAGAAGTCTTCAGTAGAAAGACTGAAGGATACTGAGTAGAAATCATAATGCTCTTCTCTAAGGGTTCAAGGAATTAGAGGCTGTTCTCTGGGGTTGCTTCACTTCGACTTACAACAAGATGAGGGAAAGAAACGATTCTTATGGTCTCTAGGATTTCCTGTATCTCCCAGCTCCCTCCTTTTGCTGGAACGGATGACCAGCTGAGTTACAACCAGGAAATAGTTAAAGGGAAGCTCCCATAACTTGACAAGTTCTCAGACATAGCTGGTATAAATAACAAGATCAGAGGAGAAGTAGAAATTTTACTGTCATTTTACAAATATTTAGGCTCTTGTTCTACCGTGTAATCCACTAACCGACTTCATAAACCACAGGGAAGGCAAGTTAGCAAACTTTTCTGAATCAGAGCAGAATTTTAATGATCAATATCTGCATTGTTGTCTGTAGTGACAAATTAGTCTTTCTGCAAAAAAGGAAAACAAATTAGTTCTCCTAAAGAAATACCTCTGCCATTTACTCTCTCAGTGTGCATTAGGAAGGGTTTTCCTTCTGCAAGACAGTTTCCAGTCCTAAGTTCAAGCCTTGCAATGAAAAATGATAGAAATCTGGGTCTCTGCAGTTTTGCCAATGCAATTAGATAACCCCCATTCCCATATGCCAAAACACCGCTAGATGTTTGAGTTTTAGAGTTTTACAGTTGCAGCAACGGAATATTTTTAATAGGTTTATTAATTTCCACAGTAACAACAACAGCTGATCTACCTCTGCCACACTGGGCAGCAAGTGCCAGTGTGGCAGTGGTCACATTAGAGTGAATGGACAATGAATTCCCACAGCAGTGAGCTGGCTGCATAAGTCAGAGAAGCCTTGCACAGTGGAGCCATTTGCTATTCCTGGTCTATCTTGATGTCTGTAGCCATTGATCAGTCCTTTTCCCCTGAGTCTCACACACTGAAATGTGAAGAGCTCCTAAAGAAAACTGCTTGTGAATCAGCACCTCCGGATGCGCTGCTTCCTTGCTATTCCTTTCTTTTCATTCTCTTGATACAGCTGCAGCTGGGAAAGAAAATGTAAATGTAACTGCTGCTGCTGCAAAAATTGCAGCCAAAAACTATTGATTAGTGCAGCAATTGCAAAGTTGCAGCTGTCCAGATAAATATATCTATCTATGCTCAAATCTAAGCTCTACAGCCATGACAGATGGTTTTCCCCTCATTAGGGCTGCCATATTTCAGACTATGATTTTTCAGAAAGAAATAGTTAGCTGTGAGCAAGCAGCTATATGCCAAGAATTCCTGGACAAATAATAGAAGCACTCAAAATCCTGAACGATAAAACTTCCAGCTGGAAAAGACAAAGTATCATGGAAAACCCAGACATATGGTAGCCTTAGCTCAGATGGTGTTTAGGAATATTAGAAAGACTCTGGCTACCCAGAAACAGATGGAACCTGGGCTGAAAGAGAGGAATGATGGGACTTTAGAATTTTTCCCCAGATTCAAAATGTACTGGCTTCTAGTTGGTTTTCAATAAGTACAATGTCATTTAATTGAGCATAAAGCCTGGAAACAACATAAATGAGTTTGGGATATCATTGACAGTATTTAATGCTTAATATGGAATAAGTCTCACCATGGGAAGTGATTATTTCTTAGGTAGGATTTATCCCATCTGATGTTACTCATCTAAAAATTACCTGTCTAGCCACAGCTTGTCCCTTTCTGGTCAATATTCAGGGCAAAGGAAACTCCCTTAAGATTGAGGTCCACTCTGTTCTAAGCGTCTGAAAAAGGAGAGAGAAATTTCTCCACTCTTTTTATACAAGTGGCTCACGCTTGACAAATCATAGAATGGAATAACTCTAATTGTTCTCACTTAAAAGTGTCCAGACAAATTTTTCTAGTTTTGACTGCTATACTGTTCAGCTCAACGATCAAAGTACGTAGACATGTGCCAAACATAACCTTCAATACCAATTAGCTTTCTGGCAGCAAAGACAAGAATCTCATATCATATGTTAACCCTGACTACCCCTTTGAATAACATCAAGATTTCAAGAGCTGAACAGAAAAAGGAAAAATCTTTTGAATACAGGATAGCAATTAACTGTGTACAGAAAAATATTTTCCATCACTGATCTGAAGTCTCAGCTTCTTTTTAAGACTATCGTAGTGAAATAAGTGATGACTGCACTTACAGCATCTGTTGGACTGAGAAAGGGTTTGAACTATCATCACATATATGGAAGTATGGTGGGAATCTAATTTTTTCAAATTGTGTGAATTTCTTCCGTGTGTCTAAATATGATGCTACATTTCTGTGATTATGATAACAGCAGATAAGATTTCTCCCTGTAACATTATGATTATCTTACCCATAATACTTTTAATTACCTCTTCCCAAACCTTCCCAAACCTTCGCTTCCCAAACCTTCCCAAAATTTCCATTGCCAAACTTTCCCTTCCCAAACCATCCCTTCCCAAACCTTCCCAAATCTTCCAAGTGCCAATTTAGTTCCTTTGGAAGAGAATTTCAGAACAAACCTTTCATATCTTTCCTGAAAAGAGTGATAAAATTTCAAAGCAGAATATTAGATAATTTTCTAGAACTCTGAGTTTCTTATTTTAAAGTGATGAAATACTAATTAGACATAGTTATGGGAATTTTAATAATGAAAATTTTAATAATGAAAGCTTTCAAATTACTCCCTCTAGATGTCTTAATTACTGTTTAATTCTTTACATATTTATATGTAAAGAAATTCTTCACTGTATTAACTGACTGTTTGGAGTGGGCTTATGTTAGTCTAAGGTTTAATCAAAAATCAAAATATAAATATCTACAACTAACACGATACCCAACACCTCCTTTTCTGTGCTAGAATTGACTCCAGAAAAGAAATTTCCTTTCCCCCATCTAAATGACTAGTATTGATTGACAAGTTGAAATTTCAGTACAATTGTTTGTCAAGGTCTGGAGTTAGCTTGAAATAGCTGAATAGCTGCATTTTCACTCAACAGTATGTTCCCACAAAAACAGCACAATAGTTTAAATTACACTAGCTACTTCACTGCTAAACAACTTTGCTAAGTAACAGCCCTGTTTGCTCAAAAAAATAGAAGAGATATAGCCATTTCTCATGGTTAAATTTTTCAGCTTCCTTAACCTAGAAAAAGTTTCCAGGTTTCCCTCAGGACAGCCTCCATGACCACTTATGTCTTGGCAATACACAACTTTGGAATGTTCTAGAATTTGTAACACGATCAATAAATCTGAATAACATGCTTAAATTAAGATTGGTTTTTTGAACTTAATATGGAGCTCAATAGTAGTCCACATGTACTTGTTTGTTGGACTTGTTAAAGTAACCATGCTTCCAAGATGGTGTTTGTGACTTTCTGTGTAACCCTTCTTCTCCCCAAAAT
>JAYRBT010000042.1:36290064-36308527 GCA_036023395.1 Myiotriccus ornatus
CGCCTGTGCTCTCTGTGGGGGCCATGAGCTTGCCGCGGGGTGGGGGGCCAGGGGGAGGGCACTCTCCCCCCTGGAGCTAGAGGTAAAGGGAAAGCCTCTGGCCTGGGGTTCCCTCTCCCTATCCAACTTCAAGTTCGTCACTTGTTGTTAACCAAAAGCATCAATGCTCTTCAGAACTTACCAACACATAATTATTTCTTGTCGCATAACCTACTATAAATCCAAGGGATCTTGTATTTAAATTACTAGGTCAACAAGAAAAACATTGTTTTACTTTGAAGTGTTAGATGAGTTTATGGCTCCCTCATGTTTTTCGTTTGGTATCTTGTGGCTATTTTCCTCTATGTTTTAACTGCTTATTCTGAGCACAAAATAATATTTATGAAAAGTTAAACTGCATTTTACAACTATCATATCAAGATTGGGCTGAGGGGATGGAATTAAGAGTCTACTGTAAATCTGGATAATATCTCCTATGTCCAAAATTTCCTGTGAACTTGAACATCATTGTGCTTTTTACCTACATTTAGGAATCCATTGGACATCTTTATATGTAGGACAAGCAATGAAATTTAGAAATCAAATACAACACGTGGATGATACTGCATACAACTACTCTGAGAAAACCAGAGCAATGAATTTTCTAGATGTGAATTTCTCCAGATGGTTTTCCTTCTGAAAGTTTTTATGGCTACTTTGTCAGAGAATGGGTGTTTAAATTAACTGCTTTATAATACTTCCAAGTTTTCTGGATAGTTGTTAATTATATTTCTAATATGTCTAACTTCTTGTCTAGGGAATAACTCTCCAAGGTAGTACGCTGTCATGCCTATTTTAATACACACTTTAGGCTTACCAATGATCTGTAAACAAGGCTCCAAAATTTTTTTTCTCAAGTGCAGATTCAGAAACCATATTCCAAATGCTTGACACAGAGCTCCGCAATCAAAGCATCTTTATAAATTCATTTCTCATAAGAAAATGTTGTATTTTGAGTAATATATCATCAAATATAATGTTCTGTTTCTGAAGTGGTCTAACATTATTGAACATCTAAGAATAAGAAAATAGCAAGTTGTGTAAGGACACTTATGTGACTAGAATGCAAACTGGGCTAATGGCATCACACAGTGGCACCTATCTCTGCATAGCATGAGTTTAATATCTAAACTGCAGTACAGTATCGAAGAAATGAAGATCTCAAACTGATTGTGCTTCACCCACCCAGGTACTAAGATATCTATAAAAGCACAACTTTTTCTAAGGCACTAGTTAAAAACAGTTGTACTGTTTTAAGTGGTTTTGCTATGAGTTTATATTTAGTTTGGCTCTGGAT
This sequence comes from Myiotriccus ornatus, assembly GCA_036023395.1. NCBI lineage: Eukaryota > Metazoa > Chordata > Aves > Passeriformes > Tyrannidae > Myiotriccus > Myiotriccus ornatus. The sequence continues at coordinate 36,291,401 of JAYRBT010000042.1, forward strand.
GTGAATTTAGTTCATCTCTTCAGTACTCACCATTTTGTCCAAATCTGTATTCTCTGACTGGCTAGTTACATGGTTTATTTACATTAGTGCCTAATGCTGTGAATCAGCATCTCAAATTAACAGAAAGGCAGAACCATGCTATAATGGTTCCCTTCTCCTATGGATTTTTCCCTGTTATTATTACTACTGGTATTTATTTAAGGCTGCATCAGTTTACCATGTGTTATACCACACTGCAGAGACTAAACTGATTGGGAAGATTAGATTTTGTTCATTACAAGTAGGGATATTACTCTACAGACACTAGAAATTGTGTTTTCTAGCCAGTTTTTGTTCCGAACTCCTTTTAGTGAACATTAAAGCATATGGCAATCTAAGATATGTATGTGCCTTTCTTGCATTTAAAGAATTCTCCAGGGAGAAAAAACAAACACACCACCTCATTTTGAAAACTGTAGTGGCAACTCTCAATGATGGCTTCAAATAAAAATTAGTTTTTCAAGTTCCCTGTAGTTATGAGTGCAACCATTAGCCTTGGCAGTATATAGTGCCTAATATCCAGTATACCAGAAAACTGAGTTTTGTAAAACTGTAACGTTTCTCCTAAAAGTATAAAACTTCTTCTAGAAAAACTGACAAAATACAGATTGGATGGGTGGTCTTCAAGATGGATAGGAAACTCGCTTATAGCTCATGGTAGTCTATGTTCAGTGTCTTCATAAAAAATCTGGATAAAGGAATTGACAGCCCTATCACCATATTTGCTGATGACACCATACTGGGTTGTGATGTGGAAACAACAGAAGGGAGGGACACCTGAGAGAGACACTGGACAGGCTGGAAGACCGGGCTAATGAGAACAGTATGAAGATTAACATAGAGAAGTGCAAAATCCTGCCTCTGAAACAAAATCACAGTAGAATCTGCGTGGCCAGGGAGCAGCCTTGCTGAAAAGGACCTGGGGGTCCTGGCAAACAACAAGCTGAACACAAGTCAGAAGTGTGCTGTTGCAGCAATGAAGGTAAATGAGATCCTGGGCTGCATCCACAGGGACATTACTAACTGAGATGTGTGATCCTCCCACTCTGCTCAGTGCTTGTCATGTTGGACCTCTACTACTGTGTCAAGTTCTGGTCCCCACTATTCAAGAACAATGTGGACAGAGAATAGAAAGGCTCCAGAGGCGATTCGAGAAGATGATCAAAGAATCTGCCCTCTGGGCAAAGATTGAAGGAGTTAGGTCTTTACTCTCCAGGGAAGAGAAGGCTCAGGGGGACCTCCTCACAGTATTCCAGTAAAGAGAGGCTACAAGGAGGATGGAAGTTCTCTCTTCACAAAGAAACACATGGAAAAGACAAGAAGAAAAGGGTACAAGTTGAACAGAATAGGACTTTCATCTTGATATAAGAAAAAATTAATTTACAGTGAGGACAACCAATCACTGGAAGAGTGTAGAGTCTCCATCACTGGAGGTTTCAAGATGCAATTGGACACTGTATACTTCTCTCCAGAGACAGTTGCTTCCCAGTATTTGTAAGAGCTGAGTTTTTTAGAAATCATCTTTTTATTTGATCTTTTCTAGGGATATGAAAGTATATGCAGAGGTACAATGTGCAAAGCCTGAAAGCTGTATTATCCCTGTACGTTTTGATAATATGTGTTACCTAAAGCCATCTTCTGACTCCATCTAGAAATACAGAATTATCTAATTCTGAGTTAACCTATTATTCATTCATGACAAACAGCAGTATCAGAGGCAAAACAGTCACACTGACAACTCCCACAGTTTCCACACAGTTTTCAGAAAAACAGCTGAAAATACAACAAAGGGCCATGTATTGGAGAGTATCTTAGCATAGATAAAAACATCAGGCTTATCGAGTATATCCTTAAACTTCTCAAAATTAAAACCCCAAAACCATACATATTAATGTATTAAAAAAATTATCAGACGTGATAGACTGGCCAGTGATGTCAGAAATTTTACCTTTACATCTCACCTACAAGAGAGCTTTGCTATTTTCATACGAATAACTGACAATACATTGTTTCTCTTAGAAAGAATCTTTTCCACTTCTTTAGTATGAGTACAGGGTGCCTCACAATTTTGCAGACTTTCCTGAGACAACACTGGAAGTACTCTAAGACACTAAACGCATGGAAAGAGAAAACAGTTTTGCTAATAAACATCAAAGTGATTTTGAGAAGAACCAGTATAGATATTATAGTATAGACATTGTATAGATGCTGTGTTTTCTTTCCAGTAGTGAAGATAAAGGAAAGTTACTCATTGGCTTGACTTATGGATATGTGATAGAACTCTTACTGTACTGTATATAGCTTACAAATATTAACCAAAGGCCAGACCATGCAGCTAATGTTAAACCTTTTTTTATCTGTACCATAGTTATTATTAATCTCCTGGTTTTGTGCTATAAGAAGATAACATCCATGCAAATGGTTTTTCACAGTTAACAACTATGGAACTAGCTCTGTGAATACTTTAAGGTTTTAAGGAAATACTTTCAGGTTGAAAATTCTTGAAAAATAAATTTTTGCTCTGCTTATTACTCATTTGAAGTAAAAATTTTTACTGTACAATGGCATTTTTTTATATATTCTTTCAGGTTTTTTATTTATTATTGCTCTTTTACTCTATTTACCATGAGAATCTCTCCTTAAGGCTATTCACAGAGCGTAGTGTTAGTCAGCTGGACTAATGAAATCCTAATGAAGTAATTGTAAGTTATTTGTTTAGATTGATTGTAATCAAGATCAGCAAAATTTGCACCTAAGTTATCTCACAAGACTCATTCAGGAAATCTGTGGCACAGTTCAGGACAGACTGTGAAAGCTGCTAACCTCACAGAATTGTCCCTTGAGTGTAGCCCTGCCAGAGTATACAGCCAGGGGGTCAAGCTACATCACTTTTTAGTAATTAACTTTTGAATAGATCTTTGGAAATACAAAGTGCTTCTTAAGTGCTATAATTACCATTTCCCTATATAGCAGCATAATTTAGTTGCAAAGCATGAAGTAAGGAAGTATTATTGACCAAACATTTAGCACTTGGTTATAGAAATTATTGCAGGAGACTATAAAACAAACTGGATTTCAGGTGAAACCTGCTGGTTTATTGTATATTTTTCAAAGTTTGGTCATCTCTTGATTACAGACTGAGAAATGTTTATATCACCTCCAGCAAAGAGACAAACCATGTTTATCAAGCTCAGTGATTGTTACAAATTAACATGTTGCTCAGCAACCAGATATCAAAGCCAGATGAGTGGACTTGTGATGGTAACTTGCTTTAAATCTTCTGTATTATGTTCGAAGTGCTTCTGCTGTGAGTTCATGAGTTTGCTCTTCACTGTGGCATGTTATCCCTTATTTTCCACCTTTTTTGAGCACCTTCTACCATATTGCTCCATCTTTTATGCGTAGAAGAGATGCAAGATGACTGTCTGAGAAAAATCATGTGGTCACTGAATTCTCACGGTTGGGATGTTCCCTCATTACCTTAACTGCTGCGGCAACTTGAAGTAAGGACACCCAAAAATTCTGAAGAGAACTCTTGTAGGCCAGTGAGATAGGAGGGTTCCCCAAAATTCCCTTTGATTAACTGCCCATGAATGTCCAAATAAATGTGCATGGAATGCTGTTGAGGAGATGGAGCTTCAGGCAGCTGAGGGAGCCTACCATCTTTTTTTGTCTTCTAAGAAGTCTGGATGATGGAATTGCTATATAAGGCATACTATTCCCTCCCATTTTCTTCACCATTGCTTTATACTGTGTGGTTTGCCTTAATAATAATTTGGGTCACTGCATAGCTACATCTCCTCCAGCAGTTGTCACAGACTTTACATATCTTCATATTCCCTTTTATGACCCCCACAAAAAAAATAAGTATTGCAATGAAGTGTTTATGACAAGACGCTAATTAACTTCTGTAATATTTGGAGCTTCTAAAGATCCTCGTGATTTCTAAGACAGTTACTCTTTCAGAGCCATCACTGATGCTGACAATCTGTGGATAAACTTTTAAAGCAGCTCTGTAAGTCACCAAGACCACTTGCCTGACTAATGATTCCCCAACAACACGCTGTTCATCCACAAATTCACAGTACTTGGAGATGCCCATTTTCAGACAGAAAAAGGTTGCTTTCTTTTATAGAGAGTAAAGAACTTTGTTAACCGAATGGAAACATCATCTCCTTCAAGCTACTGTTTTTTGTACTCTGTCTAAAGGCTTCCTAGTCCTACTGCTTTCCATTTTGGTTTAAGAATAAAGTATGTATTCCCACACACATACAGAATCACAGAACATGTACTACTCTCAGTTTCCTCCAAAACACATGGGTTACAATGTGAAATCTGCCTGAGAGCTCACTAGTAAAGAAAGAATGAAAAAAATCAGCAAACTGCTGACGTAGTATATAGTGGTGTGATATCATTCTCTCTATGGTTTCACTGTCCTGATATTCCGATGCTGGCTTGCTGGTTTGAGTGAATACAGGATTTTTCTATTTGATGTGTCCTTTTGGTGTTTCCCTTACTCACCCTTAAAATACTGTTTGGTTTATCCACATTTTTTGCTTCATATGTATTTTTATATTTCACCATAGCTCTCAGCAACCTCTCAAGTTTTACTAATAATAAGAGTCATGGCTTGTTTCACTGAGTACTTCTTCCAGCTGATCTATTTGGAGAAAACAAAATGGATTGCTAGAGAAAAGACTACCTTTTACGTGTTTGTTGACTCTGAAAAGGGGAGGAAAGGGGGACCTTTTAATGTCTTTTAATAACAATTAACAATGTCTTTTATAATAATTAACCCAGCTCAATGGAATGTATTGTTCTGCTCATTTTATATTAAGGCAAAGGGAAAGGTTGATAGTAGCAGTGTGCTAAGCAAAAGACAGTGTTATCAAACAAATAATCAAAAAGGTTGTCCCCATACAAGACACAAATATCTAAATTCTAGTCTCAGGTTTTGGTTATAAAGAGAGTGCTGATTTTGAAGCCATAAGTGAAAGAAAAAAAATGGTGTAGCACCTATTCTATGGCATAACAAGACTTAAAATAGTATAATAAAATGTTGCTGGTTGTTTCATTTTATTTTGGTTGTGTACAAGGACTATATCAATATGAAATCAGCCAGTTATAGGCATAATCATGGAATAAGGTTAATTCCTGACCAAAAGAATTTAAATCAAAATTTTCGAGATTAGAAGATATTTCAATGTTCAAGGGAAAACTGTAGTCCAGATAAGAATAAACATAATGCAAAAAATTTTTTACAGAAGTTCCATTCCTTTGGAATTTGGAGGGAAACAGGAGATGGGAATGATTTTTTTTTTTTTTAATAAGGACGTATACTACATCATCAGTGCTCTTGTAGCAAGCGTGGGTAGAGCCCTTCTCAAATCTTCATTCGCGAAGCCTAGCCATGACATGACGTGACATGATACTACATCAATTTAGAGGTAGGGAAGAAATTTTTTGGGACGGGATATGGAAAAAGCAAAAAAAAAATAGGGCGAGCAGGGTAAGTAGGAATAGGGGAGAGGGAACTGGTAAATATTTTACTGTATATGTGCACTTGAATCCTGCTCATATTGAGTCATACAAAGGAGATAGGAAAGAAAAATTAATGCTGTACTATTGTCACTGGAATGGCATATCAGCTGAAGCACTCCCTGTTTTTTGTGTGGATATGTACTGTTGTTCTTCCATGAACTAAAGGCCCATGTATACAATTTAGGAGTAGTTTTAGCTGCTTGGAATATTTCCTAGAACATTTTTAATGTGTTCTTCTATGAGCTTTTCAATCTGGAAAACTGTTTTAAGAAAAAAACGCCACTGAGAACGTTAGTAATATATATTTATGTTGGTAAAAGCATAATGTTATAAATATTTAAAAGAATATCTGAAACCACAGAGTTAATTAAAAAACATTCTCTTATGTAAACATTTAGATGACGTTTGAATTAAATCTCTTCTACCATGAACTTTTCTTGTTCTGCTGTTTTATTGGATATCAACATTATTTTGCACTAATTAAGTCCTAAGGAGTGCCATTTTGAAAAGAAATTATAGAGGTTGGGTGAAGAATTGATTGAGAGCAGCCCTACAGGGAAGGACTGGGGGGTGATGGCTGATGAAAAACTCGTCATGAGCTGGCAATGTGCGCTCCCAGCCCAGAAAGCCAACTGAGTCCTGGGCTGCATCAAAAGGATCACAGTCAGCAGGTCAAGGGAGGTGATTCTGCTCCTCTGCTCTGCTCCTGTGAGACTCCACCTGGAGTACTGCATTTGGTTCAGCATAAGAAGGACATGGAACTGTTGGAGCAAGCCCACAGAGAAGCAAGAAGTTTATAAAAGGACTGGAGCACCTCCCCTGTGAAGACAGCCTGAGAGAGTTGGGGTTGTTCAGCCTGGAGAAGAGAAGGTTGTGCAGAAACCTCATAGCAACTTTCCAGTATCTGAAGGAGGTCTACAAGGAAGCCAGAGAAGAACTCTTCATCAGGAACTGTAGTGATAGAACAAGGGAGAATGGCTTCAAACCAAAAGAGAATAGGTTTAAATAAGATATTAGGAAGAAATTCTTTACTGTGAGTGTGGTGAGACACTGGAATAGAATAGAGAATTTGTAGATGACCCAACCCTGGTAGTGTTCAAGGCCAGGTTGGATGGGGCATTGAGCAGCCTGGTCTAGTGGACAGTGTGCCTTCCTGTGGCAGGGGGGTTGGAACTAAATGATCCTTAAGGTCCCCTCTAATCCAAAACATTCTATGATTCCTTGTTGCAGGAGTTTTTATCAGCAAACTGGTGTTTGTACTCAGGTTAAATGGTGAAGTATGTCAAACTGTAGGATGTTTCTGAAAACACTGTTAATCTGCACAAAAGGCAGAGATATTCTTTTGATTCCAGAGGTATGCTGTTAAATTCTGGAATCCTGCAGAATAAATCTAAACTGAGTGTAAATCCATGTATGTAAAGCAGTGTTTGGAAATACAGGGGTTAAAGTTGTAGGTGAACAAGGTTAAATTCAATGACAGAATAGTCACTCCCAAGCAGCATGCCATCATCAACTTGCAAAATACTGTTTGATTGCTTGATTGCAGGCTTCATATCGATGCATATAAAATAAATATATAAATGCACACACCTCTCTCTCCTTCTCTCTCTCTCTCCCCACAAAAAAAAATAAAATAATGTGAAGCTCCTGAAGAGACTCAGTCCTTTGATCTGAGGAACTGCCCTGTAGGAAATGCTACCAGGATTGCACATAACTCAAATGGTGTTACAATCCTGATCAGTTTATTCCTGGTTTTAGAGGTAGAAATTAGTGTTTATAAATAAGAACTCTGGCTGGCAAATTCTTCCCATCCTTCTCCCCACCATTACCCAAACCTCCCTTCCTCTTGTTTCATATGTAAACAAAAGACTTTATTCTAAGGGAAAAAGTCACTCAAAACTAATTGTTATTGCTATGCCAATCATATTAACATCAATGACAACATTTTGGTGAATATTCAAATGAACATTAAAATGACCATGCTGTGTCTTACCTACCTAGAAGAAAATAATCTCATGCTATTTTTCTGAACAGCACAACTAGGGCTGGAATCCAGAAGCCAACTGCTGTCCCAATTAAGATGTCTAAACCTCTAATGTTGATAATTTTTTATTAGGAATTCTAAAAAATATGCTGAACAAAACTCTCTGTGAAGAAAGAAAGTACTGTAATTAAATAGCAGTTCACAAAGGAGATTGCAATTGTTGAGGCTGCAAGGAGGCAAGAGAAGTCTTGGCAATATTCTCACTGCAGTGATTGCAGTTAATGTGGGAGAGGGCAACAGTGGCAAAGCACATAGCAAGTTAACAATAGAAGAGAAATTGTAAACTAATGTCACATTCTGTGGCAATAAAGACTGATGTTCTTGAAGCTTCCTTTCCCGAGACTTGCAGCTGTGCACATGCACACCCACTGTAGATTCGGAGATCTCATGTAATTTTAATATGACTACACCTTATATTATGCCTATATGCAATTTTTTACTCCTCTTTCATGGTTCATTGTAGCTGAACTTCAGGGCTTAATAGTACATTTGCAGACACTTCCAAATGCCTACGTGATTCTCTCTAAACTTGAATCAACTAGGCTTTTCTCTCCAGAAAGAACATAACCTTTACTATTTCCAGTTTTATTGTGACTATAAAGTTAATTTCATTTAATGAAATTTTACAGCTAGAGTTATTCACCATGATTACTGCCATGTGGCTTTACTTTCAGCATTTTACCCTGCCTTGCTCCTGTCTCTTTAATAGAGAGCTCCTGTTTTGGTAGACTGCTAATGTAGTCTCATGATGAGAGAGGAAGAGACCTTTGGAAAGATTTCGCCATCCGTATGCAGACTGCACCTCTCAAACTGTTTACTGCTTTTACAAGTGACAATAATCTTTCTCACATTTGCTGTGCCAATAGTGAAGCCTTTGTTAACACCCCCCCCTCTTTATAGACTTGATAGAAGCAGATGCTCCATCTGCTTAAATATTTGAAAAGTTACTCCTAAACTAACATTTATAAACGTGCTCATGAGTACATCTGGAAAGAATACTGAGGATACAACACTATCACACATTACTGTAATAAAGCATATAATAGTCCTTACTTCTGTATTATTATTTTCCTTATTGAAAGCTGGATTCATGAGAATGAAAACCAGATAAATTTAGGTAAATTTGGCTAAAATGTGAGCCTTTGTAACTTCTGTCACAGCAGTCTGTTTTACACCACATCCAAGCCTTGACTGAGTCTATAATACATTTAAGTGGCAGACTCCTAATCCCCTTGATTATTTGGCTATGTGGCTAAACTCTGAGCTACTGGAGGAGTAAAGCACTACGGTGTTGCATCTTCAAGGCAAAATGACAAAAGGCTCCTTGTCTTTTTTGGGAGGTTGGGGTGTCAGCTAGACACCTTTAAAGAAGGTTGCATATAGTCCACTCTAGGTTAACGGTTGCAGAAGTGGCTTTTCTACACATCTCTATGATTTTGTATGAAAACACTAGTACTTACTTTATCAGGTACAAAACCTGCTGGTATATACTGATCCATTCTTGGACATCTGACTTGTCCCATGGTTTCATCTAAGCCTCACCAGACCCAAGAGATACATGTCACACTGTTAACCCTGGACATTTGTAATAGTCTGCTGTGTTTAGCCTGGCAGGCAGCTAAACAGCACGCAGCTGTTCACTCATTGTCTCCCAGTGGGATGAGGGAGAGAATCAGAAAAAAAGTAAAACTCTTGGGTTAAAATAAATACAATTTAATAGGACAAAAAATAGAAGTAAAATAATAATAAAGGTAAAAGAATATACACAACAAGTGGTGCACAGTGCAACTCTTCACCACTCTCTGATAACAGATGCACAGCCAGACCCAAACAGCAGACCTCTACTCCTCAGTGAACTCCTCACAGTCTTACTGTTCAGAATAACACCATACTAATATGGAATATCTGTCTGGTCGGTGGGGCTTAGTTGTCCTTGCTGTGTCTCCTCACAGCTTCTTTTGCACCCCCAGCCTCCTCACTGGCAGGGTAGTATGAGAAGTCCTTGATTTGTCGTAAGCACTGCTCAGCAACAAGCAAAATATCAGTTATCGACACTGTTATCGACATTGCTCTCATACTAAATACAAAACACAGCACTGTACCAGCTGCTAGCAAGAAAACTAACTATTCTAGGCAAAACTAGGACATGGCCCTTGAAACTTCACAAAGCTCTTCTCAGTATGTCATACTACCTCTTGACTTTCATAGAAATATGAAATCTTTTCAGCTGGAAAAGCTTTAAGATCCTTTGGCCCAACTGTTAATCAAGCACTGCCAAGTTCACCACTAAAACATGTGCCTAAGCACCACAACATTTAAATAACTCCAAGGATGACTCAACCACTTCCCTGGGCAACCTATTTCAACTTGAACTTGACTTTCAACTTCAACTTTACTCCAAATAGGCCTGAGTGTCTCTCACTCAGGAGTGCTCAAGGAAAGTTCACAGAGCTTTAGGAAAAAAATCTATTTCAGCACTGCTCTCTGAGTAACATGTAAGAAAAAGGGAACCCTCCTAGAACACGGACAAATTTAGGAAGTAAAGGAAGAGATAAAACTGTGGGGTTTTGTTTGCTTGTTTGTTTGTTTGTTTTTTCCCTCAGAAAGTAATAAAATAAACTCAAATTATTAACCATTTTATAATTTCCCTCACCTCAAGTTTGAATATGTTGTTGATCTGGCTTTTTCATGTCTGGTTGGGCACCAGTCTTGCATGTTAGTTCAGTTGCAGAAGGTTGTAGCAGAATGAGAACATGTACGCTGTGTTCCTGACCTTGGCCAGACATCTGAATCTTCATGGAGGTTTTGGGTTCAAGAGCAGAAATGAAACTTTTGTTCACAGAATCACAGAATGACTGTGGTGGGGAAGGGCCTCTCAGGACTGTGTAATCCAGCTCCCTGTTCAAAGCAGTATTAACTAGAGCTGGTTGCTAAGGGTCATGTCCAGTAAGGCTTTGAATATCTCAGAGGATAGAGACTCCACAGAATCTCCAGGCAGTTCCTGGGCTTGACACCTATTATGATTAAACCCCTTCCTGTATTTCAGTTTGCGTCCATTGTGTCTTTTTCTGTCAGTTGTCACCAGTGAGGAAAGTCTGACTGCATCTTCTTTACTGCCCTTGGCCAGGTATTTTTAAATATTCCCCCAAGTTTTCTCCAGGCTGAGCAGGGTCCACACTCCTGCTATGTCAGATGCTCTAGTCCCTTAATCATCTTTGTGGCTCTTTTCTGGATCTGCTCAAGTATTTCCATGTTACTCTTGTGCTGGGGAACCCATGACTTGACCCAGTACACCAAATGTGCCCCAGCGGTATCACACACAGAGGAAGGATCACCTGCCTTGACCTCAACTGTGGTTTTAAGAAGCCTTAATACCAATCTTTTAAAGCTAACAGTATCTTTTTTTAGAGTTCAAAAATAAATATTGATTTCAACCAGACCAAAAGTGATTTTCTTCCCTCTTAGAAGGAAAAATTATAGATAGGACAGATGCAAGAAAGAAAATCTACACTGAATAGACGAGGTTACATTTGTGCTGTGAATGTACTGCAAGTATTTCTTTATATTTTTAATTAGTAGCTGCAAAACCATTGAGATATTTATTCATTCTATCCCTTACCGTTCCTGAGGCTAAACATGTTGGCTTTAGCAACATTTCCATGGTTAGTTGAACCTTAAAGATTCAAGCATTTCAATACTGTTCTTTGCCTAGTTTCTTCAGCTAGCTTCCATATACCACTTCAAATTAATCCTTAAGATGGATGAAGACCTGGAGTAAAAAAATTTTATTTAAGAATTACATGTGAAATTTAATTATAGCAACAGAAAATTAATTACCATCTTTAGAAAAGTCAGAAACCCCACAACATATTTGAGTATCTAAATGTTATGGTACTCTTTCAGTTTAAATAGACATTATAAATGAAGTATTCCCTCTAAGATTTTTTTTTTTCATGTTTAACTGATAATTGGGAAATGTTAAGACTTGATTTTGTTTTCTTGGTCTCATGTACTCAATTTCTGACATTACTTTTCTTCATTTTATCAAAGAAAGAACACGAGTTGTGATCCTGTGTAAGTACACATAGCTCTTCCTGGGCTAGTCTGGGCTCTTATTTCCACTTGTTCAAAGTAAGATGTCTTAGGAGTGAGTGACTGTGGGCTCTCTGGTATATACCTGTAATCAGAACTCAGTCTAATGTCTTGAGAAGCAGCTTTGTCCTTCCTTGTGAAAATCATCTGATATTTTATCCAAGTGGAAAATATGGGTTTTAATTCTGGGAAATTTAAGAAGCTGGAAGATATATATCCAATTCAGCAGAGCATTTAAACACATACTTAAGCAGTTTTTGTTTCATCATTTGATTACATTTATGTACTAAAGTGATGGATTGAATTAATCTGGGAATTCAAGAAATGGGCCCTACCTCCACTTACATGTTGTTTCTGTTATTAAGAGTTACCTAAAAAAGAACAACGAGAAAGGTTTTCCTCATTTTTTTTCCCACATGCACATGTGATTTCCATGCAATTAAAGCTAACAGTAGACTTTAGAAAGTCTGAATAAACTTGAAACAAAATTGCTATTTGAGATCAATAAAAAATAAAGCATTTTATTAAATTAAATTAAATTTGACAGTGAAAATAGCAGTAGTCAATATGACCTTATGGAAGGATGATTCGATTTAATTAATTTGATACCTATTTTGATCAGATTACAAGACTGATAAAACTTAATAAAACGGTTCATAAATATTACTAAATCATTGTAGCATATATCAAGACATGAAACAATTTTTGAATAAATACTTTTCCAAAGTTGAAGAACTCTCAGAATTCTGGAAACCCACATTCACATGGCTCTCAGTTGTTGTGTGACAGTGGGACAGGGTCACATGTTGGGTACAACGAGTGAAGTCAGGGATTTGCCCATATATACATGGACTGCTTACCAAGACAGTAGGCCGAGGATGAAGAATACAGTTTCATTCCCTGTCCACTTCAGTATCCATCTGGTGCAGAGCTGTAGAAGAAGAAAGGAAGTCACTGTAGAGCAAACACTTGAGATACAAGTCCTACAAAGATGATTGGAAGTGAGATGGGGCTGAGAGGCAAAATGGTGTACGTAATAATGCGTGTATCAGAATGAACAATTAAATTGGCAAGTCTGTGTTTGTTCTATTCTCTGCTGTCTTGTCACTTACTATCTTCTGGAAAGCATACCATAAGAGGCAAATTGTAACACCAGCTGACCAAGGAGCAAACAGGGAGCAACCAGAGAGGTGTCATCATTTCCACTTGGACAGAAAGCTGTTTTCCTGTAAAAGTGTCAGAAAAGAAACTATGGAAAAAGCTCACTTTTAACCAGCTAGTGAAAGAGCATATGCTGAAGTGGGGCTAACCTGGGCTAGCTCTGAGGATATGCCAGAAATCTTGCCATTTCTCCATAAAGCTTGCTGAGCTGGATCAGGTGTTTTTGATTTGCAAGCAAGATAAATCAGGTTCCTTCACCTCTTTTCCCCTTTTCTTTGCTGGGAAATCTCAGCTGGGAATGTTGGTGCACCTGCCCTGTGACACAAGCACATCATGTTTGGTGCACCTGCCCTGTGACACAAGCACACATGATTGCTGCTGTGCATCTGCAGTTCTGACAGGGAGGACATGCCCAGTCCTCTGATTTTCTCTTCATGCATCTGTCTCACTGTCTGCATGCAGCCGAGTCAGTGTATGCCTTGGCCACGCGTCTGGCACACCTTGACTATTCATGCAGAGTTGTCACGTCTCTGAGTTATGTAGAAATCCTGGAACAGTGGTGAAGTTATTTTTCTGTTCATATTCAATTTCCAGATGCTAGCAGACAACATATTTAGCACAAAATTACCATATCTTGACCTCAGAGGACTGGAACAGGTCTTCGAGATTAGTACTTTTGAGACTAGAACAAAGTCTACTTCCACTGGCTAAAATTTTCCCATATTTTCCTTTACAATGAGATTGACCACCAATACCTGGTGAATTTCACTGCTGTACTTCAGAGTTTGGTAGCTTTGCAACACAAGGTCTTGAGTAGCCAGAGGTCATGTTGCCAAACCAGTCAGCTAAAGACATTATCAAAGCCAAAAACCAGACATAATTCTAAACCAAAATGGATTTTCAGCACTGGACCTGTTTAGGATGTTTTGATGTGATTTGAGTTGGAAGAAATTACTTGAATATGGATGATATTCGCAGGACTAAAATTTGGTTTTCTGACCATTTCTGTTACTTTATATAGTATGAATATATTGTGAGTTGATCTGGTTTGGGTACTCTCTATTATTTACCCTCTACTACCTCTGAACTACTCTTTCAAGCCTTTCTGGAAGCTTTTTATCACTATATGTTGGAAACAGGAAAAAAAACAGCAATCATGTACATTGTTATTAAATTGTTACTTTAAAAATTAGAGTTCTAATTGTAATCAGTTAAGAGAATGTGTAGCAATTTCAGGTTGATGTATTGTTAAGATGTTCAAGAGACTTACTGTGTGAAAAAAATTAAGCAAATTCTGCTCTTAAATCATCATCTGTCAAATCCTTAATTGTTTTCTCCAGCTCCCCAGTGCATACATTCACATGTTTGTATGTCCTTATGAGACCATATGGCACAATTCATCTCTCTCATGTTCAAGAAAAATGGCACTGGTTTTCTGTTTGCATTTGTCATTGCTATGCCCCAAATCCTTGAAACTGGCCAGATTTGGGTAATGAGTTCAGTCTCCGTACCTAAACATTCCCATTTCTTTAAAACATTCTGTCATTTGCAGCACTTGAAAAAGACACCCAAGTCAATGAGAAGAAAGCATGAACTGCCCGGTATAATTTCAGCAGGTTGTCAAACAGCATTATAAGTAACACAATAAATCAATCAGACACTTAGGGCTAAAGAATTTTTGCTTGATTACATGAATTTTTTGCATGCAATTTAATCTCATGAAAAACTGTCCTTTGGGCAATAGATATGACTACTGAGGACTATTTTTCAGAGAATTGAATGGTGAACAAACTAAAAAAAAGTCTGATTTAATGCTACCTTAGATTATTAATAGGCACAATATCCCTCTTCTAAAACAGAGTCAAAATCATAACAGAGAAAATTATTTAGCACTATTTTCTCTAAAACTGTACCCCCAGATTATTATGTCATATTACATACATTATGTTAGACTTCACTGGTAATGAGTCAGATTTCAGATTTTCAAAATAAAGCTATACCTTAGCCCAAATATAGTTGCAAAGGTGATACAACTTCTCCTGTACAAATAAAATTATTAGAGATAAAATTCAATTCATTAAAGGTAATGCATTTTTATTCTCATTTGGATTTAAGTGTTGGCAACAAAATGTATTGTCCCTCTAGGCACTTACAGAAACAAGTAAATTGAAAAAGGACTGCATCATAGTTTTTGTGAATTTTGTCGAGACTCTTGGCCTCACACTGTGAAAAGATGTTTAAGCTTGGAGAAGAATAAAAAGCTCTCATCCTAGGAGATTTCTCAAAAAAATCTGAGAGATTTCAAGAAGTGAAACTCATTGAGGATTACTCCAGTGCCCATGCTTTTCTTCTCTCAATTTAACAAAGAAACATGGCAGGAAACATTGTATTTCTGTGTTCCTGTAGACATACCTCAAAACAAGTCAAGGGTCTGAGTATCGAGTACGCTAATCTTATTAAATAAAATTTCTAAAGCGACATCCTCAACTGTTTGATATGACTTGCTGTGAAGCACTTTATCATAAACGTGAAATAGATTGTTTCTTTAAATGCATAGAGAGACTTATTTGACATATAGGACAATAAGATCTATATATAGAAATAAAATACAAAGCTCACTGTGAAGTGAGGATTTGCTAACAGGTAGTACGTACATGGTTATTCCTGTCCTAATTATATTCTCTGCTATTCAAAGAAGCAATTTGACATCAGTTGATTATGTCTAAGACAGACTAAAGAGAACTTGATTATTCTTAGAAGCGTTCATAAGTTCCATGATCAAAATCAGTTTTTGAAACTTATGGTTTACTCATTGAAAGGATGAAAGTGGCAAAGGAGAATCTCAGCTTTTCTTGTGAAGGTGTGAGTCTGTGATCTGGGATGAAAGAAAAACATATCTCCAGAACTCTGTTTTGGGATGATGCCCAACAGGTTATACTTCTGGAGGGCTGGGACACCTGGTTATGCACAGAGATTATGAAAAAGGTTCCTGACCTGTGACTTTACCCTTTTCACAAACTTTCTTATAGCTTTAATGACAATTAAGTTTGTCTAAGTGACCTGCAGCTTTGTGTTAGTACAAATTCTATTTCCACACAGAAAAGCAAAACAATCATCTCAAGGAATTTTGCAAGTTACTGCTGTATACATTAATTTATGCAGTATTTAATCATATCAAATGGATCAAGAACTGTGTTCTGACACTGAGGTCCACTGTTATGTCACAACTCCATCTTTTTTTACACTTGCTTGTCCTCTTACAAGGGGTCACTACTCCTAATCTATGTAATTGGAAAGGTTATTGGTCTACACTATCCTCCAAATCATGCCCAGGTTTTGCTTAAGCAAGTCCTAGTTAACAAAATTCAAAACTGTGCCTAGGATTACACTAATAGTTTGAACAATCTTGGGGATTGTTCAGGACTAATGTGTTAGCCTATTTAGTTTATCAGTAGAGAAAAACATTTAAGGAGTAATTTGTAATGGAAGTTACCCCTAATAATCTTATATCTAATTTGGAACGGATTCCTAAAGGTGAGTCATTTCAAAGGTTGGCTGAGTGCTGGACAAGCTGCAGAACACTTATTGCACTCCAGAAAATCTTTCTATTGCCTCATTTTCAGTCTCTTTTGAAGAGGAGCACAATTTCCCCAAAGTGGTGTTTATTCATTATGCATCATTAGATTACTCATCCATGTAAATGCTTGTCTGTAAACTGATGATCATTCATCAGTCAAAAACTTTATCTCTCCCCAAAAGTACTATACGAAGTGTCTCAGCTGGAGGCTTTGGAGAAAATTCTCCTTATCCTTAATATGCCCTAGAAAGTGAAGCAACTGGAGTTAAACAGTGCTGAACCTGCAGCAGACTACAATTCTTTTCCCCCTCCAAAAGTATATCTGCACTTCAAATTCTTTATGCATAGCTATTGCTGTGATTCCTATGGACAGGACTCCACTGTGTCTGAAGGATTATAGCATATCTGAAGAATATCCAAGACTTTTAAAATTCTCTCATTATAAGTGTGGCTGTCCTACTGTGGGATGATGGATAGAGCTAAACCTAGAGGGGATTCAGAATTTTAAGGTAAAAAGAAGTTGCAACTCCCCGGATGGACTGAGATTCACATGATCCCCAGTACAACAATAAACATCTGCTCAGAGAAACAGAATGGAGTGTGGAATGGAGACTACGTGGCCCCCCTCCATTCTAATCCCAGCAGAATGGGAGAACATTGCTGTACTAAGACC
>JAYRBT010000042.1:36310560-36324136 GCA_036023395.1 Myiotriccus ornatus
AGAACCTTATTGATGCAATTCCTTTCAGCTTCTCCCCTCCACAGATATTACTCCTATAAATATGGCTTCTTTCTTATCCCAGTTTTAACTGCAGGACTGGAAATCCCAGGTAGTGCAAAGACATCCAGTCTGACAAGGGCCAGGTAAATCCAGATGCAGCTGACAGTGTCATGTTTATGAGAGAAAAAGCCCTGCTGATAAGCTTGGTCTTACTCCCTCATTATTTAGACCTCACAATCCAAACTCATAACTATTCTCACCTAGTGCAGGGCCAGGTGGGCTTAACGTATGGGACCAGTATATGTCTGCTCTCTCAGGCACCTTTGCACCACTTTACAGAAGTATAGCCAACCGTAAAGCCTACATATTAGGTGTTTATCATGATCAGTATTAATTTCTGAGACTTTCAGACAGATTTTAAGTTTTAGTCTCTGCAGTGTTTCTCTTTTCTGAGTGTACAGGTAACAGTGGTCATCCTAAACCTTGGATTTGATGCTTCAGATTACTGAGCCCCTGCTTCCTCATACGTCCCTTCAGGAATTCCATTGCAGCTGTTTTAAGCTTCCTGATTGACCCAGCCTGGCACCACAATAGGAGGCAAGATGCAGAAAGGAGGTTTTTGAATTACAGTCATTGCTGCCTTTAAAAGCTCTGCATGTCCATTGGTCTTTGAAAGGATGTAGCCTTGACTTCTACCCTGTGGTAGGTCTCACCTCTTCTAGCAGTCTAAGACAGACTGATTTTTCTGGAAATGAAAGTTTTTTCCTTATCCTTCCCTTTCAGAGGTTTCTTTCACCACCCACAAGATAGCTCACGGAGAGCACCTGCTCACTGACATGCACAAAGCCATACCTTATTTTAAAGGCTCCAGTCTCTTTATCTGTGTTTATGTAGAGCCAAAGAAATGGCTACAGCACAGGCACTGATTGTTGAGAGACATTAGGAAACAAGAGCCAGGATTAGCTCACATTAAAAATTTCCTACACTCTTTCTTCTGAAAGTTATACTGGGGAAAAAAAAGCTAGTCTTGTCAGAGCAACACCGCTATTCTCCCTCTCTAGTGCTAATATTCATGGTTTTATTAAAAGGAACACTCCCAGACAAACTAGGAGCACCATAACCATGTAGATGTAATTTCTGAACTCTTTCTGCTCTGACAACTTCTGATCAGCACAGGTCACACAGTATGCTACTTCTGCAATAGAGTACATCAACACAGAAATAGCACAAAAAATGGAGAATAAAGCAAAACCAAACCTTATCTTTATATAGTTGTTTGACAAATCTTGCCTGGAACTTGTAAATTTATTTTCTCTCTTTGACCATAGATAATCCACTCTGTGTTGTTCAAGGTCATATATTGCTGTCTCAGCTGCTGTGCATTCTTTCTTTTTCTAATGCCTCTCAGAGCATGATATTAAACAGTAAATTACACCAAGCAATAATTACCCTATTAAGAGAGCTTTCAAGCATCTATCTAAAGAAAAAAGAGATGCAGCAGAGACCTGCATCTCTCTTTAAAGTACTGTTAAGGAATTTATATAGATTCAAGAACAGCATTTCACAATTGGAGAAGTCAGAACTACTAGTAACATAGGGGAAAAAGAACCCATAATGTTTTCTTGTCTCTTGCTTAAAACCAGATAATTATTATGCTTGTGAAAAAAAACCCTTCCATTAAATTCAAAGCAATTATATGTTGTTTCTCTTATAGGATGCACCCGGGAATCCCCAAGTAGTTCATCTGATTGAAACTGGACTATAAAATGAAAGTAGAGACTTTGTTTAGTGTCTTAAACATGCAGGTAGGGATACTTAAGAGCTCAGATGAGGAAAATGCTATTTTAGGTAACTGCTGGCTAAGGAGTGGTTAGACATCTTAATGATTATATGGTGTGTAAGGAAAGGTATATAGAATGGTGCTGTTTATTTTTAAAGTCTTTTTCATATTCTGAAGACATAAGGTATTTTTGAAAAGTATTTGTTCAGTCTGGTGAGTGATTATTTTTCTAGGTATTGTGTGGCTTGTGATGACCAGAAGTTGTCAGGGGCAGAAACAGCTCAGAGGTTACATCTTTATGGTTGTGGTGCTCATAGTTTCTCTGGTAGTGTTTCTTTTAACAAACCCATGAAAAGTAGTACTAGAGAGGGAGAATAGTCTGAAGAAAGCTTCCTTGTACAGAAGAGTTAAAAAACCCCCACTTATAAACTTCTATATACATTAGAAGAGATATAAAAAAATTTGATGTAGATTATTTAAAATTTTTATGAGCCCACTGAACTAGTGGAGGTTGCACCTAAACAAGAACTGCTGTAAGAGGCTGTTCTGGGATACATTTTATGAACTCTTTTTCTCCATTCCCAAATAGAAACAAAAATCTTGATTCTATACCTTTTAGGATGGAAGTAAATGTATTTTGAATCACTTAAAGCAGTACTTCAGTTCCCAAACTGAAGTTTTTGTTATTCTTTTAACCCTATTCATATTTTAAAAATCTAGGGTTTTAAATATTTTATTTTCTTGGTAGCAATTCCAAAAAGTTTTGCAAAGAGTTTCATTCTAATAGCTTACCTTTTCCCATTACATTTCAGTTCATATTGGTCAGTGGGTATTTTGTTCTATTTTATTTATTTGTTTATTTTACAAAGGAGTCTTCTGTCAAAATATCCCCAGCAAGTTTCCCAACTGACCAACCCAATTGCAATTAGTTGCAGCCTTATGCAACTTAAGCTGATATTGCTCCTGGTTCTAGAAAGTAATGGGAATTTCTGCTTTTTCTCACTTGGATTACACACCTGAACAAGATATAAAGTTCACACCAAATTTTGCATCTGCTAGGAAAAGCTCATTTAATTTTTATTGTCTGTTACCTGCATTCAGTTTGCACTCTCTCTAGAGAAAGTCTTGCGTAAATAACTTCATGTGTAATCTTAATAACTAATGTGGTTGCTAGGTTCTGATATCTATTGCAAAAGTAAATCTTCTCTAATGACGTGCACAATTCCCCAAGGCTGGTTTGCAAATTCATTTCAGTAAATGAAGATTTTTCATTTTATTTTCGTATATTATGTACTTGCTGCCAGTAAGAGATGTGAGTTTGTGGTTTGTTACCCATGTTATTCCCTCTGCTTGTGCTGGTTTTTGTCAAGTTAGTTCTCCAGTTTCTGATAATCAGTATCATCACTCTCTTCCTTTCCACCTGCATTTTGTGTTATATTCTGGTCCCCGATCTTGTACTTTGTATGCTGTTCTGCTTTTATAACTAATGCTTAATCAGTTTATCTTCTGTACTTCACTTATAATTGGTGTGACAGGCTGACTTGACACCTGATTTGTTTATAAACTTGCAATCTTCTAATTAGATTCACATAACAAAATGATTCAAAAACAATTTGCACAGCCATAACATGTAAAATGAGTGTGACCTCTGTGGATATATTAACAAATAATGGTGGTACTAAATTATTTTTTGTGTTGGGCAAGTCTTTGTTAAGATTTAATGTCTGGAGCAAACTCACCCTTAATCAGGATGAGCAAGAGGGGTTCCTTGCTGCTGGGGGAAATAGACAAAATTTATTTTTATATTACACAGGACTTTTTTAGTAATCTGCAATTGCTTTCACTAACAAAGAAGGTCTCATGTAGTGTGACTCTTTGCCTTTGTGATCTATGTTGTATTGGAGTATCAAATAGTTCAACTGGTTAGAGTATGGTGCTAATAACACCAAGGTTGTGGGTTTCATCCCTGTATGGGCCATTCGCTTAAGAGTTGGACTTGATGATCCTTGTGATTCTCTTCCAACTCAAAATATTCTGTGATATTCTGTAATTTCATCCAAAGAAATTAGCCAGCAGGCATGGTATTTCAGGCTCTTTATTAGATGAAAGCAAGTATTTTCCTGAAGCTAAATCTGGAACTCACTTTCCACTTACATATGCTTATATTCATAAAGTTACACATGTTTGAACCCATGTATATATGCTAGAAATACAGACAAATAGAGATGAGGCAAAGATCTAAGCATTATGTTGAGGATTCAAATAATCCGGCAAAAAAAGTTAATAGTGACTAAAGCTCAAAGATAGACTTTCTTAGTCAAGATTTTAATTCAGAGTCTGAATTTCACCTTTGTGTCCCACTATAATCCTGTTACAACAGTATTTTTTATTGTTATACTGAAGTTTCCTTTCAACTCTAAAAAAGTCTAGAAGTGCTTTTCCTCTTGTTATTTTGTAAGCTGTCTGTTTAGGTCTTTGGTTCTATTTTATATGTCAGAATTACTAAATTCCAGATCACTTTGATTACAGTTTCTCAGTTCAGTCTGAAGCACTTCTGTATATGAAATCTACCACTGCTACAGCATTCTCTGCTGTATTGTACCTGTCAGGTTGTTGGCAACTCTCCGGCAGCCTTACCAAAGGACCTTATTTCTCCCCTCTGTATGCATATAGCTAGTCTATATTTTTCAGAAAAAAATGTATCTCTCATGATACTTTTAAGTTCTTTAGGATCTCACCAGACTTTTCTCTTTCTCACAACCTTTTATAACACAGCAAATTTGTTATGTTTCTTTCTTCCCCTCACTAGTAGTGGTATAAAAGAACAGTACTAATGCTGTATCTGTTCACCTGTTATATTGCTTTTTATTTATTTCCATCTCAAAGCTAATGTGAGCTTTTAACACTGCATTCTAAAATACTCTTTCCCATTCCTTTAGGGGATGACATCATGGTTTTTCTAAAACAAATGACCCAAGGAAACTGGTTAATGGCGGAACATGCACCACCTCGTACCTCTCCAGGGATGCTGCCAGAAAAGGAAAAAAATTCACCACTTGTGCTTTAGTGAATGAAGCCAAAGACAAGATGGCAAGGACAGTGGGCAGCTCTTTCCTCCACCTGCACAAGCAAACTCCCTGCAGCTTGGAGCCCACATTGTTGGGGGACAAAACCTGCAGCT
Source organism: Myiotriccus ornatus (assembly GCA_036023395.1). Taxonomy (NCBI): domain Eukaryota; kingdom Metazoa; phylum Chordata; class Aves; order Passeriformes; family Tyrannidae; genus Myiotriccus; species Myiotriccus ornatus. The sequence goes on from JAYRBT010000042.1 coordinate 36,315,522, forward strand.
GCTATTCTCTGAACTATGACTTCTTGTGGTCATTTCAGCACATCATTATTTTCAGCTAGTCATTAGTAGAATATCAATATGTCAAACTCAGGAGCTCACTACTGGAACATACAGGAGAACCCTTTATGCTTCTCTTTAAGATAAATTGAATTAATGCAGGCTAACAGGTTTCATGATCCCATCCCTTTCCCTGTATCAGCTGTACCATCTATAAAATTTATAGAATGCTTTGTAAAATATTTGTACATATCTGCCTCTGGATTGTTTTTTTTTTAATAGAATTTAAACCTTTTCATGTTTAAAAAGCTGGAGGTGGTAAATTTTCTGGAGTTATGACTGGGTAACATAATATGTTGATTACTAGTTACTCAATAGCTCTGATACTGCCCCTTTTGAAAAGAAAGGACACATTAAATGAGAGAGAAGCCCTTGTCTTGTTCACTTACAGGTCCTTCATAATTCTTTTAGTGATCTTGAGTCTTTCAGTATCTCTTTTGTTTGCTACATGCTACATGCTCACAAGGTGAAGCAGGGCTTAATTTAGCTGGTACAAAGCTAAACCTCCCTCATGAAAAAAAAAAAACCCTTTAATGTCTGCATACAGGCGTTTCTGAAGGCGTTAATGAACTTGGGTCAGGGATGAACCAGCAGAGGCAGATGTCAAGTTGAAAGTCTTCTCTCATTTTTTGAGAGGTGTGTCTTGCTCTGTTCAAAATAATTGTTTCTGCTATTTAACTAACACCCTGTTCAGTGACTCTATTCCTCTGTGTGCAGCATTTTACCTCTTTCCTCCCACAGCTTGAATTTTCTTCAGATTATGTTTCTTTAGGATAAACAAGGCACTGTCATAGGTGAGAGCCTGGTTTATTTTTACTCAGAAAACTTGGCTTGTTTCTCACCCTTCATTTATTTTCCTGTTTCTGTTTCAAATATGGAAACAATATTAATTTTTCCCAACAACAAACGCATACCTTAAAAAAACCGCTATCATCTCAGTGGCACAACCATCATAGAATTACACGAAAAGCAAATGAGTTACAGTCACCAAATCAGCTTGCCCAGAAATTCAATGGAAGTTCGGTTCTGGTGCGAACTGGACGTGAAAAATGGCATTAGTATCTAGTGACACTCACTCCTACATAAGTGAAAGGTATCTCAAATGGCTGCCAGTCTGGTGGATGAACAAGCCCCACACAAGGTGATCTTTATTCTTCCACTTTTGGAGATGGTCTTTTGTCTTCAGTGATAGAAAATCTAGTCATAATCACTGAATCTAGTGATCTAGTTGAAGATGTCTCTGACCATTTCAGGGCAGTGGGACTGGATGACATTTAATGGTCCCTTCCAACCCAAACTATTCTATGATTCTATGAAGTGTTGAGTGTTTTGATATTTCTTAAAAAGGTGAATTTTAAGAGATGGTCAAACCAGTTAATTGTTTGTGGTAATGAATGTTTGTTAGGGTCCACTAGAAGGATATTTTTATAAAATTAGGATGAAGGATATCAAAGGAATCTGTATTGCGTTTAGCAGCTGAAACAAACAAAGGAACCCCAAAAATCTGTCCTCCCACGCACCCCACCCCACATTTTCTTCCTTCAGTCAAACAATGTATAGCACAATTTGATTCAAGAAATCCACTTCTTGCTACCTTTATAACACTGCAAGTCCTCTGCTATGATATGGCCTTGAAGAAGAAGGTGGAAGGGAAGTAACTGTACAACGCCCTCAGTACAGGAATGATTGAAAGACTTGAGGCACACAGCTAAACTAAATACAGGAAACCTTCTCTTGCTCAAGTTGATTTTCTTCCTTAAATGTAAAGGTTGTTAGTGTTTCAAAACTGAATTCCTCATTAAGTTGTCCTATTTTTATAGGTTTTATTCCTACTCTCAAAACCTGATGATTTTAAAAATATATACCCAAGAAGTTTGGTGAATACATATTTTTCTAATCTGTGATTAACCTACTGCTTCAAATAACTCAATTCTACATGTTAATTTTGTTCTATAGTGTTTATGTGTCAGACTTTCTTGAGGGAGGAATGACAAGGAAACCAAAGTCATAATTTCTTTAGGTAATGCTATGACCATTTCACAGACAGAAAAACAGAGACATCAAAAAAGTTTAAGATTTAAGAAGAATAGAGAGAACACAACCTACCTTATTTTCCACTGAGTCTTTTCCACAGTAGAAAACACTTGAATTGATTAACATTGGCAGCAATTATAACTTAATTGAATAAATGAAGAAGAAGAAGACTATCAATTAACAGGGAAGAAACCAATTTTTTTTCAGCCATCTTGGCATTCAGGGAAGGGAATGAAAAGTAGAACCACTGCACAGAAGACACACAGCCAACTCTACATCTCTCGTAATTGAGGCTTTCAAAGAAAAAGCACAATTTGAAGTAATTCCTTCAGGAATTACACTTTTGCATAATTCAGGGAATGAGATGCTGGAAAGAAGTGCTGTGGAAAGAGACCTGGGGGTCCTGGTTGATGGCAAGTTGAATTATGAATCAGCAGTGCCCTGGCAGCCAGGAGGGCCAACTGTGTCCTGGGGGGCATCAGGCAAAGCATCGCCAGCTGGTTGAGGGGGGTGATTTTCCTGCTCTGCTCTGCACTGGGGTGGCCTCACCTTGAATTTTGTGTGCAGTTTTGGGCACTGCAAAGTAAGAAAGATATTTAACTTTTAGAAAGTGTCTGAAGGAGGGCAACAAACATGGTGAAGGGCCTTGAGGGAAGGTCGTGTGAGAAGTGGCCAAGATCACTTGGTCTTTTCAGTCTGGGGAAGAGGAGACTGAGGGGAGACCTCATTGCAGTTACAGCTTCCTTGTGAGGGGAAGAAGAGGGGCAGGCACTGATCTCTTCTTTCTGGTGACCAGTGACAGGATCCAAGTGAACGGCCTGAATTTGTGTCAGGGAAGGTTTAAGTTGGATATTAGAAAGTGGTTCTTCACCCAGAGGGTGGTTGGGCACTGGAATAGGCTCCCCAGGGAAGTGATCACATCACCAAGTGTGACAGAGTTCAATAAGCATTTGGACAATACTCTCAGGCTCATGATTTGACTCTTGGGAAGGGTCCTGAGCAGGGCCAGGGGTTGGACTTAATGATCTTTGTGGATCTCTTCCAGCTTAGCATATTCTGTGATATCTCAGTTATTCATTTAAGTACTGTCCTGTTCCAGCTTTTTCAGAAATCTAGTTCATAAAGGCACATAAGTAGTCAAGGAGTTCCCGTATAAATAGTCTTTGTCTGTGCTATGTTTAGTATATATTGATTTTGTAGCAATAATAACTATATATACAAGTACTGGTCTCTTTGAAAAAAAGAATAGTGGGCATTTTGCACAAATGTAAATGAGATTGTTCTGATCTTGTAACATGTACTGTTGAAGAATGCAGAAACCTTAGCATTTTAAAATAGTCATATATACAGCATAATATGCACTTGTACACTACAGATAGTACAGCTGTTGTTAATGTGTTACAAAACTGTCCAGTCTCTGATGAATACTGAGCTATTCTCCACCAGTCAGAATGCATGTTTACAATACTCAATACATCTGGCTGACTTTAATTGCATTAGCTTTGCTGCACCAGAGGTGGCATAACTTTCATGTGAGCTAATTAGATTTGCTCAATTTAAACAGACACATTAATGCAGCTCAGAAAGGCTCAATTAAAACTGTTTTCAAAGCAAAGGCACAATTTGAAGCATTATGGGTAATGCTATGCAAATTGCCATATTGGCAGAGAAGTTAAGTGAGTTGTTTGCAATGCCTGTTGGCACAAAGTAAGCTTCTCCAGATAGATTGTGAAGTCTAAAACAGCGAGATGTGTTCTACATTCTTTTTCTTGGGGCTCTTCAAAATATTGCATCTGCCTTTCCGAGCAAAGGAAGGGATTTGTGATTTTGTTTAGAAAACGGATGTCTAAAGATTTCCTCCCAACCTTTGTGCCCACTGATTTGTGTTTTATATGCATTTCTTTACTGATGCAACAGCAGAACCTAATAATAATACATCTCCGTAATGGGATTTCAGAACAATTGTATGTTCCTGGTGTTTCAAACTTATTACACCTAACGTCGCTCTTACCTTTTGCTAGTGCTCAAGTATAACTATCTATCAAATCATTTTTTTCAGTTATATACTGTGACCCAAAGTGCTTAGCCTTGCAGGTTTACTTCTAAGAAGTTAAAGTTGCTAATAGAATACAACTAGGACGCCATCAGCCACTTTTCATTTTGGCATACTAGAGATTCTTTCTGCTCACAAAATCTGGAAAAGAGAGGACTTGTATGGAACTCAAGTGAGATAACCCTGTCCTCACTGATGCTGCATTTTCTTCTTCAAAATAAGGCAAACTTCTAGCAAAATAAATAGTATAAAATTGACCACGTGTTTTAAGTTCATTTTTTTGTACACGACCCAGTGTCTCCAAGAACATTGGAGATACTCCTAAAGTATCTTCTCTAGTTAATAGGATGCAGCTTCATTTATAGCCGAATGAGTTACATGAACTTCTTCCAAAAGAAGGTGAGCTGATTAGGTCATTTGATGACCTTGTTTCCAACACAGCATTTCTGGAAGATATTGCAGTTGAGTGGATCACAATAAAAGTGACTCTTTTTTATTTTTATGCTCCTGGTTAGATGCATAAAAGGCACAGCATATCCTCGTTCAACCAATCTCAAAGGTATGTTATAAACTGCTTTAATGTTTTGTGGTTTTCTGCTGTGACTTTTATGGAGAGGTTGATTGGTAAAAGCAGTCGCCAGAACAGGTTCTGCAGAGTTTTCCAACAAATATGGAAACATTTTATCTGTAGGGTCCACGGTGTAATTTAGTGTATAGTGTATGCTATTCCTTACAATTTTGTGTGGGGATTTCTGACCTCCTCCACCGTCTTTTTCTGATCCTATATAAAAATCCCTTTTTTATGAGGAAAAGATCCTAGAATTTTTAAGATATTCCTGCCGTTTACATGAATTTTCAGGGCATTTAAGAAGAGGGAGAATATTCTCTACTAGTCAGAGAATAGAGCTCATGGGGTTAAAATCAAACATTTGAGTAAATAAAAGATAGAGCTTAGTGTCTAAAATCAGAGCAACATTATAGGTAGTAGCCAATTATTAGATCCCACTGTCTCATATTTTAGATGCCTATAAAGAGTCATGCCTTTTTTGTGGAGTAGTAATCACAGTAAATTTAAAATGCACTGACACCAAGAGGCTCTCAAATGAGCGAAAATGGGTGATTTTATTAAAAAATATGTAGAAGTTACAGCCATGATGGTGTCAGACAAACCACTATGAAGCAGATTGCTCTGTGATTAGCCAAATGCGCAGTACAATTAAATTCAACACATCAATTATAAATGGGAAAGAAAATCCATTTGCCATGCACTTTAGCAGATTCCGTGTTCTGACAGCCTATCCAGCTTGGCTTTAACTTCAGTTGAAAACCTTTGTTTTCCATTCATATTCTCAGAACTCATGTTTTGTTGTCAAACTGTAGATTTTCCAGAAATATATGTTTTAAACAGAAATATTTTTCATAAGCTTTGGTCAGAATCTCTAGAATTCCTTCCCCCAGCTTGATCCAGATTCAGAAAACTGATGTCTGGCTCTGCTCTATTCTGTTGTAGCTGTTTCCTTTCTGGTAGCTGTCCAATCAAACATATCCAGGCTATAACGTTTTCAGAATTTTTGCTGTGTTGCCTCCGCCTTAGGGCATTTGCCCTAAATGATGAACAAAGTCTTGGAAAAAAGTAGAATAAACCCTTTATACAACCGTGCCGATGCCTTAAAAACAGTGGTGGACTCCTCTTGCTCCTGGTGGCTTTTTTTTTTCTTTTAATTATTTCAGTTTTCTGCAATTGTCCTAATATTGTGCAGATTTGAATTAAGCAGTGAAAATTGTTTCAGCTTTCCTTTACCACTTGGTGATTCATCTAGTGACCAGTTTATAAACTGCCACTAGCTTATGAAGGTAATGCCATCCTGGACCAACATAATGGTTTGAACCAGTCCTTTGGTATTGTAGATTCCATTGCTCAGATTTCAAATATAATGTCTACTCCTGATGTGTCAATGCCTGGAAAACAGATTGAATTCTCTGAAAATCAAAAAGTTAGTTTGGGATAATTATTTAATTAAAATTGGTAATTATGTAATTAAAATTTAGTAAAGGTGGAAAGGAGCAAGAAATGTGTGAATCAGCTGTGCTCATGTAATTTGAACTGAATATCACTCCTGAATTTTGTCTGTTCATTAGGAAAGGTTTAAATAACTTAAATAATTATTTAAATATAATTTTATTGATAATAAAAAGTTTAAATAAATTCTTCAATGTATTTTATCTTTCTATCTAAAATGTTATGTTTAGTGTGTAAAGAATAGTCCTTCTCAACACTTCAACACTTAACACATGAAACCTAACTTCAGAAGGTGAGTTTGCTTATGCTTTTAACTACAGTAATCCTGGAATAACTTCAGGGAGAACATCTAAGATAAAAGGAAGTTTAACTGCATTTTATCTTCTTAATTCGAACCTTGACAACATTTAAACTACATACCTTTTGAACAAAAAATTACCTTTAGCTAAAGTAGTCCCAGTTGGAACCATTCTAATTATAATGCTTATTTATTAATATGACTTATAATGCATAAAAATAATGTTGCAGTTATAGAAAAGTCAATTAGTGCAACACTCTAGAGGACACACTCAAAAGGGATAAAATTCAATAATAGTGATAATTACTTTCATCCAGAAGGATTCAAAATTAGATTATGAGGATGACATGGTGCCTCCATGTTTAAAGGCTCAGACTAACTCTGATGCCAGTGATTATGTGACTGACTCTTCATGTTCCAAGAAATATTTTCCACCATAGGTTGAGCTTATGCCCTCTCTTTTTTAAGGGGAAAAAGAAGATGAAAGGATTTGAGATTAAAAACTGTTCAAAACAGGCATGGACTTTTGCATCAAAGAAACTTTAGAATTTTGCTTCTCTACTTTTGGACTTTTTCTTTTTTAACTTAAATATTTGAAAGAGAATTATCTGAAAGTTTTGTGTTGTACCAGATTCCTTTTCTAGAACTCCATAAAAGAAAATGTCCTTGGAACACTCTTTACCTAAACAAAAATTCAACTTCAATACACTTTTCTTTCACATTGTTTGGAGAGAAATTTCTGAGAAGAATCTCCATGTACTTTTCTGGGTTTTTTCTATTTCAAAAAGTCTTCAGATACCTGTGGATTTTTTCCTGGTGTCATATCACTGGTGCTTATTTCAATTACTCAACAATATCTCTACGTAGCATAGAAATGAGCCTTTTATGTAATTATGCCATTTATTTTTTGATCTTACATCACAGCACATTGGCCTGCTGTTCTGATATCAGTTCCTCTTTTCATCTTATCATAAGGGAGGTAAAAATCTTACTCTCTGCTCTGGTACTTACACATAGAAAATACAGGTGAAGAGAGGTTTTTTAGTATGACAGGCAAAGGTACAAATAGATCCAACGGCTTGATTAAGTAAGACACAAATTCCAAAGAGGAAATGCAAATACACATTGAAACAGAATAAGAGAGATTACAATTCTGTTTTCAAAATGACATTAAATATGTTTCAAGTCCTGGCACTAATACTTCTTCTGAGGATGCTTTCCACTTGGGGTATAGAAGGTCAGACAAGATGATAACATCAGTCGCTTCTGATCGTCAAGTCTATTCGTATATAAATCCTCTAACTTGTCATGCTCCACGGGTGTGGTTCATCATGCTTGGAGGTGTCCCAGAGGGGAGCCTTTATGGTAACTAGGCAGCTTCTCATTCATCAAATATGAAATGCAGTGGGGATTCTTTTCACATTCTATAGATAATCGTTTTTTATGCAATGCTTTATTCAAACACAAGCTCTAAACCACTATTGTTTTGGAGAACAATACATTAAAGTTATGATTGGCAGAACAAAATCTTCAAACTGAAAATAATTACCTTTAGGAGCTCTATTTTTGTGAAGCCACTTAAAAAGATGTGGGTTTTGATGCTTTTCCATTACTATTCTTGGTATATTATTTATAGCAGAAAACTCAAGCACTTCAAATGCAAGTATAACATCATATTTATCCTTATCATTTTGATACAATTATTATTTTTTTTAAAATTCAGAGAAATAAATGAAATCATTTTGTTCCTCTGAAATTAAGGATTCCATTGGAATAGGCTAATTGTTCTCTACTTTAGAAGCCACACTCCTTTATTCTTTATCATACTGGGCTTATTACAGTGTTTTAAAAAAACAGGTTAGTATATTTAAAAGGTGTAAGATAGTATTTTAAATTCATTTTCTACAACCTAATCTATGAAATGTCACTGACCAGATTCTTATGGTTTTGCTGGTCCTGACTATTTATTGGAGTTGTATAAGCCCTTCAGAACTAGAAAAATTAAATATTTTGCTTTTTTTGTGTTGTACTGTTCTCACAGCCAGGTTGTTCTAAAGTTTATACCTAATGGGAAGGTAGTTGGATTGGTGGCCATGCAGCATGAAATCAATAGAAGCCAGACCAAACAGAAACAACAATTAGAAGGTTTTTTT
>JAYRBT010000042.1:36329513-36344459 GCA_036023395.1 Myiotriccus ornatus
ATAAAAGTTTATAAAAGTTTATAAAAGTACCACACACAATATAAATTGCTCACACATACATCATGTTCTCCCACACCTACCCTTTATAAGCACCCTGTTCTCAGCTTCAATTTTACTTGCCTGTTACTTTGCAAGCTGTGAGATGACCAGCAAGTTTCCTCTTGATCAGTCAAACACGTCGTTTTTCTCGGAAGCACAGTCTGTATACAGCCAGAAATTTGCTCTAAAGAGTGAACATGTGGTGGTACAAAAGAACAATAATGAACACTTAAAAGAAAAATAATCAACATTAAATGAGTTACTGAGAAATGCATTCAAGAAAAAGTTATTAACTTAAGGTGGAACAGCCACCTCTCTGACTGTACAACCAGCAGCCTCTGGACTCCACTAAGTAGTCCACCATCAATCATTTGAAAAGCAGTATCTGGTAGTGATAGGCTGGCAGCACTTGGCCAAATGTTTCTTGCTTACCAGGAATGCCCAGAGTAAGTTTGCTTTGAGCCTGTATCCTCTAGGACCACCCTCAATCTCAACTGCAAACCCAATCAGATATGGGTAAAGTTTTGTATATTCAAAAAGATGCCCAGGTTTGAGCAATGTGTAGAGAGGAGCCATTGGGGGCAGGAGGCTGATGCAGGTCCTGATAGAACCCTAATTCAAAGACCTCCATTCAGTCCAGGCTTGAACCCTCTCCTGATCAACCATGGCTGATCAGCTGTTGATTTCAAACCTGAGTAATCACTACTGTTTCCACTGAAAAACTGAGCAATGGAGGGAGAGTACTTTCATCCAAGCACTTGTACAGCAGTCAGAAATGTCACCAAGAATGAGGGAGAAAAAATCAATCACCAGCTCTCCTCTGTGGCGAGAGCCTTCCTATCTGGAGGCGTTTTGTTTTGCACAAAACAATTTAGAATTCATTAGAAGGCTTTTATTACTGACACCATTACATACATCATTAAAGAGGATTTCCATTTCATGGCCAACCATGTCCATTATTACATTCTGGGCAAGACTCCATCCAATAGCTCTTTTCTAAGAAAAGTCATTGAAATGAATCCCAGGAAGAAGGCAGGTGGAAGAACATCTTGATAGATACAGAGCTGATTTATGTTAAAAGAGGCTTACAAGAAGACTGGAGAGGGACTTTTCACAAGAATATGTAGTGACAGGACAAGGGGAAGTGAACTGAAGCTGAAGGAGGGTAATTAGATTAGTTATTAGGAAGAAACTCTTTACTATGAGGGTGGTGAGCCCCTGGAATAGGTTGCCCAGAGAGGTTCTGGACTCCCCATCCCTAGAGGTGTTCAAGACCAGGTTGGATGGGACTCTTAGCAACCTGGTCTAGTAGAAGGTTCCCTGCTTGTGTTGGGGGGTTGGAACCAGATGATCTTTTATGTCGCTTCCAAATCAAACTATTCTGTGATTCTATGTTTCTATATATGTGGATTAAGAACTAAGCATGTGGATTTTGTTAAGATCAAAGAAGTTTAGAGCATTTACAAAGTGTGGTGGGTAACTCTGAGGTCTTGACCAAAGTCTTAGAAGTTTAAGATCTTTTTTCAAGAAGATTACATAAAAAATGTCAAGGAAATTAGTTCAAGATTGAGACAGTGCTAAGCAAGCAGAAGATGAGAGGATACTTTCAATAATGTATGTACATCACCACACTCAAACATTATCATAAAACTGACTGACCAGAGGAGTCAGGATTCTTGCAGAAAGCATTTGTGTGTTATCAGGAAAGATGCCTGTGTTGTCATTCAAGAATACAAAAAAAGAAAGGGAATTTAACTGTTCTAAACTGGCAGTTTCTAACTTCTGAGTGTCTGAATTTATAATATACACAATGATATTTTCACGCAGCACTTTTTAAAAAAGTATTATCCATAAACAGCCCAATTCTGCCAGGTTTGGAAGAGTACCTAGCAACAAAGAGGATTTATATCACTGGGCTACAGCAGATAATTCACTTTTACAAAACATTTTGGAGTTGCATGCATTTACATAAAATTTTAGAAACACATAAATTGATATTTACATTCAACCAAAGGCTTGGAGGAAGTTAGGCATGGAAGCATTGTCTTTTTTTCTTCTTTTTAAAAGTTAATATAGTTTTCAGCAGTTTTAAAAAACAAAAATTTGAGTATGCTCTTACATGCAAAATAAATGTGAAAAGAGGTTAATTTCTAGAAAATTATTTTTTGTATAATCAGTGTAACGTATATCCACTTAGTTATTTTATTATACTTACATTTAAAGTTGTAAGTACAATGCTAATGAACAAAAATTCATTTTTAAGTGAATATTGCATAGCAGGTATTCTGCATAACATTTTTTTTCAATACTACTATTGCAGGAGGAGAGGATATTATTGTAAGAAAATAAGTTGTCTTAGTCATGATGTTCAAATATTGTACATAGCAGAACACAATTATCTGGCTGGAGAAGACAGCAGCCCAAAGCAGTATAGATATCTCTGGGCTCCTTTCTATAAGCAACACTTTGACTTGAATAAACGTCTTATACTGGTTCAGATCTCCCTGCTATGAGTGTTTTATGTGCCCCATTCTAGTCTATGCAAGCTATTGAGGTTAATGGCCAATATAGTCACTATTGCAATAAGCTACTTTATTTTGGTCTATAAGTTCTCTGAGGAGTAACACAAACATAAAGGGTGTTTTCAGCATATATGAAATATAACTCTATTAGAGGTCTTAACTAAATTATATGACCTTTGAAGAAGAAAAGCTGCCAGTTCTGTAGAAGGATGCCTTCTATATTTTTGAATGAAACAAAATTACAAGGCTGCAGGTTTCATTCTAAAAGGTTAAACTAAAAATCCACGGCTGCACAGAAAGGACTCCATAAAATACAAAGGTGACAGACTATTTAAAGAATTCATGTGAGAAAACGGGTATCTGGCTAAAAGCTGGGCATTTCAGGATAAGGAAACTTAAAAATCTTCTTAAAATTACTTTATTCATCCCACGTATTTATATGAAGAACTGTTATGAGAACCATACAAGAAGATAATGACAAGACTTTTGAAGTAACCTCTGTATCAACCTCTATACTAGTAGGTTAGTATAGCCAGTATTTCTATATTCATATGCAAATGCAGCTGAACTACTTAGAAATGCAGTAACTTCTCATGGCCTAATTTCTAAACAGAAAATGGGTTACATAACATAACAGCAGGAAATAGAATTTTTTCATGCTTTCCTATTTATTAATGAATCACAGACTTTTGAATTAATTACTAAAAGTTTGAATGTTCCTGTGTAATCCTTTTTTGCATCATTTTGTTCTGAACATCATTTACAATTTTGCATCTAGACCCTATAAAAAACCAACCACACTCTATATTCAGACACAATGAGATTTTATATAGTGGTTATTAACATTGCTTCTGTCTAGCCAGTTGTGATAAAAACAGCTAGTGGTGCTGGTAGCAATACAGTAGTAAGCAGCATGGCCCAAATGCATCTAGTGGATCCCCGTGGATGTTGGGAAGAAGTAGTCAGTATACTAGCTACAAGGAAAACTGCATATAATAAGATTTTCGATACCTAATTTCTTTGAAATCCTCCATAGTTTTCTTTTTTCTTCTTTTTTTTTTTTCTATTCCATTAAGTGTGTCTATTGATGTGTATCCTATTCTAGCCAGCATAAACATCATGGAAAGTATTTTCTTCTGGCCAAACAAGGATCCACAGTGTTTTCTGAACTGCACATCTTGTCTTGTAAGAGATAATAAAATTTACACTTCGCAGCTTTCTGCTGCGAAGTAATGTGTCTGGCATAATGAAGGAAACATCTGGAAAGAATGAAAACAGTGTACTGATCCATTTATTAACTTTCCATTAACTGTCATGAAGCCTCTGGAAAGGCTCTTCTACCAAAAGAAATAAATAGGCAAAACTGACATCCATAATAAAAAATAATACTTTAACAGTAGCTTGAAACTGAGTCAAGCTACACGAGTTTGGGGTTTTGTTCTTTTATTTGTTTGTTTGTTTGTAAGTCCTAAGAAGATATACATGAATTATTTATTGTGCACCCATTTCTGGAACATTATTTAAGCTTTGGAAGGTGTTAACCTCCATAACTCTGCAGGGCACTAGAATGGCAGTGTTGAACATTCCTGTCAGCAGTCCAGAAGCAATATCCTTTTATGAGAGATCTTGGGGAGAAACAGTTTGTCTCCTTGCAGCAGCAGCAGGGTACAATAAAGCCTTCAAAACACAGCACTTGGTATTCTGGTGCCTGTGGAAGTGACTCTGAGCCCCCTCAGCACAAGGGAGGCCCTGAAGGGAAGTTTCATCAAAGGTACTTTTGCCACTGTGGCAAAGATGCACAAGCTGGTAGATTAAAAAAAAAAAAAAAAAGGCAATTTTATTACTGCATTCATACTGCAAACTACATTTTTTGCCTCAGTCTGAATTATGTATATAAAGGAGCATTTAAGAAAGTATAAATATGGATGTTTAGATTAACTTACATAGTAATGACAGTATTAATGTGGCACATATCCTTTTGATTAAATGGGTCAAAACTGTCTCATGGCTGTACTTAGTGGTTGTAATTATCATCACATTTCCAACTGCAGTGCCTGAGAATTGTGTGGACTTTTCCATTATTTGTACATAGCAAACATTTTCTTTTCCTATTAAACTGTCAGTTTTCACTGTTCAGTGGGAGACTGCTTACCCCAGGGCTTAGTGAGGCTGTGCTGAATAAACACTTCAATGAAATATGATATGCAGTTGAAATGGTGGGATGGAATATAAATAACTATTTTAAATTTTGATCAAATGATGATACACTTATCCTGTAAAAAACAAACAAGCAAACAAACAAGGAAGTCCTGGGTTCTTTTACTGTTCAGTCACAACCTTACTCTTCACACAATCTCTCCATGTGGATAAGGCTACCTGACAGTCTTCTGAACAATTGTTTAAGTGGATAGTAAGAACAGAACGTTATTTTGTCATGCATCAATATTCTCTTGGTGTTGAGTATTTACTCAGCTAGACCTTGTTAGATAAGAAAAGAATATTGAACCTTATGGATGGAAACAGGAGAACTCTTGATCCTAGGATAATTTTATTTGATACACGCGAGGAAGCTGAAGGCTAGGGAAAACTTTTGTGTTCTTTAATTTTGTTCTGCAACTGAAATGTGGGAATCTGTGTGTCAAAAAGCCTTGAAAGAAATTATGCTGTGTTTCTTAATTCTTACTATAAAACATATCTAAGAAGTTCTGAAACATATTTATTTATCACTATCTTATTTTTACTACCAGCCTGAGTGGAATCCAAAATAAAGCAGATATTTATTTATATCACTATTTAAAAGTCACCAGATATTTAAATAGCCAGCTTATTTCAGAAATTTTCTCACACTGAGGTGTTAGGGAAAACAATTAGTTTGTCCTGATATTAATTACTTCGCAGAAATGGGAGGAGAGGTTGCAGCAAAATCTTTAAACTTTAAAAAAGAATGTGATTAATTTCATGCTATTTTTTCCACAATATATATTCATATCTTCTTTTCAAATATTGGTTGTTTATGAGAGCCACTTGTTTGGTAATTTAGATATTATGAAGGTATGGAAGGAGAGTGTTAACACTGCCCAACTACTGATTTCCAGTTTATTTTATTCAAACTGCTCAGTTCTTTGGCTAGTCTTCAGAGGATGTAAATTAGCTTCATGCTCTCAGTTGTTCCCTGAAAATACTTGTCTATGGGCTGACTACAAAGGGAGCTCTGGGAGACCAGCTCCCAACTTGGTTGCCTGAATCTACATGATGCAACTGAGCTCTTCTTGAAGTCATAGGAAGGACTGATTTAAATTTGCCTGACAATATGTTTGTTTACAAATGCTAACTTGTCCCACAGATGATGTAAAAATGATTGACATACCTACAATAGCCATATAATTCTTCCCAAAGGCAATCAGGAATTCTGGAGATTGCAGGTATACATGTAACAAAAAGTTAGTAGCTTCAATTTTGTTTATTAGTTCTCTGAATAAGAGTGAACTGTAAAGTCATACAAAAAATAAGAAATTAAGGAGCCTCAAGAGCATCACCTAGACCTTCCTTCTGCCCCAGGGCAGAGTCAGATTGTGACAGGTGCTATTCCTACCATGAATTATTCTTGACAAAACGCCTGAGCTGTCCTTAAAAAGATCCAGAGATGAAGACTCCACAGTTTCACCGGTCACATCACTCCAGTTGCTCATTATGCATACTAGTCTTTCAAAGCTTTTTCTGCTTCCTAACTTGAATCTTTCCAGGTGCAGTTAGTGCCCACTATTACCCCACTGGTGCCTGTCATACCTACCATGATATGAAGGGAATAAATTATTCCTTTACTTTTTGAAATAGCCTTTTACTTTCAAGTGATGATTTTTCAGTAAAGGCAGATGCCTTTACCATCAGATATCTCAGTATCATATGGCAACATCTTTCCAAATTAGGGAGTAACAGACTAGCATCTCTGCCCTTTTTTTTTATGACTAAAAGAGTGGAATGAGTTTACAGAATCTCTGATGTCTCTTACCATTCTCCTCTCTCTTAAGTCTTGATGTGACTAATTTCTATCCCTATCTGTTCAACCCTTTTGGTAGTCTGACGTGGTTTCCATTTTTTTATCTAAAATGTCAAGGATACAGACTGGATAAAGAAACCTTTGTCTGTATGCCGTATATCAAAATACTGCAAAAGAAACACTTTACATTCCAACCCTGTTAATGAACTTGATTCTGAATGTTCTGGATCCCTCAGTAGTACTTGGCTGGCATCCTACATCCACATAGACCCAAAAATAAGGAAGAATAATAACTCTGCTGATCTCTATTCATATTGTTAAACCATGACAACAAATGAGATGGAGACTTTGAGCTCTAATTTAGAGGTGACTTTTGAAGACTATTTTTTCTCTTCATAATACAGATGCTATTGTTACCTTGAAAGACAGAGTTCTTTGTAGAAGTCAAGGAAGAAACTGTGGAAGTGCTAATGTTGTGCTTCATAAGACATTTCACACTTGGCAGAAATTTGTACAGGATTCTTTGCAGAAGTTGTACAAGGCCAGGATCTGATTTAGTAATTGTTAATTAGTTCATTAAAAACAGTTACTAACTTATTTTCAGCAATGCTCACTTCTTGCTGGAAATTAAGGATAGTATGCCTTCAATACTGCTTTGAACAATATATTCAGTTAATCTGTTGTTCACAGAAAAATCGCCATCTTCGTCT
The DNA here is from genome assembly GCA_036023395.1 of Myiotriccus ornatus. Taxonomy (NCBI): domain Eukaryota; kingdom Metazoa; phylum Chordata; class Aves; order Passeriformes; family Tyrannidae; genus Myiotriccus; species Myiotriccus ornatus. The sequence goes on from JAYRBT010000042.1 coordinate 36,336,782, forward strand.
GAGATGTTCTTGCAGCTTGGATATCTAACTGTAGCAAATTCACCCCAGACAGGAACAGTGAAGTAGTACTGGAAAGAAAACAGTCTGAGGCAGCATGATTTCTTGTAGGTTTTAAAAGAATTATGTTCATATAAGGTTAAAAAAAAAGCTGGTATACGTAGTTATCTTGTCTTGACACAAAGGTCTGCTGCAGCTGTGGCTTGTCTCAGATCACCTTTAGCTTGGAGGGTGGTATTTTCAGACCCTCCATCATGAGAGGTTAGGTCACTGAAAGCATCGGCTTACTACAGCCGTCTTCTAGAAAGTTACTCCACCAGAGGTGCAAAGCAGGTTTATTACAGCCCCTTGCAGAATACTTTCCACAGCCAGAATGCTGGCAACAGGCAAAACCATATTTCTTCAACCCAGATTTTGAATTGTAAAAAACAATGTCTTCAGTTTATCAGCTTGAAGCCAGCTCTAGACATTAACAGGGCTGTCTAACGCTTGTTTTACATTCAGAGGTAAATGAATTGATACCTGAGTCACAGCTATTTGTCAGTACTAAAAGATGTATAGATGCTTCAGAGAAACAAAGAAAATCTTGAATAGAAATGCTAAAGATGCAATCTTAGTTGCAGCACTGCATTTAGATTCCCAAAAGCTAGCAAAGTTGTCAGGAATCATAGGGACAGATGTAAAACTGAGGGGCTAGTGTAGGCTGAGAGACTTACAGCAGGTGGATGGATATCTGGAGGGGAAATAAAGCAGTAGAAAGATTTACAGGGTACTGTCTTAATAGCACTTGATATATTGTAGTGAAGCATGGATATTTATGTTTTATGTACAAGACTTTAATTGTAATTTCATTTGAATTAAATATCCTTTTATTCAGCCTTTCTAAATTTGTTATGAAGTGCTATTAGCTGGCATACCTATGCCAGGATTTATCTGCACACTTCACTGTTTGAGAATTGACTATATTGAGTAGTGACTAGCCTTGGGCAGGAGCAGCTTCTGGGACCTACAGGCTGTGCTTTGTGAGAGGTCATGACCTCTACTTTACCAGTTGTGCAGGAAAGCTGAATTTAACTGTCACACTTTGAAATATAAAGAGCAATCTTGATGATTGGATCTGTGTGATAAGCTCTTTTGGTTAACTGCAAATTTGTGTTGTGCACCAAGAACTTCTTATAAATAGCATTTTACTGTAAATAAATAAGAGATTGCTGTCATTGAACAGTCTCAGCTTCTTATCTTGCTAAAAGCCATCAGTCCCATGTTGAATTCATTTTCAGCCATAAGCTATTTACATCTTGGCTTCTATCTTCCCATTGGGACACCTTTTATTATAAGTTATTGTTACAAGAACTGTAAGCTGGCAACGTGTCACATGTGAATGAAAACTGATGAGATCAGAGTGAGAATAAGTTGGGTACCTCAATTAAAGTTTGATTTTAATAGCATTCTTTTGGTAACTTTCTCAAAAACACTATCTTAGACTTAAATTAAATTGGCAGAGTCTATCAAAAAAGCAGATTATTCACCTCTTCATGTACGTCACCTGGGCACAATGAAGATATATATGATAGCAGAGATGAACAAATGTAAATGTGCATGTTCAGGGAAGCTGTAGAAATTCAGGTTTCCATAAAATCCGTTCAACCAGTTTAAAAAGTTTCTGATCACACTTTTGAGCCTTTAGTGAGTGAGCAGCTAAGGCTGTAGTTTAAGTGCAAATAATGGACTTATCACCAACTAAATGATACAGGTTTCTTTTCACAATATAGGATACACACAGGTTCTTTATTAATTTCTTTTCCATAGTTTCTCCAAGCTTTTTTAAATTCTTAGATTTGTTTTTAAAAGACGTTGTTTTAAGAACTTATGAAAGCACAAAGTGAAGAGAATTGATGTTTTGTTACGTAGGTAGATGAAAAATTTCTTTTTTTTTTTTTTGGTACATACTATCTGTGTAATTTTAAGGCTTAGTATTTATAGGCAGATTTTCAAAATTATTTAGACAGTTTTTTTCACAAATTAAAGCCTAAAGTTCTTTGCTGCAGTCTCCTATATGTGAATATATTAAATTGTCTAATATTAATTTTTCCTGTAATTTCATTTCTATTGTGAGAGATATCAAAGTCACAATGATTGGGAAGTGAACAGATTTTATAGTACTGGAAGACATAAAAGTAGATAAATAAGAGACAGTACTAAACTTGTGTCTCTTTGACTGCAAATCATATCTTCTATTTTTAAAGAAGATGTATGTTGCTGCAAATAGATATAGTCCCCACATTTTCATTTTAAACATGTTAGTAGTTCTCCCACAACCAAAACTACATGCTTAATCTATAAGATATATCTTACATTTGGCGCTTCTAGACATTTTTACACCATTTGTGCAAAATAACAACAATACTGTTTATCTTAATAAAAGTAATTAAGAAAGAAAAAATAAAACTAAAACTCAGCCTTTAAACTAAAGCCTTCGGACACTTCAACTTCTGAAATGACCACATTGTCAAAATGGTAATGATACAAGGTTTAAAATATTCAAAGCAAATTAATTGATCTCTTTAAAAAAAGACTTCTTGAAGCATCAAATAAAGTCATGTTTTCTGCTAATTCATTTAGAACTGTGCTGTTATCTACCCCACAACTACTCAGACATAGAGCTGTGTTTCTGTTGATAAATCCAGTTGAAATTTTGTTGGTTTAGTTTTTGGTTTCGTGTGTTCTGAATATATTAAAAAAAAAAAATCTTTGTTTCTTGCTAATTTAGACAATTACGTTCTCTGCTGGAAATATTCAAATAGGATTCCCAACAGTTTGATTTGAAATAGATTCTCCCTGTGCAACGCCTAACCTAATGGTTTTTTGTTTGTTTTTAGACAAAGTAAGATTAAGATTAAATGATTACAATTTGAATAGCAGCACACATTTTTCATGTCAATCATCTGTCATTTGATAGACAGACCTACCGTAAAAATATCAAATTTAATGATGACTTAATTTAAAACCACAAATTTTCAGAGTAATGTATTGTCTACATTAGCAAATAATTTAAATGCAAACACATCAACCAATAATACTGTATGTTTTCATTTAAAAAAGTGACAAGAAGTGTCTTGCAGTAACTACTAAATCAGTAAAACTTTTAAAAGGCAAGGAATTTTAGAATATCTTTACCTCGCTTCTATACATCAGAGATATATAAAATATATTACATACACAAGATGATTTTTCCTGCATTCAGACTACCCTGAAAACAATGTGCAAGGATTACTATAGTATCATAAGGACAATAAATAGCACGGTCAACTAAAAGAACCAAAAGCTCTATTAAAAGTCAAAAAAAAAATTGAAAACAAAATGATTGCTAAACTAGCAAAAAAAAAAAAAAAAAAGGCAGCCACAGTGAAATTAATGTTATTTTCACATTTTTAAAAAACATACTTTCAATTATGCCTCTTAATTTAGTCAGAAAATCTGACATTTTCCCACTGCTGTGAAAATACATCTACTTTATGGAATCAGGCTAATTTTTTTCAAAGAAGTCACTTAGAAAAAAGAAAGACACAAAATATTCACTCTTTCTTGGCATTAGGGGAATGAAACATTTTAATGTAAGTTTGGAAATTGTTCTTAAGTTCAGCATTGTGTCATGCTTTGATTCTGTTAAAACAAAATGCTTTTATCCGAAACCAGTCATACACACATTTTTTTAAAAACATACAGATTTTTGAAGGTGAAATAAAAATAATTTAGAAAAAGAAATACAACTTGCCTTTGTTTTGTTTAGCTGTACATTGTGTGCCTTTCAAAATACTCGGGTTTTTTTTGCTGTCTATACCCTGTTCTATGTTTTGAAGTTACATTTTGTTGAACATTAGAGTAATTAAGACAAACAATGAGAATCTCTCAGCACAGTGCATGGTCTCTCTCACACACACGCACTGTAACATTTTGTTCCATTTCAGCCACAGCAAAGTACAACTTTGCTTTTGCCGTGTTGAAGAACTCATGCAGAGGGAGAGGCCTCCTTGGTGAGCTGTTGGTGTTGAACAGGGAATCGTACCAAAACCTGATCACATATATTTTCCCAGCACTGGGAAACTGCTGTTTGATTTTTACAAACTGCTTTTTCTTTTTACACATTTCTCAAACATGTCCAGAGTGGCTTAGTTCATTCATGCTTGTTTGACAGTTGGAAGAAAACATATTGTTTTTCTTTATTACAGTGTGGATCAGCTGCAAACGAGCTCATAGGCATTCTTAGCATTACTTGTGAGCTTAGTGAGATAATGGTTTTAAAATCTTCAACAAACCAGTATCCAGAAGATAATACACTTTATAAAACCACTGACTTTAGCTTACCACAGTTTAAATCCCTCTGACATTTAGAGAAATTGGTGTCATTTTTTCCCAATAAAATAACATTTGTAAGGTGTTAAAAGTTCATTTTAAAGTACTGTTGATGCAGTTTACAGGAATTTGCCTTAATAGCTTTTGTAATCCCTGGGTGAAATAGCAGACCATTTGCTTTAGCAGATTATTTGTTTGTTTGATTGCGGTTTTTTTCAAATAGAAAGCTGTGGACGGGATTTAGTTTACTGACAAAGCAAAAAAGTAAAGTAATTTCATTAACTATGCTAATTTAGATTTCCCTAGGAAAAAAAATCTGAAACCATCATTTATTACATTTTCAATTACAATTAATCTATTTTTGAAATTCTAATTAAACGCCCGAGTGACAAAAATACTGGTTTTGTTTTTTTTAAAGAGAGAAATGTAGCATACGTTTTATGCTTTCCAAATTTGAAGTTACTTAGCAGATTCTATCTCAGAATTACATTCCTGATACTGATCTTGAAATATAATTTTTATTACTTTCTTTTGTGAACATAATGTTTTTAACATACAGTTTTGCTTTCAGGGTCCTTTCTGGGAGAGACAAAAAGGAGCAGAAAAAATTTTCCACTTAGACATTTTAGCTTAATGTACTCACAGTGCCTCAAAACCATGTAAACTTCCTACTATTCAAAGTTAAGCTTGGCCTTCTGAATTTTTACAGGCTCTCTCCAAGTTGCCAACTTTGAGAGATCCTTCATGAGAAAACCTCCCATTCCAGGAAACCAGGCTTTGGGATGTAAGGCATGCAAAATACTTGCTTTGAAGGGAAAGGCATTAGGAAATTGCCTCACTACATGTAACTTCTGTGATGGTACTGGTAATAATGTTACTTATAATGAAATAAAATGTGATTCTTTAACCTCAGTCTGTTGCTAAGGAAGGTTTTTGGCAGAGACATTAGAGGCAAAGAAGATTATTATACACCGTAGTCAGAATATAAGTAATTTCCACTGTAACACATGGGATATTGCAAAGAGGAAGGATTATTCACACTTACACATCCTTTGTATGTAAGTTTTGAAGAGAGATTTATGTAAGAAAAGACAAAAAGATAAAAAGTAGAATAAGGGTGGAGAAAAATAGGCCTGATCCATACATGTCAGGCTAGAAGTTAAACTGCTTGATCTCACAAACCCATATCCTTAGGATATTTTTCATACACAGTAATGTCAGCCATTGCAATGAGACAAAATAATTCCATAATAAAGTATTTTCTAGTATTGAGAACTACAGAAAATGCAAAATAAGAACATTCATTAAAACACCTCTTGCTAACATATCTAACAAATAAAACAATGTATGGTAAACACTGCATCTCTGAAGAAGAGTTAAAATAGTCATGACTTCTTTTCAAACAGATGAATCAGTGAGCATGGCTTCCTCATAATGAGATCGATTCCAGAAATATAAAACTTCCATTGACATGTTCAAATTAATACATTATGCATTACTCCTTCCTTTGTCATCAGCCTGCTACTGAGAGAAGACAGAGTCACTTTGCGTCCCTGAATTTCCATGTCATCTTTCTCTCTGATTTATTTTAAGACAGCAAGTTCCTAAGCCTGGATAAGTCAGTATATGCCCTTTCCCTGCTTAGAGTTATGGACTTGCAGTATCTCCCAGGTTCTCTAGCACTATTATATTACAATTCATGACAACAGAGATTCATTTATTGAGGTATCTTAGCAACTCTTTGTAACAAAAGGAAACAAAGATAAAATGGCCATCTCTGACATAAAAATAAAATCTTATTTATTATGTAACAATAGCATGGTTTATAGCCATCTAATGAAAATAAGATCTGTATACTAGGCTTTTGAAATTCTCATGGGCAACAGAGTGAAATGAGTCTTTCCTTTCTTGCTGCATGATGTTTGATAACCTACTTCTTTGCACATCCTTTGTGGCTACACAACCATGTCCTTGTAGTTAAAAAAACAAGTCTTAATTGAATATAATTTAAAGTATGTCTTACCTGTGTCAAATTGTGTCCTTCTGTTCTGAGTGTAAATAAAATTCCCATGACAGAGCTAAAATTACTTAAAAATCTATCACATTCTGACAGTGTATCCCCTACCGCACTGATGTGCGAACTGGGCTTTTTTTAAAGCATAAGATGGGCAGCTCTCCATCCTTCATTATGGGAGCACAGAAATATATTTTATAAATTTTAGTGAGTTGAAACAGGCTCTGCACACCTTTCTGTCCCTGTACAAGGCAGTGTCTAACAACTCCCATATACTCTCCTGCCACTTCCCCTCTCCTCTAAGGAAATCCCAACTGTGCTACCAGTACAATCATAATCAGATTTCAGAGGTGTGATTTTCTTTATGGGTTACGAAATGACTTGCCAATATCACTGCCTCTTTGTACAGCTTCAGTGTCTGCAACATCTGTGAAACTTTGAGATGTATTCTATTCAGGGAGATGTATCTGTTAAGATTAGTATTGTTAACAGTACTGCTTAGACAGAGCAATTTTGGGGAAGAACTTTTGTTTGTACAGAGCACAGGTTTTAAATCTAAGACAGGGTGACAGGGTATATATACATTCTTGGAGCATGGCTTCTGTTAATCACATGGGAAATGACATATTTTTTAAATGTTAGAGTTTGCTTCCCAGCAGATCTATTGCAGCATTCCTGTATTCCCTCAAGCTTTCCTGCTCAGAATGCAAGCAAATTTCAGTCTGCCATTCTTATTCATATTTTAACTGATTCCACGATTTCCAATTTGCAAAAGAAGGCACATCAAGTCTATATTTGACAGAATGAAAGTTTTATTTTAGTCCTTTGTGGTTGTCACAAGAATCAACTTTACAACTGCAGTCTGTAAAATGTGTAAATTTGACTTTAAAAAAACTGTATTTGCCGCCTTTATGCAGTGAATGAGGAAGAAACCAGAAGAGGGTTTAAAGCTATCTATCTGTAAAAGGAAAAGCCCTTACAAAAAAAGGAAATCGTAGGTAATTTCTTCAACTGACTGAGGATTGATTCCTTTAATAAGAATAAAGGCCTAGTAAGTGGCAATATCATTGGTTCTGTGGATTTAGGACCAGTCTGTAAATACATATTTTTTTTTACCTTCTAATTTGATGCATTGATTTTATATTGATATTTCCATTATCTTCACAGTTTTTCCTTACAAATCCATTTGTTGATTCAATGTCTCGCTCAGGCAGAAGGAAATAAATATTAAGAAAGCAAAGTCAAGTTGATAGTGACTACTGACGGCTCCCTGGGAATACAGAAACTGCCAAACTCTGCCTTTTTTCCAGTTTT
>JAYRBT010000042.1:36344559-36365853 GCA_036023395.1 Myiotriccus ornatus
AAAGTCAAGTTGATAGTGACTACTGACGGCTCCCTGGGAATACAGAAACTGCCAAACTCTGCCTTTTTTCCAGTTTTGCACGTCGCTTTGGCAGTCCTTTTTTTGTTTATGTTGTACACAGGCACCACCTTATTGCAGCTCACAAAAACAATCCAGTGCCCTTAGATGCAAGCTGAGGTACGTATCTTAAGTGCATTTTCTTTAGTGCTTCATTGGCATTTGTTCTTGTCATCCTGTGGAATAATATGACAGAAACAAATGACAGCGTGCTTCCTGCTTGCTAAATACAAAATGGTCTGCACATAGCTAGGAGAATTCTTCCTTGTTTTGTTTTTGAAAGTGTTTTGTGGAAAATCAAATGCCAGTGAGAGACAGAACTCCTTGAACTATTTTCTGATTTAATGTAGACCTGACAGACCTCCTGGGAAAATAAAATCAATATTTCCAAATTTTTTTAACTTATTTATGATTTTTTTTAGACTTTTTATATATAAAAAAAAAAGACAGATACAAATAAAATTTATATAATGTGAAGTAGATAACTCTATATCATTGATACACAAAAGTAAAGAGCAGTGCCATAAAACATAGTCTTCAGAAATCTGAAACACGAAAGAGTGTACCTCAGAAAAAAAAGAAGTATAGCAGTGATTATCATCATAATTATATTCACTGTGTAGGTTGCAGTTTACCAGTAAAAAAAATTAAATAGAGCAAGACAGTATTTGTAATTTACATTTAAATGCTTTATATAAAACAAACAGTCGTGCAATTAATACCTTAGGGAATACATCATCATAAATACTCTACTCAGCATAATAATACAGATAATAACAGAGTACTTATAATACAAAGCCTACATATTTTTATTAACTTCTATCAAATGAATAGCAAAAAATGTGTGTTTCATAATAGTTTATTTCTTTGCTTCCTAAAATTCTAGGTTTCTTTTCAGTAAATTTTTTTGGAATTTAATTAGGAATTAAATCAATGAGGTTTAAAGTTAACCAAATATGATTACTATAGCTTTCCCGGGAGAAGTGGCAAGCATGATGCTCAAATGAATTTTATTAGAAGATCTTTAAAAATGTGGTAGAGAATAGATATCTTTTGAATGGAAACATGAAATTTCCCATGGAAGTTACATTGCTTGTATAGATTACTGATAGACTGCTTTTCATGCATAAAAAGTTTACATTTTGCATTGCAAAACTGCAAAAACATAATTTGGAGAAGTGATGAGACTGTGGGAATTTGGAACACAGAAGTAATTTTTTCAGTTCTGAATAATAATTCATACCTCCAAAAAGTACTGCAGAAGTCTAGTGGAGACTTTCTGGATGCTCATTTATTAATATGGAAAAAAAAATAAGCCTTTTTATTATTTTCCGTCTATCCTGATATAATAATAATAATGAACACTGGAAGTTAGGCTGTGGTGGAAAATGCTAGGTCCATGTACCTAGAATATTAAGAAATTATTTACTTTTACTTTTGGAAAGCAACTGTATTCTGGGCTAGGCTTTTTTTTATTTTTTTTGGACAGAAAGCCTCAGACAGCTGACAGACTAAAACAAAATAGTAACTGTGATCACTGCCTTCAGCCAACCTTTTCCCTCAGGAGATGTTTCACAATAAAGAGAGGCTATCTGTTTCAATAAATGCTTGCTAGCATTTTGGAGACAGAAAAGAGGGACATAATGGCTTCTAAATTTTCTTGCTGCCAGATTTTGTAAAATGTTCCCATTCCCCTCAAGGAGATGAAGAAGGAAAAGTGGCCATTCTCTTTTATTCACAGTGTGAGATGTCAGAATGACCTCTCCTATTCTTAGCTCCCTGTGTATGTGTGTACAGAGAGCAGTGCACTCATGTCAGCAGTTCTGTAATCTCAGAGACCAGAATCATAGAACCATAAAATGGTCTGGGTTGGAAAGGACCTTAAAGTCCTCTAGTTACGACCTGCCCTGCTGTGGGCAGGAATACCTTTCACAAGACCAGCTTGCTCAAAGCCCCATCCAACATGGGCTTCAACTCTTCAGGGATAGGGCATTCACCACTTCTTTGTGCAACTTGCTGCTGTGCCTCACCACTCTCACAGTAAATAATTTCTTCTAATATCTAGCCTAAACCTACTCTCTTTCAGTTTGAAGCCATTTCCCCTTGTCCTGTCACTACATGCCCTCGAAAAAAGTTTCTCTCTATCTTTCTTGTGTGCTCCCTTCAGGTACTGGAAGGATGCTGTAAGTATCTCTGGAGACTTCTCTACTCCAGGCTGAACAACCCCAACTCCCATATAGAAATCATCTCTATTGTGGTCATTCCACCAAAGTGTTAATACATGACTGCCAAGTCAAGACAGCACAAAAACGTTTCACCCTGCTAATAAGATGGTTTCTAATTCACTTTTTATACATTAGGCAAATAAATTATATTACATTTGCATCCTGGTCTGGATGTTTACAATCCCTCATAGCCCCCAAGGCACTGGGTTGCTTAGTGCTTACTAACTCTCTTTGTTCCCATTTTTCCAGGCCATGCACCTGTAAACAATCTCTATAGCTTTCCTACAGACTATCAGGTTATGTTCTTACTCTCAGCTTAGTCAGGAGGCATAGCTATATCTGAATATAGGAGTGCATTTTGGATAATTAACAGAAACAAATAGCCTTTTAATCACAGAAATGTAGACTCATTTTCAGTATTTTATAAACTCTGGTTTCATAACCATTTAATAGTTGTATAGCAGTAATTTACACATAACTGTCTTACATAAAGTCAGATTTTCTAAAGAAAACATGCAAAAGTTCTGGAGAAAATAAAAACTTCCCAATCTATTCCAGTTGCATCCTCTTCAAATTTATCTGTAAATATGTCTCAAACCAGGGTCCTCTGTGCTCTAGCTGTTTCATTCTTCCACTGAAGTTTTTCTAACCTGAGCAGCGGTCTCTACCCAGGTTTGACTTTAGTGGACAATAAGTTGATGCAGAGAGAGAGACTAGACATAATTAAGTTCTGTATTTTTAACAGTTTTCCCCTTCATATCTTCACTTCCAAACCATTCTTTTTCATTTGTGGTGATTTTCCATTTCATTGATGTCTGGCTGCAATTTGAGCATTATCTGAGATAAGAGTGAAAGGTTTTTCTTGTGATAGTTTCATGAAGCACACTGACTCATTCCTTCTGTATATCAACATCTGAAATATATCAAATAAAACCAGCCTGAGAAATATTTCACTCTGTCTTTTCTCCTCGCTTTGGAGACATTGACGTACATCTCTTGGAAAAAAAAAAAGTCCTGCTCTCCCATCCGTGGTGCTGACACATTGGTTTTGTCACTGCACAGTGACTGATAATAATAGTGGTTGAAATCACTTTCAGATATAACCAAATATGGTCTTACCTGAGCTTGAAACACTGTTCATGCTATAATTGCTAGAGGAAAATTTTCTTCATGGTTTCTCCTGTTCCTGTGTATTTTTTGTTTGTTTGTTTTGTTTTGTTTTAGTTTGTTTTTTTGTTTTTTTTTTTAAAGTCCCTGTCTGAACTGTGCAATGAAGCAGTGAGAAGACTATGCTAGTGAGAAATCTATGCTAGACATGAACTGTTCAAGTTCACGTCTAATTCAGATTTATCTGCTATTTTTGAGATACTGAGATTTATCTGTGTATCTATAGGTAGTTGTATTTATGGATATAGCTAAGTAATTGTATTTCAGATTGTTTCTCTAATCTTTAGAAAATGATCCATGATTTGAACATTCACAGGACCCCTTTTTTGTTTTCTGAGTAAGCCCTTCCAAGCTCAGATTTTTTTTTTTTGTGCCTTTGGTAATTGTAGCCTTGCTGGAGTGCTGATTACCATGCATACAGAGGCTTCAGTAAGGCAATAAGATAGTTCTCCATAAGCTGTGGCCAATGGAGCACTGGCCAAAACAAGACCTCTTTAGGAGGGCTGGAGATCGGTAGAGGTATATTGTCTTGCAGACTGTTAGGATGGCAGTGTCAAGACAGCTCCTGGCAAACAATATTTTCAAGATACTATTAGCATGAAAAGGAAACTCTTAAACAGCAGTTGAAGTGCCAAAGCCTAAACAGACATGGGATCAGAAGTGCCCCCTAGTCATTGTTAATACTAATGTCAGAGAATAAGGGTGTTTTGTGATTGAAAAAGCAGACAGAAACATAGAAACTCGTGGCTCAACTTGTTCTAGGTGTGCCTCTCAATGATGAACATGACTTAATGGTGCTTTTCTAACAGTAAAATAAAAATAGCCGTACTCAGTTTATTAAGAGAACTGGAGAGCCTCTCTTTTAACAGGTGGCTTGAAGAGTTTGGTTTATTCAGAAGAATAAATGAAAGGCTGAAAAAGAATATGACTGCTGTCTCTGAATACCTTTCTGAGCTAAACTGCGGAATGAGGAAAAATGTCTTAATATGTTATACTGGCACAAGACCCCCGATAACTGGAGTGAGATAGATTCAGGCTAGAAATACTCTAGCTTATTAGAGGTTCACTGAGGTTGTGGAACAACATTTCAGAAGAAGGAGCAGTAAAATATTTCATTATTTCTTAGATAATTTATGTAAGGGAGTACAGAACATAATTTTTCACCATGACAAATAATGCGATTTAGAAATTTTTCAATTCTTTTACCTATGGTCCAGGCAGAGCAGCACAGAGAAGAAAGCTGGTCAAAGGAGGTGATTGTCCAACTCTACTCTACCCTAGTGCAGCCTCACCTTGAGTACTGTGTGAAATTTTGGGTGCCAGAATAAAAGAAAGATATTAAGCTATTAGACAGTGTCCAAATGAGGGCTACAAAGACAGTGAAGGGTCTACAGAGGAAGCTGTATGAGGAGCTACTGAGGTCACTTTGCTTGTTCAGCCTGGAAGAGACTGAAAGAAGACTTCATTGAAGCCTTCAATACCCTTAGAAGGAGAAGAGGCACAGGCACTGGTCTCTTCTCTGGGGTAACCAGTGACAAAATCCAAGGGAAATGCTTGAAGTTGTGTCAGGGGAGGTTTAGGTTGGATATGAGGAAAAGGTTCTTCGCCCAGAGAGTGGCTGAACACAGGAACAGGCTCTCCAGGGCAGTGGTCACAGCACCAAGCCTGAGTTTAAGAAGCATTTGGACAATGCTCTCAGGCACATGGTGTGATTCTTAGGGCTGTCTTGTGCAGTGTCAGGATGATGATCCTTGTGGGTCCCTTCCAACTCTGCATATTCTATGATTCTATGACTTCATAACTAAGACTTTGTCACCACCCTCTATGACATTGCTATTTTGGAACAATCAAAATACTCCCATTCATAGTGCTGTTAACCTCACACATTTTATGGATTCTAAATAAAACAGGATATGCAGAGCTAAGATCAGCTGTTATTCCAATTGTTTATGAGATGAAGAGGTAACTGTAGTCTTCGAGATACAAATATCCAGGAGGCACAAGAAACCATTAAGTTTAAAATTAAAAATAGCATGCCATTGAAGTGTGGTGAAGTTATAACAGCTTTATGGCCCTTTCTCCAGTAGGCTGCCTTTGCTTTACAAGCCTTGGTGTGCCATTAAATTCACTATGGAAAGCAAGCTGGGAAAAAGCAGAGAAATTTCATGTCAACAAATATATGGGGATTAAAATTGTTTCTTGTGAGGGAGTCAAAGGATTTGGTTAATAACAACATTAATAATTTTCTAATTCTGCCTTCTTTTCAGGGAGCATATGGATGTGGTCTTATTTTGAGGAAACATTTGTTGTCAGTAGAAAATTTAAAAGCAGATTAGCATTATGTACTGCAAACACTACATTTTTCAGTACCTTTATACCTTAAAAATATCAGTGAGGAAAAAACAAATCAGTCTGAATTCCCAGGGAGTATGGTAATAGATTCAGGAGAATCGTTAAGTCAAAGCTTTTCTATTAACTCCGACATACAAAATTAAATTTTGCCCATAAGAAAGCTACTATGCTTTTTGCTTTTGAGACATACCAGTTTTTCTAATATATGTATAGAAGGACTGGGGAAAACAAGAAGGAACAGCCTCAGTCCATTACAAGGTGAATAGAGGATAGGTTGCTTCTGGGTATTAATAGAAGCTGAAAGTAAGGAAAAAAAACCCTTAACAACCCCAGACCTGTAGGCCCCAGGTCTGATTATGTTCTGTGGTCTCAGTTTGTTACTGCCTGAACATGATGATTTGCCCTGGGACCTTAGAGTGGCTGACAGTTTTTCAACTTGACTTTAATATTATCTTAAATCACCGAAATAATTAATTTTAAGAAATTCTTCATGCTTTGTTTTTGCTGTAAGGGATTTTATTAGACAGGTTTAGTGAAGCTTACCAAGCTTTAGTTTTCAGGAAGAAAATGGCAGTCTGCAAGCAAGGCTTTGCTGTGTATCGCAAACATTTTTCACTGGCACTTGACAAATGGGAATGTAACCAAAGGAGGCTTGAAAAAAGGAGATTTTTGAAGACACACAGCTAATTGATAATCCAGTTTGCTCATGCTCAAGAGAGATTTTCATCAGCTAGTCACTTTTTTTGCACAGATCTTGTCATACGTTTAGCCAAAAGATTCCTGAGAAAGATAACTCATTTATCTTATTTTATATTACTTTATTGATTTTATGCTGTGCCATATCAAATGATATGATTACAATTTGAAAAGCATCATATCTATGCGGCTTGAAGAAAGAATTCTTGAGTGTTCTCTAACAACAAGATAAAGCACACTGTTGAAATTGTATCTATTGTAAAAGATTTCTGATGGCAGGAGATTATTCAAGTTAGCAAGCAATCTATTGAATTAGTGTAGAATTACAGTAAACGCTGAAGTTAAATTAGTGTGGAATTCTGTATTGTAACAGGGTGCAAAAACTTCTTTATTTCCTCATAGTTTTGACCCTTTGAATGATTACCTACTGTCATGAGAGTATAGTTAAGACAATGCCATGTATTTGTGAGAGAAGTGCTCTAAAAGGGGAGAACAGTGCTTCCTGTAAGAGTTCTTAATCTGTTACTGGTTTCTATATATTTTTTTGAATGAAAAGCTGTGATTAACAGACATCCATGAGTTGATATTTCTCTGTGTAAAACCCAGGATGCAGCTAGTATCACCTGTGGTATGATAGGTCTTTGGCAACAGCCCTTATTGCCTTCTTCAGAGGTGGACATAGGTGAGAGTGGATAGGGGCATCACATGGATAAAGTTGTCTGTGACAACTGAGTGAAGTAGCTGCAGGCTGTGAAATCATCTCTTGTACTGAAGAGTGAGAGAGGGGAAGGTCTCATATTGAGAGGCAGCCAATGTTTTCCTCTTCATCAGGAAGGTTGTTAAACAGTATTTATTAAATGTACTTTTAGATCCCTAAAAATAATGCTAATTTCACATTCCTAAAGCAGTTAGAGTTCATAGTAAACGCATGGTAAATCTGGGCTTCAAGGTGATGATTATTTATGAAAATCATAGGTATTCATAGACTAGAATCTACAATATGTGATGTAATACTTGTGTCTGTATTGCATTTCATTCCTGATGGTAATGGAAGAACTTTGGATACCTCTGCAGTATAAAATTATATACCAGCAACAGACTTCAGATTTAAAAAAAACTTTTGGCAAAGGAATAATGTCCCTCAGAAGTTGGTTCTGAGATTGTTCTGATTTCACACATTCATTAGTAACTTCAGGGTATGAACTAATACAAGTGTGTATGTGTGTGTGTGTTTTTGATTTGGGAGTCCTTGACCATGTAAAGATGATCAGAACATTATACAAGTGTGAAATGTCCTTTCTAACTGAAGAGTTAGAAAATTTTTCCATAAAGTGCAGAAATCTAATAGTGCAAGCACTTCTAGTCTGAAGTAGCAATTAAATACATAGAAATAAAGAGGGGGGGAAAGAGACCTATCTGTTTGGAATATAACAGCTATGAGTCATGAATATGAAACAGCTTTCAAAAAGTTTCATGAAATTAAAGGATGAAGTAGGTGAAATACCTTTAAGGTCAGAGGTGGGACGGATCGTTGGTAAAACACTGCTGTATTCTGATATACCAGGGTAAATTGAAACAAATTCAAAAAGAGATCAGTAAAATGATCAGAGCATTGAAATAACTGTGTTATGGAGACATATTAGAAGACATTGGTTTATTAAGCCCAGTTTGACGAAATTAAGGTTAATAAATTACATTAAAATTCTTCATATTTGTGGGAAACACAGGGAAACAAAACAATTATTGAAATTAAGCTCAGTGTTGTAGAAGATCAAATGTTTAGATATTAGTTTTGATGATGTATTTCAGCACTCTTCTTCTGTTATTATTCTGAATGCAAATCATGAATCACAAATCATGTAACGTATTGAGTTGTCCCTTGCCGTGTTTATGTGTGATATTGGGTGCCCAGGACAATTTTCATAATATAACATTACGGAATAATGCTCTTAGTGGTATCCCCTTGGCACTCCCAGTCTTTCCGGTCAAGCTCTGTCTTCATTACATCACACTCTTGGGGCTTTTACAATGTCTGTTTGTAAAGGGCTGAAGGGTGTCCAAGATGTCCATCCAGTATGGTAAGGGAATACTGTGTGTAGTTCAACTCAAAGAAAAATGGAGTTGAGTATGGCTGGAATTTGAAGGACATCTGCAGCTCTAGTTGGGAGTATTTTAAATATGTTCATAAAATTACCAAAAGAGGTGAATGAGAAGCTATAAATTCATGGACTAGTGTTTACCTCTTGTTTTCTCAAAAATTGCCACAAGCCGAGTCCTTTGATTTTTACTTGAGATAAAAATATGAACATTTGGTCCCAGTCATTATTGAAGAGGAGGCTTTATCTGGCACTCCTTGTCTTTGTTTTTCTCAAATATTAGTCTAATGTTTTGCTTCTTCTTGAAAAGTTCTCACTGACTTTAACTATAGATGTTTGAATTCCCTTGGTTAAAAGCTTTGCACATACACACAAATGGGCCACAAAAAAACCCTATCCAACAGGGGGAAACATACATCTCAGGAAAGATGAAATAATTGTGACTGTTACTATAGCAGGAATGAAAGAAGTTTCAGAGAAGTGCGGGCAGATCCTGTGACAGACTCTGGAAGCAACTGCCCTAAAACATAGCTTCAGGGGAAAAAGTCCAACCACTGTTGTTATTGCCATTTGGATAAAGAAGAATTCACAAAGGAATTATTTTAACTGAAAGGCACATTAATTTTTTTAATTGCTTTTGCCTTAAAAACCATTTAAAGAATTTTTATTGAAGCAACAGATTCTCTGCACTTTACATTCCCACATACATACAAATATTTATTCTCCTCAGCTCTCAAGAGGTTATTGATTTCTGTAGCCTTGCTTGCTTTTTCTCCTATTACAAACTCCCTTTGTCTTCCATTCCATCAAAAGAAAAAACCTTTGTGAAGTTTGACAAGCTAGTGCACTACTCCCTACCTGGCCTAGAGTATTCTTTAGGGATAAAGGCATTTGGTGTTGTATTTAGACATTCTGTCTGCATGCCACTACTGTATTTTAATTTTTCAGTGCCTTAAGTAGCCTACTGATAGTAATTACTGTGTAATATACACTGGAGCTTGGCTATTGCACGCGTAATTCTCTCAGGTAATGTGTTTGCTTTGAAGAGCACAGCATGCACTAACATGGAGTAGTTGGGAGGCAGTGGGTAGAAGCAAGCATATCTGAGTCCTGTATCCTCCTTCTGTGCTTTTCCGTTTGGGGTTTCCCTTCCCGTCTCCATTGCTTTTGCAGAAAAAAAGTGGGTTTTCACTCTAAAAGAAGGTTGCAATCTACCTAGAATCAGCAGTGACTGCTCCTGGTCTGAGACAAAGCTGTCAACCATTGTAATTGTTGACATGAAAATTACCATTATATGTGAACTAATAGCAAACAGGGAGAGCATAAGCCCAAGTCTAATTTTGGACACCTGGACAAATACTATTGCACTCAAGTGTGCAAGTTACATGGTATTTGTGCTGAAAACACTATAATGCAAAATTGTTTCAGTTTTGCAAATTATAGCCTGTTTTTTTCCCTTAGCTTGAAATGCTTAGACCAGAAACCTTTTATGTTTTTAATCATCCTGGAATTACTAACACAATTTTTCTCTCTACATGAACAATTCCAGCTAGACAAAACACTGTTATATTTTGAATAATGAGCAGGTTTGGTAGAAAGAAACTGGTGGATCCACTGTGTCTTATTCTCAGTCTTATTTCTAGCAAAAGAAGAGAATTGATAAGAGGATTTCTGTTTTACTGGGTTCCTGCTTTCTTTTTAACTTCAAAAAAAATGATAGTTGTTTTCAATAGCAATAGTGCTTTTCCATAAAGAAAAAGATTATTGCCTAGCAGACATTAACTTGTGTCATGAGGATAATTATATTTTCTTAAATGTGAGAAATGTTTGGATTTGTGGCTAGCTCAAACTGTCAACGTTTGCAGAACAGTTCAGTGTGATTTACAGGAGAACACCACGTCTTCAGAGTTCAGTATCTCTTTATTGCGCTTACTATCCTTATGAAAAGATGCCTTTTGAAAGCCAGTATAATCCCTGAGTAATCTCCTTAAGAAAACTTTGGCAATGTGTTTCTGGCCTGAAGTCATCTCTGGCATAAATGATACATCCCACATAGCTAATTCTTAGTTACCAGATACCTACAGATTGTAATTCACACAAAACAGAAACAAGCATAATGCTTGATAAAAATAACCCATCTTTTCAAATTGAATTATTTTTATTTTGGTTCAGCAAGATGAAGCCAAGTTAATCACTAGTTTTTGGAACAGTAGGATGTCTTAAAGTTTAGAAAAAACTTGAGATCTAGGCCTTTAAAACTGTCTGAAATTATGCATCTATATCTGTTCTAGGCAGAAAACAATTACTTTGAAAACACTCTGGACTATTGCAGTCATTTAGAGAGTAGTGTGGAGAAGTACAAATATTCTCCATGACACTCATGAGTAATTTTCTTTTAATAATTGTTACCATTGCTGGTGAGGACTGATTGTAATATTTTGCTTGGATTTCCTACTAATCTGCCCTAAGAATACCACTATCATCTGGTCATTGTTCATGCACACACAGTCCCTGCACAAATGAAACTGGTATTTTAGAAAGCAAGTGTAAATGTGTGTTACACTTTCACTTGGGTGAAAGCTTTGTGCAGTTCCTGTGCAGGAAGCAAGTTTTACTTCTTTACTGTACAGGTCTGGCTAAGCACATATATAAATGACACTGCATAGCATAACAAAAGTGGTCTTACACATTTTCGGTAGCATAACAGTTATGGGGAGACAAGCTGCGGATTGTAAATTCAGCTAGATGTGAATTTTCATACTTCTAAGACAAAAATGTAGTGCATATTTATTGCACTTGTGAATTGATTCTGGAGATATAACAATGACTAAATTCGTAGTGTTGGCATAGATAACAAACTTTTCTGCCAGAAGCCCAAAAGCCCATTTTAAAGTCAATTTAGAAATATTGCAAGAAGGTTATTATCAAGACAAGTGTGGTTTTTTGCTGATCTATATGTCATTGGAAAAATCACTGCAATAATGAAGTGTTTGGGTCTAGAATCTGACTTTAAGTGTCTCTAAATAGATTTATATATATATCTGGGTTTGAAACCTGCAACTGTTCCTGCAGTTTCCCTGTCTAAGCACTTTTGCTTATGCATGGTATCCTACTTATGAACCAGATGACCTTTTTGAGAATTTCTCCTGAAAATTTTGATGTAATACAGCAAAGAGAATAAGAAAAACCTGTTTTTTTCTAATATGAAATGTATGAGGTTTTTGCCTTTTCCCAGTACTTCTTCTGACTAGCAATCAGTGATGCTTTTGTTTTGAGATGTAACACAGGAGTCATGAGGTCTCTGACTAGCAAGTTACACAAAATATGCTTAGTGCTTTGACAGGCCAGGAGAAGTCTTGTTCTTTGATAAAGTCAGTGGAAATAGGGTTGGATTTTAACCTTTGCTCATTCTAATTTAATTTACCTATGTGCAGACCAGATAGCTTGTAAAAATTATTACCTTGTATTAGGAATTGCAGAGAGAGATTAATTTGGTTGCACACATTTTCTACTACTTTAATATTTTAATCTTCCTATAGCAGTGTTGGTTTGAGGTGTGATGGCTTTGGGTTGTTTGGGGTTTTTTTAAGGAAAAAATCATTATCTCAGTCTAGAACCTGAATACCCAGTAACCACAGATAAATCAAAGATACCTTTAGGAAGTGAGCACACCAGCTCATGTGCATCCTGCTGCTCAGTCACTGAAATAATCTCTGAAACACAGCTGGCTAGGTATGTATGATTTACTGTGGTTTCCTTATGTTTGCCTTTTTGGCATACAAGAAAATAAAATCTTTTGATTAGAAGATAAAAATGGAGAACATCAATGACAAAACCCCCCAAAAAACAACAACAACAAAATCCTATAAAAATTATCTCTCTTCCAGAAAATGGAACAGCAAAATTTTTTATTGCCTGAATAGATAATCAGAAGAAAATTTTTTAAATGCACATTGCAAATACATGCCTGAACTTTTAATATTCCTGCTAGAAACACATTTTTATCTTTTTTCTTTAACAAAAATCTAAAATTAAAAAAAAAAATTCGTTGGAATTGAAATTGTGCTATCATATTTTAAGACTAGAGCCAGGCCAGGTGTTGCCCATTCTCTGGTACTGAGTTGTACTGAGTCGTGGGCTGAATTTATTGAGGCACATTGAAGATACTTTCTTTCATATTAAGAGGTTAAAGTTTACCATAAAATTAAATTCTTTATTACTATGACATCCACTTCTCTTATGTTTTTATGACATATATTCAGTTTGAAGGAGAAAATGACAAACTGATGTCAGGTGACCATATCCTTTATTTTCTTACCAGAGCCCCATATCTTTCCCATTTTGCCCTCTAAGGGATGAAGTCAGACACTGAAATAGTGATATTTTCAGAACCACAAGTATCTGTTTTATTATAGAGGCTATCTAAAAAGTATAGGCTGTATTGTTTTTAGCAATTACAGCATTTTTTGCCCCCAGCTAGATGCACTCATTTATCTCATTACCGATGGTAGAGATAAATGAGCATTGTGCCAGAACCTGCCCTCAAGGCCCATTCTTTTTCTGTTTCTACTTTACTTTGTATTTCTTTTTCCATTGCTCTATATACTGTGTTCATTTCATCTCTTCATCTTGGCAAAGAAAGTACAAATTGTGTGTAACACATTAGCATATCTGATCAGTAATATTAAATATATGCTCACATATAAATGACTGCAGAGATAGAAATGTAACAGAAAATCAGTGCTTTTGTTTTCATGAAAGTTTGATTTTAGGCTTCAAATTTATTGCAGTGAGCCATGAAGGTGAGAAATCAATAAGAACACAGTGCTAACTCCAGTAAGGAGATCAAGGTGCAGCAAAAGCACAAGTTTATTTTGGTTTCCCATGGCAGGTCTACCAGCCCCATCATTGCATTATCCTCTCTGACTTCTGTGCAATATCAGGCAGACAATATATCTATGGTACTCATAAAGCAAGCCAACTTTAAAACACTGCAAAAATGAGCATAATGATGTCATATGAGAAAATTTTTCACTTTCTCCATCTGCTCTAAACTATTGAGATTATCATGAGTTATAATTTCCTAGAACAGGATCTGTAATCTGTATGCAGAACTCTGGTGCATCCATCAATACAGTCCAGTTGAAAAGCTTAATTAGAAGCACTGTTTTCTGTCTTGGTGTGTCTCCTTCTATCCTGATAACGTTACATTTTGTGGGAAGGAAGAATAGGAAACTATTGAAGATAGCATACAATAAGACACTAAATATTTTCATTTTAAGACTCTAAAATTGGCACAAAAACCTGCTATTTTTTGTAATATAGTAAATATTATAGTATTCCTGAAGTGCTGCTTTGACCTACAATGGGTGTTTGGCTGATTTCAGGACACTCCATTGACAGAAGAGACTTGGAGAAAAAAACAAGTATCTGAATTCCTGTGAGGCAGGTTTGTACATGTGTCCTGAAACCAGATAAGAGGGTTAGAGGTATGTACGGGGAAACCCATTTGATTTTCTTATACTTGAATATTCTGCATGGCTAAGGATTTCAGCCCAGTCAGGGCGATGCCAAATAACAGTACTGGTCAGAAGTGGAAGCGGTTGGAAAAATGAAGAGGAGAATGACCAGAAGTATCCTTTGAGATACATGGTAACTCACATTCCCTGCAAACATTTGGACAATTTTTTTCAAGTAAGTACCCCATGTCCTTCTTTAAAATTGCTTGGGGTAATTTAATAAGTGACCTGCATATTACATAGCTTCACAAATGACTCATAGAAGAGGTACATGGATAAGAGGTGGGGCTGAACCTGCTATCAGAGGGTTAATCATCGAGCAGTACTGTGGGGCTGGATACATCTTACTTTGAGTTAAAATAATCACACTGACATATTGGCAGGAAAATAGTATGCCATGATCATATGCAGAAATAAAGCTCTATTATGGGAATATGTTCTTTCAAAGAAAAAGAAAAATATATGGAAAAACCCACATCTTCTGTTGTTTACCTCTACAGTTTATTGGAATAACATCATATCACATCTCTGTCACAGTGTAGGACCTAGTTTGAAAAATTAACCATTTGAAAAGAAATGCCAGAAAATCCCAGACCAAATTAAAAGTATTCAGGTTTACGTTTGACTGTGTGCAATCAAAGGCAACCTTCATCTGACAGACGGGACTTTCTGTTTCATTATCAGTTACTTTTCTATCCCTAAGTGAATCTCACCAGTGTTTTTCTAGTTTCCTCTCTCCTGTGCAAAATGTGCAGCTGCTTTCGAGAGAGTTGAATTACAAATACAACTATAGCAAATGATGACAATGGGGGTGAGATGAGTGAGGTGCTTTGATGTTTTCATGCAAACATTTATATAAGCAAATTCTACATTTAACTTTGTTCCCTGTAGTTTTGACAGTGGTGTTTGCCAAAGAGCACTTTTAAAAGTGAATAAAGCATTAAACAGGATAAAGCTCTTTGAAAAATATTTAGCTGTATATCTATGGAGTGGGAAGTGACTAAAAACAAAAAAAACAACCAGAGGAAAGATTAAATTTCCAATTTTGAAAAACTTCCCATATAGACTTTAAAAAAAAACAAACAAACAAACACAAAAACAAAGTAAACCACAGTTATAAAAGTATCACATTTTCAAATGGAAAAGTTCAGTTTTCTCTTGGAATAGCTTTGTATGTTCTCTAATAAAAAATATGAAGCTCTTAATGAAAATAAGATGTTTTCAATTTATAAAAAGGTGAATGTTCCTGTTCCTACTGTCTTACTAGATCTTATGAACATATTTGATTCATGATAACCTTTTAGATTCTTAAAATCTATACATGAAGCAATAAGTATTTAAAATACTGATTTTTTTTCCTAGAAAGTGATTTCCCACTAGTGACAATCTTCTGCAAAATGTGGCAATAAATTGCACTGTTTCCCAAATCCAGACACTAAGTAGTATCCCTTAAATGCAGATAGTTTGTTGTTGATAGCACAAGGCAACAGGAACTTTACTAAAACAAAATTTAATAGCAAGCAAAAAGTTTTCTACTCTGCAGTCTCTTCTCATAATCCTTTTTCCACCTTTACCTTTCTCTACAGGAGGTGAATCCTAAGAGAACCATGTAACCTGTCCGCTGAGCTCATCTGAATTATCTTGTAAAATTCACTGCACTTTAGAGCTTAGCTGTATTTTACAACACTGACTGCACTGCAGGACTTATAAGGAAAGATAGTAACCATACAATTTTGCTCTGAATAAGGAGAGACATTAACCCCAGAGCATTCTAGGGACTTCCCTGTGATTCAGAAAAGTCTAAGTCTGTTTTTTCTTTTTCTGGTCTAATAGAGAATTTTCCCTAGCTTATTTATCAGAAAAAATATTTTGTTTTCTTCCCTTTATTGAATTTTAACTGTGCCAACTGCCAAAACGGGAAAACAAATTTCTGTTCTTTAGTCTTTGCTGGCTGGACTTCCCAAGTATTTTTTTCTATTTTAATTTATTTGTTTGTTTGTATTTATTATGCTTCTTTCTGAATAACTACAGAATTAACCATGTAATGAATTGCCTGTGTAATGAGCAGGAGTTCTTGTGCAATCAGTGCTGGTCCCTTTTCAAACAGCACCCCTAAGAGCACAGGAGCAGGCAATTCCCAAATGTTGGAAGTCAAGCAGCTGAGGCAGAAAATTGGCTTGGCTCAGAAGGAATCTTCTCTTGGATAAGGAAAAAAGAAAGGTGTATACCCAGTCGAGGCTAGGTCAAGTGACATGGGAAGAATTCAGAGATGCTCTTAGCCATTGTAAGGAGAAACTTCATGTGACCAAAGCTCAACTGGAGTTGAAGCTGGCCAGAAAAATGGGGGACAATAAAAAGAGTATTTTCAAATACATTAACGGCGATAAGCAGTATAAAAATATGATCAGCCTGTTACAGGATGAGGATGGTCACCTCACAAACAGGGACAGAGACAAGGCAGAGATGTTTAATGCTTTCTTCACCTCTGCCTTCAACACTGATGACAGATGAAGGGGGTCCCATCCCCTGAGCTGGAAGACCATGGCTGTGAGAATGATAAACTCCCAGTTTACCCTCAAGTTGTGGGGATCTGCTGCTCCAGCTGGATCTCTACAAATCTGTGGGGTCTGATGGGATTCATCCCAGAATCCTCAAAGAGCTTTCTGATGTCATTGCAAAACCTCTCTCAATGATTTTTGAGTGGTCCTTGGTATCCAGAGAGGTCCCAGCTGACTGGAAGCTGGTGAAGTTTTCAAGAAGGGAAAGAAGGATGCCCCTGGAAACTGCGGGCCTGTCAGTCTCACTTCAGTGCCTAAGTTATGGAGAAGATTATTCTTGGTGGGTGTCGAAAAAAACTGAAGGACAATGCAGTCATCGGACACTGTCAGCATGGCTTCATGAGAGGAAAGTCCTGCTTGTCAAATTTGGTTTCCTTTTATGGCAAGGTAACCCACCTAGCTGATCAAGGGATGCCAGGTGATGTCATCTTTTTGGATTTCAGTAAAACTTTTGATACTGTCTCTCACAGGATCCTTCTGGACAAAATATCCAGCACACAGCTGGATAAACACATCATGTGGTGGGTGAGCAATTGGCTCATGGGTGAAGCACAGACAGTAATAGTGAATGGGGTGACATCAGAGTGGTGACCTGTCACTAGTGAGGTGCCACAGGGCACAGGGCTGCATTTGAGGCTCTGTGCCCTTCAACATCATCATAAATGACTTGGACAAAGGACTAGAAGGAATACTAAGCAAGTTTACAGATGACACAAAACTGGGAGGAGCTGTTGACTCCCTCGAAGGCAGGGAGGTCCTGCAGAGACCTCGACAAATCAGAGAGCTGGGTAATCACCAACCATAGGAAGTTCAACAAGGGGGAGTGCTGGATTCTGCACCTGGGACGGGGCAATCCCAGATGTATGTACAAACTGGGGAATGAGATGCTGCAAAGCAGTGCTACTGAAAGGGACCTGGGGGTCCTGGTTGACAGCAAGTTGAATATGAGTCAGCAGTGCCCTGGCAGCCAGGAGGGCAAACTGTGTCCTGGGGGGCATCAGGCAAATCACCAGATTGCCCTGTTCTGTTCTACACTAGTGTGGCCTCACCTTTAATATTGTGTGCAGTTTTGGGCACCACAATTGAAGATATTGAGCTTTTAGAGAGCATCCAAAGGAAGGCAATGAAGATGGTGAAGGGCCTTGAGGACACTGTATGAGAAGCTGTTGAGGTCACTTGGTCTGTTAAGCCTGGAGAAAAGGAGACTGAGGGGAGATCTCACTGCAATCTATGACTTCCTTGTCAGGGCAAGAGGAGAGGCAGGCATTGATCTCTTCTCTGTGGTGATCAGTGACAGGACCCGAGGGAATGGCCTGAAGTTGTGTCAGGGGAAGTTTAGGCTGGGTATTAGGAAAAAGCACTTCATCCAGAGGGTGGTTGGGCACTGGAACTAGGGAACTTGGCTCCTCAGAGCAGTGGTCACAGCACCAAGCGTGACAGTGTTCAAGAAGCATTTGGATGATGCTGTGGAGCACATGCTGTGACTCTTGGGGCTGTCCTGTGCAGGGCTAAGGACTGGACTCAGTGATCCTTGTAGGTCCCTTCCATTCTGTGGAATATGAATTCTGTAATTCTGTGAATATATTTTCTAGCCATGCATGCAGATATACCAAGCAGCAGAAGCAATAACTCTTTTCTCAGATCTTACATGATTCTATGATTCCTAACTTAATTAATCTGGCTTCCGTTTTATGGTTCCCCATAAAGTCCATGTGATGGAAAGCAGAAATACAACATATAAGTCAGTTGGATTCTGCCCTGGATACCAGTACTCAGCATGAGAGAAGTCCTTTTGGTCCTGCAGCATTTTTTGGTTTTATTGCCATTTATTCCGCATAGGCATTGCAGATAGAGGAGGGCAAGGGAAATTACTCATTTTTAAGCTCCAGTGGAACAAAACAGGAATGTTCCAGTGGAACATTTTCTCTGATAAACAATGGATCCCAATACAGAATTGCTGCTACATCTTATCTTCTTTCCAGAAGTGCTTTTGTTTTTAATTCCAACAGTGGTCATACGGAAAATGCTCACACACATTTCCCATGCCAAACTCTGGAACCCAAATCTGACTCCTGGCAGCTCCTTTTGGGTCCCCACAGTGCCACATTCCTGGATGCATTGAGGGGCAGTGTTTCGGCATAAGAACAGGGAAAGAGAAAGTCAGAGCAGGCAGATGGATGCAGATGCCTGAAGCTATGGTGAGTCCAGAAGCCAGTTTGCCCATTTCGTGGGTGAGTGGACAGCACCTCACACTGCCAGACACTTCTAATGGAAGGAAAGGCTATGTGGTTTTGAACCAAGCAGCATGTCCTTAACAACAAGATAGACCTGAACCTGTGGATGGAAATGCCAAGAATTCTTTAGGAACCCAGTAAAGAGAGGGCTGCTCTACTTCTAGAGAAGGCAAATGGTCTAACTCTTATGTTGTTATGTTGCTCCTAGGGGCAACTGAAGTGCCCTCTTTAGGGGGTTGTGTTGTCCCTTGTAGGGTGAGGAATGCGAAGCTGGACGTATTTCCAGCAAGACTTGGTATCTAAATTCAGTAACTAGAAAAACTATTTGTAGTTATGAAACATTTGGCTGCAATATGAACTTAAAATTGCACAAATTGAACCTCAGTTCATGTTCTCCTTAGGTCCACTGAGCCCGCTGGTGCGTCACAGCAGGACTTTCTTTCCAGAACACAGACTCAGTACAGCAGCCAAAACAGGAGTCTCAAGTCCCAGCAAAGGGGTTTGTATCCTCTCACAATTAATAGCAGTCTCAGAGTGTATATTTTTTTTCAGTAGTTTCTTTTAATCCCTTCATTTTGTGATATGATAAAAGACTTTGTGACAGTTTTGTTTACACACTGAAATGCTCTCATGTGTGAGGTTATCTGGTATAGTGTTCTTGGGAATGTGCACATATTCTACATACACTATTTTACTGAAACCACTGTTTTTTAATACATATTAACCCATATTATATACTTACCTAAGAATTTTCAGTGCTTCCAAGTTTTATGAAGATTTTTGAAAATTTGCAGAGCAGTTAAATCATAGATCAGTAACACAAGAAAAAACTAATTTAGTTAAACCTGCTCATACCAGGATGTCTTTTATGGTGGGAGGTAGGGCTGGTAACCTTCTTTTAATGTCAGAGTGGTAATTATTACTTGCCGGTTGTGTCAGCACCTAGTGCTTTTTATTGTTCTTTTTTTCCCTCCTAAACCCTTTTTTTATCTTATTTATCAGATATATTTGCAAAGTAACATGGCAGCTAAAGGACCATTTCAACCTTGAGCTGCATAAAGCAGAGATATTTATGCCTCTCATGGAGCAGGAAGATAATAGACCCTATCTGTATAGTGACAATGAAGGTAGAATATTGCACTGAGAGTTTTAGGCACCTTCTTTCTTGAAACAATGTAGAAAAACTGTATGGAGTTCTGAGAAGAGCAACGGATAATAATCATGAAGATGGAGGGATTGCTACATAAGGAGAGATTAGAAGAAACTCAGCACTCAGCTGTAACAAACAATAAAGAACTTCAGAAGATAAATGTTTCCAAACCATAAGTACAAATATAAACCTGCATATATATGACTACCATAACATTCAGGGTATTTTCCATTTAGTGTACCAATGGCAAAATAAAAAGTGTTTTTCTGCAGACTGGAAGTTGGACAGCAGGCCATTCAGAAACTAATTGTGGGCATCAGAGTAAATTCCAACCGGAGGACAAGACTTCTTTCCTCCACCACGCCATGTCAGTTAACCCACAAAGAAATACTGCAGTGATTCAACTCATTCCCCATATAAACCTAGAAATTCACATAAGCTCCACTCATGCAAGCTATGATACAGATGACAGAATCACAGAATAGGCTGAGTTGGAAGGGACCTAGAAGGATCGTCGAGTCCAACCCTTAGCCCTGCACAGGACAGCCCCAAGAGTCACACCATGTGCTCGACAGTATTGTTCGAACACTTCTTGAACTCTGTCAGGCTTGGTCCTGTGACCACTGCCCTGAGGAGTCTGTTCCAGTGCTCAACCAAGGTAGAAGAACCTTTTTTGATGTATGCGTAATATAAATATTTCACATAGTAATTCAGTATCCCAATTTCCAGTAGCTGTTTAGAGCTCATAAATGGATAAAATGGCTTCTTAAACAAACACTCTGCTTCTGCCCTAGCACCAAGTTTAAATCAACCTGGAATTCAATTCTGAGATACATCTAGAAAAGGTCCATGCTTTTACACAATGGCTGAGGCGAATGTTTAAATTTGTTTTCTTACCTCTGTTGAAAAGCTAGTCCAATCTTGCTACCTTTGCAACCACAGACAAATTGACAATGACTCTGAATGGACTCAGGTTTCTCAGGGAGGAAGCAAAATATATCCAAAATTACATACAACTGTATAAAGTTTTATGCTTCATTAAGTGTGTTTTTCCCTAATCTGTTTAAGCACATTTCCAGTTTCCTCTGATACATGAGAAAAATTGGAAGATGCAATGTTATCTTGCACTTGTCATCGGTAGAGGCGGGAGGACAACATGGTGATCAGGGATACCAGCCCCCTTTATTGCAACAGTGCTCTACTTATATACACTTCTGGGTGTCACACATGTACATGCACT
>JAYRBT010000042.1:36367815-36380317 GCA_036023395.1 Myiotriccus ornatus
AGGTCTGTGATGCCAAGCTAGGTTTGCAAGGTAAGTATGTCCAACACATGTTGTATCAGCCAGCCATATTTTTGCGCTTTCAGTCAAGGAAAAGGAGCTCAGTTTGAGGAAAGGGTAGTCAGGAACAAGGCAGTTAGGGGCAGGAGGTAGGAAAAAAATTGTTCTGCTGTAGAAAACATGGCTGAAATGCAGCATGCATTCCTAATCACTCATATCACATAAAGATGTTCTTGAGAAGAAAAGGAGTCAAGAAGGTCTGTGATAAGATAAAAAGGGAATAATGAATGTGTCTCATACAGGGCAACTGAAAGGCTCAGTCTTCTTTAGCCTGAAGGCTGAGAAGAGATATGGTATCTTTTTTTAAGTGCATCACTGGAGAAAACATCAAGGTAGGAGAAGGGCTAAGAATCTGTAAATTGGCTGGGAACTTAAATCTAACCAATAAAACAGTAAGGTTCCTGCTGTGGGAATAGTAGGGTGAAAAAACCCCTTCGTTTTCTCAGAAATGAGGGCCAATAAATATACAATGTCATGCCCGCTCTATTAGAGCTCTCTTCCTGAAAACAAAGGAGGCTGTGTACCTTCCAGTTCACTGTTAAGGATCACTGAGAAAAGATGAGAGAAAACAGATGCATGTTGTAGAATACTATAGAATTTTCTATGAGACATCAAATAGCCTGAAACTTCTGAGAAGTCTCTGGAGCTAATGGCATTGCAACCTTACATATGTGACATGTACCTCTGATAATAACCACAGAAGTTTTATGAAGAGCCTGGAATCAGGTCTGTCTTATTCTGTAACTGGGAGAAAGGGGTGTATTTCTAGTGTTTAATTCTTTTTTTGGTTGTTCAAGTGATTGCTGGTTGCAAAGAACACATCAAGTCACCCATATCACAGTGCAGGCTTCCAAGTTGAATAGAAAAATGAGCATACTGCAGCTTAGGAATCCCAGAATATTATTTCTCTGCTCTCTGTATTCACAGCAATAGTTTTGCTTGAGGAATTGTGCTCTGATAGGAAGATGTTATTTTCATTCCAAGATTTGACAATTTATGAAACATATCAGTACAACAGATAGGAGACACTTAATGTAAGTAGTGTAATCAATGGAATCTGAGTCAGGACAGCAAGTTAGACTTCAGCTGTTTACTAGTGGACTCGGGGCCTAAGGTTTTAAATGATCTGTTTTGTGGCTAACACCACTTTGAGCACAAAGGGTCAGGCACAGTCTCAGTGTAGTTCAAAGCAACTATTGAGCTGTGATAGCTTGCATCCCATGAACATAGGCCTATGCTCTTTTGGCATTCAGGGCAGGCAGTTCATATTCACAAGTTAAGGAATATCTGTATAAAACTTCCATTAGTGCCTGCTCATCATACAAATCCTGCTAATGCCTCTCAATCCACCTGTGTGTCTCTGATGAAGGCTGGGCTATGCTGCCAGATTAACATGTAGCTGTCTTGTGTCCTCAAAGCATATCAAATCCTCTAGTCTTTATTTCTTACAGTTCAATAAGGGCTGCTTCTCAGTAAACTGAAGGATTTGAACTCATTTGAATACATTTATTTTCTCTTTAATTTCCTTCTGTTTACTCACTCCAATCATTACACAAGGGTCTCAGACTAGGTTTCAACAAAAACCATACAAAAATATGTATTATTCATACACATTTTGATTTGACGTGTGGTATTTAGTGTTAAAGATCAAGATTTTCCTTGTTGTAATAAAGATGGAGATTCCACGCTTTATTTTATGATTTTATATACTTCTTCAATATCAATCTTCATCACCTCAGTGTCCTTTCCTTTCACTGACAAATTTTCATCAGATATGCCTTCATATACAGGAAATTATAGTTTCATTTATTCTTAGGAGATGCAGAATCTCTTCTTCATTCTGTTGGTGACCCAGATGCTACATTTCCACTGTTTTCTTCACTCTGTCTTTAAGTGTCCTGACTAATCCCAGTGCATTTGTCAGCCATCTGCTGGCATATGCTCAGGTGGCCAGTCTCACTAGAATGCTTTTCTTGTTAGTTTCAGAGTTTCTAATGAAATCTCATCGTGTAGGGGAAGACTTAAAAGAGTAGAAAGAGAAGAACGGGTGTTGCTTTCTTTCTCATGCACACTACAGGTTTCACGGGGAGACAGCTTGCCATCTGTGGGACAAACAGTTGAGATCCCCTTTCACATGATGAAATGGTAAATCATGGCTCTGATAATGCCATTGGTGCCCCTTATCACAGGTGCTGCAGCCATAACCTACAGTTATTTCCCTTTCTTTGCTTGCCACAGTAACTCAGATGCACTTTTGGAGAGATGGATCTCAATCATCACTGCAGGAGGAAGATATTTCCTCACAGGCTTTGTCTGGATTTCTAGAAGTATAGCATGGTAGTGGGAAGTAAAACTGATCTATCTTACCAACACCTTATTAGTACAGTTCTTACAGCATCTTAATGCAGAGGGGAAAATATTCTTCATACGTTAATAGACTTGGAGATATTAAGAGCTCAGCATTCATCATTGAAAGTGTCACTTAAGGTTCTAAATACAGAAGGATGTAGTGGTTATTGCAAGTAGTGGGGTGTTGGTTAAGAATTTTAATAGTGCCTAGTATAAGAGACACTTTTTTCACGCATAAAAACAAGTGGAGTGCCTGGTAGTTTCCACATGAGACCTAGCTGCTGGGAAAAAAACAAAGATACAGTGAAAAGTGCTCATGCTGAAATATACAAAGCCCAAAATATTGTACCTTATATTCAGTTGCTATAACTTCTTTTAATGAGAATCTCTGAGGCATGAGAATATGTTGGGTGTCTTCAATCTTGCACTTAAAAAGATAGCTGAAAAAAAGCTCCTTCAAAAAAAATCTGAAATTAATTTTAACTGTCAAATTAGTTAGTGTTTACATTTGTTGGTACAGTGTTTGCAGTAGATCAAACACTCTCATTTTAAAACTCTAGTCAGCTAATTTGTGAAGGGAATTAATTTATAGAAAAAGCAAAAGTATAAAAAATTATCTGTCTCCTAACTCACCAGCTTCAATAAGTCAGAAGTCCTTGTCTGAATCCAGAAAAGCAGGAAAGAATGTATTTCTGTTAACATTTTATACAGGTCAAATTTTGCCATGGGAGTACCTACGAGGTGACTACCTCTTGTAGTTTTATATCTCTTTTACCAAGACATTGGAAACAAATTAGGAGAAAGATGTTTTCTGTCACTCCATTTATGTGTGTAATGGTTTTTGTTATCTTAGCACAATCCTTATATTTATTCATATGTAAAATGCTTTAAAGCACTCTGTCAAGCTTTCGGCTTTTACTGAAGTGCAGTCTAAGCATGGAGCGAGGAACTGCAGGTCAGAAGATGTACAGAGTAATTTGGAGGACAAAGATGGCAGGTTCAATGTTATAACTAATGTGAGTCCCTGATATTTTTTTAGGTCTTCAGATGACATCTTCTATCTCTATAAATAGCTTGTTATGGATCAACAGCAAGTTACATCTGAGAATCTGCATAATATGCACATCTAGGATCTCTTAACTGAAAAAAATGGGTTTTTCAGTGGGCATTAGGGACATTGATACAGCTTTTCATTGAGAATGACTGTGCCCTGTTCCTTGTTCTTTTATAGAGAGTGGAAGCTATTGTAAATGATATGTGTCACAAATTATGTTGGACACCTCTATGTTTTTTAGTTAGTAAACCTTCAAGATAATGAGACACCTCTATTTAAAAAATCAAGACGTTGTTAGGGGAAGGCTGGCTGAGTGCTGCGGAGTTGCAAACATTTTGAGTTTAGAACAGAAACTAGTAATAGTTTTGAAAACAGACCTCTGAAACTCAGTCTCCAAAGTGCTGAAGAAATTTTAATGGAGACTGATAACCCCTACTCTTATCTATTTTAAATACATCTATTCCAGGTGCAGAAGAGATCCTGTTTTTACAGCTTTGTAAAGTATGGCAGTTGCAGACAGCATTAAAACTGCAGCCAATTTGAATTGTAGTGTCTTCTCTGATGTATATATTGACGGCTGCAAAGTACTTATAGAAATTACAACATTCAAGAACTCTCAAATAAGCTGATGTGCAGAGTAATCAAAATGACTGACCTGACATTAGATCCAAAATCAAGATGTATCAGCTTTTCTTAATTGCTTCTATTCATCTTAACTTGATGTATTTTAATATCAGAAACTTTACTCATATGCTTTGTTTTAATACTAGGCTCCATTTAAATGATCTCCTCTACTTCAGAAGACTCTTAAAGATATATGCATGTTTAAAGACAATTGTGATTTTGTTGAACTTTAGTTGAAACAAGTCTCAGAAGTAAAGATAAAGCTCCCATCAAAAAAAGGAAAAAAATTACACAGAAGAAAGAGAAAGGCAGGTGTATTTTTCAACAAAAATGATAGACACGATTACTATGTGACAATATTGCTTTTTCCTTCCTTTCTTATAAAATCTGCTGAGTTGAGCTATGGAAATATATAGTTGAGAATAAAATCCTTGTGCCAGTACTCAAACATACATCAGGTGTGTGATTAGCTTGTTTGAGCCGAGTGGAAGCAAGAAAATTTACAAGCAAAATGGAAAACTTGGATACCAGAATAGGAGATCTGCTCAACTCAGCCCTTGTTTTCTAGGGGGCAAAAGGTGTGGCTAAAAGAGGAAATGGAATGGGTAAGGATGTAGCAGTTCTAAGATATGGCAACTTCTTTCTAGGATTATTAATGTTATTTATTGAACAATGAACAAATTGAATGAAAATACAATAATGTTAATTTCATGAAGTAAAGCAATTTCATTTAGTTATTGGACCAAGGAGTGAAAGAATCATCCCATATAATAGAAACACCTGCAGATATATCATATAGCTTGCAGGAGATTCTGAAATTAAATCTTTAAATCAGGCAAAATAGAAACTTGCACTTCTATTTCTGATATTTACTATAGTATACAAATGCATCTGGAGGGCAGGAAGCTAAATCTGTCTCATATTTTTTCACAGAAAAGGATAAAACAACACTGGATTTCAGAGTACCTTGTAATCCTCCTCCTCATCTTTCCCTAATTGGTACTGTTTTTCAGCTAATTCTGCCTTTTATAGTAATTGGCAAACAGCCAATTGTAATTAATGGCCCTGAATTTTATAAATAATAGTCCTACTTTATTCACATATCCCCAGGTTTCTCCATACCCATATGCTCCCTTTCCCCTGCTCATGACTAACTTATCTCTTCAGACAAAATGAACAAAACATCAATAGCAAATTAATTAAGTTATTTACTTTTACTATTATTTACATGAGATGTGAAAGGACTCCAAATTTCATTAAGGAGAATAAGCAATTACATGGTATTCTGCTTGGATACCTTCAACAAGCTTAAAGAAATGCACAAAGAACTATCATTTTGATAACTTTAATGATTTCAAGTCTACTGAAACAAATGCAGATTTGCGATTTTCTAACCAATGTATTTATTCCATGATGAACAATCTAATATGAAAATCTGATTATAGGGCTCTCTCTCTTCACTGTTCGTTGTGCAGCCCTTGAAATAGTAGCACAGTGATGAAATAAACTCCTTCCACTGGAGCTAAAAGCTACCTTTGTGCATCTTTGATTGTAATTCAAATGTGATGTTTGTATTTATATTATTACTGTAGAAGGGCTGGAGCCAAGACGGGTGAATACTGCGGAAGAATGTTCACAAAAAATAAATTCTTACAAAAATAAGAAAAAAAATCAAACCACAACCAAAATCTCTTTCATTATATTAGAAACCTCTTTAATATATTCTCTAGAAGCATCTGTTTCTACTGAAAATGTCATAGAGAGCAAAGTTCTTGTATGTATTCACCAACTCAGGCTCCCCCATTCAAACTGGTTAATGCGTAGCTCACATCACAACTTTAGAACATGTTTAAATCCATTTCTTATAAATGTTTATGTGGGACTGCAAGCTCTTATCTTTTTAATGCAACAGGGCTCATCACAAATAAAAAGTTACACAAATGCTTAAGAGCTTTTCTGAAGCAGGTACAAGCCATTAATGCTACACAGGGTTAAGACAGATTCTGTCTTAACTATGGAAGATTCCTCCCCCCTACCTGAAAGGATCCTATAGCACAAGACATTAAGTAACACTTAAAACCACAGTATAACTATTGAATTGAATCAACACTCAGATAAATTTGGCTGGTGTTTCTTTGCAAATATTCCAGAATAAGAGAGTCTATGCTCTTATAGAATTAATACATAATTACAGGTAGTTCAGAAATTATGAAAAAAGTCACCCAGAACTGAGGGCATTAATCGCCCTATTCAGATAGTGAGAAGACTGTCCTTTATCACAGAGCCTAAAAGAAAAATTCACAGAACACGACATTGGAATTAGTAGAAGGCATATTCTTCCATGGCGTCCTGAAAGAACAATAATAGGAACTAAGAATTCATTGGTAGCATTCAGAACAGTTTCAGCTCCACAGCGCATGTGCAGTGCAAATAGAATGATGCAGATTAATATAAACCAATTTAAGTATTTACAAACTATGATTATGTGCCAAGTGTTGTAATAATCTGTTTTACTTATTGGAAAGAAGAGAAGTAATGAAAAATACTGCTTTCATTATGTCTTTTGACAATGACTAATGCATTATTTCTTCTCATGTAATTTGAATAACATTTTTTTCTTCAATTTAGGAAGCTAAAGGATGCCCATGGACTGTGTATGAGTAAAAAGCCACATGTCTGGAGTGAGTATAGATACAAAATAATATTTTGTTTGGTGTATCTGATTTGTTTGTCTGAATATAACTTTTCCATAAAGGTGGACTGAGTTACCAGTGACACTTGGAATCTATTATTTATTCTACCATAGGAAGTGGGAACTGTAGGGCTAAATGTACACAAGAACTTGGCTCTCTCCTACCTCAACTTTATTCTTAGAGAATCTACCCTCAAGGGAGAATATCTCACACCTGTGACCCTCAGTCCAGAGTTCAACAAAAGCTTAGCAAAGGCTTTGGGGTAACTCGTTTCCACTAAAGGAACCTCCAGGGCGGGCTGCACTGTATGGGCAGATCATGGTCCCTTTGGACCTTTGACCTTCCTATCTCTGTTCACTTTTTGTACATCTGGAGCTCTTTGCACCAGCCCAACTCCGAGGAGCATGAATCAGTTCTGTAAGGACTATGAGGTGTCTGTTATCATCAGGTACAGGTTTTGTGTCTGTCCTGCACTGAACAAAGGCATATCTTGTGTGGATTTCTCACAATGAACAGCTCTGTCAAACTACACCACCACTGGACTTGTTAGAAATGCTGTATGTAACAACCACACAGCGCCAGGATCCTGCTGGGACAACCACATCCAGCAGCAGGAAATGGGCAGGGGTCAGCAATGGTTTACTCACTCCTAAACTGTGCCAGAGACCAAGTTAACAGTATATAACAGTTCAGGCTGTCTCATGCTTGCACTCAAACCTGAGTTCCATCCCTCTGATTAGTTTACTACTGCAGACAAAGAAATAGTGTTGAATAGCCCACAGGTAGATTTATCTTCATGGTATTTGTCTGAATGCACTTTGAGCACATGTAAATTTGTAGCTTTCAGAACTGATGGGAGTTTTACAGCCATTTTCAATCAGAAAAAACTCAAGCCAATGACAAATGTCTTCAAATCTCACCATTTATCTTCTTAAATAGTTAAAGAACTCAAGCTCTGTGCTTCAAATTGTTTAGAAAGCCTTTTATTATACATGTGAGAGAAACAAACAATACCTGATGCTGCTGTGTCAGTTAATAACTCAATACTCAGATACATAGTAAATTGAATTTGAAAAAAATAAGCCCAACCATTGCTATGAAAAGGCTATTTAAATGTGTATAGATTTTTACTAATTGTAGGAGACATCTCTGTTAATTTGTCACATGCTGTTGGCAGATTGATATCTTATGGGAAAATGTTGAAATTCTTACAGCACATGATATTTTACAGATAATTATATAAACATTTAGCAGATTGGCATGGATTTAAAATCATTTTGCTTTATCATTTACCATACTTTACACAAAATGAATAGTTATATAATATTTAAAATATGCCAGTTGCAATCTGAAATTTGTTAAATAATTACATAAATACTCTCAATTAATTATTTAAGCACGCAAAATGCCATTTCATGAATTAATACAATGGATTTAAAATTTTTCTTGTATTTTTGACCTCTTCAATGACATGACTTAGTAAAAACATTAGTTTTAAAAAATGTGGGACTACCTTTGTTGTGACAGCTGTCACATTAGTGTAACTGTGAAAGAATGAACCTAAACGTGTGTTCAGATATTTGAACAGTCCCAGTAAAATAAATAGCGTATCTTGGTGCCTGAAGTTAAGTTGATGACAAAGTGTTTTGCTTGATCTCAGCCTGCAGGTTCACAGTTCAATTAAAATTGTTTACATTGCAAAACTCAAGGGTCCAGTATCTTGACACTATTTGAGGAATATGTGCTTGAAGAAAACAGGTAGTGATATGCACCTAAAATAGTCTCCTACCTTCCACCATTCCGTAGCCAACAGAATTTTTCAACAAGAGATGGTGTCTTGGCAATAAACTGTCATTGGTTTGATTTTACTCCATTGATTTTTGTGGTTCTTTTTTGAAACTGTATAAACTTTTAACTTTAGCTCTAAAAGAAAAGAAGGAGGAGAATGATATCCCCTTTGCATTCCTAAAAACACTACAGTCTTGAAGTCATTAACCAAGTTGTAAAATGTTGGGGGCTATGTCATATTCAAAACATTACATCAAAAGATAGACTAAATTATACAGCAGAAGGAATACTATGCTATGAAGTTATGCTTTCCTTATGTTTTAGCTGTACTCTTTTTATGAGTCTGTCTAATTTTCCTACTGTCCTTAGCTCTTTGTTTCATAACTGATCTTGGCAAATCAGGTCCAAATTAGCTTCACAAAGCTTCCTTTGTACCTTTTCCTGTCTTTCCTCTGAATAGTAAGAAGCTACTAACTCTGTGACTCCTGGCAATGTTGAGGACAAATTTTAAACTTCAAGTACTATAAAATGAAGATTTAGGTAATTTATTTTACTATCCTGTAGTTTTCTGGCTAAAACCTTTTAATACATGCAAGGTGTTGCATACCTTGCAGAACAATGCTGGAAAACAACAATGTTTTATGGAAATATTTTCAAAATTGGCAGCTTCAGAAAAGAAACAGGCAATAAATTTCATGTGTAGGTGAAAAGTCTGTACTAAAGAAGTGGAAAATAATCCTGGATTTACTCGTTCAGACACATGGGGTGACTTAACTTCCACATTTTATTGACTGTGATTCTGTCCACAAAACCATGGCATGAGTTGGTTGGTAAAAGAGATTGGGGAAAATTTTTATATGTATTTTTTTATAGATTTTTATAATTTTTTAAAATTTAAATCCTCTTTATAGCAAGCTCCCATTCCTCTAAACTATGGCTAAGTCACATCTGAAAACTGTTGAACTGGCTATTTCTGAGAAGTTCCTTAAATAATGATCTGATCTAATATATTACCCTTTAGAACAATCTATGTGTTTTGGCAAGCTAATTATTATCTTAAAATGCCACTTTAGAGCAGTGCGTCTCCTCTAATCACCGCAGAAGAACCTCACTTGCAAAGCTCCTATGAAGGTAACCAGGGCTGAACTTGAAGCATTCCCCTATGCTTCATGTAAGGGTAGGACACACACTGAGTCTACTCTGTGGAAGCATGCCTAAAGCAATTGAAAAACAGAACTGGCCCCCAAAAAACTATTACTTCTTTCATTTTACACACTCTAAGTTAGAAGGATCTTCAGTTTTCCCTTGCTTTGGAAGAATGTCCAGAAAAACTCAAAATCCCAAGGTACTGCGCACCATCAAATTTCATACTCAGAGATTCCTATTGTTTTATACAGGATTTATTCTAGGGTTTTATTTAGTTTGTGTTACTTTGTCTATCCTTCTCTCACTTTTTGTCTCAGTTCACTGACATGACGAGATTTGTTGTTGGTTAGATGAGGGAATACAGTTGGCACAGTTTCTCCCAGCAGGGTCATGCATTTTTTAGTCTTTGACCTTGTTCAGTAATTCTCTTCCATGGTGGAATACATAAAATTCTTTCCATTCCTTGTTATAATAGAGACTATATGCATTTTCATAATACTGCCTTCAGGCAGTATCTTGGTGAAATATGAAGTGATGGCAAGACTTGGATGATATACGTATATATTACAATGATGCAACCGAAAGATAAATTGGCAATGCGATGGTATTTTCACATTAGCCATTTTCTCAGAACATTGGCTGAGCAATGGTTGTAGCAGAAACAGAATATGTTCAAAGAAGGATAAAAAAGAGGGAGAAACACAAAGAAATTCCTTCATATTACAGGTATGAAGAAATCAGGTTTGTTTAATATAGACAGAGGCACCATTCTCCCTCCATTCCCAGGAAGTAGTGTCATAAGACTGAAATAAAAATCTTAAAATTTACTGAGTTGATTACAGGAGAGAGATGCACTGGTTTTATTTAGAGTACACTTAAGTCTTATTTAGAAAGATTTTTCCATGACTGGGATGTGCAAAAGTGAAGGTTTTCTCATGATCCTATAACATGAAAGTTAAAGATAAGGAAGGAAATATCACAAGTATCATTTTAAAAATCATGAAGGATAGGAACATTAGAGTAGTAAATGTATCTCTACAAGAAGAGAAGGGAGAAAATAGGCAAATGAGATTCCACTTAACCTTTCTTGTAATGCTTGAAACAGGCTTAGAAGTGAAAGGTTATTCAAAATGCACAAATAAAATTCCTTTCACAAGGAATATCTTTAACTCACAAAGTTTAAGGACTCAAAACCATTTCAAATAATTGTATGCAAGGGATTGATTAAGTTCACAAAAGATTTAGCCATTCATAGAGAAAAAAGAATATCTGAAGGCACAATGTATTTTAAAATAAATACAGATTTATTGAGTTAATTAAAGAGACAGATGGTTATCCGTGTTTCAGGACAGCCTCTCAGTATTAAGACTTGGATAACACTTGGCCTACAAGTGAACTATGCATGGTAAATTCTGAAAAAAAATATTTTAGTATTCAGATGCATGGCTTTAGCACACTGACAAGCTGTATCTGCATTTATTCATTCTTTATGATATGAAAGGAGCAGATGCCCTGAGTAGCATGATCACTAATAGAAAGTAGGAATAGATTTGGGTCATGAATTGTTGAAAAGATAAAATCCTGAGTAAGCAATTCTATATCCATACACTATGGAGGTATCGTTAGCTTCAAACAAAGAGTATAAACATGGTTTATTAGTCAGGCTAATTAGCTGTGCAGAAAAATGTCCAGGCTAATTAACTTCGGCAGAGTGCAGTTTGAATATGACTATGGCACTCCGGGAACCTAGTTACTGTCTCTGTGCTAAGTAATGTAAGATCTGCTTAATATTTATGGTTCATTGTTAGCCTTTCCTACTATCTGGTTGCCAAGAGCTTGTATTTTCAGGGAATTTGTTTCACTGCTGTAAGTGTGTGTACTGTGGTGTGTGGCGTGCAGTGTCCAGGGGCTCCCGCTACAGATGACAGGCTGGTTCACTCTACACCAGGACCCTCAAAGTGAGGTCGGACTAAGCAGACCAATTCTGAAAGATCCATGAAAGACAATGGCTAAAATCAGTTTGATGTCTACTTACAGCCACAAAAATCTAAAAAAACTGTAAAAGGGTCTGAATCTTCATTACCAATCTTTTAGGGAGCCAGTTAAATATGAAAAAACGTAATTGTTCTGCCAGGATTTCAGATCTTCCTACTTGGAAGCTGAACTTCTTTTAAACTTTCAGCACTCTTTCATTCTTAGAATACATGGCTGTAGTTATAGGCCAGTGGCAGAGGTAATTCTTCAGAACAACCATTACACTAACGTA
Organism: Myiotriccus ornatus; assembly: GCA_036023395.1. Taxonomy (NCBI): domain Eukaryota; kingdom Metazoa; phylum Chordata; class Aves; order Passeriformes; family Tyrannidae; genus Myiotriccus; species Myiotriccus ornatus. The sequence goes on from JAYRBT010000042.1 coordinate 36,379,793, forward strand.
GTGCAATTTAAGATGTGAATATTCTTTTTCTTCCTCTAGTTAATATGTGGTTGTAGATAATTGGTAGTTTTGTCTCTGCCAGACAAGTGGTTTCCCCTCTAGAAGATCTCTCTCTGCTCTCAGAAATTGATTCTTTGAGTTACTTTCTTCTTGTGGGATGAACCCTAGTAAAACTGAAACGTCAAACACTAGCAAGGAGAGATGGTGTTTTGTTAGACACTTAACATCCCAATGACTTAGTAAAACAGAATCAAGTGTATTTTTTGCTGAAGTACAGATGGTTGGCAGCTTGGTATTAAGAAAGGCTAAAGATGAATCATAAATGCTAAACAGATCTTACAGCTACCTGCAAACTACTACAAAGACAATAACAGACTGGTAGGTAAAAGCTGGAAAAAGCCTATATAAGCACACAGGTCAACCTTCTGTCAGTACAAATCTCTACATTTCAAAGGCTGAAGAGGTAAAATTTCAGGAAAGATAATGTTTTACCTAGTCTTTTTGACAATAACAGAAGTATTACAC
>JAYRBT010000042.1:36380417-36419904 GCA_036023395.1 Myiotriccus ornatus
TCAAAGGCTGAAGAGGTAAAATTTCAGGAAAGATAATGTTTTACCTAGTCTTTTTGACAATAACAGAAGTATTACACTGGTTAGATCTCTGCCTAGGCTAATTTTATATCTCGGTGGAGTGGCCTGGTTTTATTTGAAACAAGTGTTACTGAGGTTACCACCAATGAAGCTCTGTAAAATGTTAAGACAAAGGATATTATTACTCGGAAGTGACAAAATCTGAATCTTTCCAGGATTACTTTTTCCAAGGAAACAAAAGAAAGAGGTGTGCAGCACTGTGTCCTTCCTAATAAGCTGCACTGTGTAGTCATATGAAGGCCACTACTTTGAGGTGGCACAGCCATGCTTATTGCTCAGAATTGCTAGGGATTCCAGATATCCTTGTTTACTAGATTTATAAGCAGGAATTTCTCAGCCTTGGAGATCCTTTGCTACTGGAATCCACTGTACAAACATTGTTCCCAGGAAACAGGGTTTATCCCAAGGATGCTAAAAATATTTCTTTGTGATCTCTTTAACAAACATGCAATAGTTTCTGGTATATTTCCATACAAATGCAGGAGCCAGTGGGTAACTAGAAAAAAATTATTATTTTAAAAATGTTCTGAGTCACAAATTAAATCCAGCCATTTTAATGACATTTTAATCCAACCATCTCCAAGAAGATGTACTGGGAAATGGAGAACAGGGGTTAGAGCAAGAGGATGAGTCTTTCTTGGAATGCAGAAATTCATAGGAAGAGCTTAGACACCTCAACATGATCACTTTGTATATTTCTATGGCAAGAAAGACTAATGAAAGCTTTTAATTTAAGTAAAGAGGGACGATGAAGTAGAACTTAGAAAGGCAAAATCATATGATCAAACCCAGTCATCTAGAAGTCAGGGATCAAGCCCACGCTGGTCAGCTTGGTTGGTAACAAGTAGAGAGAGGTAGGCACTTCTAGAGGGGCAAACACAGCATACAAAAAAAACTGAGTATAATGACTCAGTGGAAGCTGTCAGGAGCTGAACAGGGAATCAGAACAATTTCTGTACGCAGGGATTCATTCACTAAGCTCTTCTGTTCTCCATTACCTTCTCTATCCTGTGATGGAGCTGCCAAACATACAGACTTTATGCAGATGTCCAAGTACCATGCAAGATGTATCAGAATTTTGGAGTTGCCAGAGGAAGCAGGTCTGTCTGTCACTGAACATTAGATTTATAATTCAGCATAAATATAGAGACATAAAATATGACTAAGGACACATCCAAGTCGGATTTTGTATTATATCAAATACAGGATATTGCAGCTTCACTCTTGGGTGAATTACAGTGCTCTTGATAGAGCTCAAGCTATCACCTGACTGTTCTTTCTATGCTTAAATTCTGGCTGAAAATTCAAGGCAGAATGGCTCTGTTCTTAGAGGTGCTAGAAACATTTTTTGGAATGAAACTTTGCTCATTTTGTAGTCTGGGAAGTCTATTTGGTGCATTAGTGGAATGATAGACAAACAAAACGTTAGGCTGCAATCTTTTAAAATTTTTAGCCAATGCCATAAATGTTAAAGGTAAACATGTCAACAGGTTGGAATAGGCACTGTTGGGTTTCTCTCTTTGACACATTAGGGAACACAGAGCAAAAAATTAAAAATGAAAGCCAGAACCATTTTGCAAAAGATTTATTCTTTTAGGATCAATATGTAACTCTATTTTAAATGTCTTGCTCTCAATAGAATTCATTTTACAATATATTATTTCAATAAATACTGTTGGCAGTATGAGTATGCAGCTTCTGGGGATTCTTACTCTTAACTGAAATAACTTGATTTTTGATTCATGTATTGAATATTTTTATTGATTCTATGAGTTACATTACACATTTCACATTATAATAAGAGATGAAAATACTGTCTCCACTCTAGACCATGGGAAAAATGACCAAGTATTGTTTTTTATTTGGTGAAAAAAAACCTCATACAGTGTATGAAAAATGCAGTAATGAAATATTTCAAAGGTGCAAGATGATTAATAAGGAAAGATATTAAATGCCTTGTCAGAATGATGACATAACATCATTTACTACCAGGACCCCAAATAGTGGTGTCAACCACTACAAGCCACTAATCATTTAAAAAGGAATTAAGAGAAGAGATAGAATAGCAAAAAGAAAAGGATCTTAATCAGTTTGTAGCATGAACATTTATACTGAAAAGCTCTTGACAATTTTCCTGGAGGTTTCAGCAAAGAAACCAGAATAACATTTTGAAAAATAGCTTTTTTTTATTTGAGTTTACTTTTACTTGGTCTTGCTGTAAAGCAGGTGAGAACACACAGAGCACTTTAATGAGACTGACTGCAGTTACAGGTGGAAAAAAGGGTGATAATTAGTGAGCTTGCTGCATTTCAAGACATGAGACAAATAAATTGATTTCTACCTTTTGATGGTGTCAGTAATATGCCAGTAACACAGCTACTTCCATAATAACAAACAAAGAGATAATGAAAATATGAACAAAAAGAGAGGGTGTATATGTTGTAATTAAAATGTGTTATGTGGGTGTTGTGCAGAAAGAACACTTATGCATCATAAGTTCATGAGTAATATGACACCTTAAAGCACCAAAAACAAAAATAAAAGAATCTAGTCTACATGGTAAGCACAAGTTTGTAGAAACATTTACAGATTTGTTAGATGAGAATAGCCAGTAAACAACTTTACTTGTACAAGAAGTATATGAGCTTTTAATAGAAGTGTTCAGGCAGAGATAACTGGAAAGTTTTTCATTCAGAGAAAGTGTATTATTGTTATTGTTTTCCAAAAGTTAGGACTCTGTGAGACCATTCGGTGCATCAAAATCCCGCTTTGAACCTTCTTAGAGAATTACGCACCCAGACTGGAATACTTGCCCCCGACACAAGGAGGACATGAACTTGTTGGAGTGAGTCCACAGGAAGGCCACTAAGATGATCAGAGGACATGAGACTCTCTCCTATGAGTTTAAGCTGAGAGAATTGGGTTGTTCAGCCTGGAAAATGGAAGGCTCCAGAGAGACCATGTAGTGCTTTCCAGTACCCAAAGGGGGCCTACAAGCAAGTTGGAGAGGGAATTTTGACAAGGGAATCAGTGATAGGACTGGGGAGAATGGCTTTAACTCAAAAAAGGGAGATTTAGATTGGATATTAGGATGATGGTTATGATTATGACTATTCTTTCTATTAATATAATCATTATTTATTGTGAGGGTGGTGAGGTCTTGAAACAGGTTGTCCAGACAAGTTGTGGATGCCCCATCTCTGTCAGTGTCCAAGTGCAGGTTGGATGGGGCACTGAGCAACCTGGCCTAGTGGAATACGTTCCTGCCAATGGCAGAGCATTGGAGCTAGAGGATCTTTAAGGTCCTTTCCAACTCAAATCATTCTATGATTCCATGATAATTCATCCATGTCCCTGCTGGAATAAGCGATAAAGATGTGCACAGTGATGGACTGCATCAGGATTGTGCAGGAAGCCTGTGACAGTCAGATTTTGTAGATCGCAGTCAAAAATTATCCTATTGTAAATGGTTAAACTGAAGGTATAAAAATATCCAAGATATTGTGTGTTACTGTATTACAATGGGAAACCTTCTAACCTCACCAAATATGAAAAGTTAGAGATTATATATCATATTCCAGTAGGATTGACTCCATTTTCTTTGACCTCTCTCTTGCCCCACTGCTATTTTAACATATTCTTTCAGTCAGTTGGGCACTTGTTTACAATGGGAAATATGTACTATTCTTGGTAAATGGAAAGAAAAAATGTAAATTGAGGACATACTTGAGCAAGACATGAGATGGAAGCGGGTGCATGTTGTATATCTTTGACTTAAAGCTGCATAATTGCAGAATTGCCAAGAACAAGTAAGGCTAAGTGGCTGGAAGGGCAGTAAGAAACCCAGTGGGAAAACAGTTATGTGTTTCTTATTGCTCTGATTATTTGCTGATTTAGTTAAATAGTACTACTTTTCAACAAGACAAACCATATTTATATGGTACAAATTTGGGAAGACAAAATGGTAAAATGAAGTTGTTTTTTTTTTTTTTCAAGACAAAGACAGGTAGGTTAGCCATATTCCAGGTACTAGTTGAAATACAATTTTATAGAAAATGGCATATCCATAATAGAATAGATGCTTTTTGCCTAAACCTCAGAATATTTTATTCTAGGGCTAATGAGAACTGGAAGTGTTTGATTTGGTAAATGACATAGTATTACATTTTCAGAAAGGAATTTTTGATTTCATATATCATCTTGTGCTCAAGTTGGCAATGATTTTAGAGGAAATCAAACCAGCTGAAATAAAACATTTAGTCTATAACAATTGTACAAAACTATCCAAACAATTGAAGAAACCAATTTTAAAAAAAATAAAATGTGATAATTCTGTGATTTTCCAGGTCCTATTTTGATTTGCTCCAAACAAGAGACAAATTTGCTCTACCAGAAGATCCTTAGCTTCTCCCAACAGAAATGAATATTCAGGCTTTATGAAGTCTTTCAAGAATGCTACAATTCCAACTGCAAAGCAAAAGTATGCATCCTGACCATATTTCCAGTCATTCTGATGTTGCAGTTACTGATCATAACAGCTTTACTGCCTGAAAATATAGAGAGTGGTGTTTTTATGTCCTATAAATCATAAGCTTCATCCCTGTTCTGTACTGGATGTTGACAGAAAGGTGACATTGTGCAACAAACATTTTCTTGTAGAAGTTTAGGGTTTCTTAAGTACCCAGAGGTCCCTGCTGAAGAGTTATTGGAAATTATTTTAGATTTTTTTTGTTTGTTTGTTTTCTATGAATACCTGTTTTCTTAAAAGTTAAGGGGTTCCTTTTGTTCTAGTCAGCAGTTCCTTAGAGATTATAATTAAGTCTAGTCCATTACAGCCCTTTAGATGGTGTTAAAAAGCAATTTGGTTTCCTTCCCCAGTCCATGCCAACACGCTTACCCAATTACTTCCACAGAGCTTTAAAGATGAGATTTTCAAAAACATCAGCATTGGCAAAATGCTGTTTTCAGTAAGTCATGGTCATCCCGTTGACTTCAAATCTAAAAGAAGCAAAATAGCAAATGTCCAAGTATCTTTAAAGACTCAAAGCTGTCTAAATTATGGGAGAACACTGTAATACATTACAGCAATGCTAGTAAGCTAATTAGTTACTGCTTTCAGTGGCTTCTTATGTCAATATAATTCAATTCCTTAAGAGCCTCTTCCCCATTCTGGTTTTGGGTAGTAATGGAGACATTTTTATTGTAACTGACACTGGCAATTAGATTTCAGAGATTACTTTATGAACCTCATTTCTTTTTTTTTTTTTCTTTTTTGCCACTCTAGAAACACTACTTTTGAGAAACAGAAAAACAAATATTGGAACTTACGAGCCTTTCTATCAGGATGAAAAAGAAAGTAGAGACAGTCACAGAACACCTGAAATCAATCTACATTTTATAATTCACTAAACATCAGTTTGAAAGGAAAGTAATCAGCTAAGACTGGAGTGATCTTACTGCAAAATATAGAAATCTGGATCCCAGATGCTTGTCCGAGTGGCAAGTGTGTTGCTCTTCTGAACATCCTTGAGTGTTTTCCTCATTTTTGTTTTTGTTTCTAGGTTGTATGCCATTGTGAGGTATTTCATCTCCCACAGTTTCAACTTTCAATATGTGACGTGTTCCTTTAACGAGGGAATCAAAGGACACCAAAGTTGGTTTTTTATATTATGAATATTATTCTTGTTAGTATTTTGAAAGCAAAAGAAAAATATTTTTGAAAACCAGCATTAGAGACTGGAGGTAGGCCTGATGCAGGTAGGATCCAGTATTTAAGATGACTCTCATGGTTCTATAACATTTCTAAGCAATGCTTCACAAGGGAGAACAGATTATTTATTATTTTGGCTCCTGGGAAGAAACTCAGAGCCCTCACTCAGCCCCTTATTGCTGTTAAGCTTTCCAGACAGGTACTTCCTCGTGGATCTAACAAATACTGAAAAATCAACCAATTTTTAGTTGTGTGTCCTAGTGGCAAGGAGTAAGCTCTCTAAAGAGCTGAAAAGTATTAATCACATATGTTTAAGTACGAGAAGAAACACATCTCTCTACTTTGGCTCCATGGGTGATAATCTTGTTCTTTACAACAGCTCATATCCAGGTCTTGGAATCCTCATTTGCCACTCCTTGTAGGCTGTTGTATCACTGGAAAACTGAAAATTGTGGCAGGCTATGCTAGTTTGCTAAGCAGTGAAATGCAGCGACCGACAAACTGACAGAAGAGCAATGGAAGCACCTTGGCTCTTGTGGGGATGCCCCTTGGCAGCATGGGGGGCTGCTGGCACAACCCTGAGGTGGGCATGGCCCCCCGCCCAAGCCCCAGGGAAGCAGCTCAGCACTCAACTTCGAGGGACCTGGATGCCGTATAACTTTCGGTTATATGTTATTTACAAAGCTAGAAGAGCAATCTTGTTAAAAGGAAAACAAGGAAATAAAGACAAAATAGCTACTCAATTTTAGGTACAAGGTGTTAGGCAGTGTGCCAACTCCTTTCCATCTGTATTCAGCATCTGTTGACTTTTGCTCATTTTGTTGTGTTTTCAGTACTTTTCATTGACTACAGATTTAGGTGTTGTGATTTCTACCAAGTATGATACCAGAAAATTATCAAAATATTTGCAGACAAATGCAAACCCATTCAAAATTTCACGTCTTTTAAACTCCAGAGCTTACAAGCAGAAAAAAAAAAAAAATTGCTTAGATTCATAATTTTCTTCAGAAGAAAAAAATGGTGCATATTGCAATGCAATATGATGATTTTTAGATTAAAACTTTTACTGGGATTAGAATTCTGGAAATCAGACTTGTAAAATTGCGTTGTTTCAGATTTTCCAAGGTTTATCAATGAAATTATTTATTTTTTTCCAGCCTGGAGGGAAGATAAATTGTGTATTTGTCAACAGGGAAAACTAAATGAGTTCAGAAATACTTCTTCAACAGTAAAGACAGACAGGACAAAAATAAATTGACATGGTACCTAGATTGCAGTGAATATTAGAGCACTTTGGTGACAAAGCAAAGGGAAAGCTAAAGGGAAGACAGTAATAGATTATTCCAGATAGTCCTTTGATCTAACATTAACACAGGTTTCAGGAAGAAATGAAAGATTTTAGATGAAGATCACACACACACAGACAAAGGAATTACATGGGTTTTTTTTCCCCATTGAAAATTTTTTTGTGAATATTCTGTTGAAGGAGACAAACTCTCAGCTTTCCAGGGATTTTTTGTCTGAGTAATTATATAAATACAGTAAAAGACAATGCAGAAGAAGCAGGCTACTAGGTCATTACAGTGTGGACACAGAAATGAAGGATCCAGTATACTTAATAAGCAAGCTCTGCAGACCGTGGTTTTTTTGGTTTGTTTTATTTCTTTCTTCTTAAGCTTTTAATGTTTTGTTGCTATTGTTTACTGTCTATAAGGCTGAGCAAGGGCCTCAGTGAGATTTGAAGTCTCTGTAGATTTTCCTGCTGGCTCCTAAACTAAGTACAATATTCCCAGGCTTATCCAGCTCTGCTTTAAAAACCATTTGTAATCTACACAAGAGCAGTAAAGAAGAAACATATACCGTATTATTACTGGGATAATTGCTGCCTGGCTAATCTCAAGTTTCATTGCTTCTGGGCTTCTTTTCTTATTAGCAGTGAATGTTTATAATTTCAAGAGATTGTATAAGTCCTTCTTGCCTCATCTAGCCCCTCTGCAGAAAGAACAGTTGTCCTTGACTTTAAAGCATGATATATTCTGCTTCATCTACAATATATCCAAATCCACTCTAAACAGTCTTTCCATTTCTTGGTGAGGTGCCAGTAATTCTGAACAGTCAGATCCTGCCAGCTATTACTGTTTTCAGTAGCCAACTTTCAGCAGAAAAAACATAGTGTAAAGCTTTGAAGTAGTTGATCAACTATGCTCAAGTGACTGCTGCTCCCTATATGGATATAGCTTGGATTTGCTATACTCACTTTTCATTTCAGTACAAAGTCAAAGAAAGAGATCTGAGAAATGTGTATGTTCATCTCCAAAAGCTGAAAACAAGGTCTACCTTCTGTTGCTTACATATGTGGCTAACCTCTTCCAGCACACCAGGAGCTCATGTTTCCTTTTTCCTGAGGAGAGCAGACACTGTATTGCTTATCTCCCCACCTTTTAATGCACCCTTTCTGATAAATCTGCATCCTTTAAGGTGAGTCCCCTAAGCACTAGTCTGGAAGCTTCTGTTTCTTACTTTCTAGATCAATTAATATTTGTTTTAGAACTGCCAAAGCTCCAGCTGGAGGGGTGCCTGTTGCAAGCAGCACCATAGCTGCCAGTTGATACAAGATCCCCAAAGACAGGACACCGCAAGACTTATTACAGGACAAGCTTCCATGTTAGAAAGTGGTGTGACGCCCCACATTCCTACCTTGTATCTGTCATCCACCTGTGCAGATACCAGAGGTATCTCGCAGACATCAGCAATGAAACAAGACACCTAGATCTAGGCACCTGAAACACTTCCTTAAATATTAAATACATAAAGCAATTTTCTGCTGGATGTAACTGCCAATCACGGGATGTGAATGTTAAAATCTCATGGGGTATAGGAACCAAATATAGTGATTCAACTTCCCACGATTGCTCTAACCACGGTGCTATAAGAACAAATCTCCCCTCCTCTCCCTTCCTCTTCCCCTTCCCTCTCTCTCCTCTTCTTTGCTTCTACTAGGACTGAAACATTAGTGTTCACCCAGAATTGTCACATTCTTTTTTTTGTAATGAAAAAGTGAGAAAGGAGTGTAATCAAAAACCATTGTCATTCAGACATAATTGATATTTTTGGCTTGGCAGCTGTCCTCATTAGCTACAAGCACGCCTGTATTACAAGATGCTGCACTAATAATCCTGACACATTTCTCATTTCCTTAATTGCATCTAAATGTTCCCTATTGCACTAATAACTGAATAGTGGGGAGTTTATATATACTTCAGAAAGTGTGATAAATATTTACAAATTTTCATGTCTCAGACTGTCCTTTCATCTCTATGGAGAAGTGCAGAAAAGTATCTTTTCTACTGGAAACTTTGGAGAAGGATTGTCTTTAAAATCACAATTTCTGAGTGTTGTGGTGCCTTGCTGTTTTGAAAACAAACAGTAACAAGCAAAGGAAATGCATTTCTGAGAGGAGGTGTGTCTGTGAGTACACTGACACTGAAAATTCTGACTTCACTTGAAATCTTTCTCCTTTTTTCTGTTATGTATAAAAGAATTCTAAATTTTAATGGCACTAAGCAGGTTCTCCATTTTTCTTTTACCTCCTCTGAGGACTAAAGCCTTGTCTATTTTTGCTGTCCTGCTCTAGTGGCAGTATTAATTCAGAGTCCTTTGACAGGACGTTTTAAAGATATGGATGTCAGGGAAAGCTGAAGCATCACCATAGATTTATGCAAAAATATCTATTGTAATATAAATCCCTATGCCACAGCAATTTTATCCTCTCATTTAGTCACTTATACAAGATGTGCTATAATCATGCTGAAGGCATAACTTATTGTTGCACTGATAGATTCCACACAATCAGTGCATTGTAAAATATGATGAAAATCAAGTTTTATTCTGTCAGTTAGGCATTACACGAGAATAGAGACACTGCTCCCTTAAATCCTCCACAGTTCTCAGTTCTTTCTTCTTCTGCTGGCTGAACCTGCTTTTCTGAGATATTTTGAGATTCAGCCACATAACATTGACAGTCCTTTTCAGGAGCTATTCTCCATCTGACTAACATGGCATCAGCTGGCTCCCTGACTCTTGCTCAGGAATTTTCCCAATGGATCTAAAAGAGTAAGTCACACAAAAACTCCAACCCATCATAAAACTATTCATTTTTCCCTTCTGAACAGGGAGTACAGGCCACAGATGTCAGGCTGGGGAAGGTCTTCTCTGAGAAGCTGCACATCCCTCTTTGGCAAGGTCCTTATGCTTCTGTCCTTGCAACACAGCAGCCACTGCTGGCTCACACCCAGCTGCCAAGCCCCTGCCAATTGGTCTCAGCCTTCCACCTGAGACTTCGCATCCATTTTCCTAAGGCTGAATCTCTAAGATACAAGACCAAGACATCTCCTGTAATCTCTTACCCTGAAACAAGCTTTCCGTGATGTATTTTCATAAAATTTCTGACCTTATTTCAGAGAAAGAATTTGGTTCTGTAGGATCTGTCCTTTGGCTCCAGGAAGACAGACACCAGCCTTTTTACTGTTTTTAGTAAACTTAGGACATTTTGTGATGCTGAGTAACTCTTTCATACTGACAAGTGGTAATATGGAAAGGTTTCAAGACAGTAGTACAAAGACCTTTCAGTGAACATTCAAATGTGATATGACAAATAGAATCTACTGGAAACACGGACATCTATTTGGAGATGTTACCATTGCAAAACAAACCAGACTTTCCCATAGAATTTAATAGAGTTTTAAACTAGTTTGTAAAAGGAAAGGGACAGAAACAGGCTTTCCAATGAAAGGCAGTGGGATGGTGCACCAAAAACTCGAGGAAGTGAGTGCTACTGGGATCCTTCAATCTGCTCCATAAGTTGTTGGCTACAATGAACAGCCCCTGAAATGTTTCTATACCAACACATGCAGTGACTGGAGTGCCTGTGACTGGAGTGCCATGTTGGATGGTTACAGGCTCTTCACGAGGAATAGGCAGGGCAGGTGAGGTGGGGGAGGCGGCTTTTTACGTAACGGAAGGGCTGGAATGTATGGAGCTTGGAGTTGGCAGTGTGACAATCGAGAGCCTCTGGGCAGATGTCATCATGGGAATCTACTACAGACTGCCTAACCAGGACGATGACACTGATGACTTATTCTAAGGAACTAAGAGACACCTCTTAATCATCTGCCCTTGTCCTTATGGGTGACTACAACTAGCTGGAAATTAACTGAGTGCATCACACAGCTGGCACAAACAGGTCCGAAAAATTCCTAAAACACCTGGAGGACAGGTACTAAGAGAGCCAACTAGGAAAGATGCCCTCCTTGATTTACTGCTTTAATAGAGAGGGTCTCACAAGTGAAGTGGAGATCGGTGGCCTTCTTGGCCACAGCAATGACAAAGCAATCAAATTTAAAATCTGTTGAAGGGAGGAAAAGTGCCAGCAGAATTTCAACCCTGGACATGAGGGGAGTAGACTTCAGGCTGCACAGAGAAGTAGCGGGTAAAGTCTGCTTGGAAAATGCTTTTGAAGGTGCTGGGGTCCATTAGTGATGGTCACTTTTTAAGTAGTGCTTTCTAAGGACCCATGAACAGGCAATCCCTAAATGCTGGAAGTGAAGCAGATGAGGCAGAAGGCCAGCTTGACTAAGCAGGAATCTACTTTTGGAGATAAGACAAAAACAGAAGGTGTATGCCCAGTGGAAGCAAGGTCAGGTGATGTGAGAGGAGTACACAGGTGCTACTCACCACTGTAGGGAGATAATTCAATTCATATGGCCAAAGCTCAACTGGAGTTGAAGCTGGCCAGAAACATGGGGGATAATAAAAAGAGGGGGTTTAAAATACATTAATGGTAAAATGCAGTGCAGAAATTACAGGATGAGGATGGTCACCTCACAAACAGAGACAGAGACAAGGCAGAGATGTTTAATGCTTTCTTTGCCTCTGCCTTCAACACTGATGACAGATGAAGGGGGTCCCATTCCCTGAGCTGGAAGACCATGGCTGTGAAAATGATAAACTCCCAGTTTACCCTCAAGTTGTGGGGATCTGCTGCTCCAGCTGGATCCCTACAAATCTATAGGTCCTCATGGGATACAGTGCTTGAAAAGCTGGCTGATATCATCACGATGCTTCCTCCACTGATTTTTTAACTGTCTTGACAATCTGGAGAGGTCCCTGTTGACTGGAAACTGGTGAACGTTGTCCCAGTTTTCAGAAAGAGCAAGAAGGATGCCCACGGAAACTACAGGTCTGTATTCTTTGTGGGTATTGCAAAAAAACCTGAAGGGCAATGAAGTCATTGGACAGTGTCAGCATGGCTTCATGAGAGGAAAGTCCTCCTTGTCAAATCTGATTTCCTTTTATGACAAGGTAACCCACCTAGCTGATCAAGGGATGCCAGGTGATGTCATCTTTTTGGATTTCAGTAAAACTTTTGATACTGTCTCTCACAAGATCCTTCTGGACAAAATGTCCAGCACACAGCTGGATAAACACATCATGGATGAGCAATTTGCTCAGGGGTGGAGCACAGACAGTAATAGTGAATGGGGTGACATCAGAGTGGTGACCTGTCACTAGTGAGGTGCCACAGGGCTCCATCTTAGGCTCTGTGCCCTTCAACATCATCATAAATGACTTGGACAAAGGACTAGAAGGGATACTAAGCAAGTTTACAGATGACACAAAACTGGGAGGAGCTGTTGACTCCCTCGACGGCAGGGAAGGCCTCGACAAATCAGAGAGCTGGGCAATCACCAACCATAGGAAGTTCAACAAGGGGGAGTGCTGGATTCTGCACCTGGGATGGGGCAATCCCAGATGTATGTACAAACTGGGGAATGAGATGCTGCATATCAGTGCCACTGAAAGGGACCTGGGAGTCCTGGTTGATAGCAGGTTGAATATGAGTCAGCAGTGCCCTGGCAGCCAGGAGGGCCAACCATGTCCTGGGGGACATCAGGCAAATCACCAGAGGCAGGTGATTGCCCTGTTCTTTTCTACACTGGTGTGCCCTCAACTTGACTATTGTGTGCAGTTTTGGGCAGCATAATATAAGAAAGATATTGAGCTTTTAAAGAGCATCCAAAGGAGGGCAACAAAGATGGTGAAGGGCCTTGAAGGGAAGCCATAGGAGGAGTAGCTGAGGTCGCTTGGTCTGTTTAGCCTGGGGAAGAGGAGACTGAGGGGAGACATCACTGCAGTCTACAACCTCCTCGTGAGGGGAAGCAAAGGATCAGACACCAGTCTCTCTGGTAACCAGTGACAAGATTCAAAGGAATGGCCTGAAGCTGTGTCAAGGGAGGTTTAGGTTAAATATTAGGAGAAAGTTCTTCACCCAGAGGGTGTTTGGGCACTGGAACAGGCTCCCCAGGGAAGTGGTGACAGCATCAAACCTGACAGAGTTCAAGAAGCCTTTGGACAATGATCTCAGGCACATATTGTGATTCTTAGGGCTGTTCTGTTCAGGGCCAGGAGTTGGACTTAGGTGATCATAGTGTGTCTCTTCCAACTCAGAATATTCTGTGATTCTTTAATAATAATTCATAATGTTAGATGCTAACACACTGGAAAGGCTGTGTACATCTCTATCTTACCAGAAAAACAGTAAGTGTATCTTTGCAGTATTTTTTAAAATTCCTACAACTATTTTTTGGGGGGGTTTGTTTCGTTATGGATGATAAGCCTGAAACAGAGATGATTCAGAACAACATGGAGGTAATCTGTTTTCACAAGGAACTCTTTCTTCATGAATATACATTTCTTTTGAAACAAGACCCATAACAGATGCCAGGTGGAATGATTAAAGCAATGGGTAGGTTCTCCAAGTCTCCTCCTTAGCTCTCTTGAAGAATTGATGGACACTACAGCATTCCTTCACACTCTACCCCGCTTTTCCATCAATACTTTCACTACATTCAGTTTAATTATATAATCCATTGTCTGTTGTCCAAAATAAAAACTTTATTCAAAATTCAATTCATATCATAATATCATACCTTGCATATTAAACAGGTAGAAAAAACTATATAAAGCTTTTCCTACACCCTTTATACTCAGAGAAGCGATTTACATGATGCTTTTTGTGACATCATTACTATAAAGTTAGGATAAAAAATAAGTTTAACATTTAACAGTAATGATGAATTTTGAGGTCATTCTGATCAATCATGGAAGCAAGTTCTAAAATCATGGCCCAGTTGCTGGTTTTCTGTACTTAAACTTCACTTTTGAGACTGACAATTGTATTGTTATAGCCATTGAATATCACAACAGCACAGCAAGCGACTTTGTAATTTAGGTCAACCCCACTGAAGGATTTAAAGATTAATTAAGGATAGTTAGAATATTGTATAGGGTTTTTTTGGTTTCTTTTAATACTACAATAAGAAACATTATGACATCAATCATCCAGAAAAATCCCACATAGAGGTGTAATTTAAACTGACTGAGAAATCCTTCAAAAGTCATGAATTCTTCTGTCACACTTGTGGTACCTAGTGATTCAAATGAGGCATAAATGACAACTAGTATGCTAAGTCAAAACAAGTCATCTCTTAGTGCTTTATAGTATCACCAAGACACGTCAGCAGTATATACTTTATGTGCAGTATATGCCTGCTCTTACTCATTGTGGTGGCTTGACCCTGACTGGGCACCAGATGCCCACCAAGCTACTCTATCACTCCCCCTTCTCAGCTGGAGACGGAAGAGAAAATAAGATGGAAAGCAATGCATAGGTTGAGATAAGGCAGTTTACTAAAGGAAAACAGAAAAGTTGCACATAGAAGAATAAGAGGAAAAAAAAATTAGTTCTCTACTCCCTATCAGGAAGTGATGTCTGGACACTTCTCAGGAAGCAGGGCTTCAGCACATGTAGTGGTTGATCGAGAAAACAAACACAGTGAATAATAAATGCTCCCCGCATCCACCTCCCTTTTCTTAACTTTTATATTTGCACAGACATCATATGGTATGGAAAATCCCTTCAGTCAATTGGGGTCAGCTGTTCCAGCTGTGTCCCCTCACAAGATTTTGCTCATCCTCAGCCTACTGTGCAGGGAAGGGGTTTGGGGGAGTAATGTTAAAGAGACAGAGCTGATGCTGTGTCAGTGCTGCCCAGCAATAACCAAAACACTGGTGTGTTATCAATACCTTTCTACCTACCAATACTAAGCACAGCACTATGAGGGCTGCTATGAGGAAACTTAACTCCATCTCAGCTAGACCAGATATACTAATTTTGAAATCATCTACACATGGAATTTTATAGAAAGATTGTGAACAATATTTGTAGTTGGAAATGAAATCTAATATGTCTGTGTGTTAAAGGCCATATCACCAGGAAAAGATATCTTGTCAGCTGCAGACTTCATTTTCAAGGCAAAGGCAACACTATGTTCTAGACCCATTTATGAGAAAAAAAAAAATCCAGTCCTAAAACAAACACCTGCAGAAACAATTAGAGCCAATGACTTGTAATATACTCCAGGAAAAGGAAAAATAAATTCAAGCTTGTTTTGAATCAAAACAATGCACTTAAAATCTTCGTCTCCAGCTGACACAATTTTGTCTATAGTATTTAAGTCTTCAGTAAGACTTGATGATACTGTTGTGTCGTTCAGACAAATATTATGTTCCTTTCAGGCTATTTTTTTCCTGAAAAAAAAAAAACAAAAAAACAAAAAAACAAACAACCAAAAAACCCCCCACACTTTAATGGTTTGGCTTTTATCAAGATCAAATGAAATTACAGAGACAGACACCATATGCCCAAGAATCTTGAGTGATTGTTGGGAAAAAATGGCATTTCTTCAAGTTGAGTGATAAGTCAAATACATGATTAAGCATTTAGAGTTTGGTTGGGTGAAAGAGAGAACCACATTACTGGAGAAAAAAATCTTTCCCATCACTTTTAATTAACTCAGAGCACTTCATTGAATAGTGTGACTTAGCAGCATGACTTGAAATTGATAGGAACATAGATGTTTTAAAGTCTGGCTGAGTTTTTGTGATTCAGGTCCACTAATTTATAAGAAAAATGACAGTATTTAGCTTTTATTTATGGGCATTTTAAAATAGCAAGCCAAAATCTGGTGCTCTGTCGCCCTGCCTCCTATATAAATAAGGTAGACCCAGAACGAGTTGCTGAGAAATTTCTGTTATGCGTGTCCCCTCCCTGTTATGGAGGCCCCCAAACCTAGTTACTACATTCAGTCACAAAAATACTATATTCTTTCTTCATATACATTTTTTGTCTAGTTAGTATACTAAATTTTTGAGCACATATTAAATCTGAGACCTCAGATGGATAAGTTTCAGTGCTAAATATAAAAATTCTTTTTCATCTCTGTACATATATTTATATTTTTATATTTGTTTCAATAATCCTTGCTAATTTTAAAATGTTTGAAGTCTGATATTTTATACCCATATGTTGGGAAATGAGTAAAGAAGAAAGTAAGTTCAACTCCCCCTACTGTAATTCAACATATGTTTTAAAGATTTTCAACTATATTGATGTAAAATATTCTTATATTTTTGTTCTATTTTATACTTTTGTTCTATATTCTATTTCTACTATAAAATCTTTTGTGTGAATCTGATGTGCTTTCCTTCTCTTTTTCCTCTTCCCTTCTTGCTTTCTGCTCTCCACTGTCCTCCTTTTGTTGTTTGTTGCCTCAGTTTATCTCTATCTACATCAGAACAGCTCTGTTGAAAATTTGGCCTGTTATGGGTACTGGTGTCTTTCTTTTGAAAGTATGCCTTAAGGCACAACTGGGCCATTGCTAATTAGTCTTGCATATAATTACATATATAATTAAATAAAAAAATAAAAAGAGTTTGATTATCTATTAATAATTAAATTAAATATATAAACTCTGAATTTTTTAGTCAAAACAAAGTTTGACTTAACAGAATTAACTACAAATATCTAAATTATTGGTGTTCAGCTTTTCTACCACAATATCAAGGAAACTGATGTTGGTCAAAGCTCATGGTTGTCGTGAAGGTTTAGTAAGTTCTTTAAGCCTCAGATGTGAAGCATCCAGAATGTGCCAGCTGTTCAGGTAATACCAGACAATCATAAAGTCTAATAAACCTCACATGGAACAGGTTGTTATGCCCTGGTCCACTTGGTAGGTTTAGGAGAAGGTTGTTTGATTCATTCTGGGTGTGTGTGGGAGAAACAACAAAATTCTCAGGAGGTTCAGTGACAAAATTTTACTTGCCAACTTTGGAGCATTTAGGTAGAATAAAGTACTTGGAAAATTTTAAAACAATATTCAGGCAAAATAAGGTACTTTATAAACTTTAACTTAGCATGCTTTAACCCATCCAGACAAAGTAAGGCACTTCACAAACTTTAACTTAGCAAAATTGAACTTAGCCAATTTTAACTTTTACAGACACAACAAGGAACTTGTTAAGGCATTGACTGAATTTTTTTTAGTCTGGCTTAGAATATATTTTGAGAGGAAGAATTTATGAGAAGAAAGAGAGAGGAAAAAAAGTATAATAGTAGGAAGACATTACCCTCTGTGGATCCAGCGATGAGAGCTGATTGCTGCAATTTAGATGTCCGTTGCAGTCTTGATCTGTCAGGGATGGAGGAAGCCCATGAAGCACAAAGTTCAATGGGTTAATATACACTTGGGCTTGGTGGGAACACTGAGGTACCTCCCCTTGGCAGGGGACTTTTACACTTTCTGTTGCAACTCTGTGGATCATACACAGTCTTCTGGTGTAAGGCCTCAGAAGTGATTCTTGGGGTGCTTCTGGTGTCTTTGGTCATTTATGACACTTCTATGACCTGATAGTTGCCTCTAGACAGCATGGTTGAGCCAAATATACCTATCAGAAGGGACAAATACCTTCAGGCCTACATGTCAATGTCTCAGTATTTTTACCAGAGGCAGGGGGAGTTTTACAGCTGAGCCAGTTATACCCCATGGATAATGTGAACGTCCTGATACTGTGCCCATGGGGGAGTTTTACAGCCAGTAAGGAGGACACTGGCATAACAAAAAGCACTATCTCACTTGCAGGATCTGCTTCTTATCGGCCTCTCCCCTTATCTGGCTCAAAACATCTTCTTGCTGAAGGAAGGTTGATGTGTCATGGTCATCCTCTGGTGCTCACGCCCTCTGCAGCTGGGCTGTGCCTTGCACATCATCAGCAAAGCTCTCACTGCTTTTGCAAATGGCTGATTATTTAAACTATTAACCATTAACATTTTGGGCACAGATTATATTTAAATATGGGAAGTCTGTCTAAATCAGTATCTTCGCTTAACAGGAAACAAGAGGACATTTTATTCCTTGGAAAGTTTCCTTTAAAAAAATCTCAGATTTAGTGCTGAATATTGTAAGACTGTCTGACATCCTTGGAATAATAAATTAGTTGCACATTCTGACTCAGGCCCTCACTTCCTCTCTGCCCCATAGATACTTCCTTTTGACTGACTGTCATTTTGGACACTAACAAAAGGTATTAACTCAGCACTCTGCTCATCACAGACTGTTTGCAGAGTAAAGTATACCCTTATTTTATGCAGAACTAAATAAGGAAAAAGATTGTGCATAGCAGGGGTTTGGGATTTAAAGAAGATTATGTTTCACATTCTCAGTTCTAAGGAAAAATACCACCATAGGTGACACAATATTTTTCTTTAACTTTTAGTGATTCCCGTTTTAAAACCCTTTATAGGCCGTGGCTCTCAGGCACATTTTTATTTCACTAGAATCATTATAGCTCTATGCATCAATAGTGCTTTTATCTTCTATTCGTATACTATTTCTATAATACACATAAAATAATACACACCTATTGGCAGTTTAACAATAGTGAAGGTGCACATTTATGAATAGACATTTTTACTGACAATCTAGGCTTCAATTGTAGTCCTCAAAATGAAAAAGCACAGAATTGCAGCTGTTGCCAGAGCAGAATAGGAACAAAATCACCAGTAGTTTCCTGATCCAGATGTTAGCTTCTCTTCTGTCTTAGAAAAGATGAAGCATGGAACTAAACCCTTTTCTAGTAACATTATTGGTTCAGTCTTGCTTGTTGACACACTGAAAGCCCAGATTCACAGAATGACAGAATCGGTCAGGTTAGAAGGAACCACAGTGGATCATCTGGTCCAACCTCCCAGAGCACATTGTACAGGAATGTGTCCAGACTGTTCTCCAATATCTCCACTGAGGTAAACTCCACAACCTCTCTGGGCAATCTGTTCTAGTGCACAGTAAAGAAGTTCTCCCTCATATTCAGGTGGAATTTGGCATGCATCAGTTTCTACCTGTTGCCTCTTGTCCCATTGCTTGGCACCACCGAGGGAACCCAGGTTCATCCTCCTGACAACCTCCCTCCAAATACTTATAGACATTGATAAGGTCACCTCTCAGTAATCTCTTCTCAAGGCTGAGCAGGTGAGAGCCTTTCCTTGTAAGATAGATGCTCCAGTCCATCAATAATTTTTGTTGACTTAAAAATTTAAACCAGAGCTATGGGTCATGATGAATCCTTGGAAAAGGAGATTCACAGGAAGAAGGAGAGTGATTTCCAAGATTGGTTTCTGTATCTTGTGACCCAACAGGTGGCAGTTCCTCCTTCACTTCATAGACTGGGAGCTCTGAAGGAAAAAATATTGTTAATACAGCCAAATACGAATGCAGTCTGTCCTCAGGAAAAAAACCAAACACATTATTCTGCTCCAATGAGTCTGTATAGATTTTAAATGTTTTCATGGACAAATAACTCTACACAACTGCCCCGTGTACTTTTTAATAAAATCAGCCTAATGTAAAAAAATAAGCAAGTGAAAGGAAGTGACTTAGACACAAATTTGATAGAATACTGTGTACTGTTCTGGTGCTCGTTAAAGGGGATTTTTCACAAGTTCAGTAATATGTGGTAGGAAGTTATTATTTGTTTGTTTTCAGAGTTAGAAAGTGGGCAGAACAATTATTTTATATGATCAAGCCCTCTGTTGTTAGGGTGTCCCTTGTACAGAAATCTGGATAGTAAACTCCGCTTATTATTAAATGTTAATCTTAATATTGCATCCAGTAGAGTGCTGACTGTGCCATCAAAACCTGATAAAAAGGGAGGAGGGAAAGAAGGAATTATGGCTAGTAGTAAAAGTCAAAAAAGATAAATTTGCATGGTTTACACTTAGGTGGGGTGGCTGGATATTGCTTCTGTTTGCTGAAGCAGATCAGTACATAAATTGTCTGACTTGTGCATAACATCAGAGTTTTAAAATCATTTAGTATTTTAAAGATTTGTAACTTCTGGGCAGTCTTTTCCTGCAAATACATTAATGTGTCTGACCTTCTGCTTCTGCACATTAATGCACTGTTAATTAAGACAGTATTGCACTTCATGTAGAGATCTTTTTCAAATCCATTTAAATAAAATTACATTTTTAACAGCATTAACTTGAAGGTCAATACTTTTTCTTTGGCATAAACTTTAAATCCTTGATAATGGGATGTCAGTTTGCAGAGCAGGGAGGGGCAGCAAGAAAAAGCTATTTGCAAATAGTACCATTTCCATTCCAAAATGTGTTGCCTTTGTCAGCTGCATAATATAGCTCATTTTTTATCCTTAACAATACTGTTCTGTAGAACCTGCTGAAATCTATTACTGCCGTGTGCCTGTGGGTGACTCAGGGCCAGGTTTTGTGTGAAAAGAGGTGTCAAATATGACACCTGCTTCTGAGAAGTTAAATATTATCACAGTTTAGAGAGCATAACCCAGAAGATTATCTGCTTGCTCCCATAACCTGCTGGCATTCCTTTCTGTGGTCTTTCTTCACCACCTCATAAAGCCTCTGAGCTTTCCACAGAAGGGAAGGGTTTGGTTTTTTTAATTTTTAGATGTCTCATGAACAACTAGTCGTCTGGTTGTGAATCTGTGGTCCAGAGTAATTTAAGCTTATTTATTCAGATAACAGAGCCAGTCAGAGTAATTTGAAAGGTAGTGCATTTTAGCAGCTCTTTTGTTTTTATACTGTTATTCCAAGGACAGTGTACTGTCTTCCCTTTTCCAAAAAAAGGGAAACTATTTCATTTTGAGCCATCCAAGCCATTACCACAACATCTTAAAGGTTCGTGTTCCTTAAACAGAAAAATACAGTGGTCACTGCACAAACAATGCCTCTTTTGGTTATTGCTATAGAAACAAAACCATGCCAAACCTTTATGTGTGCATATCTGTAGACACAGGTATGTGCGTATGCTTTCAAAGGGAAAGGACTCTCATATGTAGAACTGACAATTCTTAGATTTTTGTGAAAAAGCCTCCAGGAAATTATGAACAAGATCCTGCTGAGGAGACAAATCAAGAAATAACCATGTGTATATTTCAGAAATAAAGTAGAATTTCACAGAGTTGTGAAAACTTTTTATGGTGAATGCTATTTTTGATAGCATAACCTAATGCCCAGGCCAGCAAACAACATGGGTCTGACAGTGCAATTGATTTTTATTCTTGTTATTGGCTGGTGTTTTTTTGTTTGGTTTTGTTTGGGTTTTTTAGTGCTGGGTTGGAGAAAGGAAGGAGAGGGTCACTAAAAAGGAAGAGAAATGTCATTTTAACAAAGATATTGATGATAATCTCCCATGTGTATATGGGATTCTTAGCACAAGCACCAGCTCACTATTTTGAGGGAGCTCACTATTTTGTCTGAATATAACCCTGACCTCGTTTTGACCAGCTTCAGAGAAGCAGGGTTAAACATAGGAAGTAATATTTTCCCAACACATATTTTTATATCTGGACTGCTTTTCTACATTGCCATGGCAAAACAGGTCTTGTTTACAGGGGGAGTTTGTCTAAGCATAGGACATGCTGTCAGAATAAAATAGTCTGTAAAATGAGACCTGACAAAAGGTTTTATGATCACCTGGACTGCATCAATGATTCTAAAGATATTATCTGAAGAAGGAACTTCAGAAGATGGACAGAAAGAAACTAAAGTTTAAACAGCTAGAATAATTCAAGACACAGTCCCAACCCTTTCTGGAAACACTACATCCAGGTGCAGAAATGAATGAGGTAAGATCATGGGGAAGGCAAAGAAAAGCCAACCCCCCATCCAAATTTGGTAAAAGGGAGGTGACCGAGTGTTTAAAATAAAAATTCTGTTTTGCAGTCAGAGTTTAAAGGTGAGGCAGGACTCAGGGATAATCCTTTAGGTCAAGGTCCTGCCAATAGGACAAAATGTGAAAAGGAAATGGAAATGGCAACTTTCAACGTCAACAGAAATAGAGAGTAAGCTTTTAATTCACTTTATGTAGAAATGTTTGAAATGGTACAGGGTTGGTACATGACAGCTGGTGGACAGAAACGTTTTGGGTATATATGCATGGTAAATAAAAGGAGCTATAACAAATAGAAGAATGGGAGGGCAGGATAGAAACAGAGGGATGAATTCAGCAGAACACTGCATGAGAGAGTTATTATGTGCCTGAAGGAAATGCTTTGTCTTAGGGATATTGGCCACAGTGCCTTATTATTGCTGTGTTTTGACCTAACTTCAGGCAGCCAAGTTCAAAAGTCTTGGTCTCTGCATTTACAATCATAAGTCAGTAGTAAAATTCAGAAAGCTTTAAAAATTTTTGCACTTAGGTCAGGATCCATCCCAATAAACATATCTTCTAATTGATTCTAACACTAAGAAGGGAATTCTTAAGACCACCCAACACTTCCCCTGTATGGCTGAAGTTAGAGAAAGGAAGCTGGATTAGGTGGAATTATGGATCAGAGGTAACATAGAGCCTCATAACCTCTTACATTCAATGCCTTAGGCAGAAGGAAATTCATGGCATATACAGCCAAAAGTCTGTTGTTAATATATTTGAAATCTAATTCAATAGTCATATTAGTCTAGATCTAGTTGTTAAAGAAAAATATAATAACACATTAAGAATACTTCTATAAAGAAAAAAATTGATAACAGTAACAGTATAGTTAAAATTGAAATACACACATTTAACTTTTATCCTTTTCCTGAAGTTATGCTCATCCTTTCACTGCTCCAGTGGGCTACAACGTTGGTAGCTCCATAGTGCTGGAGGTGCTGTTATTAAAAGGAGATATCATCCTCTGATGTCTCATCAGGAGGCATTGTGGTGTTGATAGTTTCTTCTTTCCTCTCACTCCAGGATTCACTTGGGGTAATTTTTAAACATTTGGCAACATGCTTTTACAACCTTTTCTTCATCCATCTGCAGCTTCATGTTACATCCAATATTTACTATATGTGGTAACTTTTATGTAACAGAAGGGGTTTTTTTTTGTTGCCTGTAAAATCAATTTTGTTCAACTTCAGATATGCGTTTCTTCAACTGACCATTGCTGAGTTGTTTATAAGTACATAGTCTCCTGCATCAAGTTTGTACTCCATCTTTTACCATTCCATTCCTGCAGTCCTCTATGCCACACATATCCTGTGGCCTCACTTCTCAAAGCTTCTGCTATCATACTGAAACTTCTGCTGTGTCCACATTACTTGCTACTTCTTTACGTTAGAGGTGACAACATACAAAGACAAAGAGAACAAAAACAAATTCGCAATAGACACCTGGTCAAGTAGAAAAAAAATGGTGGTGGAGGTAAACCAAGCAAAACAAAGCTGTAGGTAGGTCAAGTAAAGCTCAGTAAGAGTGGACCTGACAGATTTGTCCCAAGGCCTTGCAAACTCTGTACAGAGCTTATTGCCTGTTAATAGGAATGGCAAGGTCTTATAACAGATCAACACAGTTACAAAGTTAAGTGGAAAGAAAGTTAGAATTTCTTAAAGCTTTCTGCTTCTGGAATCTAAAGCTTTTCGAGCTGCAACACTGAAAAAGGAGAAATATTCATTAACTGAGACTTATTTCTGAACTTGATCTAGTTTGCAGTATTATATTAGAAAGTAGCCTCTGAGATATTTTGTAGAGAGCTATAAATAACACAAACTCTCCTCATTACCCTTAACAGAAATACTTTGTTTCCTCTTTGATCTGTCTTTTGTCTGTTTTCCATACAGGCGTATTTTGTTTCCAAAAAATACCCTTGGTAATACAAGAATTGAACATTTCATATCAATTGGATATTGACACCATTTATTGTGAGATTGCTTCATTCTGCTGTGTTAGGTGCCAGCACAATCTATGTCTTTCTCTGCTTCTCCTACCAAAGATCAGGTATTTCACAGCTCTGATTTATTTCATTTTGGACTGCCACCATCAGGGAAGGGCACCAAACACTCCTGTATTTGATGTCTTCAGATTCTTTGGATTTTATGCTGAAATAATGATTTCAGCCTATGGACTGGAAAATGTAAAGTAACCATCTATTTTCCACTTATTCCTAATGCACAATGTTCCCGAAAACAGGTGCTGTTTACTATTTTTTCTCTGGAGTCAATAGCCTTTCCTCTAGTCCTTTCCCACAACTCATTCTGGATTTCAAAAAACTTTGAAGTTGCTGCTTCACCCACTCAGAGCTTCAAGCACTACAAAATGCTAATGCTGTAACACAGCACTAATGTTTATAGTGGAGCTGATGATATAACAAATTGTTTTTCTCCTTAAAAGAAATTTCAGACAGAAAATCTTATGCTCTCTGCACTCACCATTTTTTTTGCTTGGTTGGATAGTTGGGTTTTCCAGATAAGTAATTCTTTATGACAATATTTTCCCTGAGTATAATTGGAAGAGATATTTTTCTAAGGTGAATGTTGATTTGAATAAGACTATCTTCTTAACTGGAAGATCTTCACAGTAAAATTTCTACAACATCCAGTTTATATGTTTTTGTTGCTTTTATTTATGCCATAGTATCTATGTGTGTCAGTTTAGTGTGGCAAGGTTTAGGCAGGGGAGCTCTACAGAGGTGGCTTCTGTGAGAAACTGCCAGAAAATTCTCTCATGTACAGCAGACCCAGTGCCAGCCAGCATTATGACAGTATGGGGGACCCACACTGGAGCAGTTGTTCCAGAAGGACTGCACTTTGTGGAAGGGACCCCTGCTGCAGCCTGTGCGAAAAATTCAGGTTGAAGTCTGTGGAGGACTCTCTCCCATGGGAGAGACCCCATGCTGTAGCAGGGGAAGAGTATGAGGACTCCTCCCCCTGAGGAGGCAAGAGTGCAAGTTGTGCTTGCAAAATCCCTCTGAGCCTAAAGGAATGCAGTTGACTTGTTGCATGAAAGTCCAAACCAATCAGGGACTACACCTCATCTGGACAGAGAAAACGTGTGATGAACTAACCACAGACCACATTATCTGTTGCCCTGCACTACTGAGCATGAAGGAGGTAGAGAAAATTGTGAGTGAAGCTGAGTCCATGAAGAAGGGAGGGTTGTGGGAAAGGTGTCTTCTAAGATTTGGTTTTACTTCTCGTTACCCTACTCTGAACTGATTGATAATAAATTAAATTAATTTCCCTAAGTCAAGTCTGTTTTGCCTGCGAAGGTAATATTGCTGAGTGGTCTCTCCCTGTCCGCATCTTGACCCAGGAGCCCTTGGTTGTATTCTCTCTCCCCTGTTTATCTGAGGAGGTGAGGTATAGAGCAGCTTTGATGGGCACCTGATGTCCAGCTGGGGTCAACACACCACAGTATGACACATTCCATCAAATTTGTAAGAATCTGAACCATCATCCACAGGGCAACTTCTGAGGACATTTTTATCTTTATTCTTCTCTGATACTCTTTCCACCAGCAGACTCTATTATTAAGCCACAAGAGACACATAATTTCTAATACAAGCAGGAATCCTTTATT
Organism: Myiotriccus ornatus; assembly: GCA_036023395.1. NCBI lineage: Eukaryota > Metazoa > Chordata > Aves > Passeriformes > Tyrannidae > Myiotriccus > Myiotriccus ornatus. The sequence continues at coordinate 36,405,975 of JAYRBT010000042.1, forward strand.
TTATTTTATTTTTATCTCTGGCTGTATTACCAGAAGCTCAAGTACGGTACTTTCATTTTCCTGGGTAAAATGTGTAATGGCAAAACTGAATTGCTACTGAAAAAGCTGTGTTCGTTCTCTACTTAAATGAATTGAATAAGAGGAAACAAACACAAAAAACCATTAACCAATCAAAAAGCTAACATTTTATTTCAGATTCCAAAAGAATAGTAACTCCAAACTTCCTTGAGTTTACTGTGTCATAACTAAATAACCATGAGGTGACCCAAAATCTGTACAATGTTTTTAATTTCAATTTGCTATGTTTAACATACCAAAATCATAGAAGAGTGCACCTTGGAAACCTGCACCATTAAATAGCCTTTAACACAAAGCTTCAACATTCACATAAAAAGATACAGCTTTAGAGGCATCTTCTACTTAGCATGTCTACAGGTAGTGTAAATTAAAGCAGTATATTATGTGTAGTTTTGGTGAGATGGAAAAATATAATAGTACTATACATTTTTGCCTATAGCTTAAAATAACCTATAATGTAACAAAGCCTATATGATAAGATATTCAGTTTTCAAATGTGTAAGTGCAAAAAAGAAAAAAAATTAAGTTCTAATTTGTTTGGGTTTTCTCACAAAATTCTTGTTTGAGACTAGTATTTTTTATCTGAGTTTTGTTTTGGAATAAAAAAGTAGTGATGTGGAAAACTTTAGCAAGTGATTCCCTTGATTCTTAGGCTAGACTAAAGGTTTCAAAATCCCTGAATAATTAACAGGTGTTTACAGCAAGTAGCTCTACAAGGAGTTGATTCACTAAAGGAGGTTTCCTCAGCCTTAATAAAGACAGGGACCTTGGAGGGTGATTGCAAGTCAAGTAGAACATTGAAACAAGAGCAGAAACGGAAAGAGCAGACCAAAGTTGATTGCCATCCCCTACTGAACCTCGTAGGAGAGAGAGCCCTGCACTTGGTTCTGCCTGTCCAAGTGTCATTCCTGCTGTAAGTACCTCATCAAAACACTTATAACTGTATTACTGTGTGGAAAGAAACTGCTCCATTATAACTGGTGGTAAAGCCCAAAATACTATATGAATGTTAATTGGTTGTAGGTTTCAACAACGTTTCTTCCCATCTAAATTACTTTAAGTGGTCTATGACTCTATTCAATTCCCAAGCTCAGGTTTTAAATCCAGTACTCAGGTTGTGTTGATTCAGTTGTTTCATGTGGCACTGCTCAAGATTATACTTACGAAGAACTATGTGTGGTGTAAACAAATCTGTAATGTATGTCTGTGTCTCCTCATTTCCCTCATGTAAAGGAAATACCCTGTTCTTTGCACTCAGGGTATTCTGGCCGTTTCAAAATCCTGACTGTAATTTACTTTGTCTGATCTTTGAAATGTTTGTTTGGTTCACACCACTTGGCAAAATGTCCATACAAGGCACTGTGGAGAATTTCACCTCCATCAGCAACTTGTGGCTTACCAAATTTTTAGAAACATGGTGGCCCTGAGAATGACTTCTTATTTACATTTCCTTAGGCAGTAGGTGATAAACTATGAACTAAATGATATCAAACAGCTTCTCCATTTTTCCATCCGTTATCTTCTATAAGGAAAGAGGAAAACACAGTTAAGGAAAACACAGCAATGAGTAATTTACTTGATTAACTTGTTAGACAATTAGAAGAAATGGCTAGTTAGCTATACTTAACGTCTTGATAGAGATAGGGTTCCAAGACATCTCATCTGTGAAAGAACTACAGTTATTACAAAAATTATTAATCCTGAGATATTTCTAACATCATGCATATACAGAAGTAATAAAGCTATTAAAGAAAATGGTATGAAGACAAGACCCTGGGGTTCATCCCTGGGGTAGCTTCAACTATTAGAGAGGTGTCATGATAGGAATAAGGCTGACCCCCTTGTTTTAAATGTCAGAGATTTTTAAATGCAGTAGAAAAAACATAGTGATATTACAGATGTTATTTAAATAAGATTGTGATTCAAAAGTATGTGATCATATGCTTAAGCATCCAGTTAATGTGATGGAGCTCAAGATCCTGAACAGAGTAAGGACTTCAGTGGCTATTTGGCAGTTTATTGAGGTTCTACCCAGTAGACTCTGGTGAATATCAGAGAAGGAAACGGTTATCCAAGCTTGTTTGAGAGCAAATTAAAAATAAATTCTGAAATAAATTGTAACAGGGAGGGTTCTATGTTATAGACACAATCCCAAAGAAGATACCATTTAAAGTGCTTTTCGTATTTTCTCTTTGGCTGATCTTGCATGTAGGCAGGATAAGAGGTTTCCAGGAAGCATTAGAGGTGGAAAGATTCTAGTAGAGACTGACAAAGTGGAAAGTGTAAAACAAGGACTGTCCTGAGGGACATACTGGAGACTGCAAGGCACAACAATTCAGAGGCAACTTTTATTTCATTGTTTGATGGGGAAAAACTCAGTGTAAGGAAGAGGATGGTTCAGGCATATAGCTCTCAAGCTCTCTGCCCAAGTGTAGATCTCTTGTAGATCTTTTAATTGGACGTACTGGATGTATTCTGCTGGATATTCACTTAGTCCTGATGAGCATATCTGAGTATAAGTTGTGTTTTGCTTTGTGTCTTCCCTGCAGTGTGGCAGAAGCAATTACCCAGCAGCAGAGGCTGGTGCACTGAGGAACCGTGAGCTTTGGTGCCCATCACTTCCCAGGGCTGGGTGCTTTAATGCAGGGTACCCCACAGAAGCCTGTTTAATCTATCTTTTGTTTGATGATATATGGGCTGGCAAACATGACTGCCTCCCTCTGGTTACTGCAGAAGGTGAGTCCCACTTGAATGCATCATCCTCTTGCTGGAAAAATACTGCATTTTGCTTCTGTGACCATTTCCTTTCATTTTTTTTTTTAATTGTTTTAATTTTCTACTGCATCTATACCTTGCTGATGTAACAAACTTCATACTTAATATCTCTCACACACTCTCAGGCTGCAGAAATACACTCTCAGGACAGGGTTAATTCCATAGTCACTAAACATAGCTCTTAAAGGCATACAATTCATGGAAGAGGTTGCATATGACAAGTACAGAGGCTGAAAAAAATTCTAAAGATTTTTTCCAGGAACCAGAATTTTAGAAGCAGATGTGAGAAATTTTCATACATATGCAGCTGGAAAATAAGCTGTGTGTTTTATCCTAACCCCTGGTAGGCACTGGACAGCTTAATCCTCCAATTATCAGAGTTTTTTCTCCCTTATAATTACCAACACTTACCGCATTGAGGTTCAATGTTATCAGAGGAACTACATAAGAAAAAGACTGAACAAATATCTATTCATCCAGAGGGAAGGTTTAATCCTGTGAGGCAATGCAGACCATGGAGTCCAGAGCAAAGTGTAGCATGGGCAGATAAAATGTCTTGCAGCTGATGAGATCTACTGGTATAGTTCATTTCTGGACCAAGCTGAACATATCAGGAATCTAACCAAGTTTAGGTGAGGGTTTTTCAGTATAAAGCTTGTTAGAGATTACTCATTTTAGAAGGACACATGCAAAATTCTGTTACTTGCTTCCCATTTGACAAGGCCATACCAGAAATAGGATTTTCTATTTATTCTATAAGAAAGAAATTTCAAATAATGAAGAAAGCCAGCAGAATTTCCGATTTTGATGATCTATTTTATGACAAATTGCTCAACTTGAACCTGTAAAAACATCATTAATATGGACAGTTATGTTCAAAAATAAAGTCCTATCTCCTATAACAAGAGAAAATAATTGGCTGTTCAGAAATACAAACAAATTCAAAACCCAACCGAAGTGAAACCCACAGTCACTGCTATAGAGAAAAAAGAATGACAGAGGTCTCTCTCTATGAATGTCTGTAAGCTTGAGGTTGAAGATGTGTAAAACGGCTGCCCAGGCACAGCAGGCATGTCAGAAGTGACCATTAAAAAGATCTCAGATAATGAAGTATCCTCTTCCCTTTGACAGAGATGATGAACATGAATAAATGACCTGGCTGATATTACTCAGTATGAAAGAGTTCAAATCTGCCTGCTGAGCTATTGCTTGTTAGTGGATGTCATGCAGTAAAACAGATCAAAATACATCAGCTGTGTTCATCATAGGGTTCTACTGAGAGCATTTAAAATGTATTTGCCTCCAAATGCACAGATACTTCCATTTTAACAGTTTATATGCTCCTTTTTTATAAGTATGGAATACCCTATTGATCACAGTTATTTTATGACATACCAAAAGTTGTAACAGACATATGGAGTTACTTCTAAGCAAAAAGTGGGGTACTCTGGTAACCCCACATACTGAAAAAAAAAAGATGTTTGTAAGTATTTCAATAAAACTCCTATTCACTCTTCTCTTACAAGCCTTCAGCATTTTGTTGTGCTGAAAAGTAAAACATATAATTTCAGGGAATGATATAAAAAAAAATTGGGAAAAGATTTAATGTCAAATGGGAAAGCTTGTGAATTTATGTTTAAAATTTCCCATCTGAAATTCTATTTAGTTATCTTTTGTTCATTCTGGAAAGAACTACATAAAATATGTTGCCTTTATTTGTCTTTCTGCTGAAAAAATTAAACACTTGCATTATAAAATGAAAAGGAAAAAGTACAATTCAGTTTCACTTCACAGAGAAAGTCAACGATTTAAATCTATGGACTATCTCTTAAATAGGTCTCATGTTTAATTTATGGCTCTTGCATATTTCGAACACAATTTATGTGTCAATATACCATTCCTCAAAACAGATAGAAGACCATTCTGCAGATAGAAATGGCTGGTGGTGGAAATGTTCAATAAATATCTAGAAACTGAAAATAGCAGGACCATTTTTTATGTATAATGCAGTACATTTTATGAGGGAAAGTTTTTGTAACATATACAGAATTATACACTATTTGCCTCTTAGTGTTAATGGAAGCTGTTCATATCATTCTCTGCATGTTACACTGAAAGTAGTTTGGTCTCCCAGGTCGAGCAGTTAAAACAATTTTGATATTACAGACTTTCAACTGATTTAGAACAACAGAGAGATAAATGGATGTTTAACACACAGGCATTGCAAGCGACACTGGACGCCTGATCCTAAAACCCACTGAAGTCTGTGAGAAGATTTCCATTGCTTTAAATGGGCTTCAGATGAGGCCTCCAGGGGTTCACTTGGCAAAGCCACAGTTAAAAGATCTGACAGTGTTTGTATTACAAGCGTCCACTTTCATAGATCTATAATCTCAGTCATAAATATTCTTGCCAAATTCTGTAGACCAGTTTTCAAAAGTGGGTTTGATAGTTCGTAAATTATTATCTGCACAGGTTGCATTCTTTTAATAGGAATGCACACATGGCTCCATAGGGACTATTTATTCATGTGTATATATATATGGACGTGTATGAGTGTTTGCATACCGACTGCAAAAAGACATTCAGTCTGGAGATGTTTGTCATCACATTAGCCTTGAAGCCTCTCCCCATTTTTTTGTTACGTGAACACTTTGACCACCCCTGCATGGCAAAACCCCTCGACTTCAGCTCTCCTCTGTTCTTGAGACATGGGAAGACACATAAAGGTATCTATATTCAATTGTGCATCAGTACCTACCTACGGGTGAGCACCTCAGGCACCCACTACAGGCAAAGGAGATCAAGTCAGTGGAGTCCCTCATGCCTAGAGTGATCTGCCTAAGCCTGATACCAGATAGCAAACTGCTCCCAGGTCTTCACAGATGTATTGGCTAGATCTTCACTGGCTATAATGGGGAAGGGGATTGATCCCGGCTAGATGTTAGATGACCACCAAAGCTGTGTTATCCCTTCCCTCCTCAGTTGGGCAGGGTAGAGAAAATATAGGGAAGGGCTCATGAGTTGAGATAGACAGGGAGAGATCACTCTCCAATTACTTCTGGGGGCAAAACAGGCTCGACCCAGGGAAATTGCTTTAATTTTTTGCCAAAAAAATCAGACTAAGACAATGAGAAATAAAAAAAAAAATTAAACACCTTACCCCCACCCCTCCCTTCTTCCCAGGATCGATTTCACTCCCAGTTTTCTTTACCTCCTCCCCGCAGCAGTGAAGTGTGATGGGGAATAGGGACTGCAATGAGTTCTTCGCATTAACCCTATGTCTCCTTTCTCCTCAGCAGGAGGACTCCTCACACCTTTACCTTGCTCCAGTGTGGGGTCTTTCTCAGGCTGCAGGTAGATCTCTGCTCCACTATGGACCTCCATGGACTGCAGGGGCAGAGCTGACCCACCATGGGTTGCACCATGGGCTGCAGGATGCTGCTTTGGCATCTGGAGCATCTCCTCACTCTCCTTCTCCATTTACCTCGATGTCAGGAGAGTTGTTGCTCTCATGAATTCTCACTCCTTTCTCCTAGCTGTAGCTGCCATTTCCACTCCCCAGCCCACTTCTTAAATCTGTTACTGAAGAGGTGCTACCCCCTTCACTGATGGGCTCAGCCTTGGTCAGCAGCAGGCCCATCTTGGAGCTGTCTTGCATTGTCTTTGTCCAACATAGGGGAAGCTTCTGGCAGCTTCTTAGAGAAGTCACAGCTTGAAGCTTCCCACCCTTCTCCCCCACCAAAAAAAACCCTACCTTGCCATGCAAAAACAATACACTATAATGGGATCATAGAAAATTAGTTCACAATATTAATTTATGTCTTAATCCTGAATGAACTTCCAGCTGTGATGTTTGCATCTGTAGCCAGAAAAGTGGCTGGAGCTATTAATGTTTATTTTAAAGAGGCACAAAAAACTAGAAAACAGTGTAGTGAATAATTTTTTACCCTCTTCTCCACTGCCCATATTTTTGTGAATTTACGCTGTCCCATCCTCTCCATTTTACAATGACCTTTTCTAGGGAGCACTGATGTGTTGTTATTGCTTCAGTCCTGACATCCATTTCATAAAGCAACTGATTTGGATAATGGAGTCCAAAAACTCACAATCCTCCAGGCTCAGAGCAAGAGCAGCAGTACCTTGCCTCTGAGGGGATGCTTGGGTCTCAGAGGGAGGGGAAGAATTGTTCAATTTCTGCTCAGCAACCTGTGCCATCTGCTAATGTAGACTGCCCCCTGTAAAGTGCAGTGGGCATCTAGGAGCAATGGCTGACTGCTGAAGAGTGAATAGCTGCCCAAGAGTGTGCTGTCCCTCAGGGGTAGACCAGGACAAGTATGCTGTTGGGAAGCACTGGGTCACCTCAGCTGCCCACAGTGGCCCAGAATCACTTGGCAGATTGACTGCACAAGAAGTGGTGAGATGTCCACATGGCAGCCTGAGTAGCTCAGCATCTGGGAGCAAGTAGCAGTCTGTCATAGTCAATGTCTGGTAGATTCACGTCAGATACAAGCCAGCAGCTCTGTCACACTGACATCATCCTGTCCCTCTAGTCAGAGCTTGTCCCACATAAAGAAGGGCCTGGGAACCCTTCTCTAGAATTGGAGTGCCAGGATGAGCTGAAGGGGAAATGCATCAAATTAAGCCTGGCTGTGAGAACCTACGCATCCCAGGAGATAGGGTTATTGGTGAAACAGATGTATCTTTGGACCCTACTGCAGCCTTAATTTATTCCCTCAGCTGGTCAAGAATGGATGACTTGGGTTTCTTTGTCACATTTTGTTATGACAACTAACCTTCCAAAATGCCTTGGCATTAGCTGTTTTATTTGACCTCTCTTTCAGTGGCATGTTGACTTGCTCTATTCTTTATCAAGTATCAGTACCCATATGAACATTTTCCAGATACATCCGTCAAGCTCCTTTTCTCTTTCATGTCTCACTAACTCTGTCCCTGGGATAAAACTACCCTGTTCTCTCCTCAGTCAATTCTGGGAATACACATTAGCACAAAATTGCATGACCTGTGCTTTTGTCACCTACCTGGTTAAATGAGGTAGGGTTAGTTTAATTGCAAATCTTTGAGGGAAGAGCCTTGAAGCACACACCTTGTAATGTGTAAGTTCTCAAGGTTTTAAGCTCTTTATAGCCTTTCAGTAAGGCCTGTAACAATGACTTTGAATTGACTGACAGTAATATGAGCTGTGCAGCAAAATTAAAAGTGTTTCACATGTATTTTTTTGCTTTACTTTAAAGCTGATCATTGGGTAAAATGTAAATATTTAATATAAACAAACTTTAAATCTTAGATACATATAGCAATTAAAATCTATAAAGTTGAGTTTTTAAAGGCCAGATTTCCCTTCTGAAAACTAGGCTCAAAGTTGCAAAAGGTAGTTTGGGTTATTGTTTTGTTTTACTTCAGTTTTGGCCTTAGGAAAAAAATTACTTCAATGATAATTCTCTACACAAAATCAGGGGTAGACAGCATACTTAAAGGATTTCAGGGACCTCATTGTTTAAAGCAATAGATGATATTGTACTCTGGGTGATTAAGCAAAAACAACCCTAAGCATCTTTAGTGCTTATATAGAGCAATATATTCTGCATTAGCCAATGATTTAATCAACTGTGACTATACCCAGACAGTAAACATCTGTTATTACTCCCTCAAGAAGCAGTAGATTTACCCTTGTTTGTTGATTCAAGCATGGTATACACTTACATGCTATGTCACCCATGCTTTTAAATACAGCGATCTGTTTCCTTGCAGAGAGAACTGCATATACTATCAGGGTAGGGAAGAGATTGGAAGAAGCAAGGTGGCAATTATCCACCTGAGAATGGGAATTATTTGCCAGCCTATAACTATACTATTAGATTTTTACAAGAACACTTTTGGCAAGAAAACAGTGCCTTGTTTTGCTCCCAGAAGCATAGGCTGCTGAAAACTACACCGTGGAGCAATACTGATGCTGTAACATCATTTTCTGGGAAGTCACTTGCTTGAGGGCATGTTTCACAGCATGGCACTACAAAGCAGTGGTTACTTTTGGTGATATGAGTATTACATATAAATACACTCAGCATGCAACAAACTAACCACAAAGAAGATAGACTGGTTCATTCTCCTTCAATATGTCTCTGGTTTTCTTTCTTAGTGTTTCTTCAATTCACTGAGGTGCTTTATGCTCTCTTTATTGCACAATTTGTATTCCTTTCCCACTCTCTTCTGAACACAGTGTCACTTAATTGGTGGCTCTGGCATAAACAGGGACCAAGAGTAAAATTTTCCAGGGCTTAAACACCTAACTCATACTGATTATAGGTTATATCTCTGCAGTGAACACCATGTCCTGCATTTTATTCCAGCACTCCTGGTGCTCAAGGCCATGCTAAAAGTGGTGAGGCTCTTCTGTCACACCAAATACTGGAAGCACCCAATCTTTCCTCTCTTCTGCAATAATTTTAGTAGCAGTGGCTTCACTGTCTTTCTTTGAAGAAAAAAGGGAGGTTTTTCTCACAATTTTCCTCAGAAACAAGGAGAGAAAACTGTTAAAACTGGTCCTGCATTTATATCAGACTCACAAGCCATGTTGAATCCCAGTTGCTGCATCCTTGCAAAGATGTGTTATTGTTTTCCCCCTCTCTACCTCAGTGGGCCTGCCAAAGCTAGGATCCACATTTGACAGAGACTGGAAGAGCAGTCACAGTCTTGTACCTACAAAATGTGAACCTCAGTATACACCCTCAGAGGTACTCAGTCCTGCACTGTTATCCTTCTCTCAGCAGGAAGGCCAAGCAGAAGGTCTATTAACCAAGTGTCGTCTCAACAAGTGGTCTATCTGCCACATACCAGGAGAATTTCATTGGTGGCTATTTTGGCTTAGCCTTTAAAGTGAGGTTTGTCAGCCTCACTTCAATTGCTGTGGATGTAATGGAGCAAATCATCCTGAAAACCATCTCCAAAAGTATTAAGAATAAGAAGGTGACTGAGAGTAGACAGAGTGGATTTACAAAGGGGAAATAATGCCTAACCAATCTAATAGCCTTCTGTGATGAAATCATTAACTTAGTGAATGAAGGGAGAGCCGTGGATATTGTTTATCGTGAATTCAGGGACAGTTTTAGCATTGAACACTGCTATAGCATCCTTATAGACAAACTGACGAAATACAGACTAAATGGACAGTGAAGTGGACTGAAAATAACTGCTGATCTCAAAAGCTTGTGATCAACAGTGCAAAGTCCATCTTGAAGCCAGTCACTGCTGGTGTACCCCAGGGGTCAATACTGTAATGAATACATTTTAGCATCTTTATTAGTCACCTGCATGACAGGACAGAGCATTTCTTCAGCAGGTTTGCGGGTGATGCAAAATTGCAGGGGGGAGTGGCTGATATGCCAAATGTCCTGTTATTCTGAGGAACCTTGAAGGGCTGGAGAAATGGGCCAGCAAGAACCTCATGAAGTTCGTCGATGGGAAACACAAAGCCCTGTACCTAGGGAGGAATAATCTCATGCACCAGTGCACACTGGGGGGTGACTGACTGGAAATGAGCTTTCTGAGAAAAGATGTGGTGGACCTGGTAGACAACAAGCCAGTAATGCATTCTCACAGGAAAGGTGGCAAACTGCAGTGGGGGGGGTGTATGAGGAAGACAGTGGCCAACAGGTCAAGGGAGGTGACCCTTTCCTTCTACTCAGCCCCAGTGGGACACATGTAGAGTGCTGAGTCTATTCCTAGGGTCTTTAGTACAAGAGGGACATAGCAATATTGGAACAGGTCTAGTGAAAGGTCACAAACATGATTAAAGCATGGAGCATCTGATACAAGATAGCTGTGACTCTTTGGCCTGGAAAAGTCTCTTTTTGATTTGAGGAGGTAGAATGTCTGTTCTGCTTTGAAAAGCCATGTTCACTCACCTGGCTTTCACTGTTATGGAAGGAAAAATAGGTTTAAGTACTTTTACTACCAAAAACTGTAATTATTGTGTAATATAAGCAGTATTTTTCTCTTCTGTGGTTGTGCTAAAGCCCTGTGTTACATATCACAAAAAAAAAAGCCACCAAACAACAAAAACTAACAAACTACCCCCCGCTCCCCCAAACTCTCAGCAAATGATATCCATTTGGGAAAGTCACTGCTCTTGAAAATGTACTTACACTTTGTACAACCTATAATACCAAGTCCACAGACCACTTGAGTGAGGAAACAAGTAATTTTCAAATGTATTTCATATTTTGGCAGGAAATCAATGTCAAGCAGCTATCCTGTGACAGCTACAGAACTTGTCCAGGTATGCTGAAATAGCTGTGAGTGGTTGAAGAACATCTGAGTAAAAATTGTTGAGCTCATCAAACTTTGTGCTTGCAGAGTTGCACCTGAGTATCTCACTTGCATTTGCAACTCTCTTTAGGCACCTCTTTTGGCTATAACTCTTTATGCCTCTCATTCCGAAAATCTGTGAGGCACATTGTGAAATCCCCAATTTGCCAGGGATGATGGCAGGTTTGTACAGAAAAGAAATCTGTCAGGCTGCAGAAGTTAACAATGTACTCAGGATTGGAGCTGGCATCTGGGCGGCAGGAAGTCTGTGCTGGAACAGCAGCTGCTACCATCCATACCAAGTGTTTAGAGTCCTTGGGCCACTCTCTGTAAATAGAACTCTGCTGATCCTTCTTCTACTTTCCCTATTTATTTTGTGTCAGTGTGGAGACTCTTTCAGCAATACTTCTGTGAAGTTCAAGCAAATCACAGTGTCACTACAAGGGCTTCAGCAGAGTGGTCCTGATTTTTTGTAGAGCTAAGCTTGATCCAAAAGAAATTTTTGTGGCCACTTTAATGACTGAATAATTTTGTTGTTCAGTCAAGTCTTGCTCCTAAGTTCACAAAGTATTTTCCTCCAGTGTCTTTCCTACTAATGTAATAGCAAATGGCTCTGTTCCGAAAAGTTTAGTGTGGTCAGCTAAAATTTGCTCTCACAATGCCTAGTGAAAATGGTGATAGGTAAATCTCCAGCCACTTGAAATAATTGAACCCTTATACTGAAGTTAAATATATTACCAAAATGTTAGAGCACGCTAATCAATATCATATAAGAATAAAAACTATTATATGAATGACATTCAGAATGCTCCATCTCAATCAAGGAAGACAGGGAAAACATGTACTAAACAATTTCTCCCTTAAACGGAAAGATTAATTGTACTGTTAAGTAAAATTTGACACAAAAATGTGTCAAAATGACTCATTCCTTTCTATGGTTAAGAGCATATTAATCATTGTAGATACTGGATTTTTGGTGAGTCTAATTAGCAATTAGATAATGTTTCCAGTGTATTTTCTTCAAAGTCCATTGCTTTCCTTCCTTCCTTTTCAATTGTATACATACATTTCTCAGTGCAATATGGTATATAGTATTATACCAGATAAAGTGTAGATGACAGCTGGTTATTAATATTGATGTACACTTAATTAAATATCATAACCCTGAGGTGTTAATTTATATCTTCCTCAGTAAAAATCTAACAGATTTGAATGTAGTATCTACCTGATAGAAATAAATCATCCTTACAACAGTTTGGTAGCAGTCATTTGCAGATATTCAGTTTCTTAAAAATACAGTTTTACACCTATTAGTTAATTTATGCCTAGGAATTGAGAAAGTAACTTCTTTCTGTGCTCTGTGGTACCTCAATGTAGAAATCAGATACTTTTGTGATTGATGGTTAGCAGGAAATACTGGAATTTACAAATTACAAATAATGTCAGATCCCACAAATGATCTAGCACTTTGTCATTAGCAAGTTTCATAGCTGATATTAGGTAAACCATATGTTTGTAGGAATAGTTTCTCCTATTTTTTATTTTGTTTTCTCTAATACTAGATATCAGCTCCTCTGTAACTAGTCATTTACAAGGCCTATTTACATAGGCTAAAACTAGGCATACTCTATTATATCTGAAATGCAATGCAGTGCAGATACAAAAAAAGCTTTTCACTGGGAATAGTAGATTGAGAATGCTTCATGCCATGATGCAACAGTTTTTATTTTTAATCAAAGGGTTGAGACTGGCAGTTCAGATTCAAGCTGAACATATTTCATTCAGCCTCCATTCCCCGGTGTAACACAACAAAGACAATTGCAATGTTCCAACCCATCTCCCTCCTCCTCTTCTACGAATCAATTGTGTTTGTTCACTTATCACCTTATGGATCATATTTCATTGCTATTTTGGGACATCAAATGTGATACAGAATAGCTGCTACCTATTTGTTGCAAATTGTTTCTTGGTGGAGATTCTTATTCCTTTGCTGTGTAATTAATATCAATTCTAATCTCAGGGTCTAATAACATGTCAGAGCTTTTCAAACACACTAGACCAAGTATGTAGTTTTCTTCAGGAGTCTGGCTGGGGTCTGATCCTGTTAAATACCATCTAAATGCAGGCTGCAGTTGAATTCACCTTCCATCCAGGATCTGATAGAGATTTATATTTACTATGCATTTTCCTACTTGGTCTGAAAGTTAAGTGCCTTCATTGGCAGGTCACCCTCATGATCTGTCGTGATCATTTTTAGGTAGGCAGGCACTTGAACTCTTTCTTTGTTCTCTGAGAAAGCAGAGAAATTAGACCTGAGAAGAATATAATTTGCTTTACCTGCAAGTGATGGAATATCACAGTTAGGGAGACTTGACAGCAAGGGCTTGTGTCCCTGCTCCCAAAGTGAAACTGCTTAGGTGACTTTTTTTCGAACAGTGGTAATCTAACCTATTTTAAGGCAGCAAGCTCTTGCATCATGGGCCTGACTTCTTCAAGCAAATGTGACAACTAAGATACAGTCAGACTTCCTCTATCTGACTTGCTGATGTTATGAACACATAGAAGATATGAAGACAGAAAATTAAGAAGAATTTTAACCAACATATCAATCAGCTGAATATTTGGTCTGCAGAAATCATATTTAAGGAATTTTGGAACAAAAACTTTGTGTGTGTGTCGTGGTTTTGCCCACCAGCCCGTCCCTGGGGCTGTGAATGGTTTTGTCCAAGTAGATTTCCGGACAAAACCC
>JAYRBT010000042.1:36420004-36470327 GCA_036023395.1 Myiotriccus ornatus
TTATTTTCCTAAATCCAGTCTCTTTTGTCTGCATAAACCTTCTCTCAACTAATAGTAATTGTGTGGGGGGTGTAAAAACAAATTGACCCAAGGCAAAACCACGACAGTGTGGAAGAAATGACTAGAAAGAAAATAATTAGATTACTACCTTTTTTTCCCCTCTTTAAATATTATTTTTTTCTATAAGAAACAATAAAAGCAAAACCATAAATTAAATAATATTTCTGTTATGATGAAACATGCAAATTTAACTTTTTAGTGATTTTTTTTTTCAAAAATGACTGAAAGAATAAGTTTTTAATGTAAAAAATAACTTTCTCAATCAGTATTTTCCCCACACATATGCTATTCTGAGACTGAATATGTTGTCTCGGTAATGTCACTGTCAATCTGAAAATTTAATACAGAACCAGTTCAACTCAGGGATCTATGAGTCAGACCACATGCTAACTAAAATAAAACCAAATTGAAGAGTGTTTTTAGATGGTCTGATGACGAGGATTGCAACCTCCATATTGAAAATGCCTGGCTCCAAACTGGAACTATTTGAGCTTCTTCGTTTGCATTATTACACTTAGGTACATCCAGACACCTTGAAGGAAGCTCCAAAAAACTCTCACGTGTTTAGGAAAGAGAAACCTAAATCTGAAGCAATGTTTAAAGTTTTTTAATAAGAAGCACCAAGCATATGGCCTAAATATAGACTTTCATATCAATTTAGAGGCATCAAACTCTCCCTGGTGTTTGTAGTTTTGAACCTTCCTCCAAAGGAAGGCCTTCAATTGCTTTCGAAACTCCTTTCACAAATGGAAGAAGAACCTGTCTTACCCTCTGAAACCCAGCAGCAGAAGGCTATGTTATTTTCCATGCCAGGACTGAGTATCCGAGTTATTGAATTTTTTTTTTTTAAATGATATGACAAGAAAGAGGACTGTATTCCTGTGTCCAGGGCTGGAAACTAGCCTGTCTGTTTTCAAGGCTAGTTATCCTGATCAGCAAGAGAAAAGCTATTCCAGTGTTTCTTCAAAGTGTGACAACCACTGGTTCTCTACCTTCTTCACCCAAATCATACCCACAGCTTTACAACTGCATATCAGCACTGCTACACAGCAGAGGTTCAGCACCATTTCTGTGGTTGGGGTGCCTTTGAGAGGGACTGACAAGGTGCCTGCTCTGAATCCCCTCAGCAGGTGACAGAATTAAAAGAGAAAGTGTCATAGCTATAACAGAAAGTATTATAGCCACTCTGCTGCTGTCTTAAGCAGTTCCTCATACCTCATTTTCTTGTTATCTTTTGAAGAGGAAGCTCCTACTTGATTTAGTAAAGATCACAGATTTCCATTACTCTGCTGATAATCTCTGTAAGAAACCTAGGCCCTGAGATCAAATGAGGGAAATGATACCTGATTTGGTTTAGTGTTGCTTTTTTGACCTGGTAAGATAAAGTTGTATCAGAGAAATTAAATGTTGGGAAAACGTGCATAGGGAATGTAAATTCCCTCAGTGCATTTCAGACACTTAACACCCATATTCAGGATAAGTGTTTAGGATTTACAGAGTTAGATCCCAGTTGAGGTCAATAATCATATTTTGGATGTAGCCCACTAAACCTTTTCTACATGCAGCATCTTGAATTGAAAGGAAGCCCAACACTGCTTAAGGCTTCTGAGCGGATTTCTGTCAAGTCACAGAGAATAGATAGGAAAAACATTTTTTACTGCTTTTAGGAAATTCTTTGCTTTATGAACAATACAACACTTTCAGTAGATGAGTGCTGAAAATGATAGGGACAAGATACTGATAGTTCAGAAAATGAATCCAGAGCAATGACCTGCTAAACAATCAAAAAAATGGGCTGGGAGCTTGGAGTTCATTGTCTCTGTTAAAGTGGCAAGCAGCTCTCTGTACAAAGAATGAGGATTACAGCATATTCTCTTATCTGTAAATGTATGGAGGAGGAGGCTTTCACAAAGACATTTTTAGTAAACCCACTAGAACAGAATTACAATTACCCACTGTGGACAGATCAAATGAGAAAACTGTCACTGATGCAGTGTTTTTGCTGTGACAGCACTTGGGATCTAGATGGCAATTCCACATGCAGAGCCTTAACTGAATGAGCTCAATTACAAGTTCTATGCATTTTCTTGATTACATCAGGCATTAAAATACGCAGAATAGCATTTTATAAAAGCTAATTTTCAGGTTAAGACAAAGCAGGGGCAGCAGAAAAAGAGTCTCCTATTCAGGAGGAAGCTAGAAATCATTGTCTCAGAGTTGAAAACCAGAATATCACATATAAATTTCATATTTGCTATATATATTTTTATAAATAGACTCCAAATAAAGCAAGGCATTTACATCAAAGCAGATAACCACTCTATTAGTCCGCACCAGATTTTTTTGTTTTCTTTGAGAGTGACAAATCTATAATTTAGAAATAGTAGTGGCAGGCTGGGCTGCTGCTGTTAACAGGGAGAGAAGGAGCTATGCGGTGAAGAGGCAACATTGCACCAGACACTAACAAAGAAACCACAGACTTTTAAGAAAACACTAAGTCAGTATTATGTTCTTCATTAGGGATAAAAGGTGCTGCTTTTTGCTTAAAGAGCTTATTATTATTTTCAGATAAAATGCCGGGCAAAAATAGTGAGCAAATTTTAGTCTGGGGATCACTACTGGATGTGCTAGAGCTGAAACTCACTCATGAAAGCATTCCTGTCTTTACCAACCAGTGATGAACTGTAATTCTGGTCAGTCTGGTCATGACTACCAGGCAAACTTGTTTGAATAATCTTGGCTGTGGAGACTTTGACCTGACACAATGCATACGGATGCCATTGTACCTAACTTTGCCATGAGAATTTTTATTTTTATGTGTGGTAACCTAAACTGACTCTTAGGCAAGTGAGTCGGTAGTAAGTGAAACAGTTTCCAGTAAGCCATGAAGTAGATACCCCATCCAGTTCCCTCCTTTCATATAATGCTCATTTAATCTAAATTTACACATTCTCACGTGTCATAGGAGCAGTGGAAGGCACATTCTGAGGCTCTTAAAAGTAATATTCTCCCTTCAAAACTTATATAGATTAATGAACTTATGTAATAATTTCTAAAGCGAGATGTTAACCTCTAATACACCTTGTAAATAGCCTTCTGCTTTCTCTGTAGAGGTTGCAAAATAGTGAGTCTTACCACCACATACTTAAAAAAGTCAAAATATGATACCTTCAGTCTTTTCTCTCTAGGTTTGTAATGACTGTCCAAAGCTGAACTACAATTTGGACAAACAAGCCACAGAGAACAGAGTTAGCAAAGGTTTAATATCCAAACCACAGGTTCTTAGCACTGTTTAACTGAGAGAATTGTATCTCCCTTGCCCGAGTGATGACACACAGGAATCCAGCCCCTCCTAAAGCCCTTAAGGCAGCACCTTCCACAGCTACCTACACTCAACACATATGGGCAGCAAACAGATCTATTGATGGGCTTTTGACATGCCAGGTCTGCATCTTGTAAGACACTCAGTTAAATGTCTCTCCATGAGAAGTGATAGCAGTTGGCCTCTATTAGCTTGGAAGAAGCTGTATTCCCAACTGTAACGTTCTCTCTTTCGGCATCATTGTTTTATGTTCTTATTACACATATTTTACAAAGCTAAATCAAAATGTAACTAGATCTCTAAAATAACTGTCTCAGAGGTATTTTACATCCTAAATTGAATAAATAGAGATCAACGAGGCATTCAGAGAAATGAAACAATGAATGGAAGGCAGGGTTCAAACAAAAACAGCCTATGCAATAGTGAATCACCAGCTATCAGAGCTGTGTAAGAGAGGCAGATTTCCTGCTAGTAACAAAACAATTCAGCTAGGAAATTCTGGTCACTGTAACAGCCTGCAAGGCTAGATTCTTGAGGCAGAAACTTTCTTTTTCCACATATATTCAGCTCCAACATAAACGTATTTCAGTCCAAATTCAGGCCTTTGCCCTTTGCCAAAATAAAAGTAGTAAGTAAAATTGAAATTGCTGGTTTTACTCTCATTGGGGCAATCTTTATCTCTTGTTTTGTTTCATCAGTGCTGGGAACTTGTTCTATTCAAGATCTGCTCCACATTAGAAAAGGCTGCAACACTGTCTTTTATGGTTAATCCTTCATGACTACTGCAGTTGCAAAATGTCACCGATCTCTGCTGATCCTAGTTTTCAGTGAAACAATGAGGATAGTGCATTAGCTAATATTCCAAAGTGTTTTGCAAAGTTCCAAGTCACTTACCATAAACCTCTGCCCCAGCTCCATTTGTAATTCTTCTAGGTGTTTTCAGGTCAACTTTATACCATCTTGAGTAGTGGTTATATAAAATAGGTCAAGTGGTTAATATTCTAATGAATCCATTGCAAGTAGTCAGTCCTATAATGAACATTTGCAAAGGTCCACTTGTCAGTAGAAAAAAAAAAATATTAAAGCTAAGAAAGTAGATTTCAAAATATCCTTTCTTATTGGGTTTGCAATAGTGCTTTCACCTCAAGATGAGGAGAGACTTTTTTTGAAATAAGTCAGTGTCAAATAGATAATTATATGAAGAAAAAACAATTTTCAAAAATCCACAGGAACTCAAAATGTCATTTGTAGGATTAACAAAGGCATTCAGATAGCTACCATGGTGTACACCAGTGCCAGTACACCATGCAGCACAATGTGTTCTATAATATCTGCTCAGGTGTGCAATACATGAAATACATGGGAGGAAAATTTTCTCCAAAAGTTGTCTTGTGGAACATAGTGCTTCGGGATGGAAGGAACCCTTGAAAAGATTCAGAAAAGGAAAGCAGTTCCCCAAATATCTGCAGATCACTATCCATAAGAAAACAAAAATCTAAGAAAGTTCAGAAAGGGCCTAAGAAAAGGAACTACAGGGTATTGGTTAGCTAGAGAGATGGTACCTTTGTGTTCTGAAGAAAAAAAACAACCTTAGGATTCCAAAGTAGTTTATCTTATGAGTCATGAAGTGATTAGTTGACTACTGCAAAGAGAATGTGTGGGGTGGCATCTGAAATCTATCAGGTCCAGTGACTCTGTGTGCAAACCCCTCCATTCATCTCTTAACCATACAGAGACAAGTAACAAAAACTGGACTATTATAAACATTAAATAGTGAAACTGGGGTGATATCTCATTAGGAAACCTCAAGCCAACTCTGTAAATATAAATAATCAGAATGTAAATCACAGTGAAGCATTGTATATATACATATGCAAATTGTCAGAGCATCTTCCAGCCCAGAGTATGCTCCTAATCCAAGTATAAGATACTGATTGCTAATCTGAGTCAGGAACATCAGGATTACTGCTCCATTAAATCTAATGTCTTCCTGAAGCAAGAAATTCGGTGTGTTAACAAATATTAATTTTTTTTTTGTCTAATAAAAAATGTGGTGACATCTCCCTGCCCATATAAAAAATGCTTACAAATGTGATTATGAAGAATATCTGTACTGTACAGCACAGAAATCCAGAGAGGAACACCAGTGAATTAGAATGTGGATCTCAGAAAAAAATCCTTTATCCAAAACATTTCTTGGCACAGCAAGTTAACAGGTGTGCTGTATATAGCCTAGTAAATTTGTTCCCATTAGAACTGAGAGAGTACATTTTTCCCCATTACAAGGAAGGTAGAAAATCACTTCTGAATGAGTGAAGAACAAAGGGTGTGTTTTTTTTCTCTGTGACTTTATTTTTAGTTCTTACTCATATTCTCAGTGATAGATTCTCATTTCAATCAAAGTTCAGAAAATAATTAGAGAAAATGTGTACTAAAATTCAACATGAAAGTAGCAAAATAGCGCACACGCAAGTTGACATGGTACAGTGCATGGTGGATAACTTTTTTGACTCCATCAAGTCCTGTGTTATTCCAGTTCTGTGCCAGTATAGTACCACTAAAACCAGTGGACTTAAACCCAGTGAAATAAACAGGAAGAAGGGATTAGAGGCCCCACAGTGTGTGTACCACATAACAAGAGTCTTTAATGTCTCCTTGTAAAGAGCTGGAGATGCCTGGCCTTAGGCAAATCGGATGTTAAATAAATGCCCAAAGCAATCTGACATAATGGGCTCTGTTCTGTGCTAAACAGTAAAATTGCTCTCTCTTCTTCCCTCTCGGAGAAGAGCTCATTCCAGATGCCCAAGCAATTTTTTATCATTCTTAACCAGAACACACTTTCTGCTCTCCAGCACTATAGATTTTTCTCTCTGATGTCCTTTACTCCCACCTGGAAATACAGATGGCAGAACTGCCTCCAATGCTGCCAATGTGGAGCAGATCAGGCATGGCAGAATACTGTCAGTCATTTGCCATGCGTTCCCCTCTGATCTCTAGCAAGAATTTTGTTCCTTTTTGCTAAATTATTTCCTTCCTTTGGGCCTCTTACTTGTTCTGAAGGAGCCACTATATTGTCATATGTATGGGTGGTATTTAGGAAAGAAGAGTGTTCTGTGCTACAGCAGTGACAGAAATAATTCTAAAGGACAGGTGACCTGAAACAATAAATAATGGGCAGATGCAGGCAAATTGCCTCAGTAAGCACTGTGATTGTGTATGATCCTTTCCACCTGCTAATGAATATGCATGGGGAAAATAAGAAACTCTTTTTTTTAACTGTGTTGAGTTTGCATTGGTAGTGAATAAATCAGGATGAAAAAATGTGAAGTCATCCATATTTAAGACTCAACAGAAAAGGACAGTTACAATCTTCCCAGGAATAAAAATAGGTTTAGAACCAGAAAGTTTCTGAATGTCAGAGAAAGGAGATCTGTAACACTCAGTAAGCATTCAGGTCTGGAACCAAGGGTAGTTTTCAGGTAAATTTACAGATGGTATGCAGTTGTTTGAGGCCATAATTTTCAGAATGCCGGTGATCTTGATGCTTCTTTTCAATCCTAATGATGAATTTGGCAGGCTGAAAAGATGTAATTAGCACCAAAAAGAAATTAATCTGAGAAGACAAAGGCTATCATCAAAGGGTAACATAGTAAGGAAAAAGACAAGGCTGATGATAAAACCATAATGGAAACTGGCAGTAGAAAACCTCCACAGCTGCAGATTTTGGCATAATCTTGATCACTATTAGAATAACAGAATCAGACTGTGCTTTGTTAAGAAATTTGCTTCTCATAAATTTCCTAGAATAAGGATCATAAATACATAAACAATTAATAAATAAAATAGTTGTATACATTATTGTATACATTTAGCTGCTACATAATCCTGGGCATGATTAAAACACTTTGACACTTAAATATTGACCTTTTCCTAGTGTCAGCTCTGGTTTTGTCACTCATTGTATCATGTATTGGCATAAGCTCTGGCAGTAGTGACTCAGTTGTGATGTAAACCCAGCTGGATCTTCAGACTCAATATTCTCTTGATCATTGCACTGGTAGAGTCATATTCAGAGCAGTTTTCAAACCAGCACAACCAGACCAAGCCTTTTAGAAAACACAGAAGTTGGTAGCTGGTTGCTATGTGATGTGCCCCCTACTCCCAGCTGTATACCAGAACAGTTTAATGCACGGATTTATTTGTTAACATGGCTGGCTTGAAACAAAAGCTAAAATTCAGATATATCTATGTCCTATATTATTTTTATTTCAGTAGCTCTTTATTTAAATATTAAGCAGTTATTACATTTAAATACTATTTCACTTAACAATATGAATATGCCTAAATCTAATAGCTAAGACACTTCTATAAAACAGAGAAGCAGCTGTCTAAAGTCCTTCCTCAAATTAAGGAATATAGGGATTTTAACCTGAATCTTGCTAATTGGTTAGTTAGGCACAAATCTGGTCTTAGAAAGATAAAGCTTTTTACTTGAGAGAAATGAGTTTTTCATGATGTACTACATTTCCCTCCAGTCTGGTGTCAGCCAATTACATTTAACGCTAAAGATTTAAGGCTCTTTTTTTTTTCCTTTCTTACTGTCTGCACTCTCCTGCACTCTCTTGTAGCGTGCCTTCCCTTTATTTGGATCCTGGTTTCAGATAATAACTCTGGGTAGCAGAGCAGCTCAGCAGTAGATGTGTCTTCCTAGGCCTTGCTTTAGAAGTTTTGTCAACAGTTGGACAAGGACAAAAATCAGTCTTCCATCAGAGAAGATACTCTGTACATCAGGGCTGTGTCAAGCTGAGCCAATATTGAACGTTACAGTGGTTTTGTAGTGAAACTTCAGTCTGACAAAGTGTGCACAGCGCCTGTCATTGTTAGAATCAGTGATTCACTGTGAAGATTAAAAATTATTTTTTCTTTGAGTCAGGGTCTTTGTTCACCCACACAGCCCAGTATGAAATTGTGTAAAAATGCTTTGCCCTAAATCTGTCCAACCAAAGACTACAACCAAAAGTGATATTGTTGTACAAAGTGATTCTTCACTAGGCATAATGAAACAAGCTAACCCAACAGCATTGCCTTTGGGAAAAAGAAACTTGCCTTGATGTGATCAGTCAAAATCATCTGTGAGACCTCTACTCAGCAGTGAATTATTTCCTGTGAGTTGCTTCTGGTATGTTTTAGCCACTAGCTTGATTTACAGCTGGATAGAATTTAGGATTTAGGAGTCTTAAAATGAGCAAGCCCTTGAGGGCAGACAAGGACACCTGTTTTCCAATACCTGTAACCTCCACCACCCATGTTCACTGGGTGCTTGCCTGCTCATCTCAAAGGTCTTTAGGTGAGCCTGAGCCACAGGAGCTTACAGTGGCCATGTGTTTGTCACACTCTAAAACTTTGCTATGATCCAATGTTAAGGTGACCTACACCATACTCACAGTTTCACCCTTGCTGAAGTTAAAACTTTCCTGGGTTTAAGACTGGATTATTGACTAGTTATTTCCTGGGTTGTTGACTAGCAGGCAGTAAAAGCACCCTGCAATGCAAATAAATTTTGTCTTAGCACACAACTGACTGCAGAACAAAAATGGCAGTGTGCTAGGAATATATGCCAGGACCCTTAGTTTTCCTTTGGTCCCAAACAAGTGGCCTAGCTGCCATACTGCAGTGAGACTCATTTGTACCTTAGGTTAGTGTTGCTTGACTGGCCTCTTAAGGCTTCAATGACAGCTTGTCTGGGAGGGGGAGAACTGCAGGGACAGCACATGCTCCTGCCTTCTGGGTGATGGCAGATGCTTGCTCACCACTCCAAGAAGGTGCCCTAATCTCTGGGAAAGAGGGATTCCCAATTCTGGAAGTCATCTAATCCATGAGTAGAGTATTGAAAATGTAGCATCACTCTGTTTAATGGTTTTCTTCAGAAAAGGCTTAGCAGACCATATCAGCAATTTCCTATTCATCCTGTAAGCTCTTGGTGGAAGACAAGTTCCTAATTTAAATGCCTTTGACCTCTACAAAGACACAGTGCTCCCAAAATAGCTAAAGGAGACAAAAAGGCCCCCCAAAGAAGGAATTTCTTCCTCAGGCCTCCAGAGGAGTCCACTTTTTGCAAGGAGGAAGGGTGGTCAACATGGGAGTTTAAGGATATCCATCACTGGATATTGAGATGCAAGTTTTCTTCAAGCAGGAGGTAAAGTAAGTATCTAAATAATGTGGGCTTGATCTTAATTCAAGTTTGTATCTGTATAAAATATTAAGCATAACATGAACATACGGTAGGTTTATTTTTAATATCCAAGTCTGTGCAGGTTTGCTTCTATTGAGTCAGAGCTAATTAAAATAGCTCTTCTATTCACCTTCAAATAACATGATTTTTTAACATATTTATTTAAGCAAAAAAAGCTTTAAAAACCCCCACTCATAAACTTTTGAAAAATTGGAAACAGGGAAATACAGCTCTGCATGTTTATTTAATGATCTAAATGTTACTCAGGGAAAGTCTATTAGTCTGGTGAAGCATTGGTTAATTTTTATTATCTAGAGAGGAGGAAACTTTCAGCATCAATATTTAAAATTAAACTATTGACCTGAACACCTGTTCCACTTTTTTCTTTTTTTCTTTTTTTTTTCTTATTTTATTTCAAGAGTACTAATTTTCTGTGCATGACAGCACTTGGAACAGGTGCAGTGAAGCAGAAGTTAGAAGAATCTGTTTGCTCTGATTGCTGGCCAGAGGGCAACACGGGGCTGCATAGAATGCTGAGGGCAAATGAGCAGCTCTTTCAAACTGATCAGTCTGAAAACAACCCAACTTTTTCTTCCTGCTTATTTCTTTGTTGTTTTTTTTCAAAGACCTGAAAATATCAACATGTTTTCAAACTTTCTGGTTTGAACATTGAGTCGGTGAGAAGTCGGGTTTATTTTAAGCACACAGGCTTAAAGACTAGAGCAGTGCACATGCAGGTGAAATAAATGATGCCATACCAAGCTACATAGCTCACATGCATGCATAAAGAATGAAACTAGTAAGTACTGTATTAAAAAGCTTCATGGAAATTTGCATGTATAATTTTTTAATTTAAACTAATGCAATCACTCATTCTTTATAACAGTACAGATTTTGCCTTCTATTTCAACATCCCAAAGTGCATTGCAAACATTTTGTGAATTAAAACTTGTAACAGTACTTTAAGGTAGGAAATCAGGAATAGCATCATATGGTTGATAGAAACCAAAATAAAAAGGACAATTTTGCTAGCACACATGAACTTTTCATGTCTCAAATGACCTGGTATTTCTCTTTAAAAAATTCTGTTACGTTCCTATGGTCCTTTTGCTTAGTGATGAAACTGTCCTAGGAGTTTCTGCTTCTTTTCTTGCCAGTACACAGGCTAGTGTCCTCAGCTACTTGTGCAATTGTTAATGAGGGTACAGTGCAAATTGGGGTGGTGAAATTACCGGGTTTTAAAATAGTCCTAATACCTGATCCCTCCCTAAATTGTCATCTTAACATGGTTTATTTATTTTTTTCCTAGCACAGTGACCATGTGGTTGTGCTGATGCAAATGAAGGGGAAATGAACCACAAAGGGATAAGAATAGGTATCTGCTTATTAGAGAGGACCCCTCTAATAAGCTGCATGGGATTGCATACCATTGCTTTCAATTAGCTTCCTTTACTAAAAGCCACAAGTAAGCAAGTAAAACCTGTGCCAAACCTGGATTCTGTGGGGGAATGGAAGTTTAAGTCTGTCTATGTTTTATGCATGTAAATGTAATGGATTCCAGTGGATTAGTAAACCTTGAGCTCTATTGTTACATTTCTCTCACAACCAGGAAAAAACACTGGACTCCTCGTATAAATACACAGTTAAGGCTTTGTTCAGACTTTCATAACTCCTAGGAGTGAACTGCAGTATACTCTTAAGTAATACATATCATCCCCACTCTTCCAGGTCCTTGGCAATACATGCTTTATACACTGTCTTATACACGTTCATAGAACTGTAGGGAAGGGACCCACAGGGATCATCAAAATCCAATCCTGGTCCTGCACAGGACAGCCCCAAGAATCACAACATGTGTCTGAGAGCATTGCCTAAAGGCTTCTTGAACTCTGTCAGGCTTGGTGCTGTGACCACTTACCTGGGGAGCCTGTTCCAGTGCTCAACCAGTGCTCTGGGTGAAGAACCTTTTTCCAATATCTAACCTAATCCTTCCCTGATACATCTTCAGGCCATTTACTTGTGTCCTGTCGCTGTTCAGCACAAAGAGATCAATGTCTGCTCCTTCTCTTCCCCTCCCAAAGAAGTTGTAGCCTGCAATGAGGTCTCCCCTCAGTCTCCTCTCCTCCAGGCTGAACTTAACAAGGGACTTCAACCACTTCTCATACGGCTTCCCCTCCAGACCCTTCATCATCTTTGTTGCCCTTCTTTGCATGTTGTCCAATAGCTTAATATCTTTCTTCTATTGTGTCACCTGAAACTCCACACAATATTCAAGGTGAGGCTGCCCCAGTGCAGAGCAGAGTGGGACAATCCCCTCCCTTGACTAGCCGGCGATGCTTTGCCTGAGACCCCCCCGGACACGGTTGGTCCTCCTGGCTGCCAGGGCACTGCTGACTCATTGTCACAGTACAATGAGTAACTCTGCTACGCATGATTGTGTAGAATGGCTTCATCTTTAGCTCTGGAAAGAGCTTTCATCATGCAGTAAATAGACATAGGTAAATAAGTAGGAATGATCACCATTTTCCTAAGAGGAAAGATGAAGGGTGAAGCTGTTGCAGTGCTGAGACTGAGCACAGGCATGCTATTAAGTTCAAAGGACCCAGGATTTCAACCAAGAAATCAAAAGGCCTCTTACCTTTTCTAGAACAGAGGAAAGCCAGTGTGAGAGAAAATGTGACATAACTAGTCACAGAGGTCTCATCATGATTCTTAAAAAATACATGGTCTGAAAATTATTAGCAGAATATTAGACAATAGTAAAAAAGTCAGAAAAATATTAAATCAGATCAAAATTACACATCAATCAAAGACGCTAGTTTGCTTATCTATATATTAATTGTTATATAACATGAGTGTAAATTTTATGAAAACTTTGAAGATTTATGTGAAGAAAGTTACTTGTAAAGTCTTTTAAAAAAATCGCAAAATGGAGTAGTGTTGAAATGTCCATTTTGAAACTGGAAAGATGAGTTTTCTGACTCAGTCTTTTACTGAAGACTTTATCCCAATCCTCAGAAACATATCTATGGGAAGAGCTGTTAAAATCAACTGCACAGAACATTCTTTGTTTTTAGAAAAAAGGTTTTCCTGACATAAAATGATCAGTTCCAAGTGTTCTCACCAGCTCTAATCACTGTTGTTGTTCAGCTGTGCCAGCAGCACTCAGTGCTTTGCATCCAAGGGTACTTCTTGCTTGTGCTCCAGGATCTCAAAATTTTAAAAGCAAGCAAACAAAATAGCCTGAGAAACTAAGAAAGATAAAGGAACAATGAGAAAATAGAAATTAAAATAGTCACAGACAAGGGATTATGTGCCAGAGAAAGAAAGGTGGGAGAAACTACAGAAAATTAGCTGATCAGCAGTAGGTTAACATGGTATTAAAAACCCCTAGAACAAGTTTCGTTCTAGATTAAGAACATTAATACTTCCAGTCTCTCTCAGCAAGCCTGTGGTTTTCCTCTCCACCTATGTTTTCCTCATTTTCCCTTACCTTTCTCTGATAGACCGGCAGGAAACCGATATGCAAGGCAGACACAAAAGACTGAACTGACTACTTTTTGCTGGTTCAAAGGAAGAAGTGGAATATTTTGGTAGAACCAGATCAGAAATAACTGTATTTGTAGGTCAGGTCAGGAAGAGCTCACCCTCTATAAAATCCAAGAAAGCTCTGATGGCTGTGGGCAAAGAATATCTGAGCTCCCCCATCCCACCCTGCTTTTCCCCGAACTGCTGGCAAGAGGTAGGGAGCAAACCACTGTGTGAAAGGGTAGGCAAGAATGGGCAGGATGTTGAGTAAGATTTCTTCACCTTAGATCAGTGGTTTCCATTAAGTGCATATTAGCAGTTAGACACCATATGACTAGGTAGCTGTTTAGGGATCTGAAGTCAACTGTTCCTTTTTTTTTTTTTTAAAGACACTATGCCACAGCAGCAAGCCAAAATATATTGCATAGTACAACATGGCTTTTACTGCAGAGCACTAAAAGGCTTCTCTACTGCTCAGATGCTCCATTCAGGAAAACGAGCACAATCTGAGAGGAGTTGAGCTTAACAGTTACGAAGACTGTTCTTTGCTCTGAACTTAAATGGATGGAAGTGGCCCTTAATGATTGCACTTAGAGTAAAACAAGTTGAAAGATGAGACTGCTGACAGAGGTTACTCTGAATGTATTTTCACAATGAGCAAAATAATATTTATCATCTTTGTTATCATACCTTCCGCATTGATCCCAACTCACAGTAGGTAAGGGCAGCTGAGGAGGTGATGAGGGAGAATAGTAGGAGAATGGCTTTAGATGTTATAATTTCCGACTTATAAATTGCAGCATCCAAATGTATTAATGTTTTTCTTTAATGCTCTAGACCAGCAGGCTTATGATTACTTCTGAAGAGCAGTAATATTCAGGGGTGTGTGTCGTGGTTTTGCCCACCAGCCCCTGGGGCTGAAGATGGTTTTGTCCAGGTAGATTTCTGGACAAAAACCCAATCAAAACTCTTAGTGATGCCTTTGCTAATTACATATTTAAGAAAAAATGGAAGAGAGGGTGGATTGTGCAGTTGAAATTAAGCAGCCATGTAGGAGAGGCGGCAGCGGGCCCGAGGAGGGCCAGGCCTCTTCGTCCCCCGGCCTGGGCCGGTGTAACACTGAAGCCCCCCCTCTCTCTCGTAAGAGAGTGAAGAAAAAAAATCTTTAAGAGACTGACTGTTTGGACCAGAAACCGCTGCAAATGAATTCCAGCAAAGAGATAACAAAGTGTCCAAGATCGAAGCTGGCAGCTGAAGCTGCTGCAGGAGAGAGAAGAAAGTTCAAAGGGGGGAGAGCTGCTTCTTCTCCCTTTCGCTCTCTCCCTTCAACAGGGAAAAGACTGAAACATAATCCCTGCTACGTGTAAAAGTTTGTTGGGGTGAAGAGACTCCCCCCCATTAGGCTCACTGAGGAGCTTGTAGATGTACCAGGAAGCCGAGACTTCATGAGAGAAGACTGAAATGAAGCAGAGTCCTGTTGAAGATTTGTGACCCTGAGGGAAACCTACGCTGGAGCGAGACGGCCTGGTAGGATGTTGGGATCCGAGTGAAGGATCCATGCTGGTGCTAAAGATTTGTGACCCTGAGAGAACCTCACGCTGGAGCAAGAATGGCTCAGGTGAGCTGTGGGGATCCGAGTAAGGGATCCATGCTAGACCCATGCTGGAGAGGTCTATCAAGGACTGTTCTCCCGTGGAAAGGGACCTCTACAGAGAAGCAGGGGTGGACTCATAAGCCATTATCCCCTGTAACCCCGTGGAAGAAGATCCATGGTAAGCAAGTGTCCCCTTGCAAGACCATGGAAGAAAAGACCCTTCAGGGCCTGGATAACCCCCAGCCTCCGGTCTTAGCCCAGGAGGGGGGCAGGCCCAGCCCTGGAGGCCAACACAGAGCAAGAGAGAAAGAAAAAAAAGTTCCAGCTGCGACGAGAGTGCTGCAGAGTTGTTGAAGAAACCTACAGCTCTGAGAATGGAAGAAAGGACTGCTTCTCCTCCTTGGACTGATATAAAGGAAGGAAAATTACTTCTATAAATATATAGTACCTTTTACTTAAGTGAAATGGTTATAGATAGAGTTCTTAAGTAGTTTTTATTTTGCTAGTAATAAATGTTCATACTATTTTCCCCAAATCAGCTCTCTTTTATCTGCATAAACCTTCCCTCAACTAATAGTAATTGTGTGGGGGGTGCGATAGCAAATTAACCCAGGGCAAAACCACATTTTTGGTGGAGAATGAGGGCAAGGACTGCTCAGGGAGGCAGTGGCTGAGTCAAACCCTGACAGTGTGTCTCTTAATATGTTCTCATAATACACTTGTTTACTGTTCTAGTTTGTTTTATACCAATAACGTGTTTGGATCAACAGAAGAAGAAAACAGTGCCTGTGATAGTTTGTGGAAGAAGAAAGAGCTTGTCTTTCATTTCAGAGTCGCCCTACTATTTAAAAGAAAATTGTAAACTGCTTAAAAATCTGACCAGGTGGCATCAGCTAGATCACTCTAGCTGATGAACATAACCTGTAGCGCAACTACTTGGTGTCCAGAGTCCAGTTGGTGACATTATAGATGGAATGTGCTGAGAAACTAAGCACTGTGGAATTGCTTGTTAAGGTAATTTGGGCCAACAAGAATGTGAACTGACCTATAGCCACCTGTTTTGTGTTTCTATAGCCAAATGCTGTGTTTTTCCACAGAACTCATTCCTATGCTCAGAGCTGCTGGTATAAAGCTTTGCCGGTAGTTTTCCACTTCATCTGTGATTTCTTTTCTGGAAGGATGAGATGCTTATAAGCAAGCTGAGGCTGAGGAAATGTCACAGTGAAGCATTATGGAAATTCAGGATCATTGAAAAGGAAAGAATAACAAAGAAAGTACGAATGTTGGATGAATGCCCTCCATGCCTCAGAAGGTTAAAGCATAGATAGAAAACAGTTGTTTTCCACTCCTGAATTTTTCTTTCATCATTAGATGGGAAGTAGCCTTGCATGCTTTAATCTTTTCAACTTTCTACAGAAGTTGTGTGATGCAACTCTTCTTTATACTTTAGGGTTCCAAGTGTCTCTGTCTTATTGCTCCCACCTTGTGTGAATCTTCAGCTTTTAACATGCCCAAATTTAGCTAGCCAAGAGGGAGTTGTTTGGAAGACTATCTGTGAAAATTATGTGGCTCGTGCACCACTCATCAGTGGAGGAGTTATTTGCAAAGAGGCAGTTATTTTATTTCTTGTCTATTTAATTGTATTAATATATAGTAACAAAATTTTTGTCTGTCAGCCCAAAAGCTCTATTATTTTCAGCTCTTAGAGAAAGGAGTCTGATGTTCTCAGATTGTCAAATGATGTTAAACTCCATTCTTTCAAATGATTCAATCTAAGATTTATTTCAATGGAAAAAGAAACAAGGCAGAAGGGAAGCCACTCTACACAAAGAAGGACTTAGCTGCTGATGTCAGAGCTAGCCATACAATTTGAAATTAAAAAAAGTGTTTGATGGAAGGGACACATTTTTGTGGAAATTTTCATGACAAATGTTCACATTTTTTACCTGTTTTTCCTTATGTTTTTTGCAAAAGCTGACACTGTAATAAGCCTCAGCAATTCTTACTGCAAGTGAACACAGGGAACAGAGATTACTTTCAGGAGTGGTCATTGCCAGACACAGGAATCTGAAGAAATGTCAGTGCCATTGCCTACCCTTGAACATACATATTCTTCTTCAGATTTTTCTTCTTTTCCTCCCTTATATTTTCACATTTAAGTCCATTAATTATTATCCAGTGTCATACACTTAGCAGATGCTGCACCTTTTTCTTAAGGATATTATGTAATACCTGAAAATCCCGGGATTTTTCTTTAAATGAATATATTCTCACTTGCACTTTCAAAGATGACTATTTAAAGAGGTTCCATTAACATATATGCAAAAACTGTGACAAAAGTGATAGACAATTGCAAGCCAGAATCTTACATGAGTGGTGGCCCCTCCTTCTTTCTCAGGAGGTGAACAAGTGATGTGCCTTGTTAAATGGAATCACCTGGGATAGGAATCTAAATTAAGGCACCTCTGCCTCCCCTGGGACCGTTGAATTCCTGCTTGTACCACTATATTACCACACATGACGCAGCAGCTTAAGTCCATACAGCACCTAGGAGAAGCTGCCTGCAATACTGCTGATAGAACTCGTACTTCAGAATCAAAGACTAAGCTTTCATTCAAACTCTTTTTCTCAAAATATTGTCAGAATAGGGACTGAGCCTAATAACTCAGTAATTCTCTCACACAGGACTTTGCCGTATGGAAGTTTGATTTCTCATTTGTTTGGAGTAACTTCTGTTTAAACTCAAACCCTGACTTGGGCCAGGAAGACACTTGAGTGGTCAGAGAGCCAGAGGTCTTGCCAGGGGGGCATGGCCACAGTAGATAAAAGAGGCACGAAGGCTCCCTGTATCCCTGGCCTGCCCCCCTGGAATCTGCCAACCTGTGACCACTTGGTGGTAATTATATTTTATCTCCTCTCTTTATTATTTCTTCCCTTAATGTATCTTCCTTTACTCTTTTCTTCCTCTTGTGGGTAACTTAAACACCTGATTTTTGTATTTCACTTAAATTGTAATATTTTACTTGTAATATTTCACCCACAAGTTGTGGGTTGGTGTTTGCCTAGTAGCTTGCTATCAAGTACAATGCTTTTGTAAAATATTTTCCTTGGTTATATGTTGCTCCTGTAAACCCTTTTTATCAAAACCCCTATTTGCTCACCAAATTAAAAGAAATCTCTGAAAGAAAAGTGTGTAGCTTTTTCTCAGGACATGAACTCAAGGTATCAAAGAACCAGTGGCTTTGCAAGGGTTAGTGTGGGAGAAATCTCTTAAAGTTTGAAATTAAAGTGTACACCCAGTAAAGCTTGGAGCTTCTGGACTGGGGAGTACCAATGCTCTAATGCCCATAACTTAATTGCAGCATTACCTTTGGTTTTAAACGCACATTTGTATCTGCACATTATTCTTCTCAGTAGGAAAGTACTTTCAGTGACTTATCCTAAGCTAGGAATACCAGAACATTAGCCTTCCTTCATTACTTGGTCTGCACATTTGCTCTGTACCCTCTACTTAGTGCTTTGCACATTGCTTCTCATTGTAGGACTTTGCAGGTTAAAAGGAAGAAGCCATTAGGGAAGACTGTAGGCAGGAAGGGGCTAAAACCAGAAGATTGTCAAGGAGAAAAGAGAATAAGTTGTTTTTAGAATTGTTTTTGCTCAAGAGATTTTTGCAGCTTGGGAAGCCTGGAAAAGATCACTGTGGGAATCTTTATACTCTGTATTTCCTTTGGGTTGTTTTCTGTCAAAAGAAATGGAATTCTCTCAAGGAAGATAACAGAATGTTGTTAAAAACTTAAATGCATTCTTTCCCACAGGCTTGGGGGGAAGGGAGATAAGAGACAGAAAGTTAGAACTGTAAAATCAGCCTAGTGAGCCACTTGAGCATGTGTCAGGCATTTGATGTGTAAGGCAGGGCACAGGCCTGCATGTGTTCTTTCACCAGCTGCATGACCATTCAGTGATGTAGAGCAGGGTTCCAACTTCAGAATAAACTTTTCATCAGTACCTTAGCCGTGGTCGTTTCATCCTCTGCGTTTACCTGCCTGTGTATAAATTCTTACCAGGACATAAGGTGGAAATCCATATTGAAAACTGAGAAAACAGTATACACATAAACTGAATCTTCTGCCCTCAGTGTGTGCTGAAATTAATAGTGTTTTAAGCATTGCCTTAATTGCTGAATGAAAGGTAGTTTGTAAGATGCAGTAGGGTCAATGGAGTCTTTATTTTAAGTGTTATAATTAAAATAAATGCTGGTTTTTTACCACTGCCAGAAGTAATCAGAAGAAAGAAGAAGCTTTTTATAAGTAGGGAAATCATTACAGGTTGAATGTCTTTGTACACTAGTTTTAGAAGCTGTCCATAGCTAAATAAATACTAAATACTCTTTTGTAATGCAAGGTAGGTTGTGTGTTTCAGCTTTAATAGCTACTAACTCATTTAGCTGGAGGGTGACATGAGGCTAATCAAAGGTCACCCGAGTCCTGGTTGATGTTGAATGGGAGTTGACAGCTTTCCAGAGTAGCACATAATTCATGGGGATTTTTTTTTTTTCCCTCAGGAGCAGTATTCATCTGGGATTGACACAATGCTGAGTTTCAAAACGATTAATTCAAATCCTTAAAGACTCTGCAAAAGCAGACTACTTTTCAAGTCTTATCCTGTGGAAGAAGTGTTCACCTGACAAGGAAATTCTGGTTTCAGGCAAATTACTGAATTCCAGCAGCAATATGTTTCATAAACAGCAGCAGGAATCAGGGACCTGCTCATGCAGCAAAATACAGGTTTGTGTAGTTTCAGTTTAAAATGACACAGGCCACATAGTCTAATGGAAAAGAAGCATGTATTTTTGCATTCACAGGGACAAAACAACAGAAAACCTAAGAAACGACAAGGGAAGTATAGGAATATTTATGTTTAATATTAGGCTTATTGAAGGAAGGCCAAACACAATCCTCAGGCTTTGATTCAATCACTTTCCCACAGAGTGCAGTTGGGACCTCTTGAATGTGTATGGTGGAGACTCAATTCACACTCCCTTACTGGCAGCTTTTGGGTAAGTTACCCTTGGTGAGACCTTAACTGTACCCAACAATATTTTTTAACTTAGAACCTGACTTAAATGTGGCTTCTAACAGTATAAATATGTTCTAGTAATCCAAATATATAACACTGCAAGTGCAGCACATATAGTCAGTGTCCCTTTGTGCAGTTGTAATCAGAATAAACAAATACAGAGGTTTTTTTGCTTTTACAATGAACAAGTCATGTCACTGCACTGTGGCATGTGTTATGTTTTCATTTCTGAATCCTGATTATCTGAGAGACAAAAAATTATTGTCGTGTCTGGGCTGGAGACAATTTGATGTGCAGGCTCTTCTGGAACAGGCTCTTCAGGGGAATGGTCATGGTCCCAAACCTGCCAGAGCTCAAAGAGCATTTGAACAGTGCTCTCAGGCACATGGTGGGATTGTTGGGTTGTGAGGGGCCAGGAGCTGGACTCAGTGATCCTTTTGGGTCCCATCGAACTCAGGATATTCTATGATTCTATGAAATAAGATATATTTCAAATGTTCACAGTCTTTCCCAAGGACAAAAAGCTTCCAGTGAGTGGTAAATGAAAAAGAACAGGTTAAAATGCCATCCCTTGTTTTTTAAAAGCCCTGTATCTATATTTTCCTGCCTTTGAGAGGCAAAGCTGGTTGTTCAAATGAGTGAGTATACATGCTCTCTGGCAGAGGAAGTGTTGTGATTGGGCATCCAAAGTGATTATTCTCCCCTGCAGATGTGCTGAATGAGTGTACATGTGAAGACACGCAGCCTACTTCACAATTGTAAAATTTTACCCAGAACAAAAATACATATTTTCAATAGTACTTCAAATAGTTCTCCACAAAGAAATCTTACAACCAAGGATACTCTTTGAGTATTTCACACACACATGCACATACACACATTCTCTTGTAATGTGCTTTGCAGATACTTCAATATAGTGTACCATTATATAAATAATTATAGTGGATTTAAGATCAGGTCAAGAGGAAATGTGAAACTCATCAGTTAGGGAAAAAATGAGAGGAAATATCACACAATTAGAAAACAATTAAAATTCTAATGAACCTAGCTCTGACAAGGATGTTTGTCCATGAACCCATGGAGAGAAGGGATGTTCTTTGAAAAAATAATGAAGTAGAAAAAATGCTTTGCCCTGTGGCTAAAAAGGAGACTAAAAGATTTTATATCAATGTGTAATGAATGTAACTACATAGGTTATGCAACTGCAAGGTAAAATATACTCGTAAGTATGTCTGAAACCAACAGCTGTCTAAACAGCCTACCAAAATGCCTTAATCCTCCCTTTGTCAGACAGTAAGAATTGTTTTTCAGAACAAGAGCTCTGGGATGGTGACTGTGATCACTGTGGAGGAGATGGCCAGTGCACAGAACACCCAGTCAGAAATGTTCCTCTGTATCTCCATTTATAGCACCACTCTGGATTTCTGCAGCACTGGATTTGAGAAAATCATTGAACTGAAAAATGTTATGTAAGCTTCAGTGCTGCCAATCTCCTACCATTACAACCAGGTAACAGGAGCAGGGTACTATACCGTCCCATAGGAGAAAGATGACAGAAGATCATTAGAATTTCTAAATACTTGTACCAAGGAGACAAAAAGAAACCAACTGAAACTAGTACTGATTCAGAAAGGCAAGAATGTCATTAAAAAGTCTGGGTGAAACTTTGCATTCCATTTTAACATTTTTATTTAAAGTAATTATCAATAGCTAAAATGTTTTATTTTTTACAGTTTAAAATTTCAACTTTTGAAACTGCTGAGGGAAGAACTTGAGTGGCAGGGGTTGTGAAAACTTATCCGGTAGAATTTTCTAAGTTCTCCTTCCCATCATCCTCTCTTCACTTGTTCTCTATTTTGTGTCATTTCTGCTGGCTCTTCTTTGTACTACTATACTGCTCTTTAGTATATACTCTCTTGAATTCTGACATCATCCCTCGTTGGTTTGCTTGATATACAGAACATTACTTGACTTCAATTGGGCCTCCCTGAAGCCTTCAGTGTCACCGTGACTTACATCATTAGTTAGACACCTCAGAACTTTGGGAAGCACAGAGTATCAGCAACATTATCAGAACAGAAGTTCTTTTTCTTTTCCATTTTCCTTTCTTCCCCATATTCTCTCTTACCTTTTCTTTTGGCTTCTCATTGCTGATGAAGTAGAAGTGCTGTTTCAGAAAAGAGAACATTTCCTCCCTTAAGTATTTGTGCTCGTAGTTAATGCATATTAACACCAAATTATCTTCGAATAGTTGTCCTTTGTGTATCCCCTTCCCTGATATATTAGAAAGCTGCACTACAACAATTTGTAGACTAGTTTTCAAAGGGCAAAGTCTCACTCAGGACTCTTTTATTCCTGATTAGCCTGACCACACATTCAATAAAGCGCAATTAAAGATCTACTCAGCAGTGAGAGTGGGGGAACTCAAGGGAGGAAACTATGGCCTGATTTGTTTTCTTTCAAGTATTTTTCCATCACAATAATCAACAGTATTAAGGTTATCCTGAGAAAAAAACAGAAAAACAAACAAAACCCGAAAACAAAAAAAAAAAAAAAAAAAACAACCAAAAAAAAACAAAAATAAAAACAAAACAAAACCCCCCCCACAACAACAGAAAAACAAAACACCAAAAAACACCCGAAATCAGCTGCATTCTACCTTTTTTCAGATGTTTAGTTTTCACTGCTGTTCCTAGCTTGAATTTTGGTGGTGTTGGTTTGGTTTTACACTTCAGTGTTTTTGTTGGGGTCTTTTTTGATATAAAGCTCAAATCTGTGAGTAGAGAGGAAATGTTTTCTTGCACAAACACGTTGCTGTATTCAGCCTTTCTAGTGGTATCTCCTCTGAGGTAAATTGATTAAATTTGCAGAGACATAGTCAATTCCAAACACAGCAGGCACCTGAATTTCTAGACAATGGCATTGTCCTACTCGTCCTCTACCTTTGTAGTCCAGTAGAGTTAAAATAAGAGGAATGTGTGAAATTTAGTTTACTCTCAATTGATTTATGTGCTCTTTAAGCAGTAGCAAGCAATTCTCCCTTTCTATACAGATCTATGTCAGCATTTTGGCAGGAAAATAGCAAAGAGATCACCAAAATGGACAGTGCAAGTTATTAGACATTTAGCACAGGAGAAGCACAGCTTGATTTTCACTAATTAGCAAATATCTGTTATAAGTTAGTAAACTAATATTCCCTGAACCATCAGCTGCTGAGGGTGGAAAATATGTAATAGAGTTCCCAGTATGGTGGAACTAGTCAGTTAACATGCATGTAGTGTGGGAAGCAGTCATTCACACAGATGTTAAGTAAAAATACACTCTTTACAGTTGCATGTGATGATTAGGTTCACAATAAGATAACAACCCTACTCAAATAAATAACTGAAATATTTTAAGTCTATTGCCCAATAACTAAATTTTGCCATATTTAGTTATGCTAAATATGTACCTTAAATGTTTGAGACAGGGAGGCAATATAACACAACAAGAATAGGGCTGCAGGTTTAGGATCTAGGTAGCAATGAGAGGAGCTGCTGCTTTCTTTAGCTTGCAGCTCAGCTTCCCGAGGTGAGATGTACCTCACCAAGTTACTTGAACAGTACAGACCTTTATTACTCCCATTTTCTTGCCCAGGTATCCTTGTACTTTAACACCAAGTGTTATCAATTTAATCTCATCTATCAAAATAAAGTCCAGAGCCTGAAGCAGGGGCTAGATGTTAATTTGCACTTGAACATCATTTTCTTTAATGTAGTTATGCTGGTATTGTCTAGTGGACAGCTCTGGTGACAGATGTAAAGGAACCCTGCTAGCCTGTGATAGCCAGCTTCTGTATTGCCAGCAGCATGCAAACTAGCTAGCTTGAAGGCAAAGCTCATGCAAAGTATAGTGAGAGCCAGACGCTGTCAAGGGCAGCAGACAGCTGATGACAGCAACACATGGTCCTGTGCTCCGATTTGCCCACAGCAGCCCCCTGGAAAGCTGAGCTGACTGCTGCTGATGCCAGGAGGAAAACATGGTGTATGTGGCATGCAGGTATCTGCAACAGAAATGTTTTTTTTATAACCATTCCTACTCTGAGCCCTTTGTTTGGGCACCTTGAGCATTGCACAAACATACTTGGTAAACAGGGTATATACTACTTAAAAGTACAAACCAATTATTTATGGTTATATTGTTCATGAGCTCTACCATGAGGACTCTGGAGGCCAGGCAAAGGTCTCACAAGGCCAAGGGTTGGCCCTTGCTGTGGCCTGAGTTGATCCTCAGTGTGGCTGACTTGCCTTAGTCCAACCCTTTGTAATATTTTCTGCTTTTTGTGATCGTGTTTTTCCTCTCTAATGTTTAAGACCCCTGTCTCAACAATCCAGCATCTTCAGTTTTGCTTCTTATCTCATGTGGCTCTGCTCTACAGACTGTTTCACCTCTCTTCTGCACTTCACAATTTATTCAGCAGCCTAAGCCAAAGCTAGAAAGCTGGGACATATTAGACCTGAACTCAACCATGGAGTGAGAGGGGATATTAAAACCCACAGAGCAAATAGGTTACAGATACTCAGCTGTACCAGATCTAAAGTTGACCCTGGACCAGAGACACTGAACCTTTTACTCATATCTTTCTCACTTTAGTACCTTCCTTCCAAGACCTCCTAATGACAATAGTGGTACGATGGTACCATGAAACAGACAGCAAAGCCCATTTTTACCACAATCACTGAAACCCCACGAACTGCTTTGCTTAGAGGGTGTTGTGGTCAGAAGAGTTGCAGTCACTAGCAAGGTATCATGGCCAATGCACCGTATGACAGCATACAGGAAGCCTAGGGATGACTTTCTGTTGGATGCCCAAGACTATATAGGGATGATATGAAAATAGTTGGTCTCCTCTTTTTCTCCTGGTATCTCTGAAATCAACCTCCTGCAAAGAGCCCTTTCATCAAAGTTCCTCCAGCTGAGCAGAATAGTATGCAGATAAAAAAAATAGTTCAAATGTTCTTCCCTTTTCTTAGGCGACTGCCTGCCAGCTGTGGGAGGATGACCATC
The DNA here is from genome assembly GCA_036023395.1 of Myiotriccus ornatus. Classification (NCBI taxonomy): domain Eukaryota; kingdom Metazoa; phylum Chordata; class Aves; order Passeriformes; family Tyrannidae; genus Myiotriccus; species Myiotriccus ornatus. Next base: position 36,444,863 of record JAYRBT010000042.1, read on the forward strand.
TCTACCAACATCCCAGTTATTTGAGCATAAGGTCTTATCAGTGAATAGAGAGAGCAGAGTTCCCTTTGCAGGACTGGAACAAAACCAAGGAAAGATGTGAGTCTTTCTTTGAAATTGTCTTCTGAGATTCTGTGTTAAAGGAGGCCAGAATCCAGTTTTCTAACCTCTAATTTTAGATGTGCTTAATGGTATTATAGATAAACATGACTTTTGTTGCATGAACTAGACCTAAATATTATCCTAACTTTTGCTTCAAAGCATAAACTTTTCATTGAAAGAATGAAGGAAAAAGTTCTTTGCCTCAGTCCATGAGTTGCATAATGCTGTCAGCTAAATATAATTAATCAAGTCTTTGAAGCACCAGATGCTAGTTGTTTCAAGAGATAGAGAATAAAAATCTACTACTATTTGCCTGAACTTTGTGGGTTTTTTGCTAGTTGGGTTCAGAACAGTTTTCTTTGGTGGTTATTTACCTGAGGAGGTCAAAAATGTTAAAATGCTTGTATTAATCTGCAAAGTAGAAACACTTAGGCTTTACTTTACAGTCACTTAAGATGATGGAAAATTTGCCAATTACTCCAGTGGCAACTGAATAAGGCTTTTAATCGGAAACATGCAAACCATAATAAGAATATCCCAGTGTTTAAAATGTAATTAACTGAAAATTCTCTCAGGTTTTAGAAATAATCTGATCAAGTACTGGAAGAGAAGAAGTTATCCAAACTCAAAATGTCTATATAACAAGTTCCTTCTCCTTTATTTGTTTCCTTAAACATTTAATTCAATGCAAAAGCGTTATTCAGCACAAGTGAATATATTTATTTTTGTAATATCTTATCTAATCGTTAAAAATCCCTGTCAAACATTGCAAATTTTACTAGTTTAAGGCTGAACCATCCAAAAACTTTATGCCTTTTATCCTGTTAACATAATTTAAAAAAGAAAAAAAAAGTTATTTTGGTATTTGGGCGGGGGGGAGGACTCTAAACTTGACAAAGTACAGTAGACATAAATGTAATGTTTCTGACAAGAACAGAGGTATGAATACAACGGATAGCAGAACTGCTTTATGGCTGGGAAGCTTCAGTGAGGTGCTGCTGAGTTCCCAGACCTTTACATATCATCTCCATTGCACCTGGGAGTTGTCTGGATTGCATTACTCTGCATTTTGTATACTTTGTGGATTTTGGAACAGTCTAATTTATCTCTTTCCTTCCATTTCCCTTAGCTGCAAGTAACAATGTCAGAAGGATTTAGATGAGAACATAAGGAGCAGAAATTTTGGCACACTTTGAAAATTTGTTTTTGGGAAGCCATAACTTACTCTCAGTACCTGGGAATTTAAAAATTACATATGCCCACAATTACTATTTGACAAATAAAAGATTGCTGAACTAAACTTAAAATATTTTTATGCTCTGGCAAGCTCAAAAGTTAGCAGTATAAAAAGCATGTTCAACCCTGTTACATCTAGCTTTCTCACCCACACCACTGACACCCCCACTTTGTTCTACCAGCAATACTATATGTTTCCCTGAGACCAACTGGTATCCAGAAATATTTTCTGAAATATTGCAGCCATATGTGCAGGTGCTTTAAGACATTTTAGTAGGGCAAAAGAAAACTTTACAAATGACCCACGGGCTTTTGTTTGTTCAGCCTTGCTGCACAGGGAAGGCCAGGGGCAACACTGACACCTTCTGATAAGTGATGGATACATCCATTCCCTTGTTATTGCAGAGAAAGAAGCAGAATGCTCCCTGCATCTGCAGGAGTGGGTGGTTCTCACATATATTTCTATTCTATTTCTGTAGTTTCAGGCATCTTCCCAAGTCCTTTCAAGCATTGCACCTTTTCAATATTCAGTTTGATGCAAGTTTCAGCTAGAAAGACACAGCAGAGAAGGAAAACAGGGGGATGAGGGCTGGCAAAGATCTCCACTGGCAGAATCTGTAAGAATAAATGAAACTCTGTTGGTGAGGTCTTCCCATTTTTAGAAGTTCAGTTGCAAAATAATGCCAAATGTAGGAAGTAGATGCAGAAAGTCATCAGGTCATTGGTCACTGCAGGTAAAGACCCTGGAAGAACAGATGTGTTTTTCTTAAAGAATCATTTATAAAGAGGTACAAATTTGACTGCAGAAAGAGACATACAGGGTGGTTAAAGGAGCAGATAATAAATACAAAGGCTTGGGCTAAGCAAAGAAAATTTTGCTTAATACATTTGACTTCTATCACATTGCTTATGGGGAAAACCAAAACAGAAGATCTGCATGTTCAAAAATCTAAAAAATTATGTTCACTGAAGTGACAGAATTCTGAGGGGTTCTGTTTGCTGCAGGAAATATGGGTAAGACGCAATGCACTGACTTTCCATTCATATTACCATAGCCACAAAATCCACTTAGTGCTAGTGACAACAATTTGAACCTCCTGTTTGTGTTTTGTCCAGGAAAGCACACATCTGAGATCAGTGTATGATAAGAGTATACATTATAAATTATAGTAAGATCAAGTAACCAGTAGGTGGATTAAGAGTAAATGGCACTTGATATGCTCAGATCAATATCCTGCCCTTGTTCTCCCTAAACACATACATCACAACAGTTCAGGCTGCATACAGAACTCGGATGCCCGTGAGGATAGTTTCCTTCAGAAGCTGTTTATTCTGGAGGTGGAGAATCAGGGGAAGTGTTAAGGGATGCTGGTCTTGTTTTAGCCAATGCACCAGAAATGCTTTTCAAAGGAAAGTACAGGAAGGGATGATATATGCTGCTTTTCAATTTGCCACTGTATCAGGTCTCAGCTGCAAAATATATATATATATATACACACACTTCCTTCTATCCCACACAAGAAATTAATAACTATTTTTAGGCAACATTATTTCTAGGATAAGGCTTTCCAATTATGTTTCTCAACTGATAATATAGGGCTCAGGAGTCCTAGAGAAGAAGGGGTTTGAATAACAGCAGACATCACCTCTCTCTTCAGCTAAATAGCCATACCAGTCATGATAATTGGAGGAGTCTACGTTTCTTTTTTAAAGAGTGTCTGTCTTTAACACCCTAAATCCAGAGTCATAGAATCGTTGAATCATAGAATATCCTAACTTGGAAGGGACTCACCAGGATCACTGAGTCCAGCTTCTGGCCCTGCACAGGATAGCCCCAAGAATCACAACATGTGCCTGAGAGCATTGTCGAAACACTTCCTGAACCCCATCAGTGCTCAACCACCCTCTGGGTGAAGAACCTTTTCCCAATATCTAACCTAATCCTCACCTGACACAAATTCAGGCCTTTTACTTGGGTCCTGTCACTGGTCACCACAAAGAAGAGATCAGTGCCTGCCCCTCCTGTTCTCCTCACAAGAAAGTTGTAACTGCATTGAGGTCTCCCCTCAGTCTCCTCTTTGCCAGACTGCACATACTAAGTGACCTCAGCTGCTCCTCATGCAGTTTCCCTTCCAGACCCTTCACGCTGTCTTTCCTTCACTGTCTTTGTAGCCCTCCTTTGGAGACTCTCTAATAGCTTTATATCTTTTTTGTATTTTGGCACCTGAAACTGCACATAATATTAAAGGTAAGGTCACCACAGTGCAGAGCAGGACTGTCACCTCCCTCAACTTGTTGGCGATGCTTTGCCTGAGACTCCCAGGACGTGGTTGGCCCTCCTGGCTGCCAGGGCACTGCTGACCAACATTCAACTTGCCATCAACCACGACCCCCAGATCCTTTTCCACGAGGCTAGTCTCCAGCCTCTCGTTGTCTAGTCTGTTCAGACATCCAGTGCTGTCCTATCTCAGGTGCAGAATCCGACACTTGTCTTTGTTAAAATTTGTGTGCTTGGTCACTGCCCAGTCCTCTAATTTGTCAAGATCTCTCTGCAGACCCTCCCTGCCTTTGAGGGAGTCAACAGCTCCTCCCAATTTAGTATCATTGGCAGACTTCCTCAGTATACCTCCCAGTCCTGTGTCCAAGTTGTTTACAAAGATGCTGAAGAGCGCTGGGCCTAAGATGGAGCCCTGCATAACTGCACTAGTGACTGGTCACAAGCAAGATGTAACCCAATTTGCTATAACCCTTTGTGCCTAATCAATGAGTGAGTTGCTCACCCATCACACGAATTTGTGAATCTGTTTACATGTCACAATTTGTGAGTCTATTGACATCTCCAGACAAAACTCGCTAGAACTGCAAATTTCTGTGTCAGCCTTAATCTGCCTGAAATGATGAAGATTAAAATTCATCAGTCTTAATAATCATAAACAAAATGTTAATAGTTTGATTATTTGCTATCAATATAGGTACACACAGATATCAAAACTCATCCTGGATAATAAGGCTCCTCTTGAAAGAGATTAAAAAAAAATAATCTTGAAAACCTTTTATTTCTTTAAGGGTTTTCTTCTTGCAAAATCACAGAAGTAAACCACAAAACATGAACTCAGATACTTTTCTCAGCTATGGAGGTAACTAAATCATACACTGTGCTTTTGTCTTTAATATTTAAACAATGTATCTAAACTTAAAATGCTCAGTGTATTTAGAGTTCAAATATAGATATAGATTAAATGCTTTTTCTAACTGTTGATCAGTCCACATCATTTGGGAATACTTGGCAAGTGTGAGAAAAGCAGGTCTTCTATGCTCTGGTGAAAAATCATATTTTTAAGGAGGTGTTGCACATTAGAAACAAGCTTCAAAACCAGATGTGTATTTTGCATCCACAAGCCCTTCTACATTCAGTGCACTGCATTTGACTAAGAACAAGCCATGGTACTTTTAATGGTGAGACCCACACAGCAAGCATGGTAGGGTGGATTTACTACAATTAACTTTAAACTCGCTAGCTCTGGTACCCACAAGCCTCGATCAGTTTGAGCACCCTCTGGCCACTTCATCTCTTTTCTCTCATTTTATTTGCCTTGCTGTTGACAGCAGTTCTGCTGCATCAGTACCTGTACTAGTCTCTGATCATTTTCCCGTTGTTGTTTCTTTCAGAAGTCTGAGCTTCTTTGGCCTGGGTCAGAAGCAAGTGGACAATGGTCTGAATGCTGCTCAGTCTGCACCTAGCTTTATAACAGCTCTGATTCCACCCTGCCATCCCAGCTCCACCCAAACAGCACATTAGCTCCTGCTGGGGATGGACTGAAGCTTGCTATTGACCATAAGCCTGAGGACATGGGTCTGGGGCTGCTCAGTAGTTGGGGCTGCTGGTCTGCTCAAGTTTGAAGTACGTAGAAGAAGAGGGATTACTGATGAATGAGTAGAATACCTTGACCTGATGGAAACAGTTCTGCTAGTGAGCATGAAAGAGGGAGGAGGGCAAGAAGAATTCAGAACTTTTACTTTACACTTACAGAAAGGATTTAAGGAGTATTAACTGGAGAATCAAAGTCTTCAAAGATCGTAATGCTAAAGAAGGAGGGAAGATTTCACATCATAAGCTGAGACCCTGTGACTTCTTGATGTGAACTCCTTTGGAAGATTTTCAGAACCGTGTTTAAGGAGAGCAAGTCTGGTCTTCTCTTTGTGTCAAGAAACTGGATTAGGAATACTGGAGAATTTCTTTATTACTTGAGAACTTCAGTCAGTCACCAGCTCAGCACGTGGGGGTGTCCAGCTCCTAAATGAGATTTTTTTAATGCTAGAACATTATCCTCTGAGCTTCTGACTTCCAGTAAGACTGAGGGGGGACCTTTTCACCATCTACAATTTCCTTGTGCAAGGAAGAGGAGGGGCAGACACCAGTTTCTTCTCTGTGGTGACCAGTGACAGGACCCAAGGGAATAGCCTGAACTTATGTTAGGGGAGGTTTGGGTTGGATATTAGAAAAAGGTTCTTAATCCAGAGGGTGGCTGAGCACTTTAACAGGTTTCCCAGTGAAGTGGTCACAACACTAAGTCTGACAGAGTTCAAGAAGTGTTTGGACAATGCTCTGATGCACATGTTATGACTCTTGGGCATGGTCCTGTGCAGTGCCAGGAGCTGGACTCAATGATCCTTGTGGGTCCCTTCTAACTGAGCATATTCTATGATTCTGTGATTTTTTTTTAGTGTCCTGTATGTGAGAAAACAGGACAATTTTAGAAAATGGACAGGTAATACTAAATTAAGAGCATCCAGGTGCATCATTCCCTGGAGTTTGACGAAATAAACCATGAATTGTAAATATTTACTCCTAATTTTGGGTTTTCATTGAAACATTTTAGAAGTGGGACAGGTGAAATGAGCCAACATTTGTGTCCATGCCTCACATAGTCTGTAATAGTCAGTGCTATCTGCACTAAAGTCCTGCATCTCTAGAGTTCACCCTGGCAGATTTCTTTGAGATTCAACACAGGAGAAGAGGAAGTCTCATACTTGCTTCTTCAGTGCTTCCCTTCTGCAGCCCTGAAAAAAAAACAAACAAACAAAACAAAACCAAAACAAAGTAAGATGAATGATGTCTCAGTTTTCCCTCTTCTACCATGTCACCACCATTCTAGACTTCCTCCTTCTTCCACTTCCCTTCTCCCAAGCCTCTTTCAACTGCTTCTTTCACGGAACCACCACAGATTACTCCCTAGCAGAAAAGTATGTATTCCCTTTAAATAAGACCAGAATAAAGACCTAGGCAAGAGCTTCCTAAGCATCACACTGCCAGGCAATCCAGGAGAATCATGTTGCCCTTTTGTTTTTAAAACAACAACAAAAGAAAAAGGAAAAAAAAACCCAAACCCAAAATCCAAGACAAAACCCAAAGCAACAAACAAGCAGAAGAAAAAGGTTTTGCTTTTTTTTCTTCGTGAAGTTTAAAAGCAGCACTTGATTAGTGAGGAGGAAAATTAAATGCATTAGAATTTAAAATCAAGATGTAGAAACTCACTACACCGGTTCATGTTTAGGTCTCAGGCTTTTTTTTTTTTGACATCATTTATATAATTATTTCTCATCTTTAAGTGGTACTGAAACACTGATTTTACACTGTTCATGCACATGGTGACTTTGGTATTGCCTAGAATTATGAAAGAAGATCCTTCTAAAGAACAGTTAGAGTCAAAGTCCAGCTGTTCAGCCTTGCTGAGGACTGCCTCAGCAACATCTCCCCAGACTGCAGTAGCAGCAGCATTCTAGTATTTGCAAATTGTCACTGTGAAAAAAAAAAATCGTTAATATTCATTTCAGGAACTTCAGAGCAAAGCCATTTAACAGAGTAAGTGTTGAGAATCTACCAAATGAACCTGATTTGTGCAGAAAGCTATATCCGGGAACAGTTTTAATACAGAAAGCTTGTTTTTTATGTGTGTATTCTGCCTCACTTTGGCTCTCATTGTTTCCTATACAGCTTTTATATGATACAAGCCTTAACATGAAAAGCAAGCTTGGTCATTTCGGTTGTTTTTTATTGCGCACTTGCATCACTGACTGGTACAATTATTGCAGCTGTATGCAGTATCAACAACAACTTCTTTTTTGAACTAATGACATTATTTCCTTGTTTTTCTAAGGAATACAGTACCTTATTCTCCTAATGAATCATATATACCAAAAACATGCAGAAAATAGTACTAATTTCTCTATGGTTTTTCACATTGTCTGTTTCATGTAATAGAATAATGATGAGACAGTTTATTCTCTGATGGAAACTTGCATTTTTAGGGTGCAAGAAAACAGTAGCAGAACATAACTAACTCTGTTTAAATTTTAAACAGCACTTTTAAAATTTCCAGCACATCACAGCAACTCTATAAAAGAATTTCCTTATCTAAGTCTAGTATCACAACAAATAAAGAGAAATATAGATGAGTTGGCAAATCATCTATATTAACAGTATTTCCCATAATATGAATTATTTAGTTTTTCAGCTTACAAAAGATTTTTGTTGCTATGCATTAATTCAAAGTGAAAACCAAGTAGGTGTCCAACATTAACAGATGTAAATCTTTAAACCAAAGAACCCAGCATAACACCTTTTGAAAAATCCAGCTTTTTTTTTCTGTCCAACAATTAGAATTACAATGGTTATGATCCAGATATGCCTGTGATGTTTGGAAATTCATCTCCCATGGTAGTGAAAAATGGAGAAGGTAAAAGTTAAGGAAAAAAATACAGAAGGGACTAACACCAGGAGAAAGTTCAAAGTATTGTGTTGAACAGCACACAGTAAAAGTTGCCAGTCAGGAGAGCACTAGCAAGATGTACACAACTATTGGATTGGGCAAGAATCCAGTGGGCCAGAACACAACGTCCTTTGCTGGGGATATAATAAAATTGGAGTGATGGCAATATGACACAGCCGAGCAAATGCTGGGATAGAGTTCACTATGTAGTATATAACAGACTCCTTTCATTTGGCTTCCTACACTTTATATTTCCAAGAAATGCAATGACATTTGTATGTGACACAGAAGAATTCAGCATCCATTAGTCTGCCATCACAGAATCCCAGGTTGGCAGGATGGAGCAATGCCCCTTCTAAGGTCATATATTTTTCATTCCTCTTTTAATGTTCATAAATGCTTTCATACATATCTGACATTGACAGAGAAAAACTGCAATCTCAATAAAAGTATTGAACCCTGAAAATTAGACTCAAATTTATGTGGCAGTTTAGAAACGTGATGCCTCAGTCCAACAGACACACATTTTGGAAGCACTGGCAAGCCATTACCTGATTAGATTTCTCACGATTATAACACACTGCTGCACATCTAGAAAGAGTTCAAAATTACTCAGTCTCCTAATTTTTATGATGCATCGTATTTTTCTTTTGTTGCTGTGCCTCCAATATTCTTATAGTGTAACGTTTCTTTAATTTGAATTTATATTCCAGGTCATCAATTCAGTTGTCCAATGTTATTGTCCTAAGGATTTACAACCAGATCATTGTTTTTTAAGCACTGTTTTTCTCTGCTTTTAGTTTTGTCTCAGCTTTCTGCAATCTGACGCTAAAATTGCTATTGTGGTCATATAAACTGTATCACTCAGTGCAACCCCGTTAGAATGAGGAAAGCCAGTTTTACTTGGTAACTAAGCGCATGTTTCCAGATGTTCAGATATTTTACATAATGAAACGAAATGAAATCAGATCAAATCAAACCAGATCAAATAGAATTGGAGGATGACTCTTCTCAGAAGAAGAGGTTGAGTTATGAAGTATTTCTCTACCCAGAAAGTAATCCTCACTGCATCCATTCACACCAGGAGTAATGTATAAAATTTGAATCCAAATCAAATAAGTAGGAGCCTTGGATTTTGACCTAGCTCTTACCATGAAAACTCAGTCACTACCTCAGTTCTACATTCCTCGAAACCTATGCCTACCTTAAAATCAGAACAGGGTGCAGAGGTGTCCCTCCTGGGACAACCCCTCCAGGGCTGTGGATGCAGTAAGTGCTCACAGGACAAAGGACCTGCTTTTTTCACAGCCTATCATCTTCTGGCACATGCATAGGTGATGTGTGCTGCCTTCTCAGAAGGCTTTTTCAGAAGTATTATAAGACTTAATGCTGTTGGTATTAGGGTACTAGTTATGGCTGGAAGGGAGTTAGTTTTCTTCATAATAGCTTGTATGGGACTATGTTTGAAATTTGTGTCCAAAACAGTGTTATTTTACAACACAGGGATATTTTAGCTATTGGTGAATGGTGCATACACAGGGTCAAGGACTTTTCTGTGTACAGAATGTCTTAAGTTCTTCATTTTGTCCATGAGAAGTGTAAGTAGAGACTAGACAGAGTCCTCCAATTCTCTCCTGTATTTCTTACAGCAAGGATGCACTTTTTTGAAAAGTGCTCTCCGCTGATAAATAATGTCCAAATGACTATAAAATATCCCTACATGTATGATCCTTAAATCTGCTTGCTGCCCCTAGGTCATATGAAAACACCAAATTATGCAAAAACTGTGTGCTGTAGAGAGATGATGAGTACTAACATACACAAATGATGTTTTATCCAGGCAAAAAAAAGTTCTGAAGACAAAATTTTTATTTTAAAGGTGGGAGGAAATCACCTCAGTTAAATTTTATTTTCTGCGTTGCGCAAACTGGGAATTGTCCTCTTCCTCTTGCCTTTGAACACATCTCTTCCAACAACCACATCTGTTTTGAGTACCACGTTTTTCAGCCGTCATTGACAAAAATCCTGCATATGCCCACATGCCCACATTGACATGAGAACAAACTAACTTTTTTTTTTTTTCTAGGGACAGGAGAGGGGAATAAGGGAGTAAAGGTAAGAGGAAGAACCTGTAGCAAGCCTGGTTCATGGTTCAAGCCTGAAGGAACACGGAAGGCTGCCTGTCATGCAAAGCATCTGCAGCAAATCCCCCAGACAACCCTGAGGCAGCAGTAAGGAGGGAGCTGGCTAGAGATGGGATTTTAACAGATGGTTCTGCTGGAGCAGATTAAGCTTCAGAGATTTGATATCTCACAAGAGATGCAACATGAAAATTAATCCAAAAGCGTAAATGAAATTAATGAAGTTGGAGGAGAAACAGTCATTTATATATAGGGATGGGGTAAATGATGGGGTTTTCATCTGAGGAGCTATGATTAGGTAGATCAGGAACCACAGCAATAAAGCTGAAATGCAGTTGGAACATGAAAAAGAGTTTTGGCAGAGGAATCACTGAGAATTCTGGTAGTCTTTTGGGTATCATTGCTGATGGACTTGCAGATGGAAGTGACATAAAGATTATGAAATAAAAGTCATGTCAGATATCAGCTAGATGACATTAGAGATGAATGAGACATGAACTGAGGATACTGGAGCTGTGGCTGTCAAACTCTGAAATCAAATGTTATACCCCCAAAATATATAGGAATCAAGTTATCATGACCTTTCTATCATGACATTAGCTCATCTATTGTATTCTCAATTCCATAAAGTAGCAGTTTTACTTTATTTATTCTTCTGCATTAAGTCACAAAATGCTGGACTACTAATCTAATAGACTGCTACTTGATCAAGATTTCTTTGGCATAGTTTTCCTTCCCAGTGTGTCTGAATGCCTTATTAATAGCTTTCAGCTTGTTTACATTTAAATTTAACTCATATTAGAATTCATGTATTCCATTGATATACTAATCTGTTTCTCAGTTTATGTCAATTTGGGAACTTGCTACATCCCTGACTATTCTGTACTCATAACTATTTAAACATGACAATATCTCATGATAATTTTTTACAAATTAATTGCAAAAGTTTAACAATCTCATTGTGAGCAGCTGAATTAATTTATCAATATGATTATGTTATTTATAATTCACATTTGTTATAAATATATACAGAAAGCATAGTGGAAATTAAAGACGAGTCAAGCTTCGTTTACAGCAGTATCTTCTGGAGGTCAGTGTTTCATCAGTATGACTTGAATGTATTAAGCTCAGTTAGGAGAGTCAGGTTTCATCCACCAGCTGAATGGTGTTTGGCCATGAGTAGAGTCAGCTGCAGGACACCATGTGCTTTCTAATTCTCTGAGTTCGGGAGAGGATTGCTCTTAGCTCCTGGCTATGAAGATGCGCACATGATATTCATACATGATGGAGCTACTACAGTGGCAGATGTTGTGGTGTCAGACTGTTGGACTTCTAAGACTGGCCAGTTTTGTCCTCCAGTTGTTCTATCCTTTGTATGGTTCAGTAAGGAGTGTGTTACTTGGGTATGTTGCAGGAGAGTAATATGGCAGCCAAGGCTCCCCTTCTTAATTTATACCTTCAAAATTAAGGTAGCTACCTTAAAAAAAAAAAAAAAAAAAAAGTTTTGTCTTATGGGGAAAAACTGAAATAAAAAAAGTCTCTTATTAAAAGAAAAACACATACATATCTTTTGCATCTCCATGTATACAGATTTTGGAAAGGATCTTTAAGCAAGGAAGTCTTTTCTCCACCTCTTTTCAGCTCTACAGTGATGGACTGCACTTTATTTTGAAAAACAGCTCTGCCTTTGAGATGGGATCTTTCCAAGCTGCTGGAGTACTTGATCTCCCTGGTCAGTTCCATGTAGCAGGTAGTCCAGCATCAATGGCCCTTCTTCCCCATTTTCCCCCTCTATTCTCATTATTTCTGCAGGCAAGCGGCTCAACCTCTTCAAGCAACTCTTGATCTTTCTCTTCTGTTCCATCTTCTCATTTAGTCATTCAGTCTTTCCCAATCAAGCATCCATTCCATAATAAGGACTCTGATACACTTCAAGCACTTCCAAGACATTGTTTACAGAAAGAGTGGAGAGTTGGATTATTGGATGGGAAGGAAAAAGAACAAATATTCACAAATTAAAAACATGCCTAAGTTTAAGCTTGGGCAGATCTGCACCACGTCAGCCAATCTGTTACAGAGCAACTAAGTACATGTGTGTTTGCATTCATAAGTGGAGAAGAAAAAGTTAGCAAAAGTGTTGTTTCACATTGTGCAAGTAATTTATTATCCACAGCTGAGTCTGAGGAAAGTACATGGGAGCCTACCTTACCAGCCTCAGCTGGAGAGGAGATTTTCCTTTGTATTTGTTTCTCATCTTGAGTTTTCCTAAACTGGAAAGGTTTGTTCATTCTGCTTAAAATATCCTACCATCATCACTGATCTGGTAAAAGAGAAGAGGAGGTCTATGTGTAGTGCCCCATTTCAGGAAGCCTTTCCAGGGGCTGCACTAACACTGTGCTCTGAGGACTTTAACATCCTTTCAACCTTTCATTTTTAATCTGATATTCACAAATATAGCAGAAGAAGGACTCAACCTCTGAGTAACTTTCTACTTTATTTTTAGTCTCTCTGAATCAAGTGAGAGGTGGAAAGTGGGAAAGAAAGTTATGCTGGGGGAATATTTTAGAAATGTCAATAGGCTGTCAGCAAAGTACAAGAAACCAAAGCTGTGAGCTACTTTGGTTCCCTTCACCTCCTCTGCCCTTCTGTGTCCCAGTCATCATACACAAAGCTCTCACTTAGAAGAAAAGATCTGTGGCAAAATTCCTACTATTACTGCAAGGCATTGCCAAAAATATGGGTTCCTTGGAGCCAGGAGGTACTCAATGCACTTTATTAGTCCAGAAACTCAATAGGTAGAGAGTGGTGTAAAAAAACTCATGTAAACCTTTGCAATAATGAAGGGTTAATAAGTAATTAAGAGTAATTACAAGTATGAACAAATACTTGCTCTATTGTTATACATGCCCACTGCTTCAAGGTTATAAGTTAGAGGTGTAAGTAATCTAACAGCCTGCTGGGATTTTTAACAGCTGATTGAAGATTTATTGAATGATCCATTCATAACTTATTAACTCTATGCAAACTGTTGTATGTACTCTTAGATTACAAGTCTGATAAAGTTATTAGAGAAAAAACAATTCAGCACTTACTTTAAAAAAGATGCAGTTTAAGTAATGCTAATGAAAATTCAAGTTGTTTTGTTTTGAAGGGAGGGAGAGGAAATGGTGAAGCTATTCTGTTTTGTTGAAGCAAAATATGACATTTACAAAATCCTCACATTTTCAGTAAAAGAGTACTTTAAAACTAGTCTTTGAAATGGGAGGAACATGGTATTCTAAAGAGATTAAGCTTTTAAGGAGAGGTGGGTGGCTCTGGAAGACCTGTTGGAAAGGCCTGGGATGAACATGACCTGGTGTATGGCATTGAGACAGTACCACTTAATTTCTGCACTTCAGAAGAGTCTTCTTTACTTGTTTTTTGGTTTCATTCTAGAAGAGGATGATATGAACAGCAGTGTCACTCACTGTTTGACAAACATTGGATAAAATATTTGTCTTTAAAACATCTTACTGTAAGATGTCTTTTTTTTGTGTTGTCTGACTTACACAAGAGCGAGAAGCAAACAAATTGTTTTACTGCTCATCAGTTCTTGTAGTTGTATACATGAAGCGTGATAACAAAAGGAGAGAAAAAAACTTTACATACCAGGACAAGAGAAAGGTCATTATCTGCCATGTGATTCCTGCCCAAGAAACAGAGTAAAAAAGCTTCAGAGAAAAGGGACAAATGTGATCTGCTGTGTCAGAAACACAAGTTCAAAATAGATTTATTGGTATTGTTAAGCATGTAGACAAATTGTGACAGTGACAAATATACTTTCTGAAGGAAATTTAGGGGTTTGGTTGTTGTGGGCTTTTTTGTAGTCAGGAAGTACCTTGCCTCTGTCCTGTCCTAATTATCTAGTAAATCAACCATTTTAAAGTATGTTCCTGAAAAGTGACTTTTCTCTACAATATGATACGGCTGTATGCTTTTAGTATGTAATGTGACCACCAAAATACATTCTTGTGTTTAAAACAGACAATCCAGCAGCAGTTGCAGAAAGTCCTGAACACGTCTAAACAGAACCCTCTCTCAAAGCATGTAAGACCAGTCATGCCAGTACCTGTGCATCTGCCGTAAGGCACGGCAATTGCAACGCAAAGCCACTCAGTGCTAATGCGACTATTAGGGGAAACATTTCCAAGCACCAGTCCCTCTCAAAAGTGGACTCCCAATGCCTTGGAAGTTTTGCAGCCTATATACTGCTCTGCAGCCCTCTGTGGTTGCTACTGACAGTGCTGGTCACAGAGCAGAAAAGATGCCAAAATACTATGCTGTGAATGCATGGGAGGCAATTTCCAAAGTGAAAGAGCAGGAGGCTGGCGCCGAAATACGTGTCTTATGATAGATATAAAAATGTGTGATACCTGACTAGTGTGTCCAGATCCAGAGGTACCAGAGGAAGAATTGCAGAGGAAAGTAGGGCAGAAGAAGAGTAGAGGTGGCATAGCTGTACACAACTTCCTTGCTTTGGCCTGAGGCAAGCAGGGAAAGAGATGAGAGACAAAGCTAATTACCTGAGCTCTCAGTATTACCTTATCTCATTTAGGCATCTAATAGTTACTTTATAGTCAAGGAATATAAATAGTGTCAGAAGCTCCTCTGTGCTATCTTTTTCATGTGTCATAGCATTAGATGTTTATTAGAGAAATTAGGATCTAATACTTGTAAGAGTCCAGGGTGACTAGCTTCATCATGGACAATTACCTTCCAGACTTTCGTGTCTGGGGTGCACACTGGCCATGCACAGAGCTTTATCCCTGCTATTTCTCAGTAAATAACATAAGTGGCAATCCCAGAAGGTCCTTTTGAATGCGGGGTCTCAGTGAGTCATACCTATCAAATCTGTTTAAATCTGCCTCTGGTTTGTGCTTTCAAATATCCTTATATACTTTCACTGCTAAATGTAGCTGTTCAAACTGCAGTTTTAAAAATACAGTAGAATGCTTTGTATTTTTGAAAAGCTGGGGAAAAAATAAAATAATGAACAGTCAGTCCCATGATGAATGGTTTAGATTACCTACCTTTTTCTCAAGACCTTTAAATTCCTTTTTCTCAGTTTATGGATGGAATAAAAAACTGTGATTTCTTTTTCAGGTCAGTTAATGAAATGAAGTGGGAATATGCATGTAGCATTTGTATCATATAAATAGTCACCATTTTTCTGCATCCTTTCAGTCTCACAGCTACAATGCAGCAAATGAACTTGTTTCTTACTCTGTTTGTTATTGCACTCAGCTGTGTCGTATAAGAACACAATTTCAAATTACGTCTTACCACTATCCATGTACATTGGTTTATCTCTAAATTTTCTAAAGCCAATCAATGTATTATTAGTATGAAACGGTTCAAAATGTAACTCTGGTCCTCTGGAGCCATAAGAGATTTTATCCTGCATCACTGAAGTTAATATAACTACTGCCATGTACTTAAATAAGAACAGGAGTGGACCTCTGATCATTTGGGGCTTTGATAGAAAGAGATATTAAATTCAAGATAAATAATTAAACCAAAATTCAGAGACAGGTCGAAAATAGAGAGGCCAGATAAACATGAACTGTGAGAAAAGGATTAACACAAGTGAAAAAACAAAACAAAACAAAAAACAAAACCAAAAAAACCCCATGGGTTTTATTTTGAATTTAAAATACAGATATATAATACATAGGTATTTATTACATAACTGAGCTACTGATAGTTTTCTTGTGAAAATCTTTAGTCAGAAAGAAATGAAGCAGTAAGTATAAAAATCTCAGGCATTCCATTTCTCCCAGTCAGTAATATAAATGAAGACATTGACCAGAGTGCTAAAGGGCAAGGTCTCATCAACTTTATCTCATTTCGTTTTTTACTTTTTACTGGGTTTTTGTTTTGTTTTGGGTTTGTTTTGTTTTTTTGATGGCTTTTTTGTTGGTGGTTTGGGTTGTTTTTCTTAATAGTGTGATATTCTGAAAGTTTGGGAAGTGAGATACTGAGTGTCACCTGGTAAACCAGTCTCAAGGGCTTTCACTAGTCAATGGTCCATTGCATAGATAAAGGGGATGGTTGTTCCACTGTCCCCTGAACAGAACAGAGTAAGAACGACCAGCATCAGTGTGCCATGGGCAGAGCTGCGCACTGTGAAAGAACAGAAAGCAAGAACTTAAATCGAGTGATCTATCACAGAAATACCATGTTCAAATTACCAGTATCATGTCTATTGTCTTTCCTGTTTCTGTCTCTCTCTGAATTTAAAAAAAATCCCAAACACTCTAATCTTGGATCTCAGACTTTGTACTAAGTCATTTCAGTCTGGTTTTTGATGGATTTAAATTTTTCAGTGAGAAAAAGTGGCAGTCTTAATAGGAAAAGCTTCTTCCTGTAACTTGCAAGTAAAGATTGGAATGGATTAGTCAGGTCAGGGCAAGAATTAAACTTTTTGTTCAGTAGATTTCCTGCAAACTGTTCATGTAAGAAGACACAAATTGGGAATCATGTCTTCCCCCATAGAGAGCTATCTTGTTGCTCCTTATTCTTATGTCTGAACAAGCAAACACACATGTACACCCTCCTACCACCACACATATTTTAATATCTATTAATCTAAGAAGAGATACGTATTGTTGCTTGCATGCCTCCTCTCTATTCATAGGAAAATATTACTTTTTTTATAAAAGGAGATTTAAGACTCCCATTTGTATCAGGTTTCCTTCCTAAATGCATGGAATCCATCTGTACATTTTTCATACTTTTCTGATCATTTTCCTCTCTTTTTCTCACTTTCCCTTGATCTTCAGTTACTATCAGAGTGGAATCTGGTGCTGTGCTCTGCTTTTGCACCTCTGGCCAGACTGGAAAGTGTTCACTTCATAAGCTGAAAGAGAGCCTCTGTTCTATTTCCTATATTTCCTCTATTTGGAAAATAGTCTTTTATCAATACATTTTTCAAACAGTCATGTATGACACAGAAGTATAGGAATTATGAGTAGATGCACTGAAGGTAGAATAATAGAAAATAAAGTTGGAAAAGAGGCCAAGAGATCATCTATCCTACAGAAAGACTAGAGCAATCTACCTGTTTCTAGACCTTAGAAAGTCACCTGACTTATTCTAGCCATCTTTCAAGGAGGAAGACAAACAAGCAAACAAACAAAACCAAACCAAACCCCAAAACCACAAACAAAACCAATCAACCAAACAAAAAAAAAATCCCCCACAAACTTCTCTACACAGCGTTTTACTATTTAACTATTCTGCCTGCTGTAATTAATTTCCTAACACCTAATCATTTTGCAAATTAAGCCTATTGATTCTTGTTCTAGCTAAAGTGAATATGACAAGACAGTTTATCATCATAATCTTGGAAACTAACCTTCCATGTATTTAAAAATCTATTGTCATGACTTTTTTACTCTAAATTGGATAACTTAGCTCCTTTAGATTTTCTTCAGAAATCATGTCCTTTAGTCATCTAATTATTCTTTTTCTTGCTGTTTTTCTCCAGCTCGATCTTGTGTTACAAACTTCTCCCACTGCATTTGTATCAGATCCAAATAAGAGGGTTATTCCAAATCTTAAAATACAGATATTTGTATACATTAGTGTGATATTCATAGGTTGGTTTTATTTTGCCTTGTTGTGTTTTTTAGTTTTTGGTTTTGTTTTGTTTTTTTTACAAAATCATTTTATTTTTATATGTGCTCACTCTTTCAACTTCCCTCTCAGATTTTAGCCAGATGCTCCCCATTCTTTGTCTGTAAAGATCATTATTTCTACATAGTATAAAATTTTACATTTATTTTCATTAAATTACATCTACTTTGCCAGGCCTCTCCTTCAATTGGTCAAAATTGTTTTGACTTTTAATCCTGTCCTCCAAAGTATTTGCAACCCTTCCCAATATGAATGATTTACAAGTTTTAAGAGCTGTGTTTTCTACTCCACTGTACAAGGTCACTAATTTAAGTTCTGAACAGTAACAGCCCGAGAAGGTTTGCTTCAGCTTGGAAGCATGACATTACTCTTTAACAACATTTTTCCAAACAGTTACCTGGTTGTTTACCAGTTGCTTGCTGTGTATCAGGTTGTTGTCCCAATTTTTACCAAGCCTTGCTTTCCCAGTTTTTACCAAGCCTCGCTTTCCTAACATTCCTGTCTGGATGAACCATAGTACATCTCCACAAGGTAATATTCCTTTTCACGTTTACCTTGGCTGTAAAATCATGGATTTTTTCAGTCTATGGGTCCTCCCCAGTATTTCTTCTAATTGATAAAGTTTAGTTTGCAGATGAGATTAATGCATGAACTGAAGAGATAACATTTGATTACAGTGGGGTTTATTTATTTATTTATAAGAAAGGGTGTTAAAACTAGGGAAATGAGAAGGAGCTCCTGAGAAGTTAGATGTTCTCTTCTACACTTCATGCTTAATATCCTGCCCAGAGTATCAAATTTTTTGTCCCAGTTTTATCTGTCACTCTTCCTGATATGATATTTGTCCCCTTATACTTGGGAAATACCAATTGCCCTGTGGATGCTATTAAAATATAATCATTAGCAATAATATAAAAAAACCCCAAACATTATGGAATAGATTAATTTATTTTCTGCACGATACCAATAGATTTTAGTGCAGTCATATGAATTCTTTATTTAGACAGTGTGTTTTTCTCATGTTTTAGTTCACAACATTTTATTTGTACAGAGAAAGAAAGACAGAGAGATCTGTCATCTGGAAAACTAAAAAAAATTAAATACAGACAACCCTGGAGCTGAATTTTCTTGGTTGCCCTGTTTGTGATCAACTGTACCAGGAGCATGCCAGAAAACAGAATATTTCAGGTTTTTTGTTAGGAGTCATTCCTCTAAAGTATTCTTGTTTTGAGTTTGTTTTCATTCCATATATATATTTCGAACAGAAAATCATAAATAACACTTCATATAAAAGCACTGTTGTGTACAAAAGGAGAAATCAAAATGAAACATGGATATATCAGATTCTTATCAGTATTTGTAGCTTACTCCATATGTCTTACAGTAAATCAATCACGTTTGACAATAGATAAGTAGAAGGCCACTGAAATTTGTGGACAAACAATTTAGAAACACATTCAGCTTGCGGAGAAGCATGAAGCAGCGCAGCTACCAGCCAGTATAAATGCAGGGTATTTTTTTGCTATCTCTCTCTTCACTCTCTGGTATTCGCAACAGTCACTTTATTGTAATGTTATAAATTAAATTGAAGACACTTGTCTAGAGAAAAGTCTTTTTGTCTCTATTCATACAGCAAAATTAACACAATGGAGTCAGAACCTAAAAATGGAGCCATCCGGGAATGAGAACTAGTGAAATAACAATAAAGGTAATAATGATATTTTCAATTATTAGTGTCATTAGAAGTTAGATATATTGCACATTCAAGGTTTAGGACTGGAGAATTTCTGTGCCATAAAATACTCTGCATAAAGAATGACCCAAATTTAATGATGAGTCAGACATGGTTATACAGAATCTAGAAAGTCTAATGGGCTTTGGGTTTGACACATGGCTCAGTTTGCACTAGTTAATCTCACTGCTTAATATAAATCTCCATCTATTTCTTATACACTGATGGTATTGAATGCTAATTATGACTTTTTTTTTATGGAACCGTTACGTTATGCAAAACAGCTTAGACTTTGGTTATATTTTTTAATTATAATTTTCTCACTGCATCTCAGACTATTTATGTGTACATAAGAATAAGCTTGCTAAAAGAGTTGGATGAATAAAAGACTGTAAAATGTGTCTCAGTCTGAAACACTTTGTTTTCTATAGAAGCTGGACTGATGGAAAGATTCTCTGTTAAACTTTGAATGAATTCACTAATAGTTTTCTTATCTATTAACAAGATAACTGGTTCCAGCTTTTGCACAGAAATAGCTACTACAGTTTTTCATTCCCAGAAGAGTTTCCTCATCACAGTAGTGAAAAGGCTGAATGTCTCTGTCCACACACCCAGCATACCTTTGCCTCTCTACTTAGTGAGACCAGTTTTCATGGTGGTGGGCTTTCAAACCTCGTAAGTATGGCCAGAAAGGATGTTCGTGTTATCACTGAATGGTATAGCATATTATATGCCTTTCCAGATATTTTAGCAGCTTTCCAGTTCACAGCTGTCTTTCTTGTCATTCTTTATAGGGTGCCACCCCAAAATTGCAGTGATAATTGTGAGTATTGTTACAATTAGGCAGTCTAGTTAGGTACTTTTTAGTCCTCATGTGCTTTCAGAGGATAAAAACCCAAATTAAAATGCTTTAGTTTCATCCCCACCCCTCCAAATAATCCTGCTGTGACAGCTAAGGCAAGCAGTACATGAATAATCCAGTAGTGTAATGCACAATGCTAAAATGTACTATAATATTTTGTAAAGGTTGTAGCATTTTGTGTTGAAAGGTCTTCCATATGACAGCTCTTTGTTTGAAGTACATGACCTTCTCTATAAAACGTTGGTTTTGAAGAGCCATTGTATAACATGTCTTTCAGTTCACAGAGAGATGGCACAGGCCACAAGGAGCTGCAACCCGTTCCTATATTTTATAAAGGCAATTTCATTATTGTTATGTAAGTCCCAACAGGGTGTTCATATTCTGAAACAGTGAAAGCTATCCCTATTTTGCTTCACCTAACAATTTGAACTTTCAAAAACCATTAAAAACTTCCTCAAGCTGGCTGTGGTTTTTAATTTCCCCATTGTCTAGCGAAAGTGAAAATAAAAACTGTTTAATAATTCCTAAGAAATGCTGCTTATATTTGCAAAGTTTTAGCCTTTTTTGTGGATCAGCGTGCATACTGTTTTCTCTTATATGAAATGAGAAACATTGCTGGCACTAATTCAAATCTGCCAGGGTTAAAAATACTATATTTATATCTCATTATAATCCATTTATCAGCTTCCAGACCCTGAGTGCCCTGGGAATGTCAAAAATCCACATCATGTCTCTGAATGCTGGATTTTGCATTTGGATATCTGGAGTGGCGGGAAAAGTGTACAACCCCACATATTATAGCAAGAAAACTCCCTGCTGACTGCATAGCTGCAGGGGTAGCTCAGAAGAACACATTTTTCCCAAAGGCATGGCACAAATTAAAGTCAGCAAGTAACTTCTATATCTGCTTCTCTATTTGTTTGGGTTTTATGCGGGTTTTGTTATTTTTTCTTACTTTTCCCAAAGAGAAGTGAAATGTACTTATTGTCTAAAGTACCAAGGTCTAGCTGAATCACAAGCCCCCATGGCAGAGGATGAATCACTGCAAATGGCTCTTGCACATCGCAGGATCTGATCTTTGTGAAAGAGAAAAGATTAGAAGAAATACTTAGACTGGTGGTTGATAACAGTGCTTCAATTACAGTTCAGGATGCATGCATAATATTCTCAGATTTTGATGCTCAGAAAGGAAGAAAGTTTAGAGTTTAGAATTCAAAAGTTTTTTTTCTTCTGGGAATCCAGAATATTTTTTGGGACTATTTGATCCGTTTTCATATGGCTGAAAAGGCCCACTATTTTAATACTGAAATCATTCCAGTAGTGACAAATACAATAAGGGTAAATATCTTTGTCAATATCGAAAAAGGTAATTTTTTATCAAACTTCTTATTGACATATGCATTAAATAGGAGTATGAATTAAGTTTACATTCATAAGTCTTATTGGTTAGAGTAAGATTAGAATTTAGGCATCTATATATTGAAGTCATCAATTGTTATTGAAAGTCATCAAATGCATCTATAGTACAAGAAAACATAAATGATTACACTCACACTGAGGGGGAAAGGGAGCAATACAATGTAGTAACATAGCTAAGAATTTAGAAAAGCATATGTTTTTAGCAATGGAGATGATGAATTGCTGAATTAAACTGCCCATATGAAAGAATAGCTTCTCTTCTGAGTGCGTCCAGTGTGGATGCAGTTTCAGAAACTCTGTTTGTAATGCAGCATAAATCCAACTTACTGATCTCAGCACTGGGGTAACTGGATTAAATTGCAGGGCTAGCAACAGAGCAAGTGTCTGACTAGATGATGAATTGGTGCTTTCCAAACTGAGAATCTAAAAATTTCAAAAATCCACAAGTCACATACTCTCCTAGGAAATGAATGCCATTTACCCAGCATATGTATATGTATCTACAATTTATCCCCACATGAGTAATGGCTAAAGGTTCCTATTTCATTTTATTTGCAATCAAATGTGTTGTGAGTCAAAAGCCCATTCAGAAATGTGCATTCTCAAATAAGCTGTGCTATGTGTCTGGTAGATGAACATTTTAAGTGCATGTAAACACTAAAGGACGAATTGTGATCCATAATTCGTCCTACTGAAGATGAGGCACAGTGGCAGCAGATTATCTACTGCCACTTGATAGTGCTAAAGACTACTGCAAGAACAGCTATTCATTTGACTAGAATGATATTTTTAGCTTTATGTTATGTATATCTTGCACAGAAGTCCAACACTGTATAAATGTAATAGGGATGATTATATGACATGAGAGGTAGACAATGAAATACATTAATGTTTCACACGCCACATGGTGATAGCTCCAAAAAACAAGACTTACTGTGAAAAGCAATGAAGTAAGGAAAAAAAAATATACATGGATATATTTTTATGCAGCAGTCAGTGTATTAAACAAACACACAGCAGTGTATTTTGAAGTGTCTCAGACATCTCCTCAAAATTTACGGTGCTGCCAGCTGTCTTCAGAACACTGCAAAACTACAGAATTTAAAAAGCTTTTTTTTATAAATAACCCTAAATCTGAAAACTTACCCATTTTTGTATTCGAAAACTATTTTTCCAGTTTGAAAAATTAGCCCCAAATGAAAAGAATGATAAGTGTTCAGTTCCTCTTGTAGAGTGTATTTCGCATCACTTACCCATACACATTTCTGGGTGACAAACTCTTACTCGGTGAGACTGTAAATTCTAATCTTTCACCGGATATACATATATACGTTATAAAGAGAGATTCAGAAACATTTTTCTTATTTTTTTTTTTTAAATTCTGGAATTACACTAAAGTTTAGATAAACGTAAATCTCTTAATCATGTGCAGGGCCAGGAGTTGGACTCGATAATCCTTGTGGGTCTCTCCCAGTTTAGCATATTCTGTGATTCTGTGATTCTGTTTTTTAGGGCCAAGATTTATGGCTCCACAATTCTGCCAATTCATTAAAGGGGAACACCATACAGTTTCCAAAGTAAGGAATGGTAATATTCATTTTTCACCATACAGCAGGTAGTTGTGCTGTATTAAATTTTAGCTAATCAAATTTGGACACAAGAAAAAGTAAACAAACCTTGATATTCCTAAGGGTCCTTATGTCCATTTCACTGTTCATATAGTAGAAAGTCACCAATAATAATATTCAACCTCACTAGACTTTTTGATTTAGTTTGTGCCATGCTAAAATCACCCTTGAACCTTAATTTTAGTTTTGATAAAACTGCATGAACATTTCCAGAAGAATTCTTGTGAACATTTTCGTATTCTTATTCAAGAAAAGTCAGATCTCTCATAAGTTTGAGGCTCATAAAATATTCCATTTTTTTGTAATGACGTTCAGTGCATGTTCTTGAATGTGTAAATCATACAAACAAAAGAATACTGTTTTCGAAAAGCAAATATCCTTATTTTTATTCCTGGCTGTTTTCATTGGAACCCTGATGGAAAGAAGAATGACTTTCAGTCAGGGATAGTCATTCTTTCAACATTTCACAACTAATTGCTGTCCACAATGGACTTGATCTGAGGAGCTGACCAAAAAACAAGGAAAGATAGGTCTCTGCATGTTTCCTGCTCAGCTGTTGCAGAAGTTAATAAGAAGTGGAAGAAACCAGTCACAGATAAGAAAGATCAGTCTTTAGCAGGCAAAGGCAGTATTGGATAATGGTTCTCAGTTTTTGGTTTTATGGAAAAGCTTATATGTCCTGACAAGTGGGCTCCAGACTCCAGAGTTTTCCACAGGTAACCATTACTTCCATGTGTCTCCATGTCATTCCTTCCAGCACCTTTGGATTTGCAAGCATAGAGGCAGAAATAACTAGTTGTTACCTGGAGCAGAATGATGGGGACAATAAGATGACAGAGGAAGGGTCATCTAACGCCTTTGTCCATAGCTGTCATAGGAGGCAGGACTGGGGATCTAGCAATGGGGGCACAGAATGTCCCCTTCCAGGTCTAGGTCTCCTAAGGTACTCTGCACTCCATCAAGTCCTCTTCAAGAATAATATAGAAGTGATGGGAAGGGATGCTCAGTGGTGAGTGTGCGGTGGTCAGTCAATCATCCCCTCTACAAGTTCATTCATTTTGCCCCTCCTTTTTTTCTTCTCTTGCATTTTGAACTGTGTGCATCCTTTTTTTAAAATGAGCTGCTACTCTATCTGTGAAGCATGTAAATACTTGCAGCCACCCTGTGGTTTTGAATGAAGACCTGTACATACAGAAGCAATGAAAGATGGACCTCAAGCAGAGGAGGAGGAATATGCTGCTTGGAGAGCATGGGAGAGTGAGCATGATGCAGCATCTCTCCTGGGAAAGGGGAAGGGAATTGGGACAGTTAGCACTGCTGTTCTGTGGGCTGGTGGCATGGGCTCCACTTCTTCCTGCAACTTTAGGGATGCCTTTTCCCACCTTGCTGACAGAGACATGATATCTACTGACACAAACCACTGCTGATAGCAGAGAAGCAGAAAAAGGGAGATGATACCACTGCTGACAGGTAAGGAGAGTGCTTGGCCTTGCCTTTGAAGAATTTCCACTGATCCCTAAAGAAAGAGTTGTACGACAGCACTGAGCCAGGTAAATTGGTCTACAGTCAAAGGGAGCCTGAGCCAGCTCTGACCATGCCCATCAACAACTTATAGTGATGAAGAGTGGCCACAGTGACTGCACATAGCATATTGTACCATAACCCAGCCAAAAAGAAATTAAAAACCTGAGTCAGGAATGGGCTTGGATCAGGCACTAAAAAAATGAAAAACCCAACCCCAAGAGAAAATACTGTGTCGTGGTTTTAGCTAGAGAGCTACAGAATTTTCTCCCTTCCCCCTGGGCCATCAAAGATACTTAAGATACAAAAGATGTAGCCGGGGCTGAACTATTAGTTGCCTAGAAACAGGGCAGATAAGGAACTTTACCTTTGGTTTTGTT
>JAYRBT010000042.1:36475466-36494756 GCA_036023395.1 Myiotriccus ornatus
TTGGCCCCGGCAGATGAACCTCAGGATTAAAGGGTGGGCTCAGTTCCGCGCACACTGGAACTCACCTAAAAAATCCAGTGCACAGGCTGGAAGGTGTAAAGACCTTCCCCGGTTCTTCGTTCGCGAAGTCTGGCCATTATTATTATTATTATTTATAGCCTTTGCAACCCATATCACCCACAGCCTAATAATCAGACCAGTAGGTGAAACAGATCCTGAAGCCATATCCCTGTTGTTATATTGACTGTCATCTGGATGACTGGGTTTATCTGCTGCCACTGGCAAAATTTGCCTGTAAAAGCAGTGTCTGCTCTTCCAAGTATCAGACCTCTTTGTACATGCAGTATTGTTTCCAGTCCCATGACCACATAGCTATGCTGGGGCAGCTGTCCAGGAGTTTTTTTCTTTAGGACTTCTGTTTGGTGGTTGCAGCATACATATTTGTTTCCTTCTGAACAGCAGGAAAAAGCATAGGTTGCTTACCAAGATTATGCAGATAGGCATCTGCAACCAGCTCTGGACTTTGGGGCTGGGAACTGTGTTTATTTGTCGCAAGGTGTTGTTCAGCACATCCTTCTTCTAGGTTGGACCACTGTTACTTAGGCCCATATAAAACTGGGAAACAGGTTAGACCACTTTCATCAGCAACTTCCACATGTTCTCAGAACTCACCCTGTTGTTCACACCTCCCTGCTGAAACCTATTCACCCAAATACCTTCAGCAGAAACCTTGCCTACCGCCTCTAGTGATGGCAGACAGAGGGAATATCGCATCTGGACTGTTGGATTCCAGGGTGTTGTGAGGTAGTCTGCAGCATTTGTTTGACTGTACAGGGCATGACCATAGTGGGAATTGTATATAAATGTATGAGCAGGAATTTCAAACACTGAAAGGTAGTTGCAATTAGAAATTATAGAGCTTTTTCTAAAGATGTAATTAACTCTTGAAATAATGTGATATAATTTATACATTTAAAATCCAATCAAAGAGCTCATCACCTATGTGTAGAGAACAACTATGTAACATTAAGCATGCAGAGAAGATTCTTTCATTTCAAGGGATAAGCAGAAACAGTGGCAGAACTATAAGGAGTTATTGCAATACTAAATGCAATGGAAATAGAAAGAAATTATCCATATGTTGCACGGCAGAAATTAACAAGAGCATTGCATCCAAAACGGTAATTGTCAAGCAGGGAATGGCTGAAAAAGTGATGTATATTATCCTATTTAAGGTGTATTTTTTTAGTTTTATGAGCAAATTTGGTGTCAGTGTTGTGGTTTGAGTCCCTGTCTCAGCCATACTGTCCTCAAATGCAGTTTGGGTTCCTGCCTCCACCACAGTTCTCTGAGAGTACTGAAGTGTGGCTTGATAGGCACAAGCCAGGCCCAAGTACAGGATGAGAAGCTGCTGGTTTTGATTGGGGTTGGCAAGGCACCATTCCATCAGGTGACATGTCAGTTTGCTAGGGTCAAATACCTGTTCAGGTGTGAAGTACCAGGTAATGGAAGGTGTCAACGACTCTAGGAACCTGCCCAAATCCTTCCACACACTCTGCCACCTGGGAACTGAGTGTCTCAGGGCACATTTCAATATCTCCTTACCTAAAGTTTGTTTTCTCTTACACGAGGATGACACCAGATTCCACAAACCCCACAGTGTGCCAAGAGTATTAGTTAATATTATTAACAGTATTAAACAGCTTACTTAAGGATGAGCAAAGGCCATGGGAGACTTAATTGTAAAACCATTCACATCAATTTCAGGCAAGGAGAGGAAGGTGTATTCCCTCATCATCCCCGGAAGATATCTCCTGAAGCATAACAAAGCTGTCAGTGTAAGGGCAAAGCCTTTGTTTATATTAAAATATTTCCTAACTCAGCAAAACAAAGCGATAAGCAGCCCAGCCAGCAAACTCCATGTCCCACACAGGAGCTTGCTATTCAATAGCCACTGTTACTGTAGCATGAAATATATATATATATAACTACCTTTGTATCATCCCTATTCAGGTGCCAAAAAGGACTGTGATGGGTTGACCTTGGCTGGACACCCGGTGCCCACTCAGCTGTTCTATCACTCCCCTTAGTAGCTCGACATGGGAGAGAAAATAAGATGGAAAACAACTCATAGACTGAGATAAGGCAGTTTTCTAAAGCAAAAGCAAAAGTTTGTCTGCGGACAAGCAAAGAGAAAGAAAAGGTTTACTCTTTATTTCCTATTAGCAAGAGATGTTCAGCCACTTCCCTGGAAGGAGGGTTTCAGCATGCATAGTGGATGCTCCAGAAGGCAAACATTGTAAATAATGAGTGCCCTTCCACCTCCTTTCCTTAGCTTTTATATCTGAGCTGATGTCATATGGGATGGAGTATCCCTTTGGTTAGTTTGGGTCAGCTGGCCTAGCTGTGTCCCCTCCCAAGATCTTGCCCACCCCAGCCCATTTGTGTAGGGGGGAATGTTGAAAGACAGTGCTGGTGCTGTGCCAGCACTGCTCAGCAGTAGCCAAAATGTTGGTGTGTTATCAACACCTTTCTAGCTACCAATGCAAAGCACAGCACTGTGAGGGCTGCTATGGGGAAATGAACTCCAGCTCAGCCAGACCCAGTACATCCAAGTAAACAACACAGAAAGAAAAGGAGAAAAAAAGCCCTGACAGTAACAAGCAATGAAAGGTGTTGTAATTACTGTAATTTAAACACCTGAAGATGACACTGGATCTTTGAGCTATCCCAAAGTTAATTTTCAACTATCAAAAAGCTACAGAGAAAATAAATATGTGCTATTTGCAATACTGTACAGAACATTCTGAAAAGGAAAGAAAAATACCCAGGCATAAGTATATATGTGAGCTATTATTTTAGAAAGGTTTTTAAAAAGCACTGCTCTGCAGTAGTTTAATATTCTTACTCTTAATAGTACTTGTGAAGGTTGTTTCTTAAAAAATCACAACTTGCAACCAAAAGATCTGATTTTCCTGTCACATCCCACTTGTTCAAGCTTCTGCTGTGCTGTGAAATAAAGAAAGAACAAATTTTCCCTCACATGAATTATCCTGCCAGGTGAAAAAGCCTCACTTTGTTATGTTCTACAATGTCAGAAAGTTGAAATGCTCATCTAATAAAGGCAGCACAGAACTGGGCTCTTACATGTTGGCTTCTCGTGTTCCATCACAAATTTTTGCCATACATACTGGAATGTGAATTTCTCAAGCCATGGTAGCCCCTACTGAGTTGCAAGTTTCTTTTTGGGACTTTGTGAACCTGGCAAGGTTGAGAGGTGTCCTCTTCTGTTGTCATCTCTTGTTGACTCCAAAGGCATCTTAAACAGACACGTTTGTCATATCTGTGTTTTCAGAGAGCAAAATGTATTCCAATCCCAAGAAATTTTTCATTATCAAACACTGAGCTTGAATTTATTTCCTTGATCTATGTATTATATTGTTACAAAGAAGGGCATAGTAAATATCTAATATCTTCCTTTTCTTTATCAAATTCCTTAGAATTGTTAACAATCCACACAGATTTGGGGGTAAATGATTGAAAATATTGACTCTTCTCTTTATATTACACATACGAAGTTAAAAAGCGCAGGTCCAAAATGATTGGGTTGACCCATGTGTACATACACAAAAACTCACCAGTAAATTTTTGTCAATCTTTTCCTCACTTGTTTTTTACTTCAGTGAAAGCTTTTACTATTGTAGTATTTATTTAATCTGTGAGACTAAGTTTTCTCTCTATTTTTAATTTTTTCACAATTAAAGAATTGTGCATTTAAAAGGTTCTAGTATTTGCAGGGATATCAATGACTTCTTATTTATTTTCTTTTCGTATTTTAGCCATTCTTTGTTCTCGTTTTTTAATTTTATTTATGAACTCTCAATTTTTTTCTTACACAGTAGACATGAAGCTGTCAGAGCCACCAATATTCATCACAATTGATTTCAAACCAGATGACTCATTAAAATAGTAGATAAGTTGGTTTTTCATTGTAGGAAACAGATAGTGAGGATGTTTTCTTTATTGTAATTACAGATTTCTCAGGTTATCTGAAAAGCAGGCAATAATTTCTTCCTTTCCTCTGAATCATGCTGCTTTCCTTACCGCAGCAGTTTGCTGCTCATTCACCTCCTGCGTCCTTTGTTTGTGTCCCTTTTCTGATGCATGAATCTCTCTCTGTCTCTTTCTCTCTCTCTTCTGCTGCTGTATTTTAAAAACTGCAAGTCCTGAAACTGCAAGGATATCCTGCAACATTAAAAAAAGCACAAAAACTGCCAAATACAGCAAGGTTTTTTCACCATCAGTACTTATGTTTGTGTGGAAAACTGCAATAATTCTAAACTCAAGTGACTTTTCATTTAACAAAACTCTGGCTTGGTAGGTATTCAGGTTTTAGAATAAATCATACTTTTTTTCCTAAAAGTCAAAAGCCCAAAAGCAAAGAAATACCTAGTTGTTTCTACTTTTCTTGCCTTTTTTCTTTTTTTCTTGGATGAGCCTGGTCAAGGTTATGGATTCATTTCTTGTCTAGCATTTCCTTGCTAAATCATCTGTCCATACTTTGCTCTTAACCGCAGTCCGACAATCTTTGAGAGGCTCATATAAATAGTGCCTGGATGTGACTGGTAAGCTGAGGAAATCAAGGAAATTTTACCCTTGATATTCAGCTAGCTGAATAAGCTGCAGGAGAAATGACTGTGGAAAAAAAAATACACAGAAAACTGACAAAAACAGGTTTACAGGTGAAAGGACTTAACTGGACTCAGGTGTTTGGGATGAACCACCTTCTTATTCTTTCAGAGGAGCTGTGGGGAGATTTCCTGCCTTTGCAGTCTGATTCCTTGGGGATGCATATATCTGCTTCAGAGATACTAGACAGGAATTCTATAACCTCCCTTTACCTCTGGGTTTTTTTACTGCTGTCACCTGGAAACAAATATGTGTTTTTAAAATGAAAAGGAGTCACATATCAGTGTGAGAATAAATACAGTAGAAGGAATAAAATCTGCCTCTGAACTGTTCTTATTGTTTATCATCAGAAAGATTTTATGTCAAACTCTTCAGATTCATAAACTGTGAATTGAAAAAAGAATCTAGATATTGTCTACGGCCATTATAAATACAGATAGTAGAAGGATTTATTTTGTGTTTATATTGATGTACATGCAGTAAATAAAAATGGTATAACAAATGCAATTAATCCTCCATTTCACAGAACAGGGTCGTTTGTGAGCTGAATGAAGAAGTTACATAAGATAAGAACAATTTTATATTTTGTCTCTTAGGCACAACTGTGTTTTCAACCCTTCAGTCACTTACACAGAAACAGCAGAGATTGTGTTAAATATACAGCCCCAACTTTGGAAAATTTTTATTGCCATGTTCCTACTTTCAGCTTCTTAAATATTTTTAAGATGCTTTTAAATCTTGAAATGTTATTTAAAACCCATTGTTTATTTCGTGTTATTGCAGTCATGCTGATTTCAGTCTGTGAAGTGAGGCTTGTAAACATGAGATAAATTACTATACTAGAGAAAATCAGCAATATTTCAGACACATAAGCCTTTCCTGAATTCCACTGACAAACCTTCATTTACCTTGTGCTTCAAGTCTATAATACATTTCCTTCTGTGTATAAAATCCATCCTTCATAATGAATTCCTCCAACCTCTCCCCCCAGCCCTTTTCTGCAGATATGTGGTGTTCTCTTTGAGCTCTAAAAAATGTTTCTCATTTAAATCAACATCCATCAGTGGTGTGGAACCCCTCTCTGCAGTGGGATTTTGTCCTTTCCTTTTGGTTAGTATTATGTACAGACAAAGAACAGAACAAGGACACCATGTTAGATTTATAAGGAAATAATGTCAAAATGGTTAATGCAATTCACCAGTTCAATAAACTGGATTACATTTTAGTAGGACAAAAGATCAACGAAAACCTATTTATATTCATTGGGTGAAGGCTGTACCAGCAACCACATAATGCATTCCTCGTCTTTGGGCTCATTAGCTGTGCCTATTAGATTTGTTAGGTATCATAACATCCAGATGTTTCTGGACAGCTCAGCTGACATTTTATCCATGTGCAGACTAAATATTAATGGATAGCAGGTAGAGAAGTACAATAGCTAGTCTTGGGTTTGGAGCATTTTCAACACTGTCCAGGTTTGAGGTTGATTTTTTTTTTTCTCCCTTTGTGTTTCTCAGAATGCATGAAAAGACAGCAAGTCACCTTTAGAAAGCATAATTATTCTGGAAGTAAGCTGCACTGAGCAGTTTGCCATCTCTCTTTGTACAGTGTCTTCATAGGATGAGAAGAATTCACACCCAGGACACACATTATCCAACAAAAATATTGCCAGCTTTTACCAAGAAACCTCACTAAGCTCAGGTTGAGCTTTCATTTAAGCAGTTGAACCCTTCAGAATTCCTTTTTTTAACTCATTTTAATGCATGAAATGTGCTTTTTTCACAGGTGATTTTGAATGATGACATGTTCTTACCACTCTTCACTGGAAGGATATATAAGGAGTTTGAGAGTCCTCCCACTATTCATTCTCTGCTGAATACCTTTCACTTATGGCAATTTTGCTCTCCCTTTCTCTTCCAAAGTATTGTACTTAGTGAAAGGCTATGGGAAGTGCATATGGGGTATGTTAAGCACAGCATCACCAGCCAGTCAAAGGAGGTGATTTTCCTGCTCTGCTCTGCTCTGGTGCAGCATCACCTTGGATGTTGTGTGCACTTTTGGGTGCCAAAATAGAAGAAAGACATAAAACTATTAGTGTCCAAAGCAGAGCTGTGAGGGCAGAGGTGACATGATATGAGGAGTGGCTGAGGTCACTTGCTCTGTTCAGCTTGGAGAAGAGGAGAATGAGGGGAGACCTCATTGCAGTCCACAGTTTCCTCTTGATGGGAAGTGAAGGGTAGGAACTGATCTCTTCTTTCTGGTGACCAGTGACAGGACTAGAGGAAATGGCATGAAGCTGTGTTGGGGGAGGTTCAGTTTGGGTATCAGGAAAAGGTTTTTTACCCAGAGGGTGTTTGGGCATTGGAACAGGCTCCTCAGACAAGTGGTCACAGTACTAAGCCAGACAGAGTTCAAGAAGCTTTTGGACAATGCTCTCAGGCATATGGTGTGACTCTTTGGGTGTCCTGCACAGGGCCAGGAGTTGGACTTAATGGTCTTTGTGCGTCTCTTCCAACTCAGTATATTCCATGACTCTATGAAGTGTGAAATTTCACCTATACTAGTATTCTTAACTACTAGAATATTTGCTATACGCAATACACATTTTAAATCTTGATGACTCCCTTTCCTATTTTCTTCAAATGTTGCTAATGAGAAAAACTCTGATCCTAAGTCATTAACACAGAAAGAGATTTTGTTGTCTTTGTCTTCTGGAATACATTATTCTTCAAGTTTCCTCTATGGGAAATACCTACAATTGTTATGCACCAATACTTTTTCACTGAAACATGTGGAACTATTCCAGTTTACACCAGTTAAAGAATTAACCCATTAATTCAATATAAGAGGGAAGAAGCAATTAAGTGCTGGTGGCAGAATCTATTTGTTATCATTTTGGGGTTCTTAAAAGTCCTATGCAGGAGCAAGTGCCTTCTGAACAGTCTAAAGGAAATATAAGGAAGATGACAGAACCTGTCCACTGATTAATTCAGTGTTCTGCAAAGTAAAAATGATCCTGCCTGTTCATTAATAGACAATATTTTGCTACCAGACGTGCCCTAAGACATTTTTGGAAAGACAAAGAATTCCTTCAGACCCTAATAAAAGAGCTGGAAAATTCATAAGAGAGTTCAAGTGAATTTCTTTGAATTCCCAAGCTTTAATTACCACATTTGCATAAGTTTGTCACCATGTGGGCTCTCCATAAACTGTTTATTTCTTTTTTCTTCTTGTCAGCTGTGATAGCCTGGGGAGTGAGCTTTGTTGTTCCGATGAGTGCTGCTGTGCTCTGACATTCACATTTTATTAGAATGCATGACTTAGAGATGAGATTTGGTACATCGTCATTTAAACATTGTACTGGGTGTCCATGATCAATATTCACAGCAAATATCACCCAAGTGTCTGCTTTGAATGATAGTGTAAATCCACATATGAACCAAAAACAACAGCTCAGAATGAGGAAACCAGTTTTGTAAACCCAGCTAAAACAAAATTAAATCATTGCAATCTTCAAAAGCAGTCAGCTTTGGGACATTCATGGGTGAGCACTGTGTTCAGCTAATAATTGGTCTGCTGCTTGGCCAAATAAATAAATTTTAAGATCATCAGCCATTCAGAGGTATAAGAGCAACCAAAATAACTTTTGCCTAATTCTGAAACATACTCAGATATCACAGTTTTGACTTTTTTTCTTGAATGTTAACATTTTGGCTTTTCAGATTATTGAGAAGTGATTTGCTTTTCTTCACTTCATTGTTTTCCCTGTGCTAGTGAATAGAGAATAAGAAGGAAATAATCCAGTGGGGGCCAAAAGCAGAACGGAAAAACCTATAGAAAGAGGTGATATGAATTAAAAAATTGAATATAAAGAAATACTTTTTTTATCTATTGTGTTTCTTCCCAAATCAGAACTGAATATGCTTCTAAAATATAAATTGAAGCTCCAGCAGAAGGTATGAATATGATGCAGAATTAAATAGATAATGTTCTTTGTGCTTTATATCGTGTAAAAAGAACCAAACTTTATGATCATAAAGATGCTTTTTATCTGTGACCCCATGGAAAGTACATAAAAGCTAACATTTGCTCCAACTTGACTCTTGGGGTACTTCTTCTCCAAAATAATAACAAAGGCATTCTTTTATCAGTGTAAACTTCTTTGAAACAGAATTGCCATGAGGGTAGAGCAACAG
This sequence comes from Myiotriccus ornatus, assembly GCA_036023395.1. Classification (NCBI taxonomy): domain Eukaryota; kingdom Metazoa; phylum Chordata; class Aves; order Passeriformes; family Tyrannidae; genus Myiotriccus; species Myiotriccus ornatus. Next base: position 36,484,352 of record JAYRBT010000042.1, read on the forward strand.
ATTTCAATCAAATAAACAAGGTCTTTTCATTTTTATTTGAGTTATTTTTGACACTGTCAAAAAGAGTTGAAAATTTTGTAAACTTTTTTCTGTCTATTTCTGATCTTGCTCTCTGAAACAGCTTATATCAGCTTGACAAAATACTTTCCTCAAACAGGTAAAACATTTCACAGCCTTTTAATTTGTTCTCCCTTAAACGACTAGAATTACATGGAAGATTAATTTATTTTAAGTTTTCAAAAGAAAAGCAACTCCTTTTCCAATAAAAATGATTCAGAAATTTTCTGTATGTCATATATGGACAGGGGGAAATAAGGCAAACATGTGTCATGTAGGCTGTTTCTAACATGTAGTCAATGAATGTGAGTTATAAGAGGTCAGCATTTCAAACTGCACCTCAAACGTGGATCAGATGGTAGTACTGCAGACAGCAATATGCAGTGAATTTTATTTTTAACTATTCTCTTCTGACCACATTTAAGATCACACTGTCCTTTGCTGTTCTAAAATCTTCTTGATGTTTTTTGTCATTCTAAATCTCAAAACTTGGAGTGGCGGAGGAGAGGCAAAACAACAAAAGCTGACAAAATTAATTATACCACATTACTCATCTCCAATGTTTAATTAGTTCTCTAAGCCTATAAAAATTGGTGCGCAAAGTGACTCTTAACACAGCAGACAATTCCAGTTACAGTGATTTTTTGCTCCTTTTATAGAAATCCACTGTCTCTGTACATACTACTTCCCAGTAACCATGGGAACAGTGTCCACTGTAATTTCTTAAAGTGGAAGTGCAGCCAAAGGAATTTCATCTATAGGAAAATATATGAACATAGTTATATCCTAATTATCCTATATGATATCTCACGTTGCTTCTTACACTTTAATATTCCCTGTGCCTGAATGAAGAATTAGACCAGTGACCTTTCTTCCACCAGTGATTGTGATACATGAAACTGCAAGTGGGTTCAAGAGTTGTTTTTTTTTTTAATGGAAAGTAATGAATCCTCATCACACAGGAGACAGCAAACTTCAGCACCAAATCCAATTCTGCTTTCTATATCTCTTTGCCTATGCAAAGCTGCTGTCATCAGCCTCATGGTGAAAGAAGGGCTTGGTCTGCTGATGGGAAACTCCTGCGAATGGGGGCAGGGTCTGTCCTTGAACCTGCATCTGCTAGGATATGGGCTTGGCTGCACCAATTCAACACTTCCACCTGCTGCTTCTCCGCTTTCTCTTCGTGCTACTGTCTATAAAGAAACAGGCATGCCCATCGCTCTCATAGCATCACCAGAAGAGAGGTTTTGATTTACTTTCTTATCAGACAATTGGTGAGCAGCATTCAGTAAATAAAATGTCGCAAAGATTCAGCTTGAAGATGCACTTAAATTGGCTCTCAAAGGACCGAAGTCATACACCTTGCTTAATCATAAGCTTCCTCTCAGGTCTCCTTTGGTTTCATTATTTCTCTCACAGTCCAGTAATGTATAGTGGATGGGGAAAAGAAGTTATTTCCCCTCTGTACTTCCGAGCTTCTTCTCTGGTCCCTTTTCCCCTCTTCCCCCATTTAACTTTTCAGTAATTCCTCTGAGCTTCAAAGTACAGATTCTAGTACATAAGCCAAGGAGATCTTGATGAGAATTGATTTTTAGCCAGCAAATGTCACTCCTTAAATGCCCAAAGGCTGTTTAAACTCACACTTAAACAGAATGTTAGTAAATAGCAGAAAAATGTGCCCCAACTTACCTTGAAGTACTGTTATCTAGTTTCTGCTCCAGAAGTTAGCACAGATAAATGCATGGAAGGTTTTCTCAAAATCAAAAAAGGCTTTAAGGAACTTCACAGCTGTGTCCTCATAATGCATAGGCACTTCTGGTGCTTCCAAAAAAACCCTGTAACAATTTCTTCCTTTGCTGTATATCAGCATCGTACTCTGTACTATTTGCAAACCATAAACTGATAGCTTTTTTTCTCCCTCTGCTTCTTTCCCAAACTGTCGGAGTGCTTTTTACGTCTTGTTGCCAGTGAGACATATGTTACTTTGTCTGAACTGCCCTCTAAAAATTAAAATATTCTCTTCCCTGTGAACTATTTGAATAAATTTGCAGGAAGTTCTTACAAGGGGATGGTCATAACTGAAGTGTCTCCAGCTTTAAAAATACAGAATATTCCTGCATACTGGATTTTCAGCATCAGAAAGATATGCATAGCCTCTGTCTGTTTCATTCAGAGCATAAAAGCAAGAAAATATATAAAAGACTTGAAAAAGACTAAGCTGACACATATAAATCATAGAATCATTGAGAAAGAGAAATATTTCCACTTAGAGAATATTTCTACAAAAGAAAGGAGAGTACCTGAAACATTGCAAAACTGTAAGGTAGATTTGAGGAGAAATGCACTAGGAGTGTACTTTGATGATTCTGGTGGGTCCCTTCCAGCTCAGGATATTCTATGATGCTTTTTTTTCTGTGGTTCAGCAGACACTAATTGCCCCAGCACCCAGGAACAGCAGAGGTCTTGGATTTTTCCACATGGCTGCATAGTGTCTTTTTGGAGGCTGGCCTCCACCATTGTCCACACATACCTCGGGATACCATGAATAACCCAGGGCAGCATGGCAGGGAGCTGTGCTCTCTCAAACTGTTTCAGTAAGGCAGCTGGAAGGACTCTCACTACTAGGAATACCACATTCTCTGTGTGGTTATTCAGCCATATGGTAAGAGGAAATTTAAGGGTAACAGAATAGATAGCTAGCTTAAAATCATAGCACTGAAGTATTGGAACAACCATCAAAAATAAAATGAAATGTTAATATTTGCACTAAAACTTCATCTACATATCGCTTTTTTTTCCCCTTCTACCTTTGCTCTATTAGTATTTCAGCTTAAAGAGTGAAAGGAGCAAAAGGCTGCCCCTGTACCTCTTAAGTAAGAGCCTCAATAACCACAGTTGTTTGGAAGATAACCTTCTGCTTTACACCTAGCTTCATCAGCCATTCATTCTCCTTCTTCCTGCCGGCATCATCTCCTCTCATTTTGTTAGAAACCAATGAAATAGTTACTATGTAACTGTTATTTGCCATTATTCTATTTCGAAGGGTACAGACCTGAAATGACTAGTTTGAAGACAGCTACACGTGTTGTAGGACTGCTATCTTTGCAAGCTCCTTAGAGGGTGCACGTGACATTTGATCCGCTTACTTTCTTTATGTAGGAGTTTTCATTACTAAAGCCACTTGCCTTTTATGTTTGAGCATATGCATATCCTCTAAGCCAAACAACCCTGATGTATTTCCTCTCTAGAGGCAGAGAAATCAGTTTGCAAGGTGTTCTTATTCTTTTTGCTGTTTCTTCATTTACTGGTTTAATAACATACTCTCTCTGCTGGTTGTGCTATTCATTCATGTTTTTTATCCACAGTGGAATAGGACCCTGCAAAGCAAACCTGTGGAACACAGAAGACAACAGGGATTAAGAATTTAAAAAATGTAAATATATTTCTTTTATTCACTACCTTTTAAATTCGTTATGCAAATGCATTTATTTATTTAATTTGTTTGTTTTCAAGTAGACAAATGTAGAAGGGGGAAATGGTCTAATTCTCTAGATGCTCTTGATATAATTCATGGGGAAAAAAAAAAGATTCAGATCAGATTTTGTTTCATCAGGCAGTTAATAGATACTTCTGCTCTATAGTATTTTTGACAAATATAGAAGACCAAATTATTCTTTCCTTTGCAGGGTTCATATTTTCCATCTCCGTGGTTTAGGTCATGCTAGCAAGAGCCATTTGTTGCATTATTCTTTTCCTTGCTTACATGACCATTTTAATTTGAAGATGGATTTTTTCCCTTCCATTCAAATAAAAGTTTATAATCAATCTTTTGTGTTGCCAGAGAATGTGTAACTAAAGCTAATTTGTAATATTTCTGTTATCTGTAACTGTATATATAGTTCTTAATGGTTTTCTTCAGCTCTATTTTTCAGAGGCTTAGCCATATTGGTACAAAATAACAGTATCTTAAAAATTGAAATTTATTTATAATGAAGGAAAGCATAATATTCAGCCTATAAAACCTTTTATTTCGCTCTTTTAATTTTTGTTTAAATTTCAGTGCTTCATTCTTTGAATATAAATCAATGAGACTTTTGAAATGAAAGCCATTTGAATTAAAACCAATCTTATTGAGTAGAAATATATGTAAAAATAATCTCTTTTTAACCTGTAAGTCTCTGTACAAGAGTGGCAAGTATATTCAAGTGGGTTCTTTGAATTGTTCTGTGTGTGCATCCATGCACAGAAAAGCACTGAACATTATTGTAGCTCTGCTGCAGGACAGAGCACCGCATTATGTGTCAAATGGCTTCATTACATTTGAGGTCAGCAGAAACTGAACCCATACCTAGCACTGAATTACATTTACTCATGATTTTTATTGACACTGGGTTTCCTTGAGTGTTCTACAGTTTATAACTCTCTGGCAAAATAACGTAATTACCTGTTGTCTATAAACACCCATTTAAAATGACCTTCTTGTCATTTTTTCACATTAGTGTCCCTGGGTTCACTTCCCAAAGTTGTGGAGCATAGCAGTGGTGCAGGCACTGCACACAGCTGCACTCTGGTGAGGATATTCCACTGGACCAGGAGACTGGATGGGGGGTTGTTGACAGATGGCACCATCACGATCTCCTTCCTGGAATGCCCACCAGCTCTATGGTGAGACAGGACAGTAGGCTGCTCTTTCTAACCTTGTCCTGCCCCCTGTCGAAAAGAGAGATCATTGTCAGGACAAGATTCCAGTTCTGCCATGTAGGAGCTAATTCTCCAGCTGATTGTAATAGGAACCCTTAATTTATTCTGTCTGAGAATTTGGGCAAAAAGCCTCCTGAGAGGGGTGGGGTTGCATTTATCGGCCAGTTCAAGCATCTTGACAAATACCCCCAAGCTTTATAAAGAAGAGTCAGGGGAGACCCTAAGCCCTAAGACCCTAAGCCATGACCCTCACCAGGCTGAGCATGACAACGTTAGTACTTCAGTCCAGAGATCTGTCTTCAGTGATAGCTGTTGTGCTACAAACCATTGTCCCCAGCTAGATGTAGATGTCCCCAGCTGTCACACAGCCCTTTCCTCTATGTTGCAGGTCAGACCGCCTGACAAAAGCAAGCTCACTATCAAGCCCTCTAAAAACATTACAGATCTGAGCTTGAGTTTAGCTCAGTCGGTTAGGGCATGGGTCTAATAACACCAAGGTTGTGGCTTTGATCCCCACCATTAATTGAAGAGTTGGGCTTGATGATCCTTGTGGGTTTGTTCCAACTCAGAATATTCTGTGACTTTGAGTTTCAGCAGCAGCAAAACCAGCATTCCATCCAAGAATTATTAGTAATAACCTTTTAAGATGGTTGTATATTCTGGGCTTTTTTTTATCCCCACCAAAATGACATTTTAAGAGCTAACAAGCATGCTGGAAGGAAACAAGTGATGCACGTTTCCTCTGTCAGTGAGCAGCAATTATCCAGCTGATCTCTCTGGTAATCTGAACTGACTACCACCCAGAAGAGTAATTTTTATTAAGTCATCCTGACAAAAAATATTAACCCATAGGCCAGTTTCCAAAGTCGGACATCATAAATCAAGATCTCCATTTTGTTCCCAGGCATCAACAGCACCACTTAGATGCCAGACTACCTGCTTGAAACTCTACAGTTCTGTGCAGGGCATCATGACTTAAGTGTTTATGATGTTTGAAAATTATATTGGATTTTTCCAAAATTAAATTATCTCATTTAATAGGGAAAAATCAGATCTGATACTGGTTACCTTTACACTTCTGGCTTGTCAAACTGTATTTATTATCCCTTCTCACAGTTCTGAAGGCAGCTGGTGCTGCTGTCATTTCCCTTAGCTGCTAACTGCAGCAGCGTGGGACAGAGGAGAGCCATAAAGGATTGGCTAGTAATGTGCCATTTCCTTTCCTTCCCACTTCATCGAGTGCTCAAGTTTCTGTCTAGCTTTAAGTATTATATTTATTCTGTAAAGTGCATATGCACATGCTTAGTCCTAAATGCTATTGAAATTGATGAGATTTTAACAGGTACATAATTATTTTGTTCAGAATAAAAAAGCTTCCTTCATAATTAGTTACTTCTCTTTACCCATTCTGTCCAAACGTATGCCAACATGTACACATACACACACAAAAACTGAGATACTTTTAAGAAATACCAATGTCAGATTGTCCCAGTTTCCCAAGAATGCAGAAAATGACTGGCCTCGAGGAGAGCAGGAGAGCACAAAGGGACTGAAGTCTCAAATATTAGAAGAAAGCGTATGAACGGTATAGAGCCATTAGCAAAAAGGTCCTTGGAAGAGTAAGGTAAGAAATACATTCCTATAAGAGGACAAAACTTAATGAGGAGAGAGAATACGTAGGCTTCAGGAGACATCAGCAGAGGGAGATGGTTATGGGTTTGCCTGTACATGCTGTACCATAGCATATTTGCCTGCCCACACAGAAACGTGTTCACTAGCAAGTCCTGATATCAGTGTTACTCTATTAGGAAATGTTCAGGTTTAAGCAAACTATAAACTGAGGTCTCCTTGTTTCTGATAGTGCTGTCTCAAACTAATTCCATCATGAACTCTTGCACACTTTTTTTTTTTTTTTTAAATGAATCCCTATTTCTTTAACAAAACCAAACATACTCCTAGAATATTTCTTGGAATAAAGTTCATGACATCCAGCAGAGGACATTAAGAAGAAGTGATAATAAATATTCAGTCCTGCTTCTACCAAGAAGCATTGTGATCCAATGAGGTGGGGAAATGAAGCCAGGAAAATGAAGAAAGGGATTAAATAAGGTGGCTAGAGATTAAGTTAATTCAATACAATGCCAAGACAGCCTTTCCATGAGGTTCCCTAGGGAAAGTAATGTTAGGTAGTTTGAAAGTAAAACCTTCAAGAAATAACAGAAAAAAATCCCAACAAGCATTCTCCTTTTGGAATCATTTTACACTGAGGTTGATAAACCATTTTGCTGACCCAGATAAATCAAGCCAGAGGAAACTTAGAATTTACCTGTCAAATATTTATCTGGCTAAAAGACTAAAAAACTGAAAAGATTCAAAGTAAAATTCAGATTATTAAGTTATTTTATTTTATAATGATAAGGTAAGTTTTTGAAGCTGTTTCAGTAAATGTCTCCAGAGAGGGTTGGTTATGCACCCTCTCCAAGTGCAGTGTTTTTCAGAGGTCAAAGCCCAAAAAGTGTGTGACCATCATGATAAGATTCATCTGATGGAAATATGTAGCCAGCAGCAATAAGTAGCCTTCAACCTAGATGGCTGCAGCAGAGTGCATAAGATTAGCTACACAAATTTACTGTTGGTAAAAATTGAGATATATTTTTATGAGGCCTGTCATGTGACTCTAGACATCAGTAGATAGGAAGCTGTAAGCCTTTTGATGTTCCATTATAGGAACATTTGTAAAATATTGTTTTAGTACCAGTTTTCATTTCTTAACAGTAAAACAAGCCTTGAATTAGCCTGAAAGTGTCTCCTTGAAGATCTGTATGGAAATCTTGAGTTTGCAATTGGTTATTTTGCTGTCTAACTGAAATTCAATCTAGATTCTATTATGGTTTAGGTAACCCAACCACATAGCATCATAAGATTACAGGGTAATTTGGGCTGGAAGGGGCCTCAGGAGATCTTTACTTAACCCCATGCTCACAAGTTCAGAACAGATTGTCTGGGCCTTCAAACCTCCAGGGACAGAGACTTCACATCACCTGTGTTGTCTCCTCTACTTGGTTGTGCTCATGGGAAACACGTCTTCTGTCCAGTCTGAACGTCTGTGGTTTCACCTTATGGCTGTTGCCTATCAACCTCCAGATGTGCACCACTGGAAGTATCCTTGATAAGCTGAGGACTTCTGTGTTGTCCCTGCAAAGATATTCCCTCTCCAGGTGAACAATCCTCAGTCCCTCATGCTCCATCCCTGATCATCATGGTGTCCCTCTGCTGGATTCATTCCAGTTTATCAATGCTTTGCCCACCAGCACTCCTGGGACCTCCTCTCCAAAGCTGTTCTCTGGCTATAACATACAAAGATCATGCAGGCTACTCCATCCCTGTGCTGAGCACAGAACTGATGAGGTAACGTGCTATTTCTTTCCCTCCTGAGTTACTGGGTGAGTAGTCCTACTTGGAGGTAATGATTTGAGCAAATACTATTCTTCTAGATAATACTCAAGGAACTGGAACTGTGATATGTGGGTGAAAGACATCTTATGAAGATGTCGGTTTATTTTGTAAGATCAAATGTTAAGGGTTAAATAAAAATATAATCACTCAAGAATATCACTTGGAACCTATCTTGGTTATTTGTAGATCTTTCTGTCATTTGAAGATCTCTAATTGGTTTTTTTTTTTTTTTTTTTGAGTGCAGAAAACTCTAAGTAGGGAATTTAAATCCACTGACAGTGGGTTTCATTTTCTTAATTATCACTCACAGAGCTCAAGGTTTCAAGGATCCCTGTTTGAAAACCAGTGGTAGATAGCTCAGCAAGCAAATGCTCACCTCAGACCAACATATCAGGAAGCAGCTGGAGTAAAGGCAGAAGTGACAGATTATGTGGGCTCATGGTTTTTTATATTTTTCTTGACCAGTGAATTTAGGACTGAGCTGTTTAACTTAGATCTCTACTCTTATTTATAAAATTTGACAGCGCTCCGCAGAGAATAAATATGCTTCAGTCCTGGATCCAAGTACCTAATGAATATAGAGACGGAAATGGGATGTGCAGATGCATCTATGCACATAATCCATTCACAGTGTTAATGCAGAGAGAAGAAGGCTGTAGCTCTCGATTGCCCCCTTGCCTCTCTGAAATCTGTTCCCAGTCAGTGTTTTCTGTTATTGAAGATAAGCACCTCCTGAAAGGTAAAGCGTGAAGAAAATTATTTCCTAAAAATAGAGAGGAAAAACCCCAATTCTGCTCTCTGAAAAGTGATGAAACATTGAATGCAACACTGATCTCTCAAAACTGTGAAAAAATATTTGAATAAGATCAATGAAATTATTATATCTTGCCATTTTTTCAACTTTTATATCTCTTTTTTCTTTGTTGCTCTGAGCCAAAACAGAGTATTTTATTTTAAAATTGCAGAAAAGGAACAATTCATCTGGAAACTTCTTGCTACTGTAGGGCCCCAGCCTTTGGCACTCCCATGATTTTGAAATTCTTTCTCTGTTTTGTGTACAAGTAGAAGACATCTCTTTAAAAAGTACATGAGATGATAAATTAATAATTTATAACTTGTGACCAACAGATATTTTATCAAGAAATACAACGTTACGTATGAATACGTAGCACAAATACATTTATATATCCAAATAGTCCATAACTTGTTGAAAAGCACAGAGTCAGAAAAATTATGCATCAAAACAATGTTTTATTAACAGTGAAACAAAAAATAAGCTTAAAATGGGTTTCTCTCCTGAGGCTGAGTAATCAGATCTCTTTTTCCCTTTCTTGCTCACATCTCTTCTGCACTCACGTTTTTGCTTTTCCAGCATCCCTAAGAGTCCTGTTGTTGCTTGCGGTCAGATGATACAAGCCTGAATGCAAGAACTCAAGTTCTTGTGCCTTGAACTGTCTCATTGAAGAGAGACATACAGAGATGGGGCAGACAATTCTGCAGGCTTCTCTCAAGCAAGAAATATCATAACTTCCACTGCTCCCCAGGAAAAAAAATAACAGCAGATACCACAAGAAGTATTTGCAGGACTTTTCACAGTTACTGGAGCTCTAATTCCCCATTTCAACCAAATGTTCCTCTAGTCTATACCACTGCAAAGAACAGGTGCACAAAAATATATAGGCCCATACCTAACATTTTATTCTTCAAAACTCATGTTCTGCTGCCACGTAAGTGTAGCAAAGCCCAGTGTTTAATAGGTAGCTGGGTAGGGCTTAGAGCCACAGCTTAGTCTCTCTGCTTCTGATCTAGCCACTGCAGGCTCTTTTCATACTTAAAGGTACTTAAATCAGACTCTTTAGGGCAGCTTTCATCCTATCCTAAGCCCTATATCTAAAATGGGCCAGTTGAAGATGTTTTAAACACGTCTCTGAGTTTCCTGAGCATGCAATGAGCTTTTGACATCATCTCCCATAGCATATTCCTGAAAAAGGTGGCAGCCTGCGGCTTGGACAGGTGCACTCTCTGCTGGGTTAAGAACAGGCTGGATAGCTGGGCCCAGAGAGTGCTGGTGAATGGTGGTGCGTCCATTTGGAACTGAGATGTCCCCCAGTTCTATTTAGTATCTTTATTAATGATAATGAGGGGATTGAGTGCACCATTAGCAAATTTGCAGATAACACCAAGCTGGAGG
>JAYRBT010000042.1:36504096-36525377 GCA_036023395.1 Myiotriccus ornatus
GAATGATTAGGCTAGAAGAGAAATTTTTCAGTCCTTTGTAAAACACATAAAATGCTGCCTTGAAATGTATCACAGAAGACATCTTTAATATGTGCAATGAAAAATTTATGGAATGGGTGGGAGAATGAATGCTGCAGTTCATTGTCAGTCACTCAGACATGATGGTGATAAAGGTCTGTAAGTGTCAAGACAGATACTTAGGACTTAATTGTGGGGATAATTCAAATTTAGGGAAGAGGTGTGGGTCAGTTCTTTTATTCCAAAGTGAATGGCTTACTTCTAATTGAAAGCAACACTAATTAAGATAAAGGACAGGACATTAACACTCAGTATTAACACTATAAGCCACACCAGCAATATGCCTTCCCTCTGATGTGAGATAGTTATTTATGGTGCCTGTGGTGCAGCAGAGCTCTCCCTTACATACACATCAGGTATCAGGCTCCAATATACACATCTTCAATGAGGGAATTAAAGAAGAAAAAAATCATCTGGGGGCAGGTCTATGTGCAGTGGAAACAGACTAACCAGAAAACAACTGGGGAAATTTATCTGTCATTCATGAACGTAAACTGTCCTTTCTTCATGACTCACAGCTTTCAGATTTCTCTGGATTTCTCAGATTATGTCTAAAGGGAGAGGGTAGCACCTAACACCACCATTCCGGGGTGAGATCTAAGCATGCCTCAGCTTTGCTCGTGTTTGTACAAAGGACACCTCAGTAGGTGGATCAGGCAGACATGGCAGCTTTCAGTCAAAGCCCTGGTGTGGGTGAGATGGTCAAATTGTTTGGGAAGCACTGGAGCAGTCAGACATCTGAAACAGTTGTGGTCTTCCTGGCCTATCGTCCCACTGAAATGAAGGAGTGGAAAAGTCTCCAAGGCTCCACAGACCAGCCAAACCAGATTTAGAATTATAAAGACTGGTAGCTTTTATTAAGACCAATAGCCTTTCTAGTGCTTGCTAATATAACTCAGCTGTTTTCATATAGTGGGCTGGCCAAGTGAGGCATAGCCCAGTGAAATTAATGTAGTGCTCCTACAAAACTCAAGCAGTTCATTGCTTTTAAACTAAATTAACAAAGATATTACCTCTTATTTAACTAGGTACAACATCAAACATAGTGTAACACTTCCAAAAATGAAAATTAACGTAAAAGCTATGCTAATCATAAGGAAAGTATTTTAACAAGATTTAATGTCCTTTCCTAAAAACAGGGTGTCCTGCTGGTGTCCCAGATTGTGTCCCAAATGCTATTTCTCTTCTCCACTTTCAATTTGAAAGATGTTTCACTCATCTCTGCTTGAAAGCTATTCTTTATTCCCTTATGTTCCCATCTACTTCCGTAGCTGTATGTCTTATTCACTGATGGTGAACAAACTTTATATTTGTTGTCAAATAAAGGCTTTGTGGAAGATAATAAAGCAGGGAAGAAACTGTGCGTAATGATGCAGGTTGCACTAATATGTCCTTTGAGCACAATCATCTCAAAAGAAATGACTTTTCAAATTTCAGGAGAACCAAAGGCAAGCTCAGGTGACCATTTTTTTATTGAGAATTCTGTTTTTCTTAATCCCACCTCTAATCTGAGGTGGGGTTCTGCAACAGTATAGTCAAACCACATGAACTTGCTTCTTCAGCTTCTTCACCATAAGGCAGGAAAACCTGAGACTTTTGTGATTCTCTCAACTGACCTTGACTCTTTTAGATGCATATAAGGACAGAATTGGTATCCTTTTTGCTATTTTCAAGTACGTTCCTTGGCATAACAGAGACAAATACAGTCTAAGCTGGAATCTCTTGATATCGAAAATATCAAATTAATAGCAATATTTTGTATAAGTTTTCTAGTAGAGGCATTATGAAAATCCACCCAAAATGTTTTCCATGGGTATTAGTGTTCCCGTCTGACTGAGCCTAACAGCAACTTTTCCGTACATTGATATATACAACTTGAGATACCCGCATTTGCTTAGGTTTGGGGTACTGAAACTGTTCTGGGAATCATTTTTGACATTTAAAAAATACCCACACCTGTCCAATTACCGGAAGATACAGATATTCCTATGCTGTCACATCTTTCTATGCTTCACTGTGTTGTTTGATATGATGGTAAACTTTCACGTCTGTATTTTCTGGTTGTGTAAAGTTGAATAGATCACCTGAAGAACAGGGCAAAAAATTTAGTTCATAGGTACAAATAGAGCGCAAATATTCAATGGTCTGAAAGGTATTTTCTAGTTTTATCTGAGCCAGTAGACTTATTACAGGAACCACTGGAGTATTGTTACAGCCTGTGTTAGCGAGGGAGTGAAATAGATCCTTATTACTGTCCCTTCAAGCCATGATCAACAACCTGTATATGATAAAATTGCTAATAAAGAAGTATTCTCAGAAATACTTCTCCACTGCTCAGATCTCAAAGCATACCAGGAAAAAAAATGAAAGTAATTGATCAGCCATTTTTTCCATGCATTTCTATATTCACTGCACTTTTGTGCTCTGTAGCACTGCTCCAGCAGAAGGGATGGAGGTTTCCTACCAGCAGGCCAGATAATCTAGTATGTATGAAATGTTTCTGGAAAAGAAACCAACAAAACAGGGTGTTTTTTAGACTGAATTTTTTTTCCGGTAGAGGAGAGAATTGAACTTCTGCGTCCCTCATCTTTAGATGAATGCTTTATCTCTTGAGTGTTACACAAATAATAGGATGGGTTGGAAGAGACAACGGTAGCCAAATAAGCATTGGTGGTTTCTCTGAAGCAAAGTTCCCAAGTGAATTTAGATACTTTCTTGACATCCTCAGAGAAAAGTCCAGGAAAAGGAGAAAAGTAGGAGCCAACTTTATCACTCATTACTGCAGACATAGTCCTCAGGATCATGAGCTCCTTACCTCCCAGCTGACCAAAACCCCTCTTATACTGAATCCCACATAGAGGCAGCAGGTCTGCCTAGACTAAACATAGCTCATGTTGAATGTCTTTACTAACAGTCTTCCTTTCTGGTGGGGAAAAGCAGAGGTTTCCTCTGTTGTCTGTTGTGGTTATAAGCTGCAGCCAGAAATGGAAGACCGACCAGGTCTCCTCTCCATGGGGACCAGTGCTAGATGCCTCTCCCAGCACTCTTCTAGTTATATTTCAATTCCTAAAGCTTCATCTATTTTCTTGACAAATTACAGTGCTATTACTTTTGGAGCCAATGTGTGCTTTTATAATACCTGTGAAGAGTAAGTAGTTAATGTTTCAAAACACACTGAAAGTAAGTTAAGCTTAGAGGGTCAAAGCTAGTATGTTTTATTGTCATGATTCTATTCTCACATACTTTTTCTGAGATCCATTTCAGATCAGTGACCACCCAGATAGAGATGCAACTTTTTTTCTCTTCAGATAGAGCCAGTGACATAGTAATTAATTTCTGACTAATGGCATATGAGACTATCTCCGGGGAGGGTGTGATAACATCACACAATTTGAATAAGTAGCATCAAAGAGTAATTAATGAGGACAACTGAAATACTTTGTCTTGCCTAAAAATTTGCTGTATAAGAAAGAAAATGTACAAAATAACACTCAAGATTTACACCAGATCTGGACTAATGGAAGTGTTTCCATTGACTGGAACAGGTTTTGCATTCAGCCAATTTGCTACTGTTTGATTTTAGTAAAATAATACTACATGGCAGTGATTCCTGTAGGGTTTTTCTTCTTCTTCTATAAATCTTCTAACAAAGATCTCTTTAAAGCTGTTCAGTGATAATACTATACCTCTCTGACCTATATTGTCTGTCCTTAATTAGATGACCTTACAACGTGCATTTTTCACTCACTAAAGTCCACTACTATGAGCTGAATACATTCAGAGATATACTTTTCATCTCTAGTGGAATGAATTCTAATTGGTAAGCAAAACTTAAATTTCAGGATTACAATATTTTGCCAATCAAGAAAACAGATAATTTCTCCTATCAGTTGTATCTGATTGTGTCTATCAGCTGAAACGAGGAAAGAAGTAATTCTGAACATTTTGATAACAAGTAATATTAATCAGGAAGGAATAATTACAAACAAATAGAAGTAAATTAGGTTTGCCTCCTGACAGCACTGAAGTGAGAAATGAGTACATAGGAAAGGGTCCACAGTAGGTATGAGAAGAGTATTTGAGTGGAACACAAGTGCACTTGGAATGTAAAAGAGAAACAAGAGTTCAAGGGGAAGTTTTGAAAAATAAATGTGTTTTTTTCAATTTAAATCTGGTTCACTGATGTACAAACCAAGTAGTTACCCAGAAGAGAGGGGGTTCCTGTGATTTTAGAAGAAATTACATTTACTTTGACTTTTCTTTTTTCAGTGGAGCTTTGTTGGCTTTAACATTTGCCTTCTGTTTCTCAATATGGCTGGTGTGAAGGTTAAAAATCTGTGCCCTATTTCAAAGATTTTTAGGCTATTTTAGGATTTTAAATTCAGGTGAAATGCTATTATACTCCCAGTTAATAATAAATATAACTTCTACAGGTCTACTTATGAGAGGACTGCTATTCAAATCATTTATCTAACATTAGCAGGTCACTGATGTATTGATAGAAAAGATGTAAGAGGAATAATCTTGGGTCCCCTGCAGTCAATGCATATTTTAACGCTGACATCAATGGAACCATTTCTGCAGACTAGGACAAGATTGTCGAGACATTGTCTGACTTCTTAAAACTAGAGCTGACACTAACATACTAGAGTTGCTTCTCCAAAAATATCTTGGGTTATCCTCCTAAATGTCATATTTTATTTTATGAATTTCTGCAGTAATTGCAAGTACATTTTGTTCACCACCAAGCTCCATTGAGAAAGCAAACACCTCCCTCATATAGGATGCATGTCACACCTTCTATAACAAATTGCTAAGTTGATTTTTCTGTAGAGACTAGGAAAGGTAGGATTTAAAATCTCCAGACAGATGGGAATGGAAGGAAAGTATCTATCTCCCAGGAAAACTGTTAACAGAAAATCTGCATGAAGAGATGAAATTAATTAGGACAAGAGCTTTACTTCATGCAACTAACTGCTTTAATTTACACCTTCTAAAGCATATAACCTCACAATTCAGTCAACAGTATTCGAGTTGGTGATTTCTCCTGGAAAATGTTATATGCCTCTTTGAATTTCTATGTATAAATTTTAAAAGTACAATCCCACATATAAAATAATCTAAAAGAAAGATAAATGACACCATCATTGTCAGAAAGAAAATCAGGAAAGTGCAGAAGGCAAAAACTACATTCCAGGGATCAGATCAATTTTCTGCATACTAAAAATCATTTTCAAAATCAGGCTCCATCTCTACTGAAATACTTAGTAAATAAGTTTTCTGAAAGACTACTGCTGTTAAAAATGTCAAAACAGTAACTCTGTTTCAAACATTTTAGAGAATTTTAAAAATAATTGCTAATAAAATTTGTCTTATGGATTTAAGGAAGGGGAGACTCTTGGGTTAATGCATTCTGAAGTTTGTGACTTCAGAACTTTAAAGATGAATTTACAAAGCATTTAAAAATAGGACTTATAAAGTGCTGAATAGATCAGACAACCACATTTCCATCAACTTTCACTGAAATAAGGTTCCATTAACTTCAGAAAAAAGCTCATAGATCAATTAGGTATTTTTTTGAAAATAGTACATTTTTTCTCATCAGCAGTTCAAAGCTTGGCAGGATAAAATTTTGCCGTGTGTATCTTTTCTTATCCTGTAAGAATCTACTTCCAGAAACTGTGACCTTCAATCCCTTCTATTCTCATGGTCCCAAGCCACATTTACAGCCTAAACCAAAAGCTGTAGGCCCAGGATAATAATATTTCATCTTCCCTAATTGTTCATTGCCCTAAAAAAAAAAAAATAAAAAAAAAATCTTCACTCTCGTTTATACTTAGTAATAGATTTGCAATATACGGTCAAAATTATCCTAATAAAATATTATTTACAAAGTTGTTTATGTTCAAAACAGTGTAGATTTTTCAGTATATTCAACACAGGCAGAAAAAAACTGGATAATTATTTCTCCCCTTTTAGCTAGAAAAATATTAAATAACTAAGTGAAACAATGTCACTAGCAAACAGCTAGTGATTTAAATATGCATCCAAATATAACTAAAAAATGTCAGACACATTATACAAGCAAAAAGCAACATTCAGACTACTTGGGTACTGGTAAATATTCTAATACCAAGGATATATGTCATTTGTTGCAAAAGACAGTACTGTTTAAGAAATAATTTTTTTCTAAAAAATAAGTATACAGCATTACCCCTCCCTCTTTCAAACATTCTGAAAATTGTCAAATGACTATAAAAATACATTAATCCAAGATACGGAATTAAATATTAAAACAACTCACACATTACTCTCTGTATCCATGCTATCACCATTGCCCATCCACTATTCCTTCATCTAGCTCATTTTACCTTGGCTACTCCATTTCTTTTCTATGTGATTAATAGAATTTTAACTTGGGATAATTGAGTTCTGTAATTAACATTCCAGACCTCTGTGTTAACAAGAACTTGAAATACAGGACAGAACTGTTTTTTTCTCTCTTGTAATCACTCTTCTGGCAAATGATAGTCCCAAAGAGAAGAAGAAGGGGGAAAAAAAAAAAAGGAAAGAGGGAGAAGAAGAGTAGACATATCAGAAATCCTAGCTCTTATCTTGCAGAAACTTATTTTGTCTTTTTTAAAAGATATGATTTTTTTCAGAGTAGTCCTAATTATTTTGTATTACCTTTACATTTCTGCAGAGACAAAATTCATTTAGATTTGATAATTTGAGGATTTTCCTAGATCTAGAAAGTTGTATTTTTTATCTTCTACTATAATTTTCTCGTGGAAGTAGGAAAGCATTTTAGCAAAAACATTCACTTTTACATTAACTGCAAAAATATTGAGGCAGAGATAATAGTAATAACATTACTATTCCTAAAAAAGAAACCTTTAAATAGAAAGAGTAGATTTTAAAATTTTGTTATAAAGGGAAAAACATTCTATATTTTGGGAAGCCCTATTTTCTGTCAAAATAAAATTAATCGCCCCAAATTTCTCTATCCCTTTTTGCTAGCCACAGTACTAAACTGTTTGAATAATTTACTACTGCCATAAAAATGCATACGCAAACACTTAAATTGCCTTACTATTAAGTCTTGGACTTAGATATCATTCAGCCCACAGAATAATAATATACAACTCCTCCACAGTGGGTACAAGAGTCAGATGCAATCATGTATTCGTTTGTGCAGACACTCTGATTTTGCAGCTCAGTGGCTCATGCAAGCAGAAGGGCTACCTGTAGCTCAGTTATTCAACCATGATCATCTCACCAGAGATGAGGGGTCCCTCACACAGCTGCACTGAGGGCTCACTTTGTACTAATACGAAAAAGCACTTGAGGTTAAGCCAGGAAAGAAAATGAAAGCAAATCCTTAGCCTGCAGAGGCTGTGACTCCCTATCCCCCTCTTCAATCAGACATCATCTCCTCTTGTTCTTGATAATGCTTTGTTCTGTGACCACTTAATTGGATTACTGGATTTAAAAAGACCTTGTGCAGACTTTCAGACACTGTAACAGTGTTTTTGGTAGAAGATTGATCTTTGGCTTGGGAGCTCCTGCACCATAGTCTCTGGATCCCACAGCCTCTGTGGAAATATAATGTTTTCTTTGCCTCTGTCTTCAACACTGATTACAGGCCAAGGTGCCCTGAGCTGGAGCACCATGGCTGCAAGAATGATCAACTCCCAGTCGACCCTGAAATTGTGCAGGATCTGCTGCTCCAGACCTGATGGAATTCATCCAGATTCCTCAAAGAGCTAGCTGATGTCGTGGCAAAATCTCTCTCAATGATTTCTGAGCAGTCTTGGGAATACAGATGTCCCAGCAGACTGGAAAGTGGCAAACACTGTCCCAGATTTCAAGAAGGGCCCCTGTAAACTACAGGCCTGTCAGTCTCACTTCAGTGCCTGGCAAAGTTCTAGACAAGATTATTCTGAAAGGAATTGACAAAAACCTGAAAGACAATGCGATCACTGTTCACAGTCAGCATGGCTTCATGAGAGGAAAGTCCTGCTTATGCAACCCGATTTCCTTCTATGGCCAGGTAACGCACTTAGTTGAGGAAGGGAAGCCAGCTGATGTCGTCTTTTTGGATTTCAGTAAAGCTTTCAATACTGTCTCTCACAGGATCCTTCTGGACAAAATGCCCAGCACACAGCTGGATAAACACATCATGTGGTGGGTGAGCAATTGACTCACGGGTCAAGCACAAAGGACAATAGTGAATGGGGTAACATGATTCTGGTGACTTGTCACTAGTGGGGTTCCACGGGGCTCCATATTGAGCCCTGTGCTCTTCAACATCTTCATAAATGACTTGGATGCAGGACTGGAAGGGATGCTAAGCAAGTTTGCAGATGGCACAAAACTGGGAGGAGCTGTTGACTCCCTCAAAGGTAGGGAGGCCCTGCAGAGAGACGTCGACAAATTAGAGGACTGGGCAATCACCAACCATATGAAGTTCAACAGGGAAAGTGCTGGATTATGCACCTGGGATGGGACTATTCTGGATGAATGGGGAATGAGATGCTGGGAAGCAGTGCCATGAAAAAAGATGTGGGGGTCCTGATCGATGGCACATGGTGTGACTCTTGGGTAAGTCCTGTGCACGCCTAAGAGTTGGACTCCATAATCCTTGTGGGTCCATTCCAACTCAGCATATTCTGTGATTCCATGATTCTGCGATATGTTACTGTTTAGTAGCCAAGTCCCACCACCTCTTCCTTATGGTCTTGATGGTGATATAAACAATAAAGTAAAACTTCTCAAAAAATCCCTAAAAAGCTTCCAAATCACAGCAAGAAAGTAAAAGACAAATGATTAGCAAAAAATTTTGTTGCCAGAAGGAGCATTAGCCAGAGGTGTCTTGGTGTGTAGGACTAAAGAAGCAAGTCCCTACAGCTAGCCCCATGTTACCAAGCGTGACATTCATACATGCAAATGGCAGAGGGACCATCCATGCATTCAGCACTGCCCCATGCAAATGGAAATTTTACTTGGTTCTGTAAACAAGGAGTTTTTGTGAAACACAGATTTTACCTTTTCCTCCAGGTCTGAAGAGGGTTTGCTGCTTTCCTGTCTGCAACTACTGACTGACATGGCCCAGCACAAAAGAGCAAGTCCCCTACCCCTTCAAAACCCTTAAACAAGGACCTGCTATAACGTTTCTCCCTGGATGGTAATTAGTGGAAATGTTCATCTCTGGAAGCACCATAATGTTTGAACAGGTTTCCTTTCTTCTCTCTTGGCAATTAACATTCCTTTCCAAGCATAAAAACACACCTGAGTCTCAGTCTTTAAAAAACAGATTTGCCAAACCTGCTTTACCAAATTGCTGTTTGCCCCGGTGTTATTGTGGCTCTGTAGGTGGCTTTTTCACTTCAGGAGGGAAAGAATGTGAGTTCAGTCCCAGAATGCCGTTTGATTACAATGTAGAATTTACACCTCTAAATTAACGCAGATCACAGAGTAACCAGTCCTAATACAAACCCAAACACCTCTGGAAGACAACATTGAGGAGGTAACAACCAGGACACTACCTTGACAAAAATTGCTACAGCAGAAATTAACAATGCGCTGCTGTATAAACACCTCTGAGATTCAGAGAAAGGAAATTACTGCTTCACAAATGACCATGACTCTGGTAAAGTTAGAGGGCTCGTGTTGCACTCTTCTCCATCAGTTACAAGTAAGGTTAGCAATGTGGCTCATTAAAAAACAACAACAACAAAAACAGAGTCAACAAAATTTAATCTGTAACTTTCTCATTACACCCAGAGAAATTGAGCATATTTTGGGCTAATTAACCAGATGTTACTGGGCAGACATGCAGGGGAAGGAGGGAGTAACTTTTCTGCCTCACTTTAGCCCAGTGATTAGAAGAACCCTTAAGTCCTGAAGGATGTACTTGGATATGCCTACAGACATACATCTGTAAATCAATGTTCTGAGAGGAACCATGACGCTCTTCCCAGCCCACAGACTTTCTTAACCATACGGTATACCCAGAAAGATTTTTTAACAACCTGTTAGGGCTCATCTTTGCAATGTGCCGTAGCCATGTGCCTCCCTATGTGTGGGTTTCTGCAGAAGCAAAGATACCTCTGAACTTTGATTCCAGTCATATAAACAGTTATATTCAACTCCCAATGTTGCATTCCCTGGAGACATTTTAAAAACTGTATCTGAAGAATTCGGAGGCTGCACTTACTTTCTGAATATCTAAAGATAAATACAGTTAATTATATGTACATGCTGAAATGAAAATAATTTTTGTCACTATTTGTATGCATCTTTATTTACAAAAATAACTTTTCTAAATTTTTAGCTTTGTATTAGGGGGCATGACTACTTCTGAGCTTTCTTTAATCCTGGATAAAGGTAGAGCAGTCTGTCTTTCGGATCCCATAGACCAGTACCCTGACTATTTTAGCACTACTGGAGAAAACAAGGACTCTCACAGTGA
This sequence comes from Myiotriccus ornatus, assembly GCA_036023395.1. Classification (NCBI taxonomy): domain Eukaryota; kingdom Metazoa; phylum Chordata; class Aves; order Passeriformes; family Tyrannidae; genus Myiotriccus; species Myiotriccus ornatus. The sequence continues at coordinate 36,514,649 of JAYRBT010000042.1, forward strand.
CTAAATATACTATAACTTCCTGACAGCTCAGGGGTGTTGACCAGCATCCTCAAAGGACATCTTTGTGATGATGGAAATGTACTGCACGACAGGAGGCAATGGACAGAGCAATCAGTCACTAGTGTAATGTGGTCTTCCAGAATGGGACAGGAGCAATTTTTCTGTGTCACATGCACAGCATGAAGGGGAAAAAAAACAAACAAACAAACAAAAACACCACCACATTGGTTTTGTGGTTTTTTTTTTGTTTGGGAGGGGGGTGTTTGCTTGGTTTTAGTTTCAATTACAAAAGGTCCAGATTATCCACTTTCCCAGAAAATATGCTGTGTGTTCTAATTTCTATTGTATTTTCTTCAGCTACTTGACCTATATCTGCTGGATCTCTCATGAATGATGCGGCATTGAAGGATGCAACTCCTAGCTCTGATGAGAGATTTCTTTCTCCGTCAGACTACCGATACCTTTCTGCTAACAGTTGGTGTTTCAGTGATCAAGTTTTGTATTTTTAAGTAAACAGCAGTTAAAAAAAAAAAATATTGATTAGCTCTGGTACATGCCATAGCTGCCAGTCACTCAGAGAACCACAGTCTCAGAAGTCTGTCCCTTGAGTAACAAGGGATCCAGGCTGCCTGTGTTATGCCTTGTCACCTCTGTACCATTTAGGACATGTGACTCTGAAGGTGCAACACTGTTTTGTCTCCTCATTCATGGGACATTTGGGTAGGGACTGTGCCTAGCAGAGCCCTGATCTTCCCTGTGGGCTCCAAACTCATAATTTGCAACAATGACAACTTCCTTGATGGTGTTTGCAGGAGGTTGGAAGATCACGGTCGGTTGGTGAAAGAAGAAAAAGAGAATGTAGGGTGACAAAACGTGCTGAGAGGCAAAGGGAGGAGCAGCCAGGGTTAGGGTCTGCGATGAATGAATGGAATGGCCAGTGCTTTACCTTTGTATGTGTAAAAGTGCATGTGCCACCAAAGAGGGGACACATTACATACCAACAACTTCACCAACAGGTCATGATATAATTACACATCAGAGCAACGATGACATCATTAACCAGCGACTGCCAGCTGCTAATTGTGGTGTCAGTGGTTTTCTGCTGCAGGTATTTGCAACCTGCTTCTTCATAGGCGCTGCATCCATGAATTATTCATTATACAGCCACTCCTATTTGATTAGTCAAATAGGTTTCACAAAATACAAACCCAAGCTTAAAAGTGGATTTTGCCAGACCTCATTTAAGCTGTCATATAAATCTACCTTTTCAATTTATGAATAAGCAACCCATCAGTTTATCTTTTCTTTTCATGATGTACAATGCAAATAAATTGGCACAGGAAAGCTTTTCTTTCCAAATACTTTTCTGTCTTTGCAAGCTAGTCTCTCAAAAAGTAAAAAATATCAAAACGGATGCATCTTCTGCACTTCTCAAATACTATCTGCCTGCTGAATAAAGATTTTCTGATTTATTGTAGAAATGTATTGACACAAGGCAAGAGAAAAGAAAATAATGGGAGACATTTGTATGCTTTGGTATAGTCAATTTAATTAGCATGTGAACCACACAGATAAGAATCATCACTTCCTAGTGTCCTCAATCTGGACACCAATCAAACCAAACAAGACAAGCTTTTCAAGCAAAACCATTTGTCACTAAGTGAATTAAAAAAAAGAAGAAAAAAAAAAAGACCAACTACAGCAAACTCAGCCCACTTATTATTGTTCATTACAGCCCTTGCTGAGGGCAAATGAAACTATCCAGTTTAATCGGCCTTGCCTAAAAAAAGGAACTGATTCTTACAATCACACTGAACAAATCATGTAATTTATATTACTGTCCTGAATAGAAAACAAGTAACAACTTTACAAATTCTAAGTCATAAATCCCTTTGCTTCTTTTTACTTATTCTATCCATGTATACAAAGGAGAGGTAAAATTTACTTTAGCATGGAGCCTCACCATCATTTCTTCTTCTCAGGTCTCTCTCCATGAACCTGTCTACTTTTAGTCTGTGAGATCCTCAGAAAAGACACAATCCTTTGTAATACATCCAGACATGGCCCGGGATTCTATTGAAAATGAAAAATTGTGTCTCAAGAGATCTGACATCAGGACTTTTTTTTGTTTTGTTTTGTTTTTGTTTTGTCCAGAAAGGAAGACAAAAAGTAAAAAATATGATTTAAAAATATGCTAAAATTTACTTGATTGCATCCAAACATTTAATTGTGATACTGTTCAAAAAGAAAAGTTTTCATTATCAACACTGTCTGCAGCATTTTGGGGCAGGTTGAAATCTCCTTCCTAACTCAAGCTACAGGAGTGTGGTATGATGCTTTAGATAAAGAGTTCTCCCAGTACATCAGCTAAAAAGTTTATTTTTCCCACAGTGCACTCTGCTTATTTCCTTCAGTATCATGATGTTCACTCAAGAAGATATAAATATTGATATTGATCTAAATCAAAACATTAATCTCAGACCAGGAAATGTAAAAGACTTGTTTGACTTCTATGTTGTTCCCTGTAGAGCAATTATTCCAAGACTGATCATTTCCCACCAAGGTAAAAAACACCAAGCTGAGAGTTCTAAAGGGAAAGTATTTCTTTAGAAATTTTTAATCAGCCTGCAATAACACTAACAATGGTAACAAAAACAATAAATCCCATAAATTTTAAATATTGTTACAAACCCATTACAAGTCTTTTATTTCAGATAAATAAGTAACACTAAATGAGGGGGTGGTGGAAGTCAGTATTCTAAATTTTGGAAAGCATAGTCCGGGCTGGTAACAAAATATCTCCAAAAGGAATAGGTCGATGAAAAAAGCATTTGCAAAAGAGTCAGTAGAGCAGTGTGAGAAGCCTCACAGGGCTTTTCATCCCCCCTAAGAGTCTCGTTTGTGACTTTAGTAAGGGAAGTCCCACAGATTTACAAAAATTGAAGGGAAACTGGAGATCTACAAAATAGCTTGAAGGTCAAGGATGTTCTATGTTGTTAATCAAACACCTTGATTCTTGCTTCAAAACATTCTTGAAATTCTTTCTGCTGCAAAGATCACCTACTGCAAGTATTTAGCTCTGATGTGTGCGAAAGCTCAGGCACAGAAGTGTTAAGTGGCCTTTACACTTCATACCATCTGGCCCTCCCTTAGGAATGCACTTTACTTTTGATGCCAGCAATTGTTATGGTCTATTCCTGTCCTATCCCTAAATGAATTAATATAAACCCTTGTGAAATGAAGCAATGTCTTACTAAATCAGGTTTGACCTTTTAATGGTTTCGAAAGTGTTAAGAGTTTGCTGCATTTCTAAATTTTTGACATTTGTTCAATAATATTCTTTTCTCTTTTTTTGTGCTTTCTTAAGAAACTGTCTGGAGTAATTATTAATTTACTGGGACAAAGAGATGACCTAGAGTAAGGTGAGATATTTTAATCGCATCAGAGAAAAAAAATGTTACTGTTAAATTGACAGCACTGTAAATATTCATTCACTTGTAAATATATTTTTGTACAATTACTGTTAGCTAAAGGCAATAACTTTGTTTTCTGAGTATTGAACAAAGCCACCTGCCTCAGTACAGTATCTAATCAAAGTCCTAGGCCAAAGAGTTCCCTTTCTAAAATACTGTCCAGCGTCATCCTTTCTTTACCTCAGGACCTCCCATTAAGAACAATACAAAGATTGCTTAAGAGAATTGTATTAGGTGTCTTGATCACTGCAGAGACCTCACATGTAGAGTTTACAATTGCATTAGTGATGCTTCTTTATAAAGAGAGAAAAGGTTAAAAATAAACAAATAAGACTGAGCTGGTCAGAGAAAAGGAGCAACCTAGGACTTCATATCAGGCTATGAATTCTTTTGACTTTCAATGTGAAGCCACAAAATAAAACTCATTTATCAGAAGTTGTCTCAATTCTATGCTTTGAGAACCTCTGGAATTATTTCAGAAGTCTGTCTTTCAAACTTTTCCTACCATTAGGGAGCTATGGCTATTCTCTGGGAGCAGTTTCAGGCAGGGTGTCATCCTGCCCCATGTTCTGCCAGCACACATCATTTGCTCTAGTGAAGCAGGTCCACACTGCACAGCCACACATGAGGACAACCCACCCTCAAGCTCACTTGATTTTCAGATCAGTTTAGTGCCCAGTTCACATATCGAACATCAGGGGTACAACTTTCCCTTTAAGATGGGTGCAGTGCACAGGGACAGGTAGGTAACTGTTAGGTGGCATGAACACAAACTTCTGTGCCTTGCTGTGCACTGGAAGCTCTTGTAAAGCCCCTGGAGAGCAGCCCTGCATTTTTTAATGAAAGGTGGGTATGAAGTCAAGCACAGCCCCATAGCACCGTGGCACCAGAGAAAGAACTGCCCTCTTCCTCCTGGTTGGGACAGCAGTTTGCTTTGAGAACTCCCCCCTGCAACCCATGGAGGGCTCCACGCTGGAGCAGGTGGATGTGACCTGAAGGAAGCTGCAACCGATAGAGACCCTATGCCAGAGCAGGACCTGTGGCCCTATAGGGAACCCACACTGGAGCAGTCTGCTCCCAAAAAAGACTATACCTCATGGAAAGGACCTATGCTGAAGAAGTTTTGAAGAAGAACAAGCCTTAGGAAAGACCTATGTTGGAGAAGTTCATGAAGGACTGTGTCCCACAGGAGGGACACCACAGTAAAGAGCATGAGGAGGAAGCAGCAGATGAGAAAAAAAATTAACAGACTGCAACCTCATTTCATGTTCTCCTGTGCCCCTTGGGAATGAAGCAGAGCCAGGGAAGTAGGGATGAGTGCAGGTAAGGTGGGGGTTTTTAGATTTTTTTCTTATCCTACTCTGATTAAATGTCACTATATTAAACTGATTTTTCCCAAATCAAGTCTGCTTTGCCCATGATGCTGCTGACAAGTAATGTCCTGTCCTTATCTTGACCCACTGGCTTTTCTTTTCTTTTTCTCCCCCAGTTCTGTTGAGGGAGCAGAGTGATAGAATGGCTTTCTGGGCACCTGGCAGCCAGCACAGAGAGGTTACATTCCTGTGGATTGCATTACATGAGAACAAACAATCCTCCTCTTGTGTTTTGTTTTTGGTGTTTTTTTGGTTGGTTTGGTTTGGGTTTTTTGTTTGTTGTTGCTTTGTTGATTGACTTTGTTTTTTTGGTTTTGTGGGGGTTTTGTTTGGATAGTTTTTGTTTGGTTGGGTTTTTTTCGGTTTGGTTTGGTTTTTTGGGGGGGGAAGCTGTGATAACTTAAGTGCCCTCTAGGGGCAAAACAACTACAATGACATGCTTGCAATAGCTGTGAGGTTCTTTTCCATCCTTTCCAACAAACATACGTGTCTTTAAATTCCTGGTACATAAACTTCACTTTTCAAATAAAGTATAAGAAACGTTGGACAAAAATGTAACAGAAGTATCATTATATTTGTTTTATTGGCATATTTTCCCCCTACACCTCCTTTCAATATTACTTTGCCAGTGTTATTTTCAGATTCTCATATACTTCAGTTTGTTCTCCTCCTATGTGTTTATTGCTTTACAGATCTGCACTTCAAATATTTATTAAAAACAGAAAGTACAAATGCAGAGCAGAAAATGCATGTCCCTCCAGTGCTACATGACCTCTGGAATTGCTTCTCTTATCTTCATTAATGGCTAACAGAATAATTAGGATAGCAGAAGAGCATTTGCACCATTAATAGGACATTCCATTACTTTTAATCACAGAGGATAGACCCAGGTTGAGAAAGACTCTACTGGAAATAGCTTTCACAAAAGCTAAGATGCCTCTCCCTCAGAAGGAGATTACAATTTCCAGATAAGAATACACATATAGACGACAATGATCTGATATATATCTGAGCTGGTGGGACTGCAAATATACTCCTAAACTATCTATAGTCTGTGTTGTATAAGACTTAATGAGCTTCATCTCAAAGTCCTTGTGAGAAAAGATGTGTTTGTTCATGACCCAAAGCACTAGTTCTGTAGCTCTCATCAGAATTCAAACACCATCATTCTTAATATACCATGGCCCAGATATAGACCTGTTATGTAAGGACATAGGATCAATGAAAAAAGGTTGAAGGGCAGGCATTTTAAAGTTTTGATTAAACTCTGCCGTTTTAGTCTTGGATTCTGTTTCAAATTCCTTACAAAAACAGCAACAATAATACTGAGTTTAGTGAAATCCCACGTGTGGATCACTGAATAGCCTAGGCCTAAACATAGAATAAAGTTCTTCAGAACAAGAGACGCTGGAAATATGAAGAAGAGATGTTTCTGAAAGGTAAGAGCTACTTGGTTGTCCCACTTGTATTTGTGGAATGATAGAAAATAAAACTTGTTTTTAACAAAGAGAAAAATTTATAATGCAAAACAATATAAACAATGGGCAAAAATAGGTCAGTCGTACAAAGACTTTTAGGACATTGTATCTTGTCCTTTGATCTGAGAAATAGAATTTACACACTGTTTTTCATGAGCACTTCACCACAAAGAAGATAGTTTTTTTATCCCATAAGTTTTTGATTGATCTTTTCTGAGTTTGGAACTTGTATACAAAACAACTGTGGTAGCTGACAGGAATCACTCAAAAACTCTCAGTTAATATCTGTTTTCCCAAGAGTTTGACAAGAAATATGTAACTATTTCTACTCAGAGGGTGCCACCTTCCTGAATACTTCCAACCATACAGTCATTGAAAAAACACTCACGTTTTTGACATGGCAGCAACCAGACTGATTTATGACACATAACTGCAAATCTTTACAGGACAAATACCTACATCTGAAGTTAACTGAATTTGACTCCATTTATGATTAAGGGAGAAAACCAGGTATCTGTAACATCCATACTGTTGACTTATTTTATTTCTACTCTAGGATAAGTCACAATTTAGAAATGCCAATTTCTCTCCACCAACTACAAAAGAAGCATGAGATGTATATATGTCCATTGCTGCACCCTAACCATTCTATTGGTATATTATTATCCTTTCATTATTTTTTCTTGTACTCCTTGTTCAGAGGCTACAGAACACCTGCCCTCTTCATTATTTATCACTCCTCCAAGAGTTTTGTCATTCACCTACACAAAATAGCATATAAATTATTTTCTTCCAGGATACAGATGAAAGAAGAATATTTAACGGCAGAAAATAAGAGCTGATTTCCACAAAGCTCCACTAGAGACACACCCATGTGATGATGAATCTTCATTGCCAATGGCATTTGGGGAGCTATCTGTCAGCCAGGCAATAATGCATTAAAAGTATGTCATGTTGATTGTATCACTTTTTTTTTTAGTCGAAATGTCAGGCAACCTAAAGTCAAAACCAACTAAGGATTATATTACATTGACACTAATAAATTAATCAATAGATATCAATTTGCTTTAACAAAATCTATTTTCAATAAAGTGTTTTAATATGAATTGATTATATCATGGTCCTATCATAGTTTAAGAATTTATCGGTCATTCTATATTTTTTTCCTGCAGAAGTTACCAAGGGAATAGACTTATAACATGCTGGGTCATTGTCACTGGCAGGATAGAATAAACGACAACCCACAGTGGATCTGGACAATGGTGTGCATTTAAGAACTTCTGAGGTTAGAGGTCTTGACCTACGTGATTACTTTACACATACACTGCACTCACTTGATCCCACAGCATTTTCCTAAGTATTGACTTCCTTTCCCATCAGGGAGATTGCTGCTGGTCTGGGAAGGTCAGGCAGAAAAATCATCCTGGCTCCCACTGTGCTCTCACACTTACCTCTACCAGGAATTATTGGACAAGGTCCCTGGGTACTCCCCAACATTTTTTTCCATTTAGCTGTCCCATTTTAGGATCTTTCCCCATTTCCAGAATCTTCAGCACCTCCTTTCTAGGTTTCTTTTTCTCCAAGACCATTTTTTCTAGGGACTCTTCTTTTCAACACCACTTCCTCTTTGCAGAATCCTAAGCCCTTGCTTTTCCTTCTTTATAAATAGTATATGTGCCTAATAGTCTAGGCACAACGTGTGACCAGCTCCCTAATTTGGTGGTTCTGTTTCATGTCTTCCTATTAAGTGCAAGCTATTTTTTTCACTTATGACATCCTTTTTTTTTCTTTTAATAAATAATGCTCCTGACTTCTTTCAGGCCTCTAAAGCTTATCTACTGATTTATTGTATGAATTAATTAATATTAATGGCCCAGAGAGATCTTCAGTCAGCCATTTAAGAATACTAGAAATCCATATTTTCATTTTAAAAAGGATCCAAATATAGTAATCTCTGCTCAGTACACTTTTTAGTCAATATTGGAGTAGAAAATACTAAATCACTGTGAATTAATATTAAATTTTCTTCCTGTCCTCCACACCTTAAAAATAGAGCAGAAGATTTTCATATTTCTACTATCTGTTCAATGCTTCAACCCACCTCACCATAACCTTCCTGGAGAACAAACAAACAGCCTCAGCACAGAAGTCCCATTGTCCCACTACTGCCAAAACCAGAACTTGCAGCTACACATTAGCAAAACTCTGCTGCTGCTGCTCCTTATTCATGTCATAGCTTTGTGAGTCACAGTCTCACCTGCACGATTTTAGCAGTAACTGGACTGCATTCATACCATCAGTAGGTCCTCTTTATTGTCACACTTTTTCAAATAAAAATGTTACGAAGAAGCAGGACCCTGAAAACTACAGGCCTGTCAGTTTCACTTCAGCACCTGGCAAAGTTATGGACAAGATTATTCTGAAAGGTATTGACAAACACCTGAAAGACAATGCAATAACTGTTCCCAGTCAGCACGGCTTCATGAGAGGCAAGTCCTGCTTATCCAACCTGATTTCCTTCTATGTCCAGGTAACCCACCTAGCTGATCAAGGGAAGCCAGCTGATGTAATCTTTTTGGATTTCGTGCTGGTGACCTGTCACTAGTGGGGTTCCACCGGGCTCCGTATTGAGCCCTGTGCTCTTCGACATCTTCATAAATGACTTGGATGCAGGACTGGAAGGGATACTAAGCAAGTCTGCAGATTTTACAAAACTGGGAGGAGCTGTTGACTCTCTCTAAGGCAGGGAGGCCCTGCAGAGACACCTTGGCAAATCAGAGGACGGGGCAATCACCAACCACAGGAAGTTCAACAAGGGAAATTGCAGAATTCTGCACTTGGGATGAGGCAACCCTGGATGTTCGTCCCCCAGACTGGGAAGTGAGATTCTGGAAAGCAGTGCCGTGGAAAGGGACTTGGGGGTCCTGGTTGATGGCAAGTTGAATGTGAGTCAGCAGTGCCCTGGTAGCCAGGAGGGCCAACTGTGTCCTGGAGGGTAAAGAGCCTTGAGGGGAGGCCGTATGAGGAGCAGCTGAGGTCACTTGGTGTGTTCAGCCTGGAGAAGAAGAGAATGAAGGGAGACCTCATTGCAGTTACAACTTTCTTGTGAGGGGAAGAGGAGGGGCAGGCACTGATCTCTTCTCTCTGATGACCAGTGACAAGACCTGAGGGAATGGCCTGAAGTTGTGTCATGGGAGGTTTAGGTTAGAAATTAGAAAAAGGTTCTTCACCCAGACAGTATTTGGGTGAACAGTGAACAGGCCCCCCAGGTAAGTGGTCAGAGCACCAAGCCTGACAGAGCTCAAGAAGTGTTTGGACGATACTCTCAGGCACATGGTGTGTCTCTTGGGGATGGTGCTCTGCAGGGCTAAGCTTTGGACTTGTTGATCCTCCCTTCCAACTCAGCATATTCTGTGATTCTGTGATCTCACCTGCCCTTGTGAAATCATATAGGTACTATACAAAGTACTATATAAGCACGTTGGCTGATAAGAAAATAAATCTGGAATGAAATGAGACTCCGAAGACTTTTATGTGACTGGCTTTTCACTTCAGTAGTAACTGGGCAACAGAACAGATGGATTGGTTTGGGAAGAAGTTATGAAAACCCCAGTGACATTAAGGGAAAGAGGATTTAGTAGCAAGGTGCAATACAAAATAAGTTTGCATACGGAATGATTATGTAAAGAACCACAAACTATGTTTTTCTTACTGAAAAACAGTAAAACCCTTCTTACTCGAAACTTAAAAAAATTATGTGAGAATGTTTTAAACTAAATTACACTATTTTTCTACCTGATCATTATGGGATTGGAAATCTCAGAGGATTTTAAGAGTAGACTCCATGGATAATTTATTTTGAAATAGACAAAGTAGGTATTAAATACTTATGAATAAGTGTTACTATGTCCCTAGAGTCTATGCTGTGAGCCAGCTGAAAACTTAGTCTTATAAACCAAAAATTTGATTTCCAAAAATCAGATGAGTTTCTTCATTTTTTTCTTTTTTTTTTTTTTTTTTTTTAAGCAGTAAAATATTCCATAATTAAAGTGACTTAATTCCTGAACGGGTGTTTTCTTTATGTATGACCATTATCACCACAGAAATCAGTCTCAGACAAGTTAAGCAGAGCTGTTAAAGCCAGGCATGTACACAGCTGGGGAAGGAAGCTGTGTCAAAACAAAAGACTGAAAACATATTTACATGTGAGGTGTAGCTAAGTGATGTTTATCTCACATGATCTTACAGGAGTCCTTTACACAGCATAGACCTACTTTATCAGATCATCCTAAACTGTCAGTCATCTCCTGAGGCTTATCGTGGGGGGGTTTTTGTCCCCCGCGGAGAGACCCTCGGGACACACTTTGGATAGGAGACAGTCACACACGGATGACCCCAAAATGGC
>JAYRBT010000042.1:36527471-36541231 GCA_036023395.1 Myiotriccus ornatus
CCTTCGAACACTAGCAATATGTCACAATTTGTATTAATAAAAGGTGTGATTCTGCAAACTGTTAAAGTGAGTCCTTGTAGTTGCCAGCTGCAGACAACACCTTGGCAGGACTTGCTGACGGGTCCTGGGTTTTTTGAGTTCTCCCTAACAAGCGAGGCTGAGGTACCCTCCGACCTTGTGAATCTGTTGGTGAAGGGTCTCCTTATGAGACACTGACAGACTGTCGGGCACAGCAAAAATCTGAACTCCCGCCTTTCACGTGACAATCAACCAGACCACAGTGATTTCTGACCAGGCAAGGGGGAAGCCTTGGGTCTACCTCACCCGTGTGGAACCAATGCATACAGACCTCCCATGTTAACAGTCTTGAAAACCTAGACTTGCCCAGCAGTCTCCAGCTACTTTGTCAGAAAGGACTCATGTCATCATCTGTGATAAAAGCAGGTTCATATTTCAAACAGTAAAACTCTCTCTGGAGAACTGAGTTATTAGTCTCTCTGCTCAAGAAGTTACTCCTCACCCAACATCTTATTTCCTTATTAACTGAACTGTGTAGTACTTCTCTACCCCAAAGCAAGTCTTCTTTTATTTTATGACCATGAAGAACTAACTGTCCAGACCACAGCTGAGGAAACTTTAATGTAAGTATATGGGTTACTGCCTTTTATCCATTCCTCTTTTCATGTCCCTGTCAGTCTTTTCCTCTTGATGTACTTCTCTCTTTTCTTAGCCTACAAGCATTCAAATGTTTTGTCACAAGAATACAGTCCATTCTTTTTCCAGTTATTGGCTAGCCATTCAGCTTGAGGTGCTTTTACCTGCACAGAAACAATTCTTTCAAAAGTGTTTAGTAGAATCTTGGTGGTAGTGCTAAACTCTGATTTTCAGTTGCTGATTATTTATATGTTTGAAAGATGGATAGTTTCAGAGAGTCTGTTATGATCATACACAAGTTTAAAGCCTCTGCAGGTGTCTTCAGGGTCTACTGCCCTTCTTATCCATGCTGTGACAGAAAAATAAACTACTGACTTCCGCTTCCTGTTTCTGCAGGAATTCTGCTTCTGCTGTCATTTATATAAAATAAAAATAAATAACTTCAAAATCCCTGGGCCTGCTTTAGTCTAATATGAACATTAAATTACTAGGCTTTGCAGATAGCTTTTTAATTTTTACCTCTGGATATTAAATGTTATTATGAAATTCATCCTGTTACCAAATATGAACATATGTCTCAACACAGATGTCATACCCTACACGCCACTTTAACTGCATGCCCCTAAGAAGAAAAAGGAAAAAAAAGTCACCTTTTTCAGAACTGCTTGGCTTATCTCTTTTAGAAAAAAGGAGAAAAAAATGCTAGGACGAATTTAAAGCTTCAGTCCTATCAGTTCACGGTTGAATGCCTGAGCTAGAAGAGTCCACATGCTATAACCTGTGCTGTTGGCAGGTCAAAGGACTGTTCTGCCCCAGAGAAGCTGGATAGAAGCAGTCAGGAAAGACATGATTATTAGGCTAATTCTCCATCTTCATCATTGAACGTAGGACTATCCTGACTCTGGTTTTCTGCAGACACCCTCACACTGTGGATCATCACAGGTAAGAGTCTAAGCTATATCTGTCTGGGGACTGAAATAAAACATATCCTGGAAGAGACCCTAGCATACAATGTGAATATTCACTGTATTTGTATTACACTAAATCTTTTTCCTTAAGTTGACAGCACTGAGATCATAAATTGTACATGCAGGAACCCAAATTTTTAGCACAGTATGACTGTCACTTCGCATGAATTATCATCCTTTCTCTTGTTTGGAGTAATTTATATTCCACTAGCAGTAGACTGGCACATTTTTCTACTTGAACTATTTTAAAGTACACCTTGCTTTTTTATAAGGTCCTGAACACTTAATTTACTAAATTTTCATATTTTTATCTTTAAAAAAAAAACTTGTTATTCTCTTGATGGGAGTACTTTTAATTTCACTGTATTGTAGCAATGTATAAGCTGTGTTGTCTTTGGTTTGTTTTTTTTTTTTTCCAAAGTTAGATAGTACTTTGCTATATTACCTCAATAGAAGTGCATTATTTGCCAAATTTGTGGAATACAATGCTGGCTGTTGACTGTGTGCTGTTTACCTCAGATAATAATAAGGTGCTCAATCTCCTTTTTTCTGAAGATTGGTACATAACAACCTGCTTCTATGACATGACAGTCATGACAAACACATACCCAACAGGGATCTTCCACAGCATAGATAAATCTACACCTCACTCAAAAACAGTTTCAGGACCATGGTATTGTCCTAGCTTGCTGATGACTGAGGAGCTTCTTCTAATGGCACACTCAGCCTAAGACCCTACAAATAAAATGTTAATGTACCACCTAATTTGGATACTGTCCTTGAGGTATGTCTGGAACTGTGCTTCCCATTCACTGTTTGGGTGGCAATCTTTCCATGATGGCTGATTTTGGGATAGTCTCAGAAGACAGTTTGGATGTGTCCCACTTCTGATGGATACCTGCTAAACTATAGCTTGACAGCTTGTGACAGAAACTGACACTGAAATTAAATTATAGGTTTTCATTGACAGCTGAATACAGCTACAGACAAGCTATCTCAAAAAAAAAAAAAAATCTAGGAGAGCTAAAAGTGAAAGTAAGAACTGCACAGAAGAGGACAAAAAGGGTCATCCAGCCTGTAGGATGGCTTGCATCTGAGAGGAGCTCCATTAATTTGATAATTTTATTTTAAAAGGAGAGAATCAGAAAGAATAGAGAAAGATACATTAAAGGACTATCAGATCATTGAAGTCATGGAGATGGTGAATGGGGAACATCTGCTTACTGTTTCTCACAACACTAGGGAATGTCCAGTCAGATGAAGAAACTGCAAACAAATTATCATGCAGAGTTATTCATATGTTACTTCAGGTTAGAGTAGACAACTTCACAGTCATCATTACAGGCTTGGAATTTTGCTAAGGGAAATAACCTGACCCTAATCCAAGAATCAATCAAACTAGTTAGTCCTCCAGTGCTGTATAAACTGATCTCCAAGGGACCACAAAATCCTAGATTCCCACTAGTCAGACAGAATTGGAACCCACTCGAAGTCAAACATATTTCTTAACCAGATTATACTCATGAATTTATTTTTCATTTAAAAAACCCCAGAACATGGAAGTGATGCTGAAGGGAAAAAGGCACACATGGACAATGGTAGCTGCTATTCTCTTGTGAACAAGTGCACTCAAGAACAATTGTGATTTCACATGATGAGGTTCCTTTCATCATGTATTTGTTGTGCTTTTGGTGTACCTGAAATATTTAGCTGCCTGCTTCATTTCCTTAGGCTGAGTATATGAAGGTTATTTAAGTACCCCTTATACCAAACACAGTATAAAATCTAAGTCCTCCCACTCTCCAGTCCATTTAGTTATAAATCACAGTTGTTGTTTGTGAACTCAGTGCACAAGCTGATTACTGGGGCATTAATGAGATGGTTAGATATTTCTTGTGTTGCAAAATGTGTGATTACTGAAATTCTGTAACAAGTTAAAGGAATTGTCTGAGCTGTAAAAAATAGGGTGGTTTAGCCAGCATGATGGATGTATGGAGTCTAATGAAAGAAATACCCTTTGTGTGTCTGCATTAGAGACTGTGCACTAGTCAGAACCAGGCTGCATGATCCTGAAAACAAACTTGACACTCTTTTCTCTGTGTTGCTACTGGCACATATAACCAAAGAATAACTTTTCTGATTGACATAGGAGGAAAGGAATGATACTGGGAATGGTAACTTGATATTGGGATGCAATGCTCTCTCCAAACTGAGTATCAGTAACAGAGAGCACTAGGGTACTGGCAGCTACCCATCTGTACCCCCGGTTATGTGTTGAGCAGTAGTAAAAATAAGGATTTTAATCAAAAGAAATAATCAATTCTCAGTTGTGACACTGTGTCACTGAAATTCTTGCTGGAAGGTCTCTCCAACCAAATATCTGAGCGATGCCTTGAAAAAGGATCCTGATTTCTGTTTCTTTTTGCTGTTGTTGGAGTTGGGGGGGGTGGGTTTTCGTTTGTTCGTTGGTTGGTTTTTTGTTTCCCTTTTTTCTCTCTTTTCTTTGTTTCCAATTGTACAATCAATTACCTAGCCTGTGTTTTGCTGGGATAAATTTATTTTCCACCTCAAAGTTTGTCCAATAATTAGCCTGGTCTCCAAATGAACTGCCCACCAAATAGCACTCTTGTTTTGACAGAATGGAGAATCTGATCATAGCATGGTTTGACGTGTTTTCAAGCTGTATCTAGAGAAACAGTACATTCCTTGTCATCTCAATCTGTTATGTTGCTTTGCTTCTCTGAAACTTGGTTTTATTACAGTCAAAACCCAGGACAGAAAATGTACTTTCCAATCTGTTCTCCACTTCTGCAGTGAGCATTGCATGATGCCACTCTTTCATATGCTGCCATGCAACATATGGGGAGAATCCATGGGGAGATTCCTGAGACTCTTTGGTTCAGTTGGGCAGCATGAACCCACCAGCTGGTCATGGGCTAAAGTGGTGATTTCCATTATGGCTTTTGATATTCTCAGGTTTATCATGATGCTGCCAGAACCAGAGAATCCTGAAGACAGAGAGACTCAGAGAGCCATAGCAATGCACACAAGCAAGCACAAAAGACGTGTCTTGAAGGACACGCATTCAAGAGAGGCTACAAAGAGTCACAGCTGTACTTATTCCTGACTTGTGACATGGGGCAATTCTGTCTGGAGCAGTCTGAAGTTGCAATAGCAGTAAATATAATAACATTAATATATATTGCCATATTGTACAGGGTTTGGCTGGAATAGAGTTATTTTTCTTTGTAGTAGCTCCTTGGTACTGTTCTGCATATATGACCAAAAAAGTATTGATAACACAGCTGTGGCTGGGAAGTGCTTACAAAGGCGAAGACCTTTTCTGCCTCTCCTGCTGCCCTGCTGTCCAGCAGGCTGGGGACACAGTTAGGACAGTTGACACCAACCGACCTATGGGATATACCACAACATAAAATACTGTGCTTAGCAATAAGAGTTATGTCTGCCTTCCTGAGTAACTGATACAGCTGATGGAGCTCTGCCATTCTGGAGATGTCTGAACACTTGTCTGCCCATGGGAAGTAGAGAACGAATTTTTATTTTGCTTTGCTCCCATGTGCAGCTTTTGCTTTTCTGTGAGTTTTCTCAATTTTACTCCTGTGATTCTCCTCCCCACCCCACTGGAGGGGAGCAAGCAACAGACTGTGTGGCTCTGAGCTGCCTACTGGCACCATTACTTCTGGCCTCCTTTGATTTTTCACAGCAGTACATGGAGACAGATCTGGGCCAGGTAGAAGTTACACACCTTCACGAGGAAGAATTCAATTAATATTGCCAGAGGCCAAGAAGCATTTTGAAACACCTGGAAACAGTATTTAAAAATAATATTTTAAAATAACATTTAAAAATACCACTAATAAAAGCTTTCATCGTTATTAAAATTATGCATTTCAGAAGAAATGCACTGAAAATTTTATGTTGTTTCATAGAACATACGTAACTGCCAACATTTTTCATTTATTCTTACATTTATCTTCCATCTCAAATTCTCTTCTTCTTGCAAAGGTATTATTCATGCAGAGGAAGAAGACCAGATATTATAGGGTTAAATCACATTTTGTTCCTGTTGTATCACATAATATATTCTCAAATGCCTGGTGACAATGCACATAATTACTTTTTAATTTTTTTTCAAGCGCCTCTCATCTGGGAGTACAGGGTAGCCTAAACAACATCCTTTATAAATATTACATGGAAGAGCTCCTGACTATTAAGATTAAAAGTTACT
The DNA here is from genome assembly GCA_036023395.1 of Myiotriccus ornatus. Classification (NCBI taxonomy): domain Eukaryota; kingdom Metazoa; phylum Chordata; class Aves; order Passeriformes; family Tyrannidae; genus Myiotriccus; species Myiotriccus ornatus. The sequence continues at coordinate 36,533,343 of JAYRBT010000042.1, forward strand.
TATTTCAGCATACCCCACTGAAAGAATAAGTTGTCATTTTTATAATAGAATCCAAATCCTGTTTATTTGTTTCAGCTGGTGCCTGCATGAATCGAAGGCATTGGTGGTAATCTGGGATTCATGGGGTTGCACTGGAAGCATTTGACAAAATCTGCTAAAAAAGAATCTGATCATATATGAAAATGTAGTAGTAGATTTTCCAGTAGACTTTATGCAGTACAGCTCACCCGCAGGCCCTAGTTGAGAGGAGAATGGATTCATGCTGTCACAGATGAGCACATGAAAGTGAAAATCACCACCCCTGTCCCCCTGTCTGAGTCTATGTGTTGGGTTTGTGCAGCCAGGCTACACGGGTGGCTTCTGTGAGAAGCTGCTGGAAGTTTCCCCTATGTCTGTTAGAGCCAGTGCCAGACAGCTCCAGGACAGACTTGCCTCTGGCCATGGCCAAGTCAATCAGGAATGATAGTAACGCATCTCTGATAACATATTTAAGAAGGGAAAGAAATTATTGGGCAGAGGAAATTTGCAGCCAGGGAAGAGCGGAGTGAGAACATGTGAACAACAATGTAGGCATCAAGGTCAGCAGAGAAGGAGGGCAAGGAAATGCTCCAGGCATTGGAGCAGAGGTTCCTGTGCTGCCCATGGTGCAGACCATGGCGGGGCAGCTGGGCCCCCACAGCCCACGGAGGACTGTGGGGATGCAGAGACCCTGGACGAGACCCATGCTGGAGCAGGTGGATTACTGAAGGAGGCTGTGATCCTGTGGGAGGCCCATGCTGGAGCAGAGTCCTGGCAGAGACCTATAGACCCATGGAGAGAGGAGCCCACTCTGGAGCAGGTTTCTGGGTAGGACTTGCGACTCTGTTGGGGACCCATGCTGGAGCAGTCTGTGCCTGAAGGACTGCACCCCGTGGAAAAGTGATCCACGCTGCAGCAGATTATGAAGAACTGTTGCCTGTGGGATTGACTCGTCCTGGAGAAGTTCGTGGAGGACTGTCTCCCATGGGAGGGACCGCACACTGGAGCAGGGGAAGGACTCCTCTCTCTGAGCAGCAGCAGAAACAACTTGTGATGAACTGACCGTAACCCCCGTTCCACATCTCCCTGAGCTGCTGGGGGAAGAGAGAGAGGGGAGGGGTGATGTTTCTAAGATTTATTTTACTTCTCATTATTCTGCTCTGATTCTGTTAGTAATAAATTTAGTTATTATCCCAACTTTGAGTATGTTTTGCTGTGGCATTAATTGGTGAGTGATCTCTCCCAGTCCTTTTCTCAACTGGTGAACCCCTTGTTATATTGTCTCTCCTCTGTCCAGATGCAAAAAGGAGTGATAGAACAACTTTGGTGGGTACTTGGCATCCAGCCAATGTCAGCACACTACAGTCTGGAAGTTAAGAGGGAACGGAAATTGAAAACTGGTTTAAAGGTGACTTTGGAACTTGTGCAATTGATTCTTCAGGTTCCAGTTCTGCTTCAGTAGTCCTGCCACAAACTACCCAGTTGTGCTAAAACCTCAGAGCCCTCAAGTACCCTCAAGTTTCATGAGTTTATTCTCCCTTCCTACACTCCTTCAGCTTGCTGCAACTCTGCTTTCCTCTGCCATCCTTCAAGAGCTCACTGCTCTGACATCTGAGAAGGGGACTTTGGCTGTACTGAGGTCTCTGTACTCCTTTCCCTTCTCAGAAACCATTCCTCATGTGCATTAACTTCATGGGAGGTTCTAGTTAACAACCCAGGCACAGGTGTTTTTAGGAAACAAACTCAAGCGTTTTTTTTCCTTATTCTTATTCTTATTCTCTGTTATATCATGAAAGGAAAGCAGCTTCGGAACATGCAAATTTTAATTTCTAGCTGACTATGATTCAAGTCCAAGGAAGGCATACCTGCTTAAAGCCTTGCAGGTTTGGGAATTCTCTTTGAAAAAATTTGAAATGCAGTTCCTTGGAGCATATTTGTACTTCCTCTCTTACTACTCCTCTCTCCCTGCCCCCTCTCTCCTCCTCATACTGCAAGGTAATCTTATTTAAAAAAAAAAAAAAAAAAAAAAAGCCACCTAGCCTTTTTCCCATACCATTTTCATTTATCTTCTGAACCAGGCATTATAAAAATGGAGTGCAGTGTCACTCACCTTTTGAACAGCTTTTCTTCTGTTCAGGTTTATTTATCTTGATTTGCTCTGCCACAGGCCATTCTGTCATTCTTAATTTCAGAAAATAACTCTCTTATTCCTCTAGATCAAAGAAGAGACACTCCTTATAAAAGCTGCTGCACTGGTTGTCTTCCTGATCTGTCCTTGTGATCTGGTACTGGCAGCATCTGCAGTGACTGTGCTTCCTGCTTTCAAGTCTGTGGAGCCAGCCTTGTCCCAAGGGACCTGATGCTGATCTGCACATCCCATAGGAGGTTCAAAGGGTCTGTGTCATCAACAATATTAGCAACTACTGATGAGCCAGCTGTATTGGTCCCTGCAAAGAGCTGGGGTTCGGCAGCAGCTGTACTGTCTGGGGGGGCAGACAAGTACTTGATTCTCATTTTGTAGTCTGTCAGGCACAAATCATGAGGATTGGAAGAACAGCTCTTCAGAACCACTCAAAGTCACCTGCACTTCTCAGAGCAGATCTAAATGATAAGAAAAAAGTACAAATCTCCGTGTGGATACCAGCAGCATGGAAACTCGAGCTTTCCTGTCTGTTAGAGTCTTCTGGGAAATACAGTCTTTATAGCTCTCTGTAAATAATAAGTTTTACTGTAGATGGTAATTTCAAGATAAATTTTAGTGTTGTACATGCAAAGATTTTTTAAACATAGAATAATTTATCTAACAAACACAGGGATGGAAATGTAGATCAACTTCTTAGCATGCTGTGACATCCTCAGAGGAAGCACACCATTATTTAGTTGTATGATGTGGAAAGAAGCTCTTGAGAGAAACTAGAAGTAACATTTAGCAAATGATATAGCCTAGGTTCTGGAAATTATAACCAGTGTCTAAGAATATGATGTTATGTTCCCTTGACATTGTGTTCCCTTAATGTGAGGTTGACAAGTACCTACTTGTGCATGCTACCCAACTCAGGCCATACAAGGGAGGGTAGCTACACTGAAGTTTGAGATTTGGAAATGTCAGATCCCTCCTCACATTACTCTTGGCTACTAGACCTTACTAGGCATATGAAAAATGAGATGATGGATGAGTTGACACTTGTGCACTCAACAAAGAAGGTAGAAGAGGAAATTCTGGCTGATCTCAGCAAAAAAATTCTGTGCATTGTGACCCTTGCCATGTCCTTCTGCTTGGGCAATCACTTATATCCAGTAACATTTTAGGAGCTGATCCTTGTAACAAATGCATTGAATGAATCTCAACTGCCTCTGACAAAAGTAAGATTTGAGATGTTCACTTATTCCTGAAGAGGCCAGCTGTACCACTAACTGGCTCAGCAGAAGACTCTGCTTGGCACATAGTTCTGCTGTGTTTGATATAAGCAAGCAGATTCATCACAATCCATTCCCATTTTTATTTTTCTGTATCATAGGGCAAATTAAATTAGTTTAATGTTCCAGTTCTTCTATCTCATTTCAAGGATTTTGATTGCCAGGTAGAAAAAAATGGTTGATTATTCTAAATAATTAAAGAATTTTCTACTATGAAAAATTTTGCATACTTTGCAAATTGAGATTCATAATTCCTGAGTTAAAATGATTTAATTATTTGACTAAAGCTAGTGTTTTTTTCATACAAATGTTAGAACTTGATCATATGTGTCAATTTTATTAGAGACAAGATAGGTTTGATATTTGCATAAGTTCAGCTTGGGACAATAGGTGTGTTTACTGTTTACATAACTAGGTGTCAAAAATTATGCAATAACTAATTTTTTACTGCCACCTTGTGGTGCTGCAGGCTTTCGATGACAAAAATGAAAGAATGAAAGCTTATGCAAACCAAACAAAATCAAGGGAGTATATAAATATACTGATAATTTTTCTCTTTTTATCCCTTCCCCCCCCCCATGTTATCTGTGATACTGCTTGTAAAGATTTACTCCCATCTTTTGACTTCCATAATGTAGGTCTTTGTTGTCATTTGTTCACAGGATGTCCATACACAAGCTACGAACTAAGAACAATCTCTCCTGTATCCATGAACAGTATCTGAACACAGTTTTTTAAGAGATTGGAAAATATCTCCGTGATAAACCTTGGCTTTTATTACATTTTTTAGCTGATTGCCAGTGTCAGTTACTCAGTTCTTCTAGAATCTAAATTTGTCTTTTCAAATGCTTTCTATATTTTGTACAGGTCCTTTTATAATTGTACCTATGTTGAAGATACTTTTGGTTGTCAGTCCAGCAATCATAAATGCCTGAGTAACATGACACTCACAGAAGCAACTATTGTGGCTTTACTAAGCACTTGAAATGAAGCACTTGCAGCCTATAATGTGCTTATCTGGAATATGACAGGCTTGGAAAATCTCCCAGGATGCATCAAGTGATGTTGCAGACCTGTTTACATTATCTGCTGGCATTCATTGCTTTATTTTCCCCTACTGTAGTGCTTGTGGAGAGAATCATCTCATAACTGTACTGCGATCCCTGTTTTGAGGTTGGCATCAGATACATTTCTCAGTTTTCTTGTTTCTGAGCAATGCTGAGTTACACTGCTACTGTTTCTCATGTCTGGGCTTTGTTAAATCCCTACTTAAAAGAACATTTCCTGCTGAAACAGTGTTTCAAGACTGTAGCTATAGTGTGTGCCTTCTGATGGAGCTCTTTTTTGAATCATGACCCCTTCCCAAAACCCTATTGAAAACTGTTGCTGATTAACAGTTCATGAAATCAGACACACCAGCTACATCATGACCATTGGCAGGAAACTGTGCTTCAGATAGTCTAACTCCTCACTTCTGCTTTTTTTTCTTGTACCATGAATTTTTTTCAAAATCACTGCAAATCCGTGGTGGATTTGCAGCTTGCAATGTTTGGTGAGTGTGTAGCATATGTTAGATGAAACCTCTGGATTAAATCTATGTGAAATGGCTATGCTAAATGTGGAGGACTGCTTGAGAAGCATGTTGATTTATTTCAGCTAACAAAATCATTCATGGAAAATAAAAAAGGGGGAGGGAGGAAGGCTGATCATCAGAAGCTGATAAAAATGGCAGTTCTATTTATTTAGATGGATATGAATAAGGCTTTAATCCATCCCTCTTACTCTGAGAACAGCCCAGATTAGTGTGAAAGACATGCCTCAGTGGCAGCAGAACAGGTAACAATACAGTGTAAAGTGACCTCACCTCCTTCATACAAAAACACACTCAAAAATTCTGCTTCCCTTTGGGAATTGCTCTAGCCCCCATTTGTGTATGGAGAATGGTTTTACTGTGGCATTTGGACCGGCTCCGTGCTTGTGAATTGCATAACTCTCATCATGGCCTTTCACTTTATAGTTTTCATTTACTTCTGCATAATGTATCAGTTCCTCACAATGAGGGCTGCTGCAGAGATTAAAACACAGGGTCTCTGCTGGAGAACTCTGGCACAACTGCCAGCTCTCCAAAAGATTTCTGTGTGGCTGCTAAACTATCCTCAGTCTGCTTGCCCTTTTTCCCTTCCCCAGGAGCTAGCAAGGGGTCACATCTCCCAGCAAGATGTCTGCCACATGGAAGGACAGAGTACCTGCTGAGTTTTTATATGTTTATGAATATATCTCCACCTGCATTGTCCTGACCATAGAGAATATAAATTCCTATATATGTCTTTGTTTTTCTATGTTTTTTTCTGTTGTTCTTTTAGTCACTATTTCTTGTTCTCAACAGCACCTTCTAGATTTCAGCACTTCACCTGCTAGCTGTATTTGGGAGTTAAGGGTCTATAAGAAAAAGTTGGAGCATTTAGAGGTTAGTGATCAGTCAGGATGAATTTCAATTCTGATTCTGAGGTACTTTTAGAAAGAATGCTTTGGAAACATTTGTACAGGAGAAAGCTGTGGGACTTGACAGGAAAAACCAGGACAGAAGTAGAGGACACCAGTCCCAGATAACATAATCAATGGATTTTGAGAAAGAAGGAAGGAAGAATGGACATGGAGCAACTGAATAAAAGATGATAAAAGAGTGAGGTATTTTGAATGGATTGATTTTTACAGGCTCTCTTCTCCTTTTGACCATCCCATTTATAAAATTTAGCAACTAAGAGGCTGCCCTCTGATGTATGAAGGTAAAAATACCTCCTACTGCTTGTTGTGCATAAGAGCCACGAAGTGATATAGAGTACAGGTGTTTGGGTTGCTTTAGTTTTGCAGAATCTCTTTTGGAGAAAGGGAGTTTTTTTGGTTTTTTGTTTTTTTAATGGAGGAGTGCCATCAGCTGGAGTAGTGCCCCATGAAGAATCTGGAAATTAAGATAGATTAGACCTAATATCAGGAACCAGTCTAATAGAGGAAGATCCACCAATTTATAACATTTCTTTGTATGGAAGACAAGCAAAATATATACATACCAGCAGCAAACTCTACCTTTTCCCCTTAAAAAATAAATGACCTCAAAGGTTTATGAAACAATCTCATGTCTAAATAAAGATCTATGCCAGCATAATTTAAAGTAACAGAAACTAGTGATTTTCACAGCTGATGATGTCAACAAATACATGTTATCAGTTGAAAGAGAAGAAATAGAGAAAAGTCTGGAAGAATTATTGTGACTGCAAATGTACAGGGGAAAAAAAAAGGATAAGAGAAATTCTCTGAAAAAAACACCCAGCATTTTAATCAGATATTAGGATGTTGAAAACAATATGAAAAGACCACAGCAAATAGTTACAACCTTAAGGTAAGATAAAGTATCTGTAGCAGTTTAAATACATTTGTTCTACTGAAAATCACTATTACAGACTCATTCTACTGCTTCAGCTATTGGCAAACACAGAATCACAAGTAACAATAAAGTGCCAACAGCATAAAAAATCTGACCGTGGCCCTACACAGAACCTTGAAACCATCTTCAAAAAAAGGAAAAGCATGACAGTGACTCCCGACATGGGTCTTCATGGTTAATGAGAAAGTGGTGGTGTGTGAAGCAACATGGAAGACCATTGCACTGACTGTCAGAGTGTTTTTTAAAGAGAGATTTACAAAAGAGGTAGGAGTGAGTTCACTGCAATTCAAGCCAGCTTTCACTTATGCATCGATAAGTCACTGGAATGTAAAGATTACTGTTTCTACTGCAATTTCTCAGCAGAAAAGTTGGTGGTTTAAGAAAGACTGTTAATAAATTCTAGCCCTTCAGAGATACACACAAGACACCAGTCAGAAGGAAGTCTGAGACCTTCATGATGGCTTTCCCTGGTCCCCTGGGCACTCAGGAAATTGTTCCTGATGCTGAGCCCAGCCAGACCAATCACCTGTTGTAGGGCTACAACCTCATGAGTCATCTGTCACTGCACCTCACAGCACTAAGCAGGATTTTGCCTACACTATGCATATGGTTGAATGGGCTCTTCCTTCATGCTTCTTTCAGATTTTGCCTGCCTTTCAGTGCTCTATAACACCAGCTGTCTTCATCAAGATGTAGAAAATAATAAAATTTAGTTGCTTTTATGTTTCTACCAATCTTCATACACAGATTGAAACAGCTCTCCTTGTCCCTTTGGATTTTAATAGACCCAAGCCATGTATTGTAGCTGAGGCAGTAGTTTAATTTATAAATATAAATCTGTTTATAGCATTTACAGAGCCATTGTACTGTTTACTCTTTTATACGGATCTGAATCATGGGTCATTTACCGCCACCACTTGCGTCTCTTAGAACGTTTCCATCAGCGCTGCCTCCGTTCAATTCTAAACATCCACTGGACGGATTATGTGACCAACACGTCTGTCCTTGAACA
>JAYRBT010000042.1:36541331-36553176 GCA_036023395.1 Myiotriccus ornatus
CTGCTGTGCCTTCTGCAACCGGACTTGTCTATCTTGCATTGGCCTTTTTAGCCATCAGCGCGCTTGTAGCAAGCGTGAGTGGAGCCCTTCTCAAATCTTCGTTCGTGAAGCCCAGCCATGATGATAAATCTGTTGCAATAGAATTGAATTCACGTGACACTCAAATGTTGTCAGAGAGGGGAAAGTTAAGGGAAGTAGCAATATAAAGGCCATGAACAGAACTCTCTAATCTGCAAACAAGTGGCAGAGTTTGTTTGTTACTTCAGCAATATCTGACACTCCAGGAATGAAACTAAGCCATGATGGAGCCCACCTGAAATAGGAACATATTCTGTTAATTACTATGCAGTTATGTCACAGGTTTCTGTAGAGAACTGACAACCCGAGAAGGCAAAATAAAAGATGGATGAAAAGAACTTTTGTTTTCTTTCATCATCACTCTTGTTTATATTTAATGTCAAGTTATTCTAGACAAGTACAATGATTTCCGGTATGTTTTGTCCTTGTAAAACCTTAAAAAAAACCCCATAGAGGAACAACTGAAGACCCAGCTGGAGTTACATTTAAGCCAGATTGCAGAACTAGAACTTCTGTAGTAGTATCAACAGATAGCTTCCCCCTCAACTGCACATTTGTTCTCAACTTCTTCATTGCATTTGATACTGTCTACCACAAAATATTGCTGTTGGATGAGAGAATAATGACAGCCATTGCAAGTGTTGTGTGCAAATGTATGGAGGCCCTCCAGCAGGGTAGCATAAAGTTACTTTGGCTGTGAATACATGTCCCTATGCAGTCCATAGTGCAAGCCCTTCCCCTAAATTCTCTCAAAATGGTACCCAAAAATAAATCTTTCTACCATTCTTGAGTTGTGTCTCTAGACTGTCCCAGTCTGGTGAAAGATAAACTGTACTCAGAGACATACCTCAGCAGGACTGAGCCGGTGTAATTATACTGAAGAAGGACACCTGTAGAGTTTAGAAAATTCTGAGTGGCAGAAAAAAATTGATCTGTTTCTGTCTTTACCTAGGGGTGCTTTTGCAGTATCTATGGCTGCCTCCATGTGTTCTTTCAAGAGGCAGCAACTCCCAGTGTGCACACTTGCAATGCCTTTATCTACATCACTGATCAAAATTGAATGGATCCATACATTACTATGGTTCTGCTCAGAAATACACCCCAAGAGAGTTAAAGACAAGAAGGTGAAAAGAACTGTGATGCTGCTTTTGTATTTTTCCCTGTGACAGTGCTGTTTCTGACATAGCTGTATATTCAGAAATCTGTGCCTATACTGGAGTCATGCACATTTCTAAAGAATGTAGTTTCAACAGAAGTTGCTATCAAAGAACTCCTCAAATACCAGTTTCCTTCAGTTAAAAGATAAAAAGAAAATGGCTTCAAATGATGGAGGAAGATCCCATTCTATTTAGTCACAGGTGCGTCCTGGGTTTGCTCTGATACAAACCATTAAGTAAATTCCTGTAAGGTAAGACAGATCTTCATTAGAAGGCATATAATCCATATGCAGTTCTCAGTGTCTGGCAAAGACAGACAGCTGGGCCGTGCACTGGAAGTGACATTTTGAAACAAAACAAGTTTTTTTAATAACAAGGGATATCAATTGGATTTTCAGTGGCCCAATAAATGTGTCCATACAATGGCAAACTGGAAAAAATTTAAAAGAACTATGAACCTATCAGAATTATTCTACTGGGTTATGATTTAATTATTAATCAAATGAAAGCTCCTAATTCTCATCTTTAAAGCATTAAACACCACAGTATTGCCTCAGACTCTGAAAGAAACCAGTATCCACAGTGACATTCTTTCACAGAACTAAACTTTTTACAATAATGCTGATGAACTCATACTCAAGCTAAACAACTTTCTCAGTGAGAGTTTGAGACTTGGAAATGTACTCTCAGGGGCAAACTTCACAACTTTGCAATAAGCACAAATCACTTCTTCTTTGACTTTATCCCTTCTAATTCAAACCTACAGAAATACGCACACAAAATTGTAAAGCAAACACTTCACTCATATGCTTCTCATTTCTCAAAGACAAGAAACAGATGTATAATTACTTTTTTAGTGTCTTCCTGGCAGCTGTTCCAAAACTATGGTGATAAGAACAGTACACAAACCACTCTAATGCAGAAAGATGTGAATGAAACACTTTCTTCAAAGTCAGACAGGGGCTGCATAGTGTAACTGGAAAAGAACCTTGGTATTCTGTACCCACTGGACCTTACCATCTTCTTGTAGTACAGATTCTTAATGATTTATGATGTTCTCCTACCTAAGAGAAGATCTAAGATCCCCCTGTAATCTCTAACATGTCATCATTTAAGAAACCTTTTCGATAAGAGATATCCAAGGATATGGGGCTAAAGATGATTCTGTTACAACACAGGGTAAATATGTCAGTGAAAATTTGTATCTTTTCATTAGTGTGGGGGGTCAATAATATCTCAAAAGCAGCAAAAAATCTCTCCTACATTTAGAAAGCAAGATTACTTCAGAAAAAAATATATGCAAAATGTATATGAATACCACATATCGCCATGGTGCAAATAGTTAAAATTTAATTTGTTTTGACAATTCTGCTGAAAATGAAGGGGCAAATATATCTTCTGATACACTGAAACAGGCTAATAATCAGTTATGAATTTCACTGTGATTGTTATGCATCAGCTTATGCACTGCTTAATTTCAGGAACATTGTAGGATGAATGAGAGTGATTTTATCCAATTAAATGATTGTGATGAACAAGGAGTGATTGAAAGTAATCTGATCTGTCTTCTCAAATGCAGTGCAAGTATGCACCCAGATACATGCATTCTGAGGTAGGAAGAATTTAAGTGCGAATATATTTTTCCATTAGAAAGGAGATGAAATTAATTAATCTGTAATTGTATCTATGGCACCAAACATGTCTTGTGAGCTGTGCTACATTATAGATCACACATCTTAAATTTTATGTCCCAAAACTTGGCATTTCAAGCTGACAAGAGACTGAGATTCAGATGCTAGAGTGCACCTGAGGCACAGTGCAGGAAACCAGGTGAACATATTCTTCTGTGTATTCCTGCAACAAAGCACTTAAAATAGGTGTCTGGATCCCTAGAGATGCATAAAAAAACTAATTTCAGGGTCCTTAAGTGCCTATAAAAAGTCTAGTCATTCCAGACTCCCTATCTAGTCAACAGCAAGCATGGTATTTCTGGAGGGCCAATTGCAGTTTCTGAGATTAAATTGCTGTTTGTTGATGACATTATACTGAAACTAATATGGTTATGTTTCATGCTTGGCCATGTCAAGATGTGTCAGATGATCTGTGCCTTTGGGCCAGATCTCAGGAAAGGATCTGACCACCCCAAATGGAAACATGCAATATGTGTAAGCTGCCTGTGTATTGAGCAACACAGGAAGAAGACATCTTTAAAAATCCAGATGGAAGCATCAGTACTTTTCCTTTCCTTTCCTTTCCAAACAAGGAAGATTCACTCACCACAAAGAAGAAAACAAACAATAACATATCCAACAGTGGAAAAGCATTAGCTGTAGTATTGTTTGAGCTCTTTGATAGCTCTTTTGGTGATGTTCTTCAACAGAAGCTGGTCAGCTGTGCATTTTTAAATGTTTTTCATTACCAAAGATGTTTCTAAGCACTTTTGTAAATCTGGACATAAACATCCTCTGAAATGTAGGCTGAAATGAAATTCAGTTTTCTTAGTAGAGGAAACAGTTATCAGATAAGATTTGCAAAGCTTACACATTTTATACACTGCACAGAATGAAATTATATAAATTGTCTGGTATCAGTCACTCCAAACTGGTGCAACAAAGTGACAGTATCATGTAAATTTCTTTTACCTGGACAACACAGAGTGAAAATTGGGATTTTAGTATGCCTCCTCCACACTTCTGGGAGCTTATTCAGAGAAAGAGATTTCCCAGATGGTAAGAAATAGATGTTTCTCAAACTACTTGTACTGCAAAATTAGTTTATTGGATCCACAGTGCAGAGATGCGGTCTACCTCTTCTGCTGGGAAGAATAGCTGAAAGCTAATTAAAAAAAAAAAAAATTAGATCAATATTCCAAAACTTGTGAAGCTTGAGATTTTTTCTTGAATCGGGGGTTAAATGTCTGCACAGATGAAGAACACTTACAGGAGTCTTAAAGCAACAGATAAGAACTTACCTTACACCTCATAACACTGGTGCCTCCTCACCTGTTCTTTTAACAGTAGTGGTATACATTTCTTCTACTCCCACCCCTAGCTTCAGATAGGCTTTGCTCAAATGATTCACCATTCCCCTAGTATCTGTGACATTTTAGGGAAAAAAGTAATCAATGTTTCTGTAAAAGTATGCTGTGTAAGGCTATCCTAAAAATCTACATTAGGAGTTTTACTAGTTGATTCTTAACAGCGTGCCTGACAGTTGTGTAAAGCTAATACAATGGCAGTGAGTCACTTCTAATAACACTGAGGTTTCTGATTTAAATCCTCATTTTCAGGAGAGGTCTGACAAAAAGTAGTTAAACTCCTCTCTCTTACAAAGAGCTGAGAATGAAATAAGAAGCAATTTAGAGTAGATTGAGTCAAAGTAAAGTTCCCAAAACTGAAGTTCATATTAACCTTTTGGGACAAGTCAAGAGCTTTGAACATATGATACTGTTGAGATAAATATTCTATCATTCGAGGCATGAACTGCTTATGGAAACTGCTTCACTCTGCACAGTCCTTCTATTGGTGTCTTGGCATCTGGACAACATATTACCAAATGCACTTCTATTCCCCTAGGTTTCACTCTAGTTTTTCTTTTCTTTTCTTTTTTTTTTTTTCCTAAAAAATAAGTTTTTGCTACAGGAGGGAATTGAAAATGTAAGATGAATATTTTCTAAATGAACCCATTTACACGTGTTGACATAGCTGGAGGGTCTTGCAAAATAAGATCTGTCTCTGATTTGCCTTCTCCTTTCTACAAAGAGTCCTGTGGGAGTTCAGGAGAAGGGAGGATTCTATCTTCTCTTATCCTCAATTTGTGCATGTGGTTTACTCTAAAAAAAAATAAATAATTTGTCCTTTACTTTCAGGATAGTCAAGCACTTGGTAACAATAGGCCAAACATGTGAGAATGGCTCAGGACATCTTCCTAGGTGTTTTTTAGAAACCTGCCCATCGTCCTCTTTTTCTTCCTCTAACCTAGCAAAGGTCTTTCCCCAGGTCATTACTAAGTCCCAGGCGGACACATCTCTTCCAAAAGAACACAAGCTGACTGATTTAATCTGCACCGACATTTCAAAGAACCAGCAGAAAAGGTACTGCCTAGAGAATCTGAAATATTTAGCATGCATATATGTATTATCAGATGAGTGTTTGGTTTGAATTTCAGTAGACATTGCTCCAAGCATCAATTCAGAGAGACCTACAGGAGAAATCCAATAAAACTTGAAAATGAAAACATGATGTGTAACTAAAAAAAGTTCAGCCTTTCTGAGCAAAAATGTCCTCACAATGGTAAAAGTTACAGCTTTTCAGAGTGCAGTATTCAGTATCACTGAAATGTTTCTTCACCAGTTGATACTGAAGGGGAAAAGGAAGCACAAAGACAAACCTGCAGGACTTTACTGTCCTTGAGGTATATTGCAGGAAGGGAGGATGATTATGAATCTAAGATGATTAAATACTAATGGCACAAACTTCACAAGTGATGAAATAGCCAAATAAATTATCAGTGCTTTAAACCAGACACATTTAGATTAACAGTATTTCTGTGAGACAGTTTGATAAATGTCTTGAATTTAGCAGTACTGTTTGGTCCCCACTTCAGGGACCTTTGACTTCGGTCGCCAGCTTAGTAATTGGACTGGTTTGCATCTATGCATTGTGAGATGTCATCTCCATCCTTTGGATAACATTCTTTGTAAAAATATTAAGTCTTTTTTATGATTCTATAGCACAGGTTTTCCCATAAAGTAAGACCTATTTCAACATATCAGTATCAACAGTATTCAAGCTATCAAAGCCAGGTCTGCTTTGATAATTTCCAGGGTGAGCACAAATATTTAGTTCATCTGGACTTCAGGTTAAGTATTTTGAATTCCTGTTACTATTAATCAAAAGCTTATTGTTTTACTATGACAAAATTGAAATTCTTTTTATTCTAAGTAATAACCTATTCTATACACAACAACATTGACCTCAACTCAATTATTTACAATTAATTACACTATTTATTTTAGTTATCCAATCCTGATGTTCAAAAATAAGTGTCATTTGGCACTAAATGACAGTAGTCCTTGCATAGCAGAGTTGCTCAGACACACAGGCATTAAACCATGAGACAGTGCTCCAAGAACACCCATGCAATCCACAAAAAATGCCAGCTGGACAGGTTTTGAGGCCCCAAATCATACATCCCTATGCTGGGCAGACCAGGTTCATCTATACCAAATACTACAGAGAAATTTGCTAACAAGCTTTTTTTATATTTTCTTTTTGGTATTTACTCTAGTGAATAGTTTGCCATCACTTGCTACCTCACACTTTCTCCACAAACCATCTATAATTAGATAAAGTTTAGAATTTACTAAAAAAAAATTCAAATTTAAAGCAAAATTTGACTGCAGCAGTTGGAAAGGTGGTTCAAATTACATTTCTAGATTCTTTTTCCTAGGTTTCTTCTTTCTCTATGGAGAAAAACATCTGAGACCTGAAGTTTTACTATCTAAGATCTTATTAGATGTTTATTTCAGATTTCCAATATTTCTCACTGGTAGAAGCTCTAGCTCTGGCCCTAGCACATCCCATCCCAATCCCTTCACACTGCAATTCTTTTGGAATTTTTCAGAAAACATATGTTCTAGAACATTTCTAACAATGAAAGATATATTTCTTTGCCCTTTGGTTTATATCACATTATTGACTTGACAGACAAAATATTGTTTAACATTTCAATTTGTGAGGAACTCTATTTGACAGCATTTGATGAAGTATGTTTAGGTTTTGCTGAGCACAAGTAAACACAGAATTGCTGGAGTTTTATAGTTAAGAACTCTTGCAGCAATGATTCAAAAAGGCCTAGTAAAATTATTTTGCATAAAAACTGAGCTCTGCTTACCATAACCCTAATGGGAAAAATCCAGCAAATGCCTTTAAACACTTCCTACAATAAATCTATATAAGAAAGTCTTCCTGATTCTGATGTCCTAGTATATAAGCCAAACTAGAACATATGCTTGTGTTGGTGATTTCTGTAATCTATTCAGTACCCTATCCTTCTAACCCTCTTCAAGTCTTAGTTTGTACTCTGAATCAATGGTTGGGTTGATAAACCAACCAACTGAATCCCTTTGATCTATCTTTTTGGTTTGTTACTGTTTCTTTAACAGGTAAATAGGACAGTAAGAAGGTTCACAGAAATTCATATTATGCTTCCAATCTTCAAGGTTTTTAAATTTAATTGGTGATTTAAAGTGTGGTTCTGACCACGACCTTGATTTTGTCTTTAGACTGTTGCACTGCATATCAGAGTTTATGTATCCTGACAGATCATCCCTAACTCCATCAACTGTGGGATATTGCAGTGCATAGTCTAACTAGAATTTCCTGTCCACAGAAAAAATTCAGTAAAATGGTGAATTTGTATTGCTGTCAGAAATAAATTGATTGGTCTATGTTCTTACAATAGAAGGCAGCAAAACTAATCAGATACTCTGGCTGTTTTAGCTGAAGGCAAACAAAAGGCACAGCCTCGTGGAGATCGGTGGAATAGGGTGCCCATTTTCTGAAGTTTTCTAGGGCTGCCCTACTAGTGAGCAACACATCTTTTATATAGTAATTATGAATATTTTGTTAGCACCAGCTGCATAATTCTATCAACTGATTCTTAAACTCTGTGCATTGCACTATACATGTTTATTAGACGTGAATGTTGATTCTTAATTTCAAAAATTTTCAGTTTCACCAGTTTCACTGGTTTTCCATTTTTCCCTCTGTATTTAGCTTTTTTTCTGTTCTGAATATAAAGAACTTGAACGTGTGACCTTTAGATTGCATTGGCTCTCCTTACTGTCATCAGGTAAAAGTCTCTTGCTTGCATTGATATTTTTTATCCTGTCTTAACTTTTCTTGTTTGAAATGGAAACACCTTGTCAGAACAAGGCGTTTTTCAACGTTCCAAACTCTTGCAGTTTTCTTTTTCTCTCATCAGTTTCTCAGCGGCCTTTTAAAGAATGAAAACAATCTCCAACACATCGTTCTGATAGTAGGATTTTTAATGCTATTTTCAGATATAGAAATGTTTCTCTATTTTTCTTGTTATTCCTTAAGAATTATTTTAGCCTTCTAAGTGTCAGCACCAGCAATTTTCCTACCATAGTGTCTAGATTCTCTGGACTAGCAGCCTTCTAAGATGCAACTCCTACTCGTGTTGAAATAAGCACTGTGTTTTGCTCGTAGCTGAATGACATTGCATTTGGAAGAATTAAACTGTGTATATTGGGATACTTCAAGTGGCAGTTCAAAGGCTATATTTTGTTTGAGATTGACAGCAAAATACCTGGTGGAGCCAGTGAGCCTGAGCAGATCGCAGTGGGATAGTTCAGCTATTGCCAACTCCAGCATGCCGTCCAGAGTCTGAGAAACCTGCTCCAGCCTGTGAGACCTGGGATACTGTTAGCAGGCAGCTGAAAATTAGCCTGCCAACAGCTATGCAGGGGATAATAGGATCGAATATGTTACTAATTGTTTAAAATCTGGCAATACTAATTCCTAGGGGAATTCCTAAGAATCACTGAGAAAAACGAAGAGAAGGCACCATAACACATTCCCTTGCTGTCACCTCCTGGCTATACCCACAAGCTTGGTAAGAGTGACAGAGCTTTTTAGTACCTCCTTTTAGTCCACAACCAGACTGATTTTTAAGCTCAGTCAGCAAAATGCTCATTGAAACAACAGCACCAATGTGTGTGGAAAACATCAAAGGAATAGGAACATCAGAGCAGTAACAAAATAAACCAGGGACTGCACAATCACAGTGCAAATACCTGCAAAGGTTTGTCACCAATCTTCTTGGAGCACACTGGTGTGTGACACATGGCACTGGTCTGTGCTCTGATTCAGCTCATTTATCATGTAAAGATACATTTAGGAATTAGTAAAAAAAAACGCACCTAAGTATTTTAGAGTTAATTTAACAGCAAATTTCTTCCTCAGATACTTGCTTAATGCTACAGAGGCTCACCTATGGAAAAGCAGGGAATAAAACAAAGGACTCTCCTCCCTGGGTGTCCCAGAACAAGGTCAAATGCAGGTGCTGATGGGAAAAAAAACTCTTTAACATCCATCTAAAGTGAATATTCATGGCATTACTGACACTGTGAAGAAAATGGACAGTAAATTCACTACAGCAAAAATTTCATCAAAATCATCCCAAAAGTTATGTGAACCAATTTCATTTGCTACTAACAGTGACTGAGAAAGTGATATCCTGTACACATAACGAGAAAATTTCATTAGGACAGGAGAAATATGGACAAGAAGACAAACCCTAGAAGCCCCCCACCCTTAATATTTTATCAATCCATACAGATTATGCACTGCACCTGCAATCTCTCTCCTCCACTGGCAGATGAATTTACTGAAAACATGATGGATGACTAAAATAAATGGAAAACTGCTACTTGCAAAATATAGTCTGTGTGGTGTGATTATCAATCTTTTTGAAAAGTTCACGCTTCATTTACACTAAAAGCAGATAATCAGATTTCTGTTCGGACATGATATGGAGAATCCTACTCCGCACTAGATAGGTGTGGAGCACTCTCATGACAGAATCAAAACTGGTTTGAGATCCTAGACATTTCTTCCATTCAGACTTTCAAGTAGATAAACCACAATGTAATAGTTTTCTCAAAAATTGGAGTCTTTCAGATGCTTTTTAAATGCTTCGTGCATCACTTCATATTTCTGTAATGTGGATAACATGACTTTAAATAATCCACTGTATTGCAAGTGCCTATTAAATTGCATCATTAATGTGATAGGATTTTTTTGACATTTTAATGGTTAGGCATGTAGTATCGTGTTATATTTGGTTGGTAGTAGAAACTTTTACACCGTTAAGAACTTTACTGAACAGAATTTTCTTTTTATTGTCAGAGAAGATATGAATCTGAAAGACTCAGCTATGATAAAAGGCAAATATCAAGGAGAGGAGCCTTGTGGTTTGACCTCTCCAGAACTTACATCTGATCAATAT
The DNA here is from genome assembly GCA_036023395.1 of Myiotriccus ornatus. Taxonomy (NCBI): domain Eukaryota; kingdom Metazoa; phylum Chordata; class Aves; order Passeriformes; family Tyrannidae; genus Myiotriccus; species Myiotriccus ornatus. The sequence continues at coordinate 36,551,603 of JAYRBT010000042.1, forward strand.
AGTACTGTAGGCACATTAATATTTTATGAAGAGATGGTGGAGTTGTTTAGCAAAATTATATTTAGCTGCTTTTTGTTTAATATATCCTTTACAGAATTTTTTCTCACTTCCTCTACAATGTAATCTAAAACTGTTTGATAAACAGTCCAGGTGAAGAGTTGTCAAGCAATCCCTCCATTTCTTTCACGTGTTTGAAAATCCGTTATTTATGTTGAAGGAATGACTGTTTCACTCACATTTATTCTGTTCTCTGAAAACAATTCAGAAATAGTGACATCTCTGCTTCTTGTGGATTAATATTTTCATAAAGAAATTATAGATGTAATTTTTTTGTTTGCAGACACCAAATGTTAACAAAATTGAGCCTATCCGCACCTGATTTTTTATAGCAAGGATATTCCCACTCAGTTCCCAAGACATACCCAGATTCTCACCAATGTGTATGAAATACTGTTTCATCTGACTTCAAATGAAGTGGCATGCATTTCAAGTAAGGAATAAAAGGCCTGTTCACCTCCTTTATAGCTTTCATAACCATTTAGTTAGGTGACCTAAAAAACATTTGAGTGCAGATTATGTGAGTTAGAGCAAGAGAGAATGAGGTAAAGCATCATAGTAGTCATAGCTACATGACAGAGAAACCAGTCCTGCAGCTGGATCCACCTTTGAATATTACTGAACCTTCACTAAAGAAGAAAAAGAAAAAAAAAACCCAAAGAAATTCACCTTTAAGCAGAAGTTATGCCCCCCTCAATACCTCCTACAGAACCATCAAAAGACTTCTATTACTTCTTTTCATAGCCTTTCAAACCATTACTGCTACATCAAGCCCACATCCTACTCCTCTAAAATTTTGCACTTAACAGCTGCAAACACTTCAATCAACTGAAAACCTTCTAACTAGGAAGGAACCCTGCAAAATATGATAGGTCTCAGATTTTTATTCTACTGTTTTCTGTTGCTGGCAGCATTTGCATGGATGCAGATTTGTTTCTTGTTTGTTTTGTGAATATCACACCACTAATTTTTGCTGAAAGCCTGGAGTTTCTCAACATTTGATGAGGTCCATGCAACGCTTCCAGCACATAGTTGTATTGAGGCTGGGAGCAGGCTGGAATGTAAACCTAGACCTGGATCTGTGGTATCTCACTTGGTGTCATCTCCAGTTACCATATCTCCATCAGAGGATTAAGAATAATAGACAGTCATCCCCAAATCTAGCACACTGGCATGTGTGTTCCTTTTGAAATAATAAAGTGCTAACTGGAGTTTTAACCTGTGCCTGCCAGAAAGGCAGACCCTCTCTAGTCTAACCTTCTGCTGATATAACCTTCTGTGTAGATATCACCGTGACAAATACATGAAAAATATGGTTTATACAAAGTACAAAGTACAACTGACTCTGTTTTGTTACTTCCTTATTTGGATGAAAAATACTTCATTTAGCTTTGGCCATTGTTCAAGGACTTCATATTTTCCCTGAAACACATTGTTGTAGTTTTGCCTTGGGTTAATTTGCTTTTACACCCCCCACACAATTACTATTAGTTGAGAGAAGGTTTATGCAGACAAAA
>JAYRBT010000042.1:36553276-36569531 GCA_036023395.1 Myiotriccus ornatus
TGGGTTTTGTCTGGAAATCTACTTGGGCAAAACCATTCACAGCCCCAGGGACGGGCTGGTGGGCAAAACCACGACACACGTTCAGTCATCCCATCTGAGCATCTGGATGGTATGAAGGAAGTCACAAGCTCAATTAGGAAAATTCCATCTGAGATCATCCTATATAGGATTACAAAGCTAAATGTTTTTGTTTACCTCATCCAGAACATTTTTAATTCACATGGATTGCATATACTAGCATCTTATGGCTAGAAGCTGACAGTCCTTAATTAAGTAGAGCATCTCCCTGCCTCCAGAAGTGGATCTGCCTGACCAGGGACTGATGGATTGTCTCAGAGAAGAGTTGTCACATCCCTTTCCAGTCAGCATAACAGAGGAATAAAGAAAATAAAATCTTTAAGACTTCGGAAATTATATAAATTATTAGCATTATTACTGCATCTACAAATACTTAAATATCTTGACATTTAATCCTTTGTAAGAACATAATCATAGTAGAAAATATTTGTTTTCTTAAAAAAAAAAAAAAGAGAAAATTGTTACTAAATAAAACTGTATTGTCAAATCTGAGAAGCTCTGGGGATAAAATCTGAGTTTTCAGGCTCCTTCTCTGTAGATCTTTTCCATGTATTTATTTCCTACACAAGCAACTGTCTAACCATATGTTTCCTGGACTCCCAGTCCTCACCTATAAACAGTTTATTTAGCCTCCTCCCCTCTTCAGCATCTCTCAGTAACTTCACAGAAGGAGTAAGGGAAGTTCCCCTACCAGAATCAGTCATCATTCCTTTGGCCCTTGCTGCTGTGTGAGCTGGGCCAGGTCAATACCCCATCAAAGGAGATGCAGAAAAGAGAGAGCAAAGCCAAGCCAGAAAGAGACAGGAGTGCTCTGTTTTTCTCTGCACCAAGGGGAGAAAACTCAGGTCTTCTGCAAATCTGGAGGCAGAGACTTTCCCTGCAGAGTGACTGGACGGCGATGAATTGTTCAGTTTTGTTTCCTCTTCCCTGACGGCATTTTATCAATGGTTGTCTAGGAGTCCTGCATGTCTAGATATAAAAAGGAAGGGCAATGGACTGAAAGGAGCGTGCGACAGACGTGCCGCTGCAGTGATTAATGTGCTCATCCAAGCTGGTTCCTCACCACCTAGTCAATTAATCAGTGTCCAGTATTTTAGAAGTCATTAAATTTTATACCATTTTAAACATGCTTTTACCATTAGGCAGGCTTACCTTTGATGTGTGATGTCACCAATTCTGAGTTTCTTTCCTACCTCATTTTATTTCTTCATTGACTGCTAAAACATATATTGTTACAACTACTGCTGTGCTGGGTGGGTAATTTCAGTTTCTTGCTGTGATCTCTCCAAGGATGAAGCCTGGCAAATGCGAAATATGTGAAGGACATTTTATCCTTCATTTTAGTTGTAGTTCAGTAGTAGTTTTGGGAGTTACTCCTGTGTAAGAGGCCCAGCTCCAACACAAAGAAGGTTGTAACCACCCAACTGTTGCTGGGAGATAGTTGGTGACAAGCATCTTCCTCCTGCCAGAGCTACGGCAAGGTGGAAGCAGTTTTTTTTATGCCTGAGAGGAAATGGAGTTCTATGTTTTGATCCTGAATGAGGTAGAGCAAAAATGAATTCATGCCCATTTCACCATGTGACTGTCAAGGAGGCAGTATGAAAGAGGTGGACTGAAGAACCCAAAAAAACATTTTATTGAGTGAAAGGGTTATAACAAAACTCCTTAATACGAACAACAAATTTTCAGCTTTCCAGAGGACTTTACACAGCTTTTCTGACTTCACTTTTCCTTCTCTAAGTTTCTGTATTTGGCTATCTTCATATGAAAAAATGAATCTTCAGCTTGGTTACTCTTATTAATGATGTCAACCAGAGCATTTTGCAATCAAAGATTCCTTGTGCTTGAAATGGCTTTTAGCAGATTTGATAAGAAACGCCAGGCAACAAGCCCTATTTTGAGAAGGAAAATGATGGATCATTGCCTCTGCACAAGAGAAGCAGAAGGTTACTTATTTAAGTGAAAGCTTTGAATAAGTACAGTACTTTAGCTGAGCAACCTTCTAGAAGTGGCAGAAAACAAAACAGTACGGGATCATGAAAGCCGAAGTAAGCAGGAAGCAACCAAGTCAAACATCACCTAGCAGAGGTGACAAGGTTCATAAGACAAGCCTTTGGGACACTGTACTTCATCCACAGGTGAGATAAATTGGGGAAGATTCCTACCTCATCCTCTACAGAGAACTCCACCACTCTCATGTAAACTTTAAATTAATATACACATGGTATGCATACAAATGCATACATGTAAATGTATATGGTGAATTCAAACGTCACTCTGCCTTGTAATGCACCTGTAACTGGAATTCATCAAGCAGAAGGAAAAGCATTCTACCACTATTGATTCATGTTTTGCTCTCATCTGTCATTAATGTGAATGACTGAAGGAGTAGGGCAATGAAGCTTAGACTTGTATTCCCAATCTCAAAGCATTCTGAGCAATAACATTTTCACCATCTTCAGCATCAGAGAACTTGTACTTTCAAGCACAAAGTAAATTTAAACAGCAATATCTTGTCCTTGGAGTGAATAATTGATCAAATGAAGATTAAGTTAGTGCTTTATAAAAGTATGTTGTACTTCAGAGTCAAAATGCCAAATAGAATTTCTTACGGCTTAAAGTTAGTTTTTTGTCTCTTTTGTTGAAGGTAAACTCTTCATCATTTGTGTCAAGGATTTAAGCTATGTACAGGGCTGTCTTCAGCATAGGTGGCTGAAACTCATTCCAAAATTTGAACTACTTCTTACCTAAAACTTAATAAGCTCAGTATCAGACACGGTAGTTCTATAGTAATACAGATAGCAACTGTTTAATACACAAAATAGTAAAGTACAAATAAAGAGAGGAAGTGCTTTGATTTGATCTTTAGATGCCTAGTTGTTCTCATTGTGAAATACCATGAAAAAGGCAACAGCTCCCTGGTGAATCATTAGAGAAATTTGGTAACAATAAAAGAAAAATTAAAAAAATATATTCAAGTAGGGGAAGGGAGATCTGATACAAAATCTCATGAAATGTTTAAACCCAAATGTTCAAAGAATGTGAATTCAAAGTGAAAGTGGTTCAGAAAAGAATAAGCAGAGAGTTTGCCATAAAAAAAATGCACACAAAAAAGACTTGGCTTCTACTCAAATCTAGCAGCATAAAAGCTGAGAGATAAACCTGATTGATTTCTGTATCCAGTCTAGGGGAGCAAAGGGAGAAGAGCAGGAAGGTGAAGGTCTCTTAAAAACAAAGGTAAAGGTTTCTTAAGAGCAAATACAAATGCATTGATTATTAATACCTTTGGGCAGGAATTGGAAAGTTTCTGAACTTCCAAGTACTGAGGTTCTAAACCCACCTTCTAACAAGGCCAAGAATAGAAACAAAAAACCTTTACCAGTTTTAATATAGACTCTGAGAAAATAATCAAGGAGTTTAATGTTGCCATCCTTCATTTCTCAAGGTCTTGACTAGACAATGAAGGCCAAATATTCTGGGTTTGTAAAACCTAAATCCAGCCTTTCTTTTTTCTACACTACTTCTTCTCACACTTTTGGCACACAAGAGTTCAATGTAAACTTTTAATTTTTAGAGCAATCTTTGTAACACGTCATCTTCTTTGTCCTAATGTGTTTTCCCTACACAGAGCAATGTTTTCAGAGAGATTGATTATATCAAGTTTCACTTGAAGCCAGCTCACAGAAGATGGATGGTGGCTGGGACACAGGCTTGCCTTGCACTAACCACCAGTTAAATAGCAACCTCGCAGCAGATCTCGAGTAGGTCACAGCTTTACTATGCTGTACCCATCCTGCAGCCACTACAGCTAGCTCTTTGGAATATACTGGATCATTTTGTAAAAGTACCTCCCTTTTATTGTGCTAGAAACGTTTTTTATCCAAGTGGTCTACTCTATCTCTGAAGAAAAAAAACATAATTGCTCTGAAATGCTATGCAATCCATACAAATGCGATGTCTGTAAAGAAAAAAACAGGAAGTCAGTAAAACTAAAATCAAAAGATGTACAGCCATAGACTCACTGAAATTAAATTGCTTCATTTGGGTCCATTATTTCATGTGCAGCAACCCTTAGAATCAATGACCTGCCATTTTCTTCCAGATCTGAGCAGCAGCCACCATGAGAGGAGGGCTATCATAATCAGTGTCCTAGCACAAATCTGTTTGGATTCACCAAAGGCAGCTCTGAATAAAGAAACCTCCAGAAAGAAAGGAATTTCTGCAGTTGTTATTCAGATTTCTGTACATTTTTAGTAATCATGTGTTTACATGCATCTTTCCATAAGAGGAAAAGGGAAAAGATTACCTCTCCTAGGACCTTCATTCTCAGACACTTTGGACAGGAAGCATCTGAGAGCATTTAGTCACCACAAGAATACATCTTCATTGAAAACAAAGAAGCTGGTGGGACACTGCTGGAAACAGGACTGTATTACACATGTACTTGAAAATGCTTGGTACTTCATTAAGATGTCCTGAAAAATATCAGAGTAATGTATATAGTTTGAAGGAAATATGAAAGTGTGATAGATAAAGATATGGATGTTCGTGGCCACATTAAATTTTAAGCACTTCCATATTTTGCCCATAGTTCTCAGCCTTGGTCATTTTCAGGTGAAAACTAGGGTGAAATTAAATACACAGCTAAGATTTGAACGGAAGAGCCAACCTCTGGCTTGCTCAAATTGGTACTTACTGCAATTGTTTTCGAAGTCATCACAAACCTTTCTGTTGACTAGAACAGATGAATCAGACTCCTCAGCACTGAAGTGAACCACAGATTAAAACAAAAGTACTTGTATGGCAACCTTTTATAAAATGAGTCCCTTCTGGATAGCAGAATACTGAGGTGCTGCTGAGGCTGTACCATTTCTGTCTGAGAAGTGGCCTGGACTGGCTTTGTGTATTTCCTCAGTTATGTTCACTTGGACTCATTCCTTCAGTGGTTACCTGTAGGTTCATCAGAGACAGAAACTGCAGCATTACTATTTATATACTGAGGACTAGGCTTTGATTTTCAGCTGAAGATCCTTGGAAGAGTCAAAAATCTGTATCAGTTCCTCACATATTGGGTCCCTGTAGGACAGAAACAAAAGTTACACTATCAGACATAGTCAAACATATGAAGCAAAGTGTTCCAGTGCTTGCTTAGAAAGTGTAAACTTGCTGGAAATATAAATAGTGACTTCTTGGGTTTTTTTCCTTCCCAGAGTACTCTAACATTGCAGAAGGAACAAGGCTGCCTGCATGTCTTGACAGTGTCTTTGGATTGTCCCATATCCTACTTTTGGAATTCATTCATGGTCACTATAGTAGGAAGGGTCATGGAGCACCTCAACATACAACACTCCTGAAACCTTACACGTTGATACACTCTCTGCCCCAGTAATATTAATAAATAAATAATATTGTGACTTCAGAAGATACTGTAATGGTTATTAAAGTAACAGAACAATTGCACCTAAAATATATTCAGATACTAGGAAGTGCAAACAAGGTTATTACTGCAATAATGTGCAATAAGAAGACTTGCAGGCTCATTTTTTACAGATAATTTAGCACTTCTTTAGTGCTCAAATCTTAGTTCTGTGTCTGCTATATCTGCTCTGAGTACTCAGTTTTCCTCTCTCATGACAGCTTTGTGAGGGCAAGCAAACAAGAAACAAGGTAGAAAGCACCTAGGCACCTCTTGGGGTGAATAATTTTTTGCTTCTGAGCAATTACAGTTTTTCATATTTGATCTCTTGACCCTTTAGGCCTTATCCTTTCACTGTGCATTCTGAGGAGAATCTGCCTGTAACACTGTAGTTAGAACCCCTTTTACCCTTGTCTTCTCCAGGATAAACACTCCCAATTCCTTCTTAGATGTTCTTTACTTCAACTCCCTAAACACCTTCAAAGCCCTCCACTGAGTCAAGATCTCTCCTACACTCAGATGTGGAGACTTTTCTCTTTTTCAGTGGATCAGTATGTTTATCACTTGATTGCATGCTGAAAAGGCATCAAACAGTTCAGCCTTCTTAACATTATCTATTTGTAACTATCCTCCTTTTATAAGTAGTAGAGGTTTTTTTTTTCTGTTTTGCCTCTTGATCCTAATATCCTTCTACACCATTCCTTGCTGCAGCTGGTGTCCCTTTTAGGTGAGTCATACTATTAGATGTTTTTTATGAGTTTGCCTTTATATGCTGTTGCATATATGTTCCAATATTTCTTCCATAATCAGAAAGAATTTGTACCTTTGTTAATATGATTTTAGAGGGCTGCCACACTGTTTTAACTACTTTCTTCCCTTCAATCAGTTTCACAAAACATCTTACAAAGCAATAAGCTGAGTTAATTGCAATTCATCTACTTGAAATCCATGGTTTTAATAACATTTATTCTGCATTCCTACTATGAAGATTGTGAGTAAATAAACATAGGCTGATGCACACACAATGAAAAATTTAAGACCAAAAAAGATGAAGTCCATACATTAAAAAAACAAACAAACAAAAACCCCCAAACAAAACCACCATAATTTAAGCAAAGAGGCAATTAATTCAATGCTGAAAGTGAGTCCTACTTACCTCACTCAGTAGCATCTCAGTCATTTACTTGGACAGATAAGCAACTGTATGCTGCAATCTGTGATTAAGGCAGTCTAAAAAGACAAGTGAAAGGCAGGCAATGAGGATTTATTGTTCTCAACAGAGAAAACTGAGTTTGGGGAAACCACTTTAATTCATTTGAGTTTGGCACTAAAATCTCTCTTGTGTCAGAATGCTTCATATCAGGTAGCCATCAATATGAAAATCACTGAGAGGATTTGAAAGGGCAGAAGAAGCAAGGGTTAGATTATTTTGGTGGATTGACCCTGTCTGGATGCCAGATGTCCACCAAAGCCATTCTATCCCTTCCTTCCTTGGCCAGGGAGGGAAGACAAAATATATGAAAGGCTCATGGGTTGAGATAGGGACAGAAAAAGAGCACTCATCCATTATCATCACTGGCAAAACATAGTTGTCCTGTGGAAATTAGTTTAATTTATTAACAATCAGAGCAGAGCAGGGTAATGAGAAATAAAACCAAACCTTAAAATACACCTTCTCCCCACCCCTCACTTCTTCCAAGGCTCTACTTCACTGCCAATTTTTTCTCCCTCTTACCCACCGCAGGGCAGGGGGATAAGAATTAGGGCTGTGATGAGTTCAGCACATATTACCCTGCTGCTCCTTTCTCCTCAGCAGGAAGACTTCTCACACTCTTCCCCTGCTCTTTCTCACAAGACTGCTGTTTTTCAAGAACTGAGCCAGTGTGGGTCACTCTCATGGGATAGAGTCTTTCAGGAACAGACTGTTCTGACATGAGTCCCTCAAGGGGTCACAAGTCCTGCCAGCAAACCTACTCCAGCATGGGCTCCTTTCTCCATGGGGCCAGAGGTCCTGCCAGGAGCCTGCTCCAGTGCTGATTTCTTGCAGTGTCACAACTTTCTTTGGGCATCCACCTGGTTTGGTGTGGGGTCCTCCATGGACTGCAGGTGGATGGATCTCTGCTCCACCATGGACCACCATGGACCACCTGCACAAGAACAGCCTACCCTCACCATGGGCTGCACCAGGGCCTGCAGGGGAACTTCTGCTCTGGCACCTGGAGCACCTCCTCCCACTCCTTCACCAACCTCAGCATCTGCAGAGCTGTTTCTCTCACATATTCTCTGGCTATTGTTGCACAGTTTTCTTCCCCCTTCTTAAATCTGTTATCCCAGAGGTGCTACCATTGTGCATGGCAAGCTAAGCCTTGGCCAGTGGCAGGTCTGTCTTAGTGCCAGCTGGCATTGGCTCTGTTGGATATTGGGGAAGCTTCTGACAGTTTCTCACAGAAACTGTAACACCCCTGCTAACAAACCCTTGCCATGCAAACCCAACATATTTATGTAAAAAAAATTACTAAGAATAGTATATTTCAATTGTGCATGTGAATAGATATTAAAAGTATCTCTGAATGACTTACAGAAACAGTTGCTGTTACTAACAGTGATAGATTCCTCCTAAATTTACTTCCTTTGTGTATAAAAAAAAAAAATTATTGACTGAGGAAAAATAATTTATGGGAAATCATGCCATTAAAAAAGAAAATCCAAATACTTTAGAGGAAAAATTAAATATTCTAATAAAAATATTCTTAAAGCATAAAAGATTTTAGGTTGAAATTTAGTAAATAGAGTTACTTTACAAGAATAAAATTGATGTTTTGGATTAGAATGATCTGAAAACACTGAACACATTAAACATGACCTTTAAGATTCAATTTTCTGTGTGGGAGTGTGAGGTTAATGAAATAGCTGAAAGATCATATTTGTAAGAAATCTGCCTGCTGCTGGAAGTAATATTAGTATAGCCAATGCTGTTAACATTCTCCACAGTCAGTGGACTCTAAGGTCTGACATGTTATTTATTTGATTAAGTGTTTTATTTTTGAGCCCCATTTTTTATATTTCCTTTGTTTTCTTCATGTTTTCCACGATTTCAAGTGCAAAAATAAAAAGGTGACCTTTTGGCTAGACCAAAACTCTATATCCAAAACCCAGGAAGGATTTGGATTGAGAGAGAACTTGTTGCTTATCATTCTACATTACTGGAAATGTCCTTGTAAATACCTGTACTGCAAGACAGGTATTAAAATAGCTCTATTTGTGTACATTGAAAAAAAAAGTTTGTCCTTTCTTTAATCACTCGGTGTGTTATATACATAATATTTGCTCTGTAGTTTTTAGATTTATTTCTTCCTGACATATGAGCCTCTGGCTTCCAAGCTCAACAAGTAATTTGTTTCACTAGTGAAACCATATGGTTAAATAATACCCCCAATAAAAGGAAGAGGAATTAAATACTAAAGATATTAAAAAATAAAATCCTGTTGTAAAGATTAATACAAAAGTTGATGAGTAGATTGGGTTTCATAATATTTTCTCAACAGAACTCACTTATATATTATTTCCCCTATGTGGAAGATTAGTAATATATAGTAGTCTGAGGGTTGCAGCAGGCTAGGACATTTTCTGGTGACATTCAGGCCCAGTTGGCATATTAGGCCCTCTGTTCACCTTAGAAGAGAATTGCCCACAACAGTAACCCATCTTTTCTTCCTCTCAGAAGTGGTTGTAGTAGGGGATGTTGACCTTTTTGACTGTGATGACACCTGTGGTGTAACTGGACCTTCATCCTCTTCATCCTTTGGCTGTCCTTCCATGTATAAAGCCTCAAACCTATTGTGCAGTTACCTGGTGGGGTGAGGTGGGTGAAGAATGATTTTGCTTGCCACTCTGAGCATGGACTACCCTCCATTTGCTCCTTACTTTACAACTGCTACCTTATCCTTGCCGGGGAGAAGAGGATCCCCTTGATCTTGAATTATTTCTGGTGGCTGCTCCCATCTCATGGAGGTCAGAGCTTGGTTCCACAAGCCTATCTCCCCTTCTGATTCTCTAATACTCCTTAACCTTTCTACCTCATCCAGTAAGTCGACCAGCAAGAGTCAGTCAATCACCTGGTATCACGATGCCCCACTTTCTCATTCTAATCCTTTGCCTCAAATATGCAGACACAAGTTGAGTACCATACAGCAAGCTGATGGTTTCAGATTGCTGGGTGTGCATGGTGTACAGCCTTGACACTCAGTTCCACCTGCTCCACTAGCATTATTCTTCTGTGTATCTCTCTTATAAGTTAAATCTTATAGCTCAGATCACAACTGAAAAGCATTAGCTGTCTTCTCCTCTGAATTAGAAAGCAGGCATTTTTTGGTGGGAAAAGTCTTTCCTCATTCCTGCTGCCCCATCTCCTGAAGGCTATCCTTGTCCCAAGGCAGTTTTTGATTTAACTCTTTCACTACATTCTTCTTATATACTCCCTTGATCTGACCTCTTCTTTTTGGGTTGTTCCAGTCAGGGTGCATAAGGTGCTCATACCTATCAATACACTCCTGTTTGCACTGCCACTCCAAATCCATTTTTCAGGGGTCCTCAATGCAGCACCAACTTCCTTCTATTCAAGTTTCTCATTCTACTTTCTCCCCAGTCAACACCTGACCTCTCCATGTTTACACAATTTACCTGAGACTAAGGGGGGTGAGTTTTACGCCTTCCTCTGCCTCAAGCTAGCCTTTTTGTCCCTCAGTGTGTGGTATTCTACCTTTTCTTTAGTTTGCAATTGGATTTTGGTCTCCTACCTACAAATTCCACTTTTCATCCCTCACTCCCAGTCTCTTTGTCCTTGAGTCTCCTGAACCTTCTTAAGGTCCTGATGTGGGCTACTAGGCAAGCTCTTTATCCTAATCTATTCTCTCTGACATACCAAACATTTCCAGCATTTTTCTGTTTTCTTTTAGTCAAATCTCTCCTTCCTAGTGAGGGGGGCACCAGCAGGAGAAGCAGAGTGCATTCATGGAGGAGAGCCTCCCACACCTCCCCAAGAGATTCAAGCAGCAGCAACAGATTGGTTGGGTTCAGCCCACACAGCTGTGTTGGAGACATTCACAGATGGGAGGTGCAACACTGGTACCCACCAGAGCCACTGCTGAGAACATGCAAAGGGAGATTTTTTTCTAAGCCCTATAAATTTGCCAAATTTACAAAGTTTCTCTCAGGGATAATGCAAGGTTCATCCTTGACAAAACAACTGGACCCAACAAGCTTTCCACACTCTGTGTGCCAAGATTCAGATCTTATTACAAAGGCACTGAAGTTCCTTACCACACCAAAAGTGTCCCTCTCCATTTCATTTCATTCTCAGAAGCTGCAAAAAACCCGTGATGTTAAAATTTTACAAACAAAATACAACGTTCCATTCCCAGCAGCTGGTAAGAAAAGATTAGCCTTCACAGGCTAAGTTTGGCAAAGTTAAAAGAAAACAAAAACAGAGACCTGCAACAGGAAACGTCAAGAAATGTGAATTATGGGCAGTCCTACTGATGTCCCCTGTACAAAAGAAACCACAGTAAATTGTCTCAGATTTCCCCTCAGTTTTGTTTTATGTTATTGTGCAGTACTTTTCCTTACATCCCATACATATGGATATAGCAAAAACTCACTTGGTGCAGCTATTGGTATGCTTCTGTCAAGAAAGAGGGATTGTGGCAGTGGACCTGTGCAGGAGCTGATGCTATAAAGTAACATTAGCTATTGGATACAGTAGAAATACAGAAAAACAGTTGCAAAGGTATAAAAGAAGGTATCATTTCTTTCTGTACTCTTTTTGTGCATATTGTTCTGTTTCCTTAAGACTGTCACTCTTTGCTCCAGACAGGTCTTATTGCATACAGGCCTATAACAATTCATTACCTACAAAACACAGGTGTTGTTTCTAGAACTCTAATTCTGCTGTGGGTTTTATAATAGCCTGTAACAGCGATATATTCCAAAAACTGCTTTATCTTCTATTCCTATGTTTGTTTTCTTTTTTCTTTTTTTTTTTCATGGTAATTGTGGAAGTTTTCCACTTTTACAATAGGATATTCTGCTACAACAGCCATTGAGCTAAATTTGATGAGCTGACTGCCCAGGCATAAACAAATATCCTCCCTTTCTTGCTCTTATTTCTCAGATACATTTTTCCTTCTCTAATCTACACTGTTGGTTTTTTTTAGTTCTTCTCTTCCTCATGCATTCCCAAATGCCAAGAAATTGTTGCCTTCTTATATACCTTTGAAATCTCTTTGCAGTCATTTCCACTGCAGTCCCACTGGTGCCCACTCTCTCTCCTCACATGATAGTTTCAGTCAGTGAGAAAATCTTCCAGCTGTGCTGTTTAGCATGATGCAAAACAAGATGATTAGTAACAGCAGCAACAGAAGTAATTAAAAAAGAAATACAAAAGAATAAAAAAAAAAACACTCCTTGAACACAGTTTCCCCCTAACACTTAACCCTTCTTCCTTTTAGAAAGAAAATCAATATTTTTAAACTAAATGTTTGCCTACAGATATCTGGTAAACTTATAATTTGTCTTCTGTATGCAAAGCACTAGAAAAGAATAACAGTTACTAGATCTACTAAATTCAAACAGATATGTGATAGTACCAATAATATGTATGTATGTATGTGTGTGTGTATGTATATATATTTATGCATCATTTTTTGAAGAGCATGTTTTATTTAATAAAAAATATTGAGTAATCAATCTTTATTTTCATGCATAGCATATCTTAAAGGACTGTAGAACAAAACAGATAAAATTATCAATGACAGATAGAACTAACTACATTGAACAACTATTTTCAGAAGAGTGAAGCCTGTATAAATTATGAAAACAGCATTTGATTCAACAGAGAAACATCTTAAACTTTAATTTAAATGCATGAGAAGATGTGGCTCACCTAAAGTCATCAGAAACAACAACAACAAAACAAACAAAAAACCACAAACAAACAAACAAAAGCCTCCAAGCTGCAGACTATGAGAGCAGAAATTTTTGCCATATTCAGTGAGCCTAACTGAATCCCATCAATTTGAAACCACAAGAGAAGTCAGTGGAAATATTTCTACAAAGAGTAGTGAGATTTGAACTGGGCATTAAATGGAGAAGTGGGCTGTTAGGAGAAACACTCTAAATTCTCAATCAGAATATATATATAGAAGAGTTCGTAAAAACTATTCATTCTTTCCAGACACTAAAGGTTTAATATCTAGATTCCCTATGATGACGCATTTACTTCTGAAGATAGTCTGTACTGTATTAGCTACCTACTCATGTTATACTTTCTGAGAGAGAAGTTAAAAGGAATGACAGAATGCAGTGAGACATAAAATGCAATACACCCTTTAGAGTCCTCTTATTTAAAAAATAAATGTAGACTTGAAAGAAGGAATTGAAATGTGGCTGGAGCAACAGGGAAATCTGAGATCCTAGTTCCTGAAACCTTGATTTCCACAATGTTTTTAACTGGGAAAAGTCTAACTTAAAAAACTGAATGGTGCTTAGAGTGGGGCAGCTGCCTTCCAGCTGAGTTCAGAGGATTTGACCTTCTTTCTCCCTGGTCTCCTTTTGACTCTCTGTACTCATATATTTTACACTGCTTTGTATGCAGCATCAAGCACCAAACACAAGAAAGTCTGACTGCCTTTTAGCTATTACCCCCTTGATGAGTTTTAAACAGAGCTTAAATCCCTCCTGGCCAAGTATTTCCCAAAAATGGATTTCCTCTTCCCTTGCCAAGTATTTTAGACGTATCTACAGCAATGGAACAGGTCTGGTATGCATTTGGACTTAATTATCCATATCCATTACTTGCCACCATGTTCTCAGGCACCCTAGCATCTTTTCACCAAGCTGAGATTTCCCAGGTTTGGGTCCAAGATGATCCAGATGTCCTTTCTAATAGTTAAAATGAATGAGATCACTTCTTTTTTTTTTTTTTTTTCCTCTGCAGAGAATATATAACAAAAGAGGTTAGCCAAATAAATGCATGTTGTGACACGACTTACGCTCTTCTGGGCAAATGGCTGTTCTGGGTTGTTTTACTTATTAGTACAGACATAGGCAAAACCCTCCTTCATGACAATCAGTCTAACAAAAATAGGCTCTAGCTTCCTAAGCCTATTTCTTAATTCCAAATTCACAGAGACACTGAATCTCACACAAATATCTCGGTCACATTGAGACAGGATTTTATATTTACCTGGGGCTTCCTCTTGGGAATTACAATCCAGGCATTTAATTTCACTTTTCTAGCATGTAAGACATCTGAGCACATACTCCCACATTTTGAACCCCACTCCTTAAAGAGATGGATGACAAAGTTTCAGGTTTTATATTGCCAAGCTTTCTGAAATGCCCACGTCCCTTTTTAATTCTCAGCCAACATATGCTGCTAGCTAAGCCTGAGTACTTGTAGCTTTGCTTCATTTCTCATCTGCTGTCATTCCTCCTCTTCTAGGTTAATTCCTTCCACCTCTCATTTCACATGCTAGTAGAAGCAGAATATCATCAGGCAGACATCACTGAATATTTGTTTTTATCTCTTCATTTTGGTTGGTTGCTGTTAACAAAATCCTCTCAGGGTAATTCGAGAAGTGTCCTTTTACATCACCTTTATGCTATCATACTCTGGAAATGAACTGTAAGAGAGTAATAAATAAATTCATACAAGCTTGCTTTTTTGTTTTTCCCCAACAGATTGTGTAACTGCTTGTTTGGCTTGGGGTAGTATATACAATATACCCCAAGAAATACTCACATAACAGAAAAAGAAGGACATGTTCTAAAATCATCTGTTAAGGATAGGGAAAATGTGGAGCTGCCTTGGCCTACTTAGTGAATGTGTATTTCTGCATGTAGGAGCTGAGAAATGCTGGGAGCAGGAGGTTAGATACGACAGCCCTATCCCAATCCTGAACTGACTACCCAGTGAGATCAACTTGAGTTCCCTGTTTAGGAACAGAGGCCCCCCTGCTTGTTAAAGCTGAGCTACTGGCTGTGCTCTGAGGGGTGTGTATTGGTACTTGGCCAAATTAAATCACACCTTTCTTTGCACTAAGGCTTCTTGCTCTACAGATCACCTTGCAGGGGAGACCTGTCATTTGCAGCACTGGCCTTTCTTCTAAATACTTGTGCCAACTGCTGTACTTCAAGTTCCTTAAAAATCCCAAAGGACTCCATCTAGGTCATCAATGATTCCTTATTTGCAACTGTGGTTGCAAAAACTGCAGTCTCATTTACCGAGTTTTTAACCTTTTAAATCCGTAGCAGGAACAGTAATATGTGGAATTTTTAATTGATCTCAAAAGACGTCATGAAGGTCATCTGGCATTTGTTCAGTTTCTTTACAGATAATTGCCCAAGATCACATATAAGGACAGTGGTAGAGGTGGAAAAAATAAACATCTCCTGAGTTCTCCATTTTCTAGGCATTTCCCAGGAAAGGAAGAAAATGAGAAGAGGTGAGAGATCTTTAATATCTGCCTGAAAAGTCACCCAGAGACATGCAAAAAGAAAGCTGTATTTTAATAAGGCCAGAGAAGGCTAAAAGCTCTAATTATAAATGATGCTTCTTTCAGAACCACAGAGCTCTAAAGCCTGTTACTATACAGCCATTGAAAATATTTCAGGTTTATGAGCTAGAGCTGAAACTACTTGCTGTTCAGAATAACATTTATTTTTCAGCTAAAATATTTTGCAGCCACACAGGTAAAAATCTATGCAAAAACTTTATCTCTTCATACTTTGATGATATGTTAAGGTCATTAGAGATACTTTATGTCTCTAGTTAGATGCAATCCAGAATGGCAATAGGTCCCTTAAGCACATAACATTAATGCAAATTATACAATCCTTTCTGGAAATGCATCCCATGGATTATAGCCAGATAACTGAAAACTTGTCATATTAGCTAGCATAGAGTTCCAGTCAAAGGGCCTTCCACCCAAATTCTCCTTTTCTTCCCCATAATAATTATCTCCCCCAGCCATGAATGTGTTGTTATCTCCAATGTATTGCTAATCATCAGAAACAAAGTTCCTGAGTTGAGGAAATGGGGTGGGACTGAGGGAGTGAAGAAACCCATGATTAAGAAATGGGGACTCTGGACCATCTGTTGTTAAAACAGAGAACAGATAAATTCAGATTTATGCAGGATAATTTTAAGCTCCATCTCTAAATTGTGCTTGATGCTTCATATTGTTAAGAACAGACTTGTCCTCCTGTATGCAGTTAACGTCCTTAATTTATTTTGGGGATTACACTGTTTCAGAATTGCTAAGCGACTCACAGTGAGCAGATGATGGAAATTGAATCAGTCCACACTGTCCTCAAAACAGTGAAGTCACTGCTCTATTTTCTCACACCATTATAAAATTTCTAAAATATAATTAGGACTTGGGCTTGAGGACCTCTCACATTACTGGAAAAAGATAGATTTCATAGTTTTTCAAGTAATGCTGAGTATCATTTTACCCCTGTTATTACACACATACTGGTGTATGTCAGTTTTTTTCCACTAAAGCATAAGAAATCTTGGAAAATATAAATGCATCACTAAAATTCCTTAGTCCATTCTTGGTTTTCTTTCCAGGTAATAGGGTTACTTACTCTACACTTTGTTCTTTGATTTGACAGTAATACATCTTTGATTTGACAGTAATACATCCTGTCTCCATTTGAGATTTTTGAAGCAGTGGGAGCTTCTGGTCATTGTCCTCT
>JAYRBT010000042.1:36569631-36588624 GCA_036023395.1 Myiotriccus ornatus
TTCATAGTTTTTCAAGTAATGCTGAGTATCATTTTACCCCTGTTATTACACACATACTGGTGTATGTCAGTTTTTTTTCCACTAAAGCATAAGAAATCTTGGAAAATATAAATGCATCACTAAAATACCTTAGTCCGTTCTTGGTTTTCTTTCCAGGTAATAGGGTTACTTACTCTACACTTTGTTCTTTGATTTGACAGTAATACATCCTGTCTCCATTTGAGATTTTTGAAGCAGTGGGAGCTTCTGGTCATTGTCCTCTACCATTTACAGTATATCCTGAGGGCTTGTTGGGATCACTACAAACATACACAGTTTTAAAATACTTCAGGGATGCTCTCTATACACCCAATATAGTCCTTTGTATTGCTCAGATATTTCCTCCAACAGGGCAGCTAGAATAACACAAGCTAGAAATTGCAACTCTAAATTGTTCAACAATGATGTTCCAGTGTGTTAAAGGAAACCACTGTCAGTCTCTGAAGATTTCAGACATTCTGAGCCACCAGAAGGATAATAAAGAGAATTGTTACAGAGATGAATTCCTATACTGACTTACCAGCACTAATATGCAAGTTGTTTTACATGAGGACATCCAGGAATGATTTCTGCACCCATTTCATTTTCCTGCAAATCAAGTGGTAATATTTGCATGAGAATTCCTAACAAAAGTTAGCATTTCTGAAATAGGCACTTTACAAACTAAAGTCAGTTAATCTCAGCTGTATAGGAATATATAAACTGTGCACATATGAGTATATGCATGTATCTATTTATGTGCTCTGTGATTAACATAGTTGAAAATTGCCAAGAAAATTCTGTTCACTAAACTAGAATTGACCAAATTCATGCAATATTTTCGATTGCCAAGTAAAACTAATGACAATACTCAGCTGGTTTCCAACAAAGAAATGATCTTAACTTTTTGTTTTTCAGCTGCCAGATGGAGTGGAATAGTCTGTGTCATGCATATAGGAATAAGAAAAAAAATCTCAGAAATTCAGATTTATGTTTGATTGTTTCTGACCAGATCATTTTGTACCTCCAAATCATGTACATTTGTAATTCCAGCCTTCAACAGAAGAACAACTGTTCATTTCCCCAACTCTCTCCTAAGTAAGGCCATATGATACAGTTCTCTGAAGGAACACACTGAACCAGAGCTTTTTACTGATTGAATTCTAGGTCACACTATCTTGTATTTAACTGTTGGTGTTTGAGAGTCTCTGAGCACTACCTTAAAACCACAAATAGCTCTGTTTGTTTCTTCTAATACCAGGGCAGTATTGTGTAAATAAGGTACTGAGGACTGGCTCCATGAGGGATTTGAGAACTGCTCACAGTTTGGGGAGGGCTCATAGTGCTACCTACTGTGCTTTGATCAGAAAATAGTAGGACCAAAAAGAGTTTGTAAAAGATGGTTTTGAAATTAGTGTTCTTAAGTATGGAAGGAAGCATAGGGTTTAAGTAAGACCAGCTGGCAGCACTGCAGAAGTGCCTTTTACGTCTGGCTGGCATCAGGGTGCCGCATTGTGATCCCTTGACACAGCTGGACACCAGCCCTCTTTGCATGGAGGAGATGGCACCACATAGGGACTAAAGTGCAAATGGAGTTACTGCAGTCTGACCCTTTTGCTTGTATAATTAGGGTGATCCGAAGGGAACAATACATTTGAATTTGCAACTGCTGCTCCAGTCACATCCAGCTGATAGTTTGACGCATCCATGAAAACAGCATGTGTCATGACATTTGAAGTCCAATAAGCAACCCAGGAAACTCTCCAGAGCAAACTGTGTATGTTTGTGTGCATATGTATGGATCTACTTTTAATTTGCATTTAAATAATTCTGCTTGTAGTTCACTGATGTTTCAAATCCCTTTCCCCTCACTTCATATACCAGCAGGAAATTATTATGTAAGAGAAGTCAAAGACATCTGGTTTTCACTGCTGGAGGTTGAGATGTATACAAAATTCTACTATTATGTCCTTATTGATAGATAAGGACATCTGGAGAATTTACAAAATCCACAAACATGAAGGATTTAATCTACCGAGGATTTTACTGTGGTAGATAACTATAAGCCCAGTGAGAATGAATGTAAGAATTAAATGAATACTAATTATTCTGATATAGGTACAGCATTCTTATTTCTTTGTATTACAGGACCAAATATGTCTGAGCTATTTAAACAGAGAAATTAAACCTGTGATGTTGAGAAACCCTGGATAGATGCGGATCTCTTAGATTTAAGTGTTTCAAGCATGGATTTAAAGGTAAAGGTTAGTCAGTTTTATATTTAAAGTGAGGCTGAAAGTTCTGTCAAAAGAATTCTCCTATGCATTTTACATTTTTCTATGGAATCCAGTGTCAATATTTTAGCTCCAAATGACTGATTCCATTCCTCCTAGTGAAATGTAAACTTTTTTCTATAGAGTATGCATCGGTGTAAACACATTTACCAAATACAAATGGCTTGAAGTGTATCTCAAAATCACTACCAATCAAAAACATTTCTGAGAATTTTCTTCTCCTTTCACTTGTGAATAAATAGTTTATAATGTCTGCCTTCAGCAATTTTTTTTATATGGGAATTATTAGCTGCACCTGTGAACTTTGAACATCCTACTGCTAAAGTTTTCCTTTTGTTTCTGCCAAGCCCCATTCTGTGTGACCACAAAACGATCCATGTCAAGGTTGACTTAAATTTGTTTCTTTATGCCATCTGGTGGAGATTATTTGTAAATGCGCAATAGCTCGTCTGAAGTATTTCCTCCACATTGCATTGGCAGGATTTTTCTTCCTTTCTTTTTTTTTTTTTTTTCCCAAAACGGTAATGGCTCTGGAAGAACTTTAGCTAATGTGAACATTTATGTTTGCCCTACTTCAATAGCATGCTACATTTTTATTTCCAGCAAGAATAGAGGAGCACTACAGTTAAATTTTCACCTTGAAAAAAACAACTTTAAAGCAGGGTGAAAAATTGTTCTGTAGTTTGAAGACAATTCTGTATTTTGAGAGCTGTTACATTTACTTCACAGTCTTTTTCCATAATACTACTCTAGTGAAACAGCCTTTTAGTAAATCAAAAATAGCTAAGGGTTTCAGGAAAACGTTACGAAAGTCAGCAAAATGCTAGAGTTCTCCTTTGGTAACAGCAAAACTTACTGCATTTCTCAGTTGTTTCAAACCTTCCATGTAGTAAAAAGTCAGACAACTAAGTAAATTAATACTAAGTTAATGTAACTTGTTGAAATATTTTACCTAAAGTCCCTATTGCTTACACAGAAATAGTTATTCTTCAAGCTACAGTTATCTTCTCCATTTACTGTCACATTTGTATTTATATAAATGTGATTTGCTCCACTTAAACCAATGACATATTATATGTTCACCTCCAGTGCTCTCCACAAAACTACAGTTTCATTACTTTTATTGGTGGAAGTTATTTTTATTGGTCATAAAGTCCATGAAGCTTATTTTCTAAAGAGAGAAGGGAAAGGGTCAAAATTACTTGCGAAAACACACACACACACAATATCCTTCAGGATTTTAAATCATCCTGGGGAATTTTCCCATTGTTGGTCACTTGAGTGACAATTCCAGGTAACGATGATAAAGAAAATCAAATTTATCCTCTAAGTAAAGTAATACTAAAACAATTTACTTTATGATACTTTCAATTTTAAAATTAAAGAGAGATGAGAGATTTAAAATGCAGTTCTCATTAAACTTATTTTTCCAGTAAAGTTTATAATCTTCAACTTTAGCTAGATGAAAATATCTCTGTTCACGGTATAAGCCTGCAGTGTATCAAATCCCAATTTTTTTCAACATGTTCTGAGCCTATTGTGAGAGGAAGTTGTATTTAGTTAGTATTTAACTTTGGCTTTCAAAGGTTAGATGAGTGCTACATTGAAAGTCTCTCACATATATGCATTCATGTCTGCTTAACAATTAACCAAGAATTGCTTTACCAACTGTGTCTAATTTAGCTTTTATGCTTAATTTCTAGGATTCAATTAAAAACAGATGGTCCCTAAGTGGTAAAATGACCATAAATTAGTCTTACACATTGAAATTAACACAGCAAAATATTAAAATGAAACCAAAGTACATTTTTTTGCTATACCATGCCTTTTATAAAAGTTTGCATGATGGTGTGTGTAATTGAGTAATCTTGCACTACAGATCTGGAGCCCTAAAAATTCATCTGTCCAGAGAGTCATCTCTTAGGACAAGGGGTACTTTTGTTCAGAAATACACAGAAGGATTTTATATTCTTAATTGCATATGCCAATAATCAGACAGGAAGAATGTTAATATTTAGATACCTGCTCAAGCTTACAGTTTAGGGCATAGGCCCTATGAATTTCATGAGATTTAGGCACTCTCTGTGCCCTACATGCTCTCATACTCTCATCTCTCTCATCTCCTCCTATAGTCAGCAAAGAGATGCTTATCTCGGCATACAAGAACAATCAGAAGTTTAGAATTTAATTTAAAGAAAAGCTGATTTGATTCTCATTCTTTTTTCCTAGAAATTCTCATTGAGAGGAAGAGAATTACTTCCTCAGACTTTTTTCACAAGATTTTGGCACGAGATAGAGAGATATCCTTACTCTACATGTACTTCTTATGAACAAAGTTGGGACTTGCACAGACAAGAACAGTTGCCTTTATGAGCAAGTGGGACTCTTGTAAATATGGAGGGATGAAAATCTTCTCCTCATTTAAGCTCCCTTAAAGACATAACCTTGCCTAAAGGAGACTCAGGAATTAATTAATTTATAAGACAGTTTGGAAAGAGGGCTTAAAGGATTAGGACAGCAATATGAAACTTCTGTCAGTGTGTTGTAATAGGTGGACAGTTCATCAATATGTGTTTTTTGTTTTTTTTTTTCTGAGGAATGTCAAGCACCTGCAAGTGTTTCTGGTTTAGCTCGCATATCTGTAATGGTTGATAAGTATCTTCCATCTCCTTCATCTCATCCATTCTGCTTCTCATTCCCTGATACAGTAGTCACCAAACCATTCTTCAAGAAACCTGTGCCTGTAAGCATAAAGCAAAGTACGCACAGAAATCAAGACAATGCAATTGGAGCTGATTTATTGCTGTCTTCAAGGCTTTTGTTCAAAGAACTCCTGCTGACTGTGGGGATAATAAACTATGATTAGGCCACTGGAATTACGTCAGAATTAACCCTATGACCTCAAGTTCTGTTTGTCCTTCTGCCTGACTCCTACAAAAAAACCCATTTTTCTAACAAGAAGTTGTTCTATTTTTATGCATGAAAATCAAATGACATTGCTAAGCTCCTCACTAATACATCAACCTTTGCCACAGCAAACAAAATCAAGAGGCACTGGCTCAATTTTGCCCTCAATTATCCCAGATTTCTATGTCAGTCTGCACGTAACTATCCTGTTCCTGTGTGACTGAGCTCTCAGCCAACCTGCCTAGCTTATTTCTGTTTGGCCTCCCTCTCCTGGGTCCTTGCCCATAGGTGGAGTAGTGCTACTTACCTGGACTCTGCTCTGCAGAAGGATGGTTTCTTCCTTCGTTTCCTATTACAGCAAAATGGCATAAAAAGAGGTGCTGAGCACACTGCTGCTTGTTACGGGAGACTGAGGAAAGACATTCAAGGAAACATCCTGTGCCCTAGGTTGGTGGTTATGGAAGGAGAGGGCACCAGTGTCCCACTCATTAGGCTGCAGCCTCCCTGTGGCATCCTACAGAGGAATGAGAAGCCAACCTCAGCCTTCTGAGACTATGGTCTCAACTCCACCAAGAGGAAGGTATGCAAGAAAGTGAGAAGCTAAGAAAACCTCCACAAATACTGCTTTGTCTCCAAGGACAGGAGTCAACAAATTTGCCAGTCCTAGAAATAATATTTTTAAAGCAAAGCATGGATTACACACAGGCTCTGAGCACACTTGGTGTACCTGTAATATATCTGAACTTACTTTCATATTTAACAAAACAGGATTTAGCACTGCATATATGAATCCCTATTATGATGCTTATGATGTACCTATAGCTAAACATTACTATTGAAAATTTAGGGTTTTGACATCATAAAACTCTGGTGCATTTGAAGTATACCCTGTTAGGCCTGAATCTTTACGATCTCTATGATTAACTTCTCTGATGAAGAAGAACCATATTAATGTAAACAAACAAACCAAACCAAACCAAACAAAACCACAAACCAAACCAAACAAAAACCAACCAAACAAACAAAAAACCAAACAAAAAAAAACCCCAAACCATACATTGCAGAAACATTCCCAAATTAAGGAAAAATCAACTGAAGCAGATTAAAAGAAACAAATCCTTCCTTCTCGTGAACCTGGCTTGAACATGCATGTGGTTCTTTCCTAGGATTTGATACATATTCAAATCACAGGATTTGATATATATCAAAATGTGAACATTTTGCCTGATGGGTTTTTTTAGAAGGGAAGGAGTGTTTGTTAGGGTTTTTTCAATTTTTGCCCGTGTCTGGTTTTCTACATCCACCATATAATATCCTGTGGTCCAAAAATCACAAGTTTGAGTCAGATGTGTCTCTTGAGCTTGCTGAAAAACTTCTTTGAGTTGTGCTGTAGTGTTAGAAGTCAGCTCTCATAAGAGAAGACTCTACTCCTCTCACAAGAAAATACTATCAGTAAATATTAGCAGTACCTAATCCCTCCAGCTAGATTGAAAACAGCAAAAGTTTTTGTCTTCTTGGTAAGTCAAGAATCATAGAGCAAAAGCAGACAGAGAAAAAGATAACTGTGTTTTCCAGACTACACAAGCGCTTCACTTAATGGAGGAATTCCAGGGTCTCCAAGAAAGTTGCAGTAAGTGTGAAGTATCAACAAGTTCTTTGTAAGCACCCTGATGCGGACCTTTCTGGAAAACAGGAATTCTGTCTTCTGAAAGGTTTCAAGGAATAGATGGGATTTTTTTTCAGAGGCATCAGAATGACATTTAAAAGGCACTAAAATTAAATGGGAGAAAAAGTCTCCAAACATTTAAAAACTCTGGGGGGAAGACAAAAAAAATGGGCTGCTTACCTCCAGTGAGTAGTAGCATTTAAGACATTCTTAAGAATACTGAGAAATACTTAGAGCATTTTTAAGCAGGTGAGCCAATGTGATTGCACAGGGAAAAAAAATAAGACTGCCACATTGTGATTCAATATTCCAACACAATGACTTTTTTTATTTAGTTATGCTAAGGTATTATCTCTAACAAGCAATTATGAAAGCCACATTTCATTTGCTGTAATATCACTGACACAGTACAGTCTGCCAAAAGAGAGATGACAACAGGGAGCTTTCAACAGACTGGTGCTTTAGTCATGCATGAAATTTTTTGCACCATCTAATTTTAGGCAACTTATTCAAGTACTGAGTGGCAAGTGAGAAAAGCTATTCTAGCCCACTGGAGATATGGTGTCCAAATCCCAGCATCTAGACTGAGAGGGACCAAGACAATAGCTTTGCCTGAGCAGGCAGTAATGAGAGGCATTGACAGGGCTGAGCCCCATAGCAGGGCACTGTCAGAGCCAAAGGACCTGCTGGCATGATGCAACAGGAGTGCCTGCATCTCAGAAGGGCACTCTTCCCAGGAAAAGCACAAGAGCTACCAAGGGAAGTGCTTGAGTCATCACCCCTAAAGGTGTTTAAAAGACATGCAGATATGACACTTGGAGACATGGTTTGGTGGTAGACTTGGCAGTGCTGAGTTAATGATTGGACTTGATTATCCTAGAGGTCTATTCCAACCTAAATGCTTCTATGATTCTAAGAGGCTATGTGAGAAGGCATGCAGCACCATGTGTGTTCCTTAGTTGGTCGTGTTTGAGCTGGTTGAGAAGAGAGCAGAGCCATATTTTTCAGAGGCTTCATTTGGAAGCTCTTGCTGGTCAAGGAGAAGCTAGAACAGAAGGATGCAGACTCTGACAAACTCCTCAGCTTCAAGTGGTCTTTAACTACACAAAGTCCTTCACAAAATCCTCTGGATTTCCCCTGTGACTCAGTTAATTTAGGAAAGCAAATGCTCCATAGGATGAAGCTTCCAAACCTCTCAAAAGCAGATATTTCTAGAAGAGAGAAAACAGGTCACAGGTGTTTTGCATGGCTGAAGAACTGTGCTGCAGGCTGTCAGCATCCTTCCCAGCACCAGAAATGTCTCATTTCCTTCTGAAAAACCTCACCATCACAGAAGGAGCAGTGATGCCTTCCCCCCCATTCTGCCCTGTCTGCCCACACAAATGCAACTTGCTCTTTGGCATTTCTCGGCTACCCACATAAGAGAAGTGACAGATTTGAACTCCATCTGCAAGAGACAGACCCAGACCTCAAGCCTTAGGCTATTGGTATGACAGGCCTCATTGCTGCAGCATGTGAGAGAAATTCTGCTCAGCTCTCACAGGAAATGGGGTGTAGGGCTTCAGATGTAGTTGGGTTCAGGTCTGTAGCAGTAGCCCTGGTTCAGGTGTTCATTGTCTGGAGAGACAGAGAATTTCAGACAAACCCCTGTGCTTGATGTCTGAAACCCTTCTCGGCATGCAGTTTTTTCTTGACAGCTTAGAGAGTGTGGCTTCTGAGGCCATCCATGCTTTTTATGTGAAGTATATGCTTATATGGCTACATATATATGCAGTTTATATACATACATGCAAATCAGTATGCAGTTTCCAAACCCTCAACCTCTCACCAAAAAAATAAAACCAAATCAAACCCGCACTTCTCCCATCCTGGGCACTTATTTATTTCCAATTCTAAATCTGACAGCAAAACAGATGGTAGAGAATTAGCAACCTTACCAGTTTCCTGAAAATACTGGTTTGTTTGACAAGCTAAAGGAAAAGCTAATGACCCAGCTCTTCATAGAGTTTCGGATAACAAGAACAGTGATGGAAGTCTCAACCAGTAAGAAAGTCTTAATTGGATTTTGTATCCTATTAGACATAGAGAACCCATCTAGAAGTTAGGAAGACTGTGGGACATAAATGCTGCTATTTCCTCTGCTGGCAGAGCAGCATGTTCAAGATTTCTTTGGAGAGGTGCACAACAAGCCCTACTTGCTTTGCAGAAAGCTTTTTGGCCTGCCTGGGTTTTGAATTACATGCCAGAGATCAACTTGACCCTAATTAATAGATGTTGCACTTACTGCCAAGGGACTATCAATGATTCTATTTGTGAAGACATAAATATATTCACTCTTGAGCAGGAAAAAGAATTAGTAAGGCCTTTATCTACAACCATCTATAGATATCTATATCTTATATCTTTATCTACCACATACCTATAAAAGGCATGGGACACTTCAGAAGAACTGAATGTTTGAAAGCCTAAACCATGTAAGAACAGTTCCAATGGAAGCTCTGTGTATCAATATTTTACACTCAAAATGTGTGAACAGTAAATGGATTTTCATAAATATTAGATTATTCTAAATACATTCATGATGCAATTCATCTATCATTTGTGCACAGCTTAAAGGCAAAGTGCTTCTCAAGATCCTCTTCATTTGCCAGAATTAGACTTGTCTGACTCACACATTCTTCCTTTTCCTGGCACGGACAGCAACCGTTGCAGAAGAATGAATTTGAAAAATTCATCCTTTGATGAAAAATCAGAAAAAGAAACAAGTTCACACATTACTAAGTGTACAAATATATGGATAAGAGCAGCTTTTAATTTCATTTTTCTTGGTGGACCTGAAAGTTTAATTAACAAATTTAGTATTTTCTGTAATTTGCCAAAACACATAATAGGCATACTTTTCACACTCTTTCACTCTTACCCAAATAACAGATCTTTGCTAAAAAGCAAGGATAGAGTTGTAATTTTTCCAGCTTAATCAGCTATTTTGAAATAAAATGTTTTTGACTATAAAAGGACAAGGCTTAAGCACTTTTCTATCTGAAAAAAAAACCTTATTTTGACACATAGAAATTTCAGATGTTGATCCAAATAACAGATGTCTTCATTTCTTAAAAAGCTTGGGTAAGTTTCCTTAGACCTCTGGCTATCAGAAAATTTGTGAAATGGAGGTCTACATCAGAGCTGTTTCTACTCCCATTAAGTGTGTGGAAATAAACAGGCATTTCTGGGACATAATCACAAGTCCAATGAATCACTTTTCTGTCTGTTTCTTTCCATTGACTCTAAAGGTTGGCTAGTGTGAATGTAACAAGCTTTGGTATAAATATCTATATTGGAGGCAGCAAAAATATATAAAATTAAAAAATCTGAATCCATCTCTTTACCAGTTCCTGCCTACCTCTGGATCGTGTTGTCTGAGTGGTCTGCATGATTTGAACACAAAGATTTTTTCACCGTGAGAGTGGTCAAATGTTGTCACAGGTTGTCCAAAGAAGTCATTGAGTCTCCATTCTTGGAAATATTCGAAACCTGACTGGACTCAGTCCTGGAAAACCTGCTTTAGATGACCTTGCTTCAGAAGGGGAGTTAGACGAGGTGACTTCAAGAGGTTCCTTCCAACTTAAACCATTTTGTAGTTTTGGGATCCTCCTCCAAGAGTACTCATGTAGAAAAGAATTTTAAATGTAGCAAGTTAGCAGCAGGCCATGACACATTACTGCCAGTGCTGGGGGCCTGTGAAGGGCCACATGTGCTTGAGAAGCAGTGGTGCTGGGGAAACAGGCAGGGAGTGTGGCTGGGCCACAGAGGGAAGCTGGGAGTTGGGTTAGAAGAGGAGGAGTTTCTGTCTGCAGCATGAAACAGGCATGCTGTGAGCTGCAAGGACTTTGGAAGACAGAGGTTGTGTTAAGTGCCTTGTGCTTTTCACTCGTGGAAGACCATTGCTTTGTGAGTGCTCTACAATAACAGGGGTAAAGGAGTACAGCTGGCAACATGGGAATCTGGAAGTCTTTTGGGACCATCAGCAAAGGAAATTGTTCCTGCCTACGACAGTCTAAAAGAGTTTAGGATCTATACTATCTGCATCTTCAGTGAATTACCCTATGAGCTTAGACTGTGTATTTAAGTTGAATTGCATAATGATATCTTTGTGTGATTGAAGGGGAAGGGGAGAAGTATGACCTTCTAAAAATAAGCACGGTCCAGATGGAGAGAAGGACAAGGGCAGGAGCTGCAGCTGGCCTAGCATCTGTCGCTGTACCTGGGGCTCTCTCCAAAACCTTGTTTTCGTGAGTTTCTCCTCTTTGAAAATCCCTTAAAGAGGAGCTCACAGGATGAAGCCATCCTAGAAAGGAGACACAGGTCTGTGCAGAGACATCACATGGCATGCATGAATAGACCAACAGCTGCATTCTTGAGATTTAGGCAAGGACTTCCTGAATCGGAGGGTTGAACTCTGAACCTGAACAGCAAAGCCAGGTCAGCTGGCTTCACAGGGGTCTTTATCCACTGAATGCTGGGACAAGTTGGATCACCAGAGTATGATAAGACATATACAGCAGAATTGCTCTTGCTATGCTTGTCTATCCTTTTTTCTTTTGTCTATCATGCTGCAAACTTGTGGAGGTAGAGGAGGGATATATTGTTGTTTCCACATACCAATTCACTGAGTACAAATGAATCAGATGAGAACTGTGTGAGATGCCTTATAAATAGAGATGAGTAGGGTCTGAAATAACTCATCTGAGAAAGTACACAGAGATACCATCAAAATACTCATGGGTGAATGAATAATACAATCTGCTTGACATCTTAAAAATGGTGTGTTGGGTGTGTGCACTCTAATACTTGTAAAAGCCATCCTGTGGGGACATCAACAGAAAAAAAAGATCAATAAAGTGAAAGTGGGTTTCTATATGAGAAAGCCTTTCTAACTTCTGAACAAGGCATTTAATACTTATACATAAATACTACACTTCTCAAGACTTTCATCCATACTGAGAGAGAAATGATGCCAAGTTGCTGCACACAATAGATGTAAGAAGCAAATAATGCAGTGGAGTACTTGTGGGTTACACAGAAGCTTGTTTTCTATGTTATCTTCTCTTAACAAAAAAGCAAATATAAAACTACTTTAGTTACACGAGCACTCATAAACCTTAGTAGGAGCAAACCGAAAGTGTTAGATTGCTCTTCCAGTACGCTATGGTCATATCTGATTCATTCACTAATGTTCTTCTAGGAGTCAGTTGCTTCTGTCATTTGAAAAGGTCATAATTCGTATGCCAAATGGTTCTGTACTGTTACAAGTCAAGTTTTAAACTGGATGAATAGCTTAGGTACCTCTGGGAGCTGTTGTCTTTATAATACATGGCTTGATAGAACATTTTCTACTTGAGGTACAATTAAATTAATATCAAAGTCAGCAACCCCTTGAGAGAGAGGAGTTCATCTCAGCTGGCTTTAGTCACTTACATTAGCCATCAGAATTCTCTGTGTAGCTGGTGGAACTCTCTTGGATAGTTCCTGAAGGTGATTCGTCCCCTCCTGAGAAAAGCAACAAAGACGGTTGAGATGAATTGTCTTTTGCAGGTGCTCATCTCTCTCCATCAGCTAAAGAGAAAGCTGACTTAAGGTATCTTGGATGATTAGCTTGAACTTCTCTAGCCACTTTTTGCTGTCCATCAGATCAATAGGATACTGTGGTTTGTATGCACAACAGCTTTTAAAGATCCTCTTTCTTTACCGATACTTCATAAGTAACAAATGCTTTAATTTATGGGCAAACCATATATGCATACATATATACATGAATGTTCATATTTACATTTATATGTATATTTAAAGGATAGGTCGAGATATAATGCTTCACACTTCTTTGGGTATTCTGCTAGTCTTTGTTTCATTTTTTGAAACTGGAAAATGTTCTGTTTCAGCCGGTTTTATTTATAGCAGCTGTCAATTATCCTTCTGTTAACGTGAAGATAAGATCATTCTACTCTTAACTTTCAGAAATTTACATGGAGAGTGAACAGTATTAACATTTCCACAGCTCCTAATTCTTGCAGAGCACCTTGATTTTTCAAGTGAATTTGAAGATATGCTACCAGACTCAGTATCAGGGATATAGAGAGAAATTAAGTATTTGATTACTAGAACTGACAATTCACAGTGATTTACCCCTTAATCTTATTTGTCTAGCTGTTAATAAGTAATGTTAATGTGCATATAGAAAAAAGCTCAGTGAGAATGATCATGCCCACTAACTGAACAAGTTTGGGCTTGCTAACTCACAGCAATCTAAAAGAAGGACTTGTTGCAGATGTTAGCTGTGTAACAATTTTGTTAATGACATACCACCACATTCTTCACTGAGAGCACTTCACCCATCTCTTACTGACTTTGTCTACTAATGCTGCCACCACCATGTAGTCATAATATTTAAATAGTATATATAATATTTATATATAAATATTATGACTGCATTTATATCTATATAATTATAGATACATTTTAATATATTTGTATTATCAAAAGTTGTAATCATGAACCAAGGACCCACATTTGACCTGAAGCATGAAGGAAAATGGAGCCACTCACTGGGTAAGTGCACACAGATGGGAACCTTTAAGACTTCTGTACAAATTGCATCTACTGAAGAGTGAGAGACTAAGTCTGGAAGAAGACAAAGAACACAATTCCACAAGCAAAATACATAAGAATGCTTCTTAGAGTATGAGACACTGTGTGCACATATATACAGACATACAGACAGGTATGCTGAGATCAGAGAAGGTATAAAGTCAGAGAGAATATATTCTTTACCAGAGTTCTGGAGAAAAACATGGAAAGTTCAACTGTGACCAATGTGTTCAAGTTACTGCATTCAAATGCTACATATGGCAGTGAAGAAGCTCAGAAAAGAGATTTATGAACTGATAGGTATAGTCAAAAAAAAAGTAGCCCCCAGTTTCCTACACTATTGAATGTTGAGGGTTTTTTTTGTAAAGAAAAAAAAGAGAAGGATTGTCTAGTTGTCAGTGCTGAGCTGTGTAAAACATGCAGCAGGAGCCCTGAACTGCAAAGAAAGCCAGGAAAAATAAATGGCAGTGACCACACTCAGTTAGGGTAACTAACATCAGTGCCTTGCAGAAGGATGTAAATAGTAAAAATAATCACTACTTTAAGTACAAACATTCATTCTATAAAAATGGAACAGCAAATAACCAGACTGGACTGAAAATTTTAATTTTTTTATTCATTGCACTAAACTTTTCTCATTAAAAGTATACTCCCTAGAGCCAAAAAAAATTCTCTAAGTAATGTATGTAGACAATAGGAATATTTCAGAGAAAACAATGATGAATTGAAAAATGAAATCTGTTTTCAAGTTCTGATCTTGTGGGGATTAATACCTTGAAAGTAATGAATTTCATGCCATGATGCTTGGTCAGATTCAGCATGGACCATGACTTGGTGGTTGACTTCTCAGCAACAAAATTGTCATTCTGAAGTGACACTAGAGAGCTGATATCTTGCTGCATATGCATCTTCCCCTGTAATTAGTAGCTGTTATACATACACTGAGTTTCTCTGGGAAATATGTGTTTGAAATGGGAATTTGGGCAGAATATTGTTGACTTTACCACAGATCCCCTGTTTCGTTTATGAGTGTATACACGGACCAGAACGTTTTCTAGATAAGGATGAAAGTGCAAAGAAATATGCAAAAATAATACTATTTATTATGGTAATTTTTGTCTTCAATTAATGCTATGGGTTATTTTCAGTTCGGTGCTTGGAGGGTAGTAGATCATGCCCTTACAGTTTTGTTTACTGATTTTTTGTTTACTGATGCTGTAAAATGAACTATTGCTTCGATTAAATATACTCTTAGGAAACCTCTGTTCTTCCCCACAGCCCTAGCCATAGTAAACATCATTCTTGGGCCTCAATCCTTTCCCCTCTGGAACAATAGCTCTAAGAATCTTCATTTAGCTTTATGATTATATCTGACCAATTTTTATATTTTCTTTGGAGTGCACGTTTGGAGATGGTGATTTTACTTTGCACTCAGTTTTTGGTAAATTGTTGTTAAGAATCATGGATGAAGTCCTGGTACTTTGCATCCTTTGCAACACCAAGAGTAAAGGCAAATTACAAAGTAATGTCATTTCTTTCTGCTTAGCATGTGTTAAGAGAGTATTTTTTCCTAGAATCCCAGAAATTCTTTATAATATGCAGTAGAGACTTTTTAAGATTATAAGACCTCTTTCTTCTCCTTCATGTTAACAAGACAGACACACACTGTGTTTGTCCATGCACACAAATTTCTAAATATATTCATATGAAAACATATTTATTTTATAAACACAACAAAAGGTCTGCTGAACTTTAAGTCACAGTGAAGTCACTGTATTTTGGTTACAGCTCGTTTCACAGTTCCTCACACGGACTGGAAAGCTGATGCAGGATGCAGTGGGTCAGCACAGATGAACTGTTTTGTGGAGACAACAGAAAACCATACAAGTTCTGAGCAACAGTGTCTCAGCGACAGACAGACAAATAGATGGTTGCCCCAGGCTCCAGAAAACCAAATGGGCAGCAGCAGCTCTTCAAGTCCTTAACATTCTCAGGAAAATCAAAAATATCCTTTTATCTTCTGAGCTTTGGGTCCATTTTGTCCTTCATTGTCTAAAAGGAAAAAAAACCCATTTGCAAAGCTCATGCATAAATATTAAAACAAAAAAAAAGAAGATTTATTATAACAGTTTTCTGACCATGAGTAGTATTGGGTGCTCCCATTATTGGTATCTGACAAGTGATAGATAAAAATCTATAAGGAATCAAATAGCGTTATAATAACTGCTTAATATTTTATGAGAAGTCAAGTTAAACAGAATATATTACTATTAATTGAGGAATTATGTGACTTTTTAACAATATTGAAGCAACTTCTTTATTAAACTGAAAGAAACCTAGAATCACTGTTCTGAAGATGTTTAAAGAAATAACATTTTGGATTAAAATCAATTTTATTATGCATGTAATTTTAAAAATACTGTAACATTTCTTTTAAGAGCAAACAAAAAAAAATTGTTCATTTGAAATTTGACTTCTACTAAAATCTGATATCATTAGAGAGATATACTGTAACAATAAATATATACTAAAAAATGTTGGGGCTTTTAAAAAAAAAGTTTTGTAGTCAGAAGATAACATGGGTACTGGGTAAGGCTCTATTGGTGCATATGAAAGGCAGCAATCCATGGGTCAAAATCAGTCCTGAGCCCATGTATGGACACATGAAGGGGAGAACAGTGTCTGACCTGAACCCAGGAGTACTATATCCAGATAGCAGCTTCCTATCCCCCTCACTGCCTCTAGTATGTTACAGAAATAATCCATTAAAAAAAAAAAATTAAAAAAAAATGGACACAGTGCAGAAAATGGCTTTATGCTCTGAATCCATAAGATTTTACAGGGTACTTAACTGCAGGCCAGCCACAGAAACCTGAGTTCTTGCAGACTTTTACAATATCTCCTCATTTCTGGCATGTCTTAGTGGTGAACTGAAGAATCCCAGGAATCCATGCATTAGATACTACAAATGCCTTTCCCAACATCCAGCCTGTCTCCCATGCAAAGCACTGAGAATACAGGAGACAACTTCAGCACTAAAAAACCCACTCGCATACCTGGAATTAATCATACCAACATCCCTTAATTATTATCAGCCTAAACACTCAAACTTCCATATACTTAAGTGAATCTCATTCCCCCTCATCCCACTGTACCATCTGCATTTAACTAGACCTCTTCACTGGTGATACCACTATGCAGTAATTGATATTCTTATTAGAAGATCTTTACTTCCTTAATTCTCTCCCTGAGGAATTTTATCTAGGCATAAAGCTGTTTATGTTTTCAATATATCTCTGTCCAGACTTTTGATTACAGCAGACTTGGGAATTCTTGGCAAACAATTTTGAAAGGTTATTTGCAATTAGCTTTCATAATGTAGCTAATTCTAACAATGAAGTGAAATTCACCTTCCTGGCCCTCAAGTGACTTTGAAGAAAAATTCTTAACAAAATTCATATTAACTTTTAAAATTCTTGCTCTAGACTGTTGTTCCCAGTTAGGCATTTCTCCAAATTTGTTTTTTTCTTTTCCATTTTTTTTCTTCTTTTTCTTTTCTTTTATTTTCTGTAATAATTTCTGAAGAAGAAGTGGTGGAACTTTCATTACCAAACAACATACTGAATAAAAGAAGTTATGCAATACTAATTAGGTTCTTCTGGTGTCTATATCACTCTATTGCAGCAAAGAAACAGTTCATTAGGACTGTGTTTGGAATAAAAGGTAGTGAGGATCAACAGGAGAAGAGCTCTTATGAGAAACAGGTGACACAGAATTGGATGTCAAACCACCATGCATATTTTACCTCCTATATATAAATGTAAATACCTATTACTTCTTTATTCAATAGGCATTTTTATGTACATACAGGGACTGAAATAGATATAGACATAGGTATAGGCATAAGCATAGACATAGGTAGATTGTATAGATACAAGTATAGATAAGGAAATAGCTACTTCTCAACTCCTGAGTGATCACACTGCTCACATTCTTATGTAAAACCCTTACACCTTGTGTCTGGCTGTGGGATCACAGTGTTACAAAATATTTGTCTTCTGTGTTTTGTTATGTTGTTTTAATCCACTTTTCTATGGGTTCAAGAGAAGGTGATACCTATTGTATCCAAACTAGTCCAGATTTACAGCTTCTGTTTTGTCTACAAACTCTAGGATGTGAACCAAAGCCTAGTAAATGGCAATGATCAAGAAAATCACTACACAAATGCCTTTAATCCAAACTTGTTTACTAATGTTCATGTGCGTTCCCTAGGAGTACTGACGTCCACAAAGCACAGATTAGTGGTACACAATGTAGAGATTATCGTAATATATTAATTTCATGGTTGTTGCCATGTTTCTTGGTTACAGACCCCATGCTGTGTGAAGAGGTTATTGTGTTAACTTTTGTATCAGCATTTGTCTGTCCTTTAGGAAACCTTTTCACCATAGCAGGCATATGCCCGGCTAGAAAAACATATGAATGTGCCCTAGGAGCTTGAAAAATCAGGCTCCCTTAGTGTGATCCATGAAGCACCACCACCCTCCTGAAACAGGAAGTCAGGTTCTCCCCCTGCGAAACTAGGATGCTGACTTTTCAAACTCTTCCAACCTGTCCTCTGACACAAGTCCAGAGATAAGACCGACAAACGCTGAACACTTCTTTATAACAGCAGTGAGTGTTTCTTGACTGGAGATATGAATCAAATACATGGAAAATGGTAGAAAGACAGTTCTTTGTTATCCTGTTTGCCCGGGCACAAGCTTGCTTTGAGTGCTTCTCACAACAGTACGAGTGATACAGTAATCGATGCAAAGATTGCCTTGATGTTTAAAAGAGAGAAAAACCTGCCATCTGTCAGAATAATCACTGGCAGTTTCAATATCTGTGTGAAGGAAAAATCTAGCGCAGAAAAAACCAGATGAACAGAGAAGCCAGTCAACTTTTAACTTGAACATATATTATTTTTCCTTCTTTTGTTTTGCCTATTACCTCAATATCCGTCAATCCCTTTTAAAATATCTGGATAAATATTATGAAAACAACAAGCTCAAGAAAATAGTGTGAAATATACTGATGTTAAACACCACTGAATAATCTATTCACATATGAAGTTTGAAAATGTTCACAGAAAATAAATATTTTATTTATGTTCAGTTACTTATCTATGTCTCTCAGTCTTTCTGTGTGGTTTATTTTCAATCAAACAATGAGGTGTCTAAAGTCAGAAGTTCCAAATAATCTTAATTTGATTTTTTTTTTCTATCTCAGCAAAGAACTTTAATTTGCTTTCAGTCCTGTTGTTGTATACGAGGATGACTATGGAATAAAAACTGGCCACTCTATGATGATGGCCTAAATTCAGCTTTATTGCTTCGTCCAGTACATTTTACATCTTGCTCCCTTACAGCTCACTCACACACACTGTTCTACAGAATCTTACATACTACAACTATTCTTAGCTCT
>JAYRBT010000042.1:36595344-36611665 GCA_036023395.1 Myiotriccus ornatus
CTCCCCCCCGGAGCTAGAGGTAAAGGGAAAGCCTCTGGCCTGGGGTTCCCTCTCCCTATCCAACTTCAAGTTCGTCATAGAACTACCTGAAAGAATCACCTGTACTGACAAATGTTGTCCCTGCTCACAGATACAGCTTTTATTTATGACCCAGAGTCTGGAGCTATGATACACGCACGTGGGTATAGCATCTACTGACAATATGGCCACATCCTCTTTACTATGAGAAATTTGTAACATGCTGTAAGTATTGCTAGTGATGTATAAGTACACGACAAAAGCTGTTAGTGTCTGCCGTGGGATAACAGGCTATTTCATGGTGCTGCAACTAATTGCAGTAATAATGAACTTTTGATTATATTAAAAAAAAAAGAAGAATAAAGATGTGGGTAAAGGGAGGTAAAAGAAGATATGAACAGTTAGAAAACTTTATGCTAGTCATGAAGAAGATGGGAAGGAAATAAATTAGGGCATTACACTGCATAACATCACATCACATTGCTTTTTAATGATTAATGACAAATCCCTGATTAGCACTGTCAGCTTTTACAGCAGTCAGAATTGTCAATTTCCAAATCCCATTGTATTGTCAGTGATAGACACATTGTTAATTTTCACTTAGTAAATTATGTAAAATTCTGGAGACTATGTAATTTTATTTTTAATGCTTATATAGTCACTTAAAAAGATGCAAAGTGTCAGTGCTGGTTTGCTATAAATCCGATTGGCCAAATGCTAACAGAAAACCTGTAATGGGAAAGCAGAAAAAACTCTCAAAGGTTGTATAATCACTTCTGGAGAGGAGTATCTGAAGCACTGCACAGAAGAAAATGTTGACAATGGCTGAGTTTTTAAACCCAGGATTAACAGGAAAAGGTTTCAGGATAAGAATTCAGGGGTTTAAAGAAGAGCCAGCTGCTGGAGGTTGTGCTCCAGGTTCTGACACGGTTATAACACACAGGATGAATTAGAAAGGCTAAGTTTCCTATTTATTGGCTGTTGAGGTGACTGGAAGCTAAGTCTAGCAGAAATGGACTTTGATCTCTATATGTGT
The DNA here is from genome assembly GCA_036023395.1 of Myiotriccus ornatus. NCBI lineage: Eukaryota > Metazoa > Chordata > Aves > Passeriformes > Tyrannidae > Myiotriccus > Myiotriccus ornatus. Next base: position 36,596,399 of record JAYRBT010000042.1, read on the forward strand.
TCAAGACCAAATATTTCTGAACTTGACGGACCACAAGTTCAGAATCAATGGCTGGTACTTCCTAGAGCCCTTAAGTTGTGGATCTGTGTTTCATATTCACGCACACACTAAAAATGGAGTCTGTACACAAAACCACCTTTCCAGAGTTCTGGACATAAACAAATAATCTGCAATGCCTGAAAAATATGTTTGTTTTTTTAACATTCAGTCCTTTTATTTGGATGTCAGAATATTGATGTGACTACCTATTGATATGGAAATATGAAAACACCATCATATCCTGAATAAGCTCTGTATCAACAGGAGACAGAAAACAAAAATCAGAAGGATCACTTGATTTACAGTTTCCTTTTTATTTGTATTTTTGATGCTTTTGAGCAATGCAGTTAAGTCAGCTGAATGAAACAGGTCCATTATTAATGTTAGAATAGTTTCATGTCTCATATTGATCTATGATGTCATCTAAATCTGTGGGTTTTGTTAGGTATCAGGGAGTTACAAAGGTTCACGATAAAGCATTTCAAATATATTTGATGGTAATCAAGAGTTTCAACATTTGCTTAGTTTTTCATTGGAACTGAGCATGTGAACATGTTTATGTGCTGCCTAAAATGTTTCCTATAATCATGGTCTTAAAGGCCACTCCTGGCAAGGAAATTTAGAGAAAGAAACAAACCCATTGGAAGAAAGGGAGTTTGATTCAGTGCTCATTAAAGCCAAGGGAAAGACTCCCAGCAACTCAGGAGAGCTTTGGATAAATTCCAAGGATTCCTGTTTCTACAGTTCCCTTTGACTCAAACTGTTTATGCTTCTGCCTTCTTTCTCTTTTTTCAGTGAAGCCAGTGCCATGCCCACTGAATCAGACTAAGAATGCTGCGTTTGTCATGCGTGAAAGTCTCCTCTGACATCTGAAGGGTTTTGATTTCTCACAGCATGACCCCCACTGTCACAGGCAGAGCAGCAGCAAGTAAACTTCTGTGACACAGAGTGGTTTCACCAGAGTCAATTAGTAAAACACTATGAGAAACACACTAATCCTTGCTGAAAGCGGTTTTGTTAACTAAAGCAATAGCACTTCCAGACAGGTGATACAGAGCTTGATTCATTTGAGAACTCTTTGAGCCCTCCTTGCCTTTCCTGTATGACCTCTGCACCTCCACTGTGTGAATATCATACCCTCAATAGAAATGCAAAAGGTATACTTAGCTCTTCAGAATCCAGCCTTCCCAGGTATTCCCCAGCTATACTATGTGTCAGAGCATAATTGTTTTGGGCCTTCACCATGAGTAGAGGATGTTGAAACATTTTACAATAGTTCCACAATCTATTCCTAGCAGTAAAAAAAGCAGGACAACTGCTTGCAATTGTGTTCAGCTGAGTGAACCCAGGATTTCTTTGATGTGCCAATATAATTATTGACTAGCAAACCTAAAGGGCTGTGGTTTACTTTTTATTTGTATTGATGTATTTACAATGTGGCATTCTTAAGCACCACTGTTTACTCAGAACTGCTACTTCTGGAAGTAACATGCGTAAATTTCTTGTTCAATTTTTATAGTTCCCTTTCATCACAAGAAAGATGTCATGTAAATTCAGGGGTCTAATCTTGGTATTGCTACCACATCTATATGCAACAGGTCAACTGATTTTCCTAAGAGCACCTGAAACCTGTATCATACTCAAGCAAATAAGTTAATGTAAATCCAGCATACAAACAGCTCAAATGAAAATATTTTTCCCTGATATCTTACTCCGTTAGGAATCCAGCCATCCATGCCCATTTCCATCTCTGATTTTGCTTCAATCAGATAGAAGCTTTTCCTTGAGTAGTCATCCTGACACTTGTACTAATTGCCTTTTCCTAGTGTGCTTGGTCACTCATAAAAGTTAGACTGTCCCAGCTATCAGTTAGCACAGCTCCACTGTGCTAGAATTCCTTCCAGGGACAAACACAAAGCTCACCATAAGGAAAACAGAGCAGAAACTTGAGGCACACATGCTAACAATCATTACAAACTGGTAATTGAACTTGGATTTCATGCTAAAAACAAAGCAATCACTAATGTTTTTCATATGAAATGGAATTTTCAAATGAAAACAGTCTATAGATGCCCCAATGTCCCTGCACTATCAGAAAGAAAACTACCAAATTTAAGCTATTTGTCTTATGTCCTCCATCCCCATCTGGTATTTTGAGGGGAACTACTCCAAAGAGTATTAGCAAAACTCCCAAAGAAAGTACATTTCAAACTAATGCCTGTGCATCATAATCAGTTTTTCAGTGTGACTCACATGTCCTTCCTGAAAAGTCAAGACACATAACATATGTATTCATAAATATGAATGCATTAAATCCTATCAATAGTGTTTAACAATGCTCATTGTCCCATTGGAGCATACCATTTTATTGCTACTTCCTGTCCTTCAGAACTGATATGGACAGTATTGAGAAGTCACAATGAAACAAAAGAGACTTTAATATGTTGGGGTACTCAATAAGGAAAAAATTTTATTCTTTCAAACCAGATTATTAAAAGATTTAATTGACAGCTGAGACTATGTCAGACAAAGGCAGACTCTGCTGGGGACTAGCAGGAGCTTGTGCTCTGGCTGGAGCATAAATGTACAACTTACTCCTCGAAAAGAGGAGGTGACCTTAGAGGGAAGTAAGGATTTTCCCTAGAGTTGTGTAAGACCACAGTACATTACTTCATGAGTAGCCTTTACTGATATCAGCAAAAATAACAGATTGGTACTACAATAAAATGCAAGGCTGGTGACACAGACTCCTTTAAGAAAACATACTTGAAAAATCATAAGCAAAGGGATCACCGTGTCATTGAGACTTCCATCTAAAGAAAATAAGGCTTTTCAGACTAGAGTCCTTGTGGCGAGATTAGAGAAATATGTATTTTGGGGGCACACGCCCCAATACTTAATTTTCAGCAAATTATTTTAAGTGCTTAAATATGCCAATGGAATCTTATTCTTGTCTGAGTGAATGTGCAAAAGCATCTGGAACCAAGTACTGCCAGACAGTGCTCAGCTGACCTGTAGATGATGCATATGGAGTAATTCAGGGAGGTATGTGATCCAGAGGTTTCTGTAGCCTTATCTCAGATGTAATCAAAAAGCCTCTGAAAGTTCCTCTTCTCATAAACAGGGACAATGTAAACAACAAAATGACAAGAGAGAAACAAAGGGAAATCTTTTGAGCTGTTTACACAGAAATAATTTAGAAGTATTGAGAGAAGGGACAGAATCATTCTACCCACACTGCAGATCTTGCAGGTAGAAAGACCCCCTTGAGTTCCCAAGCATTCCCCTCGTCTAAAGTGTGAAGACTATTCAGCTGATTAATGATTACAGATGCTCTAGGAGGTACAAGATGGGGACCAATATTTCCGGGTTGTCTCATCTCCTCTGGCTGGTAATCGGTATAGAAACCCAACTGAATGGAAAAGACCAACTCTAAGGCAAGGTTTGGTTTATGCCTTGCACTGTGTACTCACTCCAGCTCCAGCAAGAAAAGAAAGATATTACTTTGTTGTCCACTAATTATTTATTACCAGCTATCTGCACCTCTGAACTACTCCTGCTGCAGGAGCCACTGCGCATTTATGGCTATTCATCAAACATATATGCTTTCCAATTCTCTCTAAAGCCATAAACAGGGATGCCAGCTGCCCAGTTAAGTTAGAGAACCCTTGATTTATCAGAACAGACTTTTCTATTTAAAAGTCCTAATGTACAAACTCTAGATAGGCAAAGACACTCTGATATAATAAACAACAGAAAAGATCAAAAAAAGTTTGTTTGATGTGACCAGTGAAATAAAGACAGATGGAAACAGGTGCAAATACCAACCTTTTAATATAAATTCTGTTATTGCCAATTTTCACTAGAGTTTCCCCAGTTTAACTCGCTTTGCAGTTGGCAGTCATATGCTTGCATTCCAAACAGCCAAGCACCTCCAACAACCCTTCATGCAGAACCAATTCATAATCTTTTTCCTTTCCATCACTTTTTCCTGTGGGCCTTGATCCTTCAGAAAATTATGTATACCCACTCAACTCACTGCAATCACTGGGGCTTTTATAGAAGTTAAAATACTTGTATTCCAGAAGCAAAAAATTCCATGAGTCTCCCTACAGATGTAGGATTTCTTTGTTCTTGGTTGCTCTCATTTTCTTTCGAAGTGTATTTTTACTTCTAGGTCATGGAGTTGATGCTATTAAAAGTTGTTCAAGCTTGAAAAGTTCAAACTCTCTAGAAATACAGGTTCAGGTCAGAAGTCTAACCTGAGACCAGCTGATACAAATCAAAATATGTCTACTGAGCTTTGAATTAGGTGATACATGATGCATGAGTGCTTCAGTTGTCACCTGAAACCCCTTTGGTGTGGCTCAGGTGGGAGAAGTTTCTACAGTTGTTTTCCTAAGTACTAAATTCTTTGTCTTCTGTTAAGATTAAAAATATAATTTTAGCTAGATAATTCAATTGCAGCGTGGGGGACTTTTATTTTTTTCTGTGTAGATTCCTTTCTGAGGGCAAATAAATGAAATTAAACAGAATCCACGGTGCAGACTATTTTAAAATACCCATCAGTCTCTCCCATTTGTTAGATGTCTGTACACATGAAACAGAGATATCCAACCAGCAAATAGTTCATGTTGGCTAACTGATCCTCCTGAGAAGTGTACACTTACCCAGGCAGAGGTCCAGTTTGACAGAGCTGAGAGTTCCTTCAATGCAAGCTCAGGTGAGAGTACACAGCAAACTGTTGTACCTTGCAGAATAATTATACATTAAATAACAAACTTGTGACATACATGCAGAGTGGAAATCCAGAAAAATAAACCCTGAAGGAAAAAAAGACTGTATGCATTGTACCAAGCTGTCAGTGAGACACGTTTATTCTCCTTATTGCCTTTCCCTCACTTGCTGAGACATACTGAGAGGGGAAAAGTTCTATTGATGCTCTTGAAAATGAGTCCTACCACAGTCCATAACAGTCCATTGCAGTTGTTAACTTCAGTGTATTTCAGCATTGTAAAGCTCAGAAGAAGCAGTGTAATAGAATAATGAGGTTAAAAGATCGTGTTCTTCATTAAAATAATTAACTAGCTAAAGCAGAATTGTCAACAATTTCACAAAAAGACAAGGAACTTAGACTTCAAAGTAAGGAAGGAAAAATCAGAAACAAGTTTTCATTTGAAGCCTTGCAGAATTTGTATGTTCTAAAAAATATTTGGTCCCCATCAAGCTGAATATCACAGTCCACGTTTACAAAATCTCGTCAGTGACCCTACAGCATTTCCTAAAATACATTACAAATATTAAGGAAGCTACAATGCCACAGATGTGTTCATGTCCTTTCAAAACACTGTTTTGTGTCCCCATATAGGACTTTGTCCATACTATGACAACATGTAGGAATTATCTAATACCAGATACCATGTAATTAGTAAAGGAATTCAATAGGCAGATCTTCAAATACAAGAGATAAACAACCTGTTCAGGTGAGGCAGAAAATTTAGATGAGATCTTTTCATTGGGTTGAACAATGAACTATCTATAAATTTCAGGTAAATAAGTCTTTTAAGGAAGATACATAGAGGATTAATGTGAAAGTTCTGAACTACTTTTCCACAGAGTGTGTCATTGCATCAAATGTAAGGATATAATTCCATGAATTCTTTAAAGCCATTTGAATGCAAGTATAAAGATTTTTTTTTATTATTAGCAGTAAACAAGGCATTTAAAAGAATTTAAAGTTACTGGGATAGAAACAAAATATTAGAGCTTTACATCGTATTAAACTAGGTTTTATAACAATAAAATATGCCTCAGGCTTGTCACATTAGATATACAGCTTTTTATCTGAAAGGACGGATTTAGAAAGCTAGATTTAACCATCCCAGATAGCTCATTTTATACCATTATCTGTAGTTCAATACAGTATTTTATAGCTATTGGAACAAATAATCAGAAACGGCAAGATAAACATTTCTTTATATCATAGTATTTCTCTAAAATTATAAAGGTCTAGTCTTGTTGATCAAGTAAAGAGACACTACGTAGATGAAAAAGAATGAGCTGGCTATGAACATAAAAGCATTCAAGATTAACCATGAAAGTACAAAATACTACCCCAAAATATTTTTGATTGAATCCCAAATTCTCTACACAGGCTTACAAGTTTCCTTCAAAAATACATAGTTTTATTTTAAAAATTGTTACAGACATAGAATGAAATGTCCTGAAATAAAATATATAGTGCTGCGCTTCTGCCAAACTACACTGTGTTCTATTCTATGTTGAATATGGATGCAAAATTAAACAAATAAAACCAAATTTCTGGGGTTTTCTTCCAAATCCAATCCCTTGGTCACTGTAACTGCCCAGGGCTTTTTTATGAAGCTGCTGTTAACAGACAGCAGAGAAGCTAAAATGAAGTCATCAACATACCACGTTTAGTAGCTCCACATATTTGATTGATTCCTATGTTATTGAGATACATCTGCAAAATTTTTAGATTGTTGAAATATTTTAATTTTCCAAAGCTTGCTGTTGGAGAAAGATGCCTATGTTTCATATAGATCCATACAAGCATGGTTTACAGTCCAGGGATTTCCACACTAGTGTCATACCTACAGTCACCAGGCAACTGCTGCCCATCAGGGAACACAATGAGCAGGAATTGCACTCTGCACTGTCTCTGTAAGGATTCAGCTCCATATTTCACTGGTACAAACCAGTTTCTTAGAAGTGCAGTATCTGGGAGATAATAATGTTTCCTCATATTATCAATACCTTTCTGGTTTGTACTTCCTCATGTTTGCCACACAGCATAGGGTGTGTGTAAAAAGAAGGAATATTTGTCCTCAAGGTCATTTTGAGCCCTTTGTACTTTTTACATTTTGTATATACATTAAACAGAGGTGTTTAAACAAATGTATAAAATTTCTTGGCCAGATTCTTTTTTATCACTGTGTAGATCAGAAGCAAGCCCAACGACTCAGTAAAGTCACAGAAGCCTAAGGAGGAGCATTCCTGTCAATATGTCATTGCTTTTTTATGAAATCAGAATGTCCTGTGCCTTAATTTAAAAGTTATTCTATTTTTACTGTAGGCAGTACAATGGAAACTGCAGTGCTATCCACTGAGGTGTTGTAAGTCATGAAATCATAAGTTATCCATATGGGTGTTCATCATTCATCAAACACTAATAGCTTCTCTTTGATGCCTGAAAGAAAGATAAAAATACAGAATACTGCCTTTTCAAATTCTGAGTATTTCTCTCTTTCACTGATGCTTCACAAGCTGTGAAGTTTCCATTGCACACAAGAACGGCTATATGAGATCTACAAGAAAGTATCTGTGAAAAGGATTTAAAATAATTCAATAGTGGATGGAAAACAGTGGATCTATACTGTCAGTGAGTATGCTTCCTTTTTAAAAATGGACATAACATACCACCAGATGTCAAAGCTGGAGAAATACAGGGTTTAGTGTATAGCAGCCTATCCTTTGATTAAAAATGGGACTTGTTTAATAATGAGGAAACTCACAAGTTGGCTTAACAGGAAACTTGACTTCTATGACTTCTTAAGTCCTTTGCCGTACTGCCATCAGAAGTCTGTGACATTGATTTAGCAATGCTATCAAAGCACTGACCCATCCTCAACAGATCCTACTGTATTCATTTTCTCCAGGCTATTTTAGGCAGCAGCTGACATTGTTCCTCCTGCCTTTCATCTGTTTATCAGTCACGTTCAGGCATCAGTCAGAATTACCCACATCAGCTTTCTACTTGGCTATCACTATACTTTCTCTTCATGCTGTACTGTCAGGACAATTTCTTCTGCTTTCCAACACTGCATTAATGCAGCTTCAGCACAGCAACAATATACTTTAAAATGGTAGGAAGTAGTTGATATTTGAAAGTTATGGTATGATCTTTACTATTGTTGAGAGAAAGTGATTTTTTTTAGGTTTTGAATTTAAAAGTGCAGGAATCATTTGTCTGTTAGGCTGGTCCCCGTTTGAGAAGGGCATAAGGGAGGACTGATAGCCAGAACTGCAGGTCAATTGTGATATAATTAATTACAATTATGCAACTTGGAGTTCAGGCTACTGATCATTCAATTACACTTGCAGGAGATGGAGCACAAATTGATTTTGTCCCAAACAGTTAAGCAGAAAGGTCGTCGTGTCTTTTTTCTTGTTACGAAAAGAAACTGCAGAGAAACTGTCTCTAAAAAAAAAAAACTGGCAATACCAAGTTTGAAGATGTCTTTAAAGCTGCTAAAATATCTATGATTTAAGCTTTTCAAAGTGAAAACCATAGTGTGTAGAGCCTGTGTTATGAAAAATCGAAGAGCAGCTAGGGTTTCCAGTCTTTTAATCAATTGCTTTGGAAAAGCTATAGCTGTAGCATTAAATATCATAAACAAAAGAACTTCTGAGAAATAATGTTGAGTTTGACATCGACTATTCACCAAGGGATGTCTTGCTACTCTAGCTACATATTCTGGCAAAATACCCATCATTAAGAGGGACAATTTTTTTCTGACCCTGGAAGAACTTTTAAGACATTACAATTTTCTCCTAAGGTATCACAAGCACTATTCATTATACTCCTATTCAGTGATACAAGACTTAGTCTTCTGAATTTCACCCTGAATTGTATGCTATGCTGTTCTTCAGCCCTGATTATCAACAATAAAGAAGCTATTCCTTTGACGCATATATGGCATATGTAGATATATGTGGAAATGTAAAGTCACTTGGCAGTCAACAGCTATTGAACATTAATATTAAAATATTTAATTACGAATTGAGTAGCTTTAAGTTACCTGTATCGGTCGATGAAAGATTTTTTAAAAATGTTATATTTATATCAGAAAATTTGAAGCTATAAGAATTACAGACCAGTGGAATGGAAAAACACAAATTCCCACAAGGAGGAGATAGATACTTGCTGATGATCAGCCACTGAATGTCATTATGCTGCCAATGGAAATATACAGTTCAGTTGTTGAATAAGGAAATATGCTCTGTGCTTGGAATCTAGATCTTCTCATCCCATTCACGGGGCTTTGTTTAGCTAGATAATTTGTGTTGCTTTGCTCATGACCAGTATGCTTATTTCCAGATAATAGCTGTCAGGTTCATGGGAGTTTGCAAAACTTGACACTTTCGTAGGTCCAGAAAGTTGAATACCAAAAGATTCACAGGTACTGAAGAAATAAAGCAAATCACAGTCACCTAGACAAAAATACATCAGCAGCCATCTGATCTAATCATGTTTCTTGGGGTCAGCCACATTAAATTCTGGGTATGTTGAACAGTGTCTCATCTTCAAAAAGCGGTGATTCTGGTGCCCAAAACCAAGTGGAAGGCCTTGCAGCAAGAAGGCAATTAGAGGACTGGGCAGTCACCAACCATATGAAGTTCAACAAAGGGAAGTGTAAGATTCTGCACCTGGGGTAGGGCAACCGTGGATGTTCATCCCCCAGACTGGGGAATGAAATGCTGGAAAGCAGTGCCAAGGAAAGGAAACTGGGGGTCCTGGTTGATGGCAAGTTGAGTATGAGTCAGCAGTGTCCTGGCAGCCAGGAGGGCCAACCGCGTCCTGGGGGCATCAGGCACAGCATCACCAGCCAGTTGTGGGAGGGGATTGTCCCGCTCTGCTCTGCACTGGTGTGGCCTCACCTTGAATGTTGTGTGCAGTTTTGGTCACTGCAACATAAGAAAGACACTAGGTTATTAAAGAACATCCAGAGGAGGGCATGAGGAAGGTGAAGGGTCTGGAGGGAAAGCTGTATGAGGAGCACCTGAGTACACTTGGTCTGTTCAGCCTGGGGAAAAGGAGACTAAGGAGAGACCTCACTGCGGACTTCAACATCCTCACTGGGGGAAGTAAAGGATCAGGCACCAATCTCTTCACTCTTGTGACCAGTGACAGGACTTGAGGAAGCATCCTGAAGCTGAGTCAGTGCAGGTTAGGTTGCATAACAGGAAAAGGTTTTTCACCCAGAGGGTGGTTGGATAGTTGAACAGGCATCCCAGGGAAATGGTCACAGCACCAAGCCTGGGTTCAAGAAGTGTTTGGACAATGCTCTCAGGCATAGGGTGTAATTCTTGGGGTGTCCTGCGCAGGGCCAGAAGTTGAACTTCATGATCCTTGTGGATCCCTTCAAACTCAGCATATTCTACAATTCTATGATGTAATTTGTTTCAATTAATTTGATTTAAATTGAAACCCCCTTTATACTTAACAGAATCACTTATACTCACATGAATAGAACTGCAGTTCCTAGGCTTAGTTTGGATTTAAGTTTCTGTAACATTCAGCAGCTTTCACTGGAAGTTTATCCTTCTCACACAGTCATGTAGGGCTGACCACCCACTGCTGAAGCTAGCACTGGACCCCGATAGTCATTTATACGTCTTTATTTAAAGATGCCAAATTACTTGAGATAGGTGCCACAGACTGCAGGAAGACATGAAGTAGTTTGTGGGGCTGGATAAACACGACATCTACGTTTCTATAATAAGCAATCTGATCTGGACAATAAAGAAGGGACAAAAATCACATCTGGTCAATAATAAAGTTCTGACAGCTGGGCTCTTACCTCTCAAGACATATTTCACCAAGGGCAAACACTTGTGTTTTCAGTGTTTCTCAGTTGCCAATAGTCCTCATCTTCTAGCATACAACCTTAATAGTAAACATTTTTTCAGCAAGATTGCCTTTATAATTGGGAAAAAAAAAAACAAACCAAGAGATAAAGATAGAGAGAAAATAGGGATCTGATTTGCTTTTCTTTTAAAGAACTATCAATACCAGATGGAACTGGAACACTGAAAGAGAAGCAGAATAAATATGACATCTGCCAAAAACTGAGAGAACCTAATTCCCAGACTCTCACAAGGTTCACATGCACCTTTTTATTTGTTAGAGAAGTGCATATGAGTCCCTCTTGGGATTAGAAAAAGCACACAGCAAGAAAGAAAACATATCCCAAATCCAGTTCAAATGAAGTTGCAATAAAAAGCTTTTTGTGCTCCCTAGGGCTTCTCTAACTTTGGCCTCACATCATTTGTCAAACAAGATAATAACTTAAAGATCAAAACTCTGAAACTTGAAGTATTTTGTTGTTGTGAAACTGATGCACTTTGGGCTTGTATAAACAAGAATTTTTTAATACATAGCAGCTATGGTATGATTTTTTTTTCAAAGAAGCCTATATTGGAACCTGATACTGTTTGAGAAATGAAGAATACTATTTTAAAAATTGTTGGTCTCCATCTTACAGTGATTTCAACCTTTTAACTGGACTGCCAAGAAAGAAGGAAAAGAAAAGGAAGAGATACGAAGACTGTGTCAAAGACAGCTACCTTTTTGTAAGATGAAAGTTAATGTGTTTGGGATATCGTCATTCTTCATTAACAGGATCAATAAATGGAGTCTGAACTAAGAGCTTATAAGGTTATCTTTATTGTTCATTCACTACTAAGTTTCTAGTCTAGATCACACCCATCTCCACAATTTAACCTCTTAGTTAAGCTTACATGTTTCACATGGACTTCTGTTATTGAAGTTCAGTAAATCATTAGCTGTGCGTGCCATAAGTGTTCATGGGACTTTTGTGAAATTCTGGCAATGCTTCTATAGTTACCAGATAGCAATACAATCTATGCCACCATACCTATGTAGTAACATAAGTTTTGGGAATATAATTGAGATACTTTCTAAGACTATGTCTGTATTTGAAATTGGGGCTTATGTGCAATTTTGGTAGAATACCTTTTACTAAAATGCCAACAGTTTTGAAATCTTACATAGTTATCTTATATATAAAAGTGTGCTCTTTTACATATACTGCTCTGAAAGTTCTTTTCAAACAACCAAAACCAGAAAAAAATCGGTATTTTAACTACTACTTTGAAAGGCATTTGAAAGTCCACAAAATAACTGTGGAGGTTTAAAAAAATAATAAAAAAAAGATTGAGACAATACTTTCATAGCCTTAACTTTTACTCATTTAAATTAATTAAGAACATATTATCCATAATACTAAGGGTAAGTTTGGAAGATGGGAGCTTAAAACACTCTAAACCCATCAATCAAGCCATTAGGATATGGTTATTAAAAGATGCCTTTGCCCGAACTAAGGTGCAAATTAAACTATATGCCAAAGTCAGTGTTATGTTTTATTTAACTGTAAATATGAGGGGGGAAGAGAGAGAGAGAAACAAGGGGCAGGGGGGGCGGGGGGGCAGGGCAGTAGAAGTAGAAAGAGGAGAGATTAAGTAAACAGATAAAGATATCACCACCACATGGATTCCAGTGGCATCCCACTGGGTCTTTCTTCTGGTCTTTTCGGTGGTGAGGCTCCCAAAGTCATGCTTCTGGGGTACCCCTTTTATACAGTACAAGCCCCGGATATTCATGGGGCCTCTCAGTTGTTCCCACAACTTTGGATGACATGGGTATAAGTAGTGGGGTTTTTTCTCACAGCTTACACAGTGAAATTTTGTTGGTGTGCTATTTTCAAATCTTCACTTTCATTTAGGTCTGTAATTAATGCTTTCCTTTCAAACAGTTTTCCATGGTGGAAATATTTGTTCAGGTAGGCTACTCGCATTTGCCTTACCAGGCCTGGCTCCTGTTGTTGCCATCTGTTCTTATCACAGGCTCCTGTCTTGGTGGCTTATCTTATGGGAATTTCCTTATTTGACAGCATTTTGAGACAATTTATTGCATTCTTTAAGTCCTGTCACATGTAGGGGGTTTGAATTAGATGGCCTTTAGGGTCCCATCTAATCCAAACCATTCTATAATCCTATAATTCTATCAAATAGAAGTTTGCAGTCACACAGAAAACTTTAGTTGCCCAGTCAAGTAATGAAATCAGCACAAGATGCTGTTATTTCCCTACCTCTTTGCACCTCTGCCAAAATTCATACATAAGGATACTTTGCATTAAGACCCTGATGCTAGGTTGTGCTGCTACCATATTGCCATCACACTAGGACAACTATGGAACCAGTTACCACCCAAGACCATTGAAAAATCAGCCACCACTGACTTTGAGTTCGTTGTGTAAAGCTAAAGTACGGGCTGTTGTGGGGTAGTTGATGTGGAACCTAGTATGTTAAACTAGTGTCTGTGCTTCCCTGGTCTTTGATGGCTTTATTTTCTTCTTGGTATCACAGGCACCAAGGCCAGATAGACCTGTGGTTGCCCTGATCTGCAGTGTGGAGTAGGAGCTGTGCACAGACAGTGATCAACTCTCCCTCAAAGGCTTTGTTGTCTTGACGAGGTACTACACACATGTGTCTATGAACGTGGAATTGCTTAAATAAAAATTCAAACCAAAAGTTCTCTATTTTGCACTTTCCCTTATGGCTAAAGAGAGCTAAACTGATTACACTGCCAGGATGCTTATACTGAGCAATTTCTATAGCAACAGGATGACACTGGCTGGTTCATCAGTTGCATTGTTATTCTATGACAGCATATATTGGAATAATTAGCAAGTCTGAGGAAAAATGGTTTTCTATATTTATATGCTATGCTTATTAAGAAGTCTGAGAAAAAAAACAGTTGTTCTATATTTACATGCAGTGCTGATTAAGAAAGTACTACCTTTGGCTAGGGTGCTTTTCTCCCCCCGTTCTTCTACTGGTAAAACAAAAAGTGAATGGCAATTAAGTTCTGGAGAGTTACACACATGGGTCTCCCCATGGTCTCCAAACTTTTTCTTGCTTGTATGACTGATAAAGAGGTGCATTTGTACCAACTTACATAAATTGAGCTACATATTAGAAAGGAGAGAGTCACCAATTAAACTGTTGCAAGTGACGGGAAATAGTGGGGGCAGGGGACAGCAGAATCATTGTTTTAGCTGAAGCACTAAATAGGAATTTTAAATTTAATTTCTGCTCACTACAACAACTAGGAGATATATTTTCAGCTTTCTAGCTTTCATCTTGAACAATCAGTAATACTGGATACCACAGTCAAATGGACAAACAGGTGGATTAAAGAATGCTAGCAAACTGCAAGTAATAGCTTGCTTTACCTGGGGGGAAATGATAAACAAAATCAAACTCTTCTGTATGTATTTTCCTCTCCTGACATCTGTATTATTAGGTAATTATAGAATTGTAGAATAGTTCGGATTGGAAGGGACCTTTTAAGATCATCTAGTCCAATCCCCCTTCGGTGAGCAGGGACAGCTTCAAGTAGGCCAGGTTGCTAGGAGACCTATACAGCCTGACCTTGAATGATTCCAAGGAGGGGACATCCACCACCTCTCTGGGCAATCTGTTCAAGTGTTTCACCACACTCATCACAAAATTTCCTTATATCTAGTCTAAATTTACCTTCTTTCAGTATAAGCACCTTCAACCACTGAAAGTCTACAATAAGTCTACCTGGAGCCTTCTCTTCTCCAGGCCAAACAACTCCAACTCCCTCAGTCTTTCTTCATAGGAGAGGAGGCCAGTACTCCAGGCAGGGTCTCACCAGAGTGGAGCAGGGAGGTGGAATCACCTCCTTTGACCTGCTGGCCGTGCTGCTTACGATTCAGCCCAGGATACAGTTGGTTTTCTGGGCTGCAAGCACACTTTGCCAGCTCATGTCCAGCTTTTCATTCACCAGTATCCCTAAGTTCTTCTCAGCAGGCCTGCTCTTGATCAGTTCATCTCTCAGTTTCTGTTGATACTGGAGGTTGCTCCTACCTGGGTGCAGGACCTTGCACTTCACCTTGTTGAACATCATAAGGTTCCCATAGGCCCACTTCTCAAGCTTGTCCAGGTCCCTCTAGACGGCATCCAGCCTCCCAGGTGTGTCAGCTGCATTGCTCAAGCAAACTTGCCGAGCATGAACCCAATCTCTTTGTCTATGTCACTGATGAAGACATTAAACAGTACTAGTCCCAGTATGGACCCCAGTGGTGAGTTGGCTGGACTTGAGCTGAGAACACAACAGGGCAACACCCAGTGCCTCCATAAAGGACCATATCCCACTGCATTCATGTGGACATACATTTTAGCAACTGAGCTTGAGCGCTAGGATTAAAACCACAAAGTGCTGTGCAAATCTTAATATATGTTTTGTCGTTCTGTACAGTAGGTGTTATTCTCATTGCAAAGAGAACACTGATGTTCTACCTTTTATTACCAAGTATAGCTGAGGGTCCTTCAAAACAAGAAATTCAAGGCATCAAAAACAGTAAGTATATAAAT
>JAYRBT010000042.1:36611765-36629088 GCA_036023395.1 Myiotriccus ornatus
ACCTTTTATTACCAAGTATAGCTGAGGGTCCTTCAAAACAAGAAATTCAAGGCATCAAAAACAGTAAGTATATAAATAATAGATAGTCACATGCTTCTATGTGCATTTTAAAATAACAAGTTTTCATTTAAAAAGTATTTTTCCACAAAAAGGATTTATCCAGTGTGAAATTAGATTATTTACAAGTAGTGACATCCACTGCTTAAGAGGGTCCTGGCTATAGTGGGCAGAAAGCAAGACAGAGTACTCAATGACAACAGTTTTCTGCTGTGATTGGTTTAGGGTCTAGGCAGTGGGGAAGACCAACAACAAGTAGTTCAATTTGGCAAAATGACTAGACTTTGCCTCACTAATTTTGTATGGACAAACCATGACTTTTTACTCTGATTCAGAACAATGATGGCATCAGGACACTCCAAGCAACTGAGCCAACCTGGAGCTGCTAGAATGCAGGAGTCAGGCAGGGACCCAGGTTTTAGGGCCAGATGGGTTTGCCTACAGTTGCAGGCTTTAAACACATTCTGCAGAAGCTGCTGAGAGGATGAAGCTGGTCATGTAAGTAACATATATGGGGACAGGCACAGTTATTATGATCATTACAAGAGAGCATTAGATGACAAATAACAAAAAATTAGGCATGTATTGTAGAATAACTACAGCAAGTCGAAACAGCTGTTCAACCCAATTTTCTCTTAATTTAGTAATGAGTATAAAATGTTGCTCCCCAGGTGCTTCTGTAAATCCACCTAGTTATGTAAACATAGCCTTTAATGCCTATTTCAAACTAGGTTAGGTTTTTGGCTTAGGTGTCTGAACTCCAGAAGACCAATTAAAAAAAAATCTCCCTAATGCATATTCCCAAATAGACTGTGCTGACAACTCCTAGACAATTAAAAACAATCAGGATAAATTTCAATCACAGCAGAGAAGCTTCAGAATACTTTAAAAAAAAAAAAAAGTATCTACTTAGAAATCAAACCAAGGGCTTTCTCCCACAAAACTGTGCTGGGGTCATTGACATAGACTAAAGAGAGAACTCACTGTGGACAGATCCTGACTTTATAATCTGAAGAAAACATCCACTGGGAAAAGAAAACTAACTTCACTTACACCAAACTACTGTCAAGAGCAAAATACTTACCCTATCTCCATATCTGTTGCCTACATGTATTCCTCCTGCTATAATACACAGTTCCTTGTCCAAAAGCAGTGATTTTACACACTCAAATATACAATCTCCCTAGCTTTCTATCCTTACCATCCCATCTTAATCTCTTTCTTGAGACACATGCCATTTTCAATCTGCTTATACATCCAACATTTCCTGCTTTATGGTCCAAATTTCTCTCCTGCACATATATCATCATTTCCCTGGTCTCAGCTTACTCTTTTCCTCAGCAAAGCTACTTCAGCATCTCTTCCCAATGAGGGACGGAGAGATAAGCTTTCTACAAAAAAGAAAAAAAAAAAAAAAGAATAGGGGAAAAAAGAAAGCAAGTAAGGACTTACCTAAACAAGACCTTGTTTCCAATTTTCATACCGGCACAGCTAAGGAAAAAGGGATAGGAAATGTTTACCTTTAATCACAGGTTTCTCATGTGTTCAGCCACTGTGTGTGGGGAAAAGAGGTACACTTTGATGACCATCTTTAGTTTCTGAAGTTAAGCCTGTCTAATCAGGAGAAAATCTTCAAGGACTCAAACGAAGTTTGGTAAACTTATGCAGATATTCATTTGAAATTCAAGCTACTGCTCCGTAGTCAAAAGCAATTACTAAACGTAGGATTTGGATTGTTACGGATTGTTATTTCCAGAAATTTTTGTTGCCTTGTAACAATTTTTAAAAAATTAATAAATAAAAAAAGAAAGAAAGAAATGTTAACTTTTAATAGAAGTAAAGAGTATTTTAGTATTGTTTAAAGTATGCAGTACTTTTGGAACAGGCTTTTTGAGAAATAAGTTCACTGATCTAGACCATCAAGGAACCAAAGGTCATTATCATCTATTACTTGTTATAGCAACACTTGTTAGTTTTACTATATAAAATAAAAAAAAAAAAATTGGCACTGTTATCCCAGAGCAGATGGGATATATTTGCACAAAAAATGTTTGAATAATACAAAAATAACCTTTACATGGGAACATACAATTTATAGCAGAACAAATAATGAATTAGTTGTATTCACACACTTTCTGGCCAAATTCTTATTGTTTTGTAATAAAGCATAAGAAATAAATATTGAAGTGCAACATTGCTCTGTAAAACATGAACTGTTTCTAAACACTGAGACAAGGAAATATTCAACAATACTGGGAATTTGTTGTATAAACCCGTTTACACAATCCAGGGTAAATGTCAACTGTCCAGGACAGCAGGAAATTTTTCATGACTGATGCACAGAAAAAAAATGTTCACAGTGGATCCTAAAAATACTAAAAGTTCTTCCAATTCCAATAGAGACAATGAGAACTTTATTGTTGACTATTGTGGCCAGGCTGGAGCTCATAGAAAATCTCAGTATCTCCAGAACTTGCCAACTTTGAAACATCTTGACTAATGACTGGATCAGTTATGCAGACTGTGTTATTGCCATTCCCTGATTAGCTGAGCAAATAAGCTCTGTTACCAGACATATATACGTATATTAGTAAGGGGATTGCAAAAGTACTCATTGAAAGTCCCAGTTTGAAAGCAGTCATTCAGATTCAGTTGTTTGCTCAGTGTTATTGGAAGTGAACATAAAAAGCAAGTGAATAAAACCAGATGGAATTCATTTTTTATTACATTCAATAGAATAAAATTCAATAGTTTAAAATGCATAGTCATGCTCCTGAGAACCAATCATATAAAGTTCTGCTATAAACTCAACCAAGAATCCCTCAGCTAGAAAGAATGAGGAAGTGAAAGACCTGTGTAACATAGTTAATCACGGGATGACTGAGTCACCAGGATATCGCAATCATTAAAAAGTCCTATGTGATCCAAGGATGCTTCTGGTGGGGCATTTAAGTAGAGAGAGAATACTATTTCCATTCTATAGGGTACTGATGAGCTTTTGTATGAGATATCTTAACCTGTATACAGTTCTGGCCATGAAAAGGTTAAGTGAAGATGTAATAAGTGCTGAGAAGTGCTAATGGGCTTCTGTAGATGGAGAGTCCATCTTAGAGAAACTGAAAAAAAATCATTTGGCTAGTGTAATGTAGTGGAGCTATAGCTGGGACAGGACACAATAGCATTCCATCAAAGTGCTAGGGCCCACTTCAAGGGAAGTAAAAAGGAGTCTTAATGGTAGAGAAACAAATTAATATTACAGGAACGAGTGAAGATAGGTTGGAAATCAGAATTGTATAAAAAGTCCCACCATTTGAGCAGTAAGAGGTTAGTGTTCCCTTTCTTACTGGTTACAGAAGACCTAGCCACTTCTAAAGTATATCATGATATGTTTTAAAAAGTACTTATAAAGTTATGTATCTTTGATAAGCTTGTTTAGGACTTGCTGAATTATCACATATTTACCAAGATTTCACTTTAAAACACATGTCTGGATATTGTTTACTTATTCTTCAGTATTTAGACTTCTATGGCACACTTCCATGGAACTTCCATGGTGGATTCTTATCGTATATTTGGAGCACTCAGTAAGATTTTCTCAGTTCAAGCACAACAACCTTTATGTGTTAAAATTAAAATTTCAGTTGAAAGAGGTTGAGCAGTTCCCTCCACTGAAGGAGTCACTGATAATTCTGTCTTACAGCAAGAAGAACAGCATTAAGGAACAGTGAATTTGAATTAATTCCAAGACACAGACATATAAAGATCTGTATTTCTAATGGCCATAATAAATCTTAATGCTTGGGGAGGGGGGAGAAAGTAGCACATTTTGTCCATCTTGATAATTGATCAATTTTTCCCTTATGGTTTGTCAATTGCTTGACATTTTAATGCATGAACAACAAAACTCAAAGTATATTAATTAGAACAGAAGGCCTCAAATCTAACCCCAATCTTCTAATTGCAGTGCTAAACCATGTCTGAATATCTATTTACTGAACAGAAGTTAATTAAAAGCTTGGATTCATAGTATACACATAGCATAAAACTGAAATCTGAAAGGGTACAGCATCAGCAGAAAAACAAAACAAAAGTGACAACTAAGGGCCTTAAGAGACTTCAGAACATCTTTCTCTCCCTGTATCACTTTGAATAGTTTCATTGTAATCAAAACACAAAAGGAGATGCACCGTTTTACATTTCATTCTGTATGGATTTTTAAAAGAAATCAGCTTCTGAACAAAACCCAGGATGAAATAGTGTACAGTTTAAGGTGCATTTTATCCACTCATTCCTCTAAGTCATTTATTTACTCCTGAAATTCTGCCAATGCTACTATTTGTAGAGTTCTGTGAAATCAGAGTAGTTAAGTGATCCACGATCAGAAAACTAAAGTACAAACCTTCAAAGTGATCAGTTTAGAGTACAGACTTCCAGTGGTTTTACTGGCACAGCCAATGAACGCCCCAGGCTGCAACACACCTACGGAACAGCAATCTAGCACCAGGAGAGGTGCAACTTCTGCAAGCCGTGTTTGTAACAACAGAATTACAACCTTGAAATTACCTCTAACGTCAAGAAAATCTGAACCTGGGTTTCTCATGCTTGTGTTCTTTTTGGATTTTTTTTTGGTTCCTCTTTCTTCTGTTGGTCTTTAACACTCCTGTCATTGTGGACAAATGTGTATGTCCAAAATTGCACTGGTACGTGTAGGTGTCTTTATTTAAACATAAATATACAGGCACGTCAGAACAGTTCTCTGCAGGAAAAGCAGGAATCATAAGGCCAGATCAAATGCTCATAAAATCATTGCCTTAGCATTCACAGTAATAATTCTTATTCTTAGAGGCAAAAGGAATAGCCCTGCTGCTAATGCTCAATTCCTTGTCAAGCAGCTGCATTAACACTCTACAGACATTTAGTTCCTGTAATGTTCATGATTTGTAAAGTGGCAAGAATGAGAATTAGGTATGGTCCAAAGGTAAACATGCCTGAGAGATATGGATCAAAAGAAGCCTGTAGGGAGCTAAGAGTCAGGGTACTGGAAACAGTTCAATCCATCCTAATGGATTTACTAGTCACTTCAAATTACTTAAAATAATTCACACACACTGGCCTATGTGACAGGCAGTTGATTCCTAGGAAGCAAAAAGTTTTGAACTTCACTGCTGAGAGAGCTGAGGGTCATTCTCATCTTCTCAGAAGTTTAAAAACGAGCTGGATTATTGATTAAACCCTAATTTTCTCTCTTGCATAACATATTGTAAAAGCATCTGTAAGTAAAAGAAAATCTATATGAAGTGGAAAGAAGTATATGAAGAGGAGACAAACCCTGTTCATTCTTATGGTAGTTCAGCTGTTATAAAACACTAAGGAATCCATCATCTCCACATACTGACAAACCAAGCTACACTAATTTTGTGTCTGTAAACCACTGTTCAATTCTCAGTAGTCTGAACTTGAAGGTAGAGTAGCATTCTCCTAGAAACCTGTGTAAGAAGATCATTAAAGGAATTGTTCAAAACATCAACGAACGTCATCACAGATGGTCCAGAAGTGGGAAAGAGGCAGGAGAAGGCTAGGATCAAATTCACTGCAGCTTCTAGCATTAACTTGCTTAAAGTAACATGAAAGTCTATTTTGCTAACCAGCGGATGTTGGGTGAAGGGATTGGAAAGGTTTTGCCATGACCACATTTCCTGCACTCCCCTGAACAGAATTTTGATTTGCTTCACGCAAGTCTTCTGATACTAAAATAAGCAGTCTGTTTTATCACACTACTAAAGTAAAAAGCTGAGACAGAGTTGCAGAAATTAATAACTGCAAATACTAAAGACTTTTTTTCCAGTTAAAATTATGCTGAAGGAGTCAAATTTGTTCATTTTGCACATTAAAAACTGGCTTTTGAGAGACTACTTCTTTTTAAGGAAAACATAAAAAGTGCATGAGTTTTAAGGCAGTTCAGTAGATAATTACACCAGTAAATCATATTACTACATTTGAGGTACTGCTTCTGAACCACTGCAGTGAAATTAAAAACCTGCTACAGGCCATTAAGTATAAAGAACTACCTGTGATTTTGTGATTAAACTAGAAAAGCGCATTAATATATCAATAAGGTAGCAAAACAGAAGACTAAACTTTTCTACACTGAATCTTTTTTTTTTGCAGAAAATAGTTACTATTTCTGCTTGTTACCCCAAATTTAGTAAAGTGTTCATATCTCAGTGGGGAAAAAAAATTTAAATCTGTGAAGTTACAAAAGTGTTGTCAGGAAGACTTTTCTAGAGGCACAGGCAACCTTAACTTACTGCAGTCCTGCACTGGAATAAGAGTCTGCATTCAGACCATTGTCATGAAACGCTGGTGAACAGTAATTTGTTTCCATGTCAAGCAGCAGCTTTAATTGCTGACATCCAATGCAGATGCCATCTTCCATAGAAGGGAGATTTTAATAGAACAATTTTGGCGTACTGCTGTCAATCTCATTTAGCCCTATGAGATGCACACCCTTCCTTCTCCACAGATCAGGAGCAAGGCCCAGCTCCAGTATGCCCAGGCTATCTACCTTAGCTTTTACTGCAGAGGAAACTGCTAAATTATGAGAAAGAGTTCACAAAAAAAGGTAAAATTATGGAGATCAGGTTGTTCAGATGATGATGATTATTAGTAGCCCAAATATTCAAATAATGACCACCAAAATGGCAAAGTATAAAATCATAAAGGAAAACACAGATATCTGGAAGATGATGGCAACTTAGGAGCATTGAAGACCTACTCAAGGAGAGAAGGAGGTCTAAAACTTCCTCTCCTGACAGATGGCTGCCTTTCAGCAAAACTCTTCGATAAGCATAATAATGCATTCAGTTGCTTACTAACCCCAGTTCACAATTGTGCCTTTTAGCTAATAATCATTGCTTTTAAACAGTATCTATCCTGCTTGCATAGTCTCTTTACACATGGGTAAAGATGCCTGAATAAAGTAACTCAAACAGAGTTATATTACCTAAAGGCACCCTTTCATTAAAAAAAAAAAAAACAGACTCTTTAGATTTGCCTGTTATCATTTAGATATTCTTATCTCTTAAACAACTAAATGCACAAGCAACGTCAAGAATTTTTACCTGATTTATCTGGTTTTCAGGTAGGCAGGCTCAAAATCTGTAATTCTAAGGAAACATGAACAAATAAATGACTATGATTTAACAGTATATTACTTAGAGGATTTGTGCACATGCAACCACTTCTTGAAGCATGCGACATTATTTCGTCCTGTTGAATGCACAAAACACAGCTGAATTAGTTTAACTTTGCCTGGGGTTAAGAGCTCCTAAGTCAATATTTACCAAGGCTCAGCTACCACATTTCATCTGTTGTGATATTGTATTTATTCTCTAAGGTTTGGGCTATGTGGAGGGAAACTGAACAGTGGGCCAGAAAAAAGTACATTTATAAAAGGTATAGATAGATTTCTACACTTTTCACTTAATTCCAGTTTATAGGCATAGGCCGAGGGTAGCATTGCAGTGTGGTTCCCTTCATCCTTATTCAAATTTCTCAGCTAACTGTGCATCTGTTTTGTTCACAGTGCAGTAGTGTGAAGCAAACTTAGCTGTGATCCAAGTTTGAAAACATGTGTTTGCATAAAGATTTATGTAGAAATGCTTTTCCCAAACACTGATCTCAGTAACAATCACTGCTGTACCCTGATGCTTCTGCTAACAACAATAACGATCACTGCTGGGTGAAACAGGTGGAAAAAATATCTATTTGCGTAATGGATTCCAGCTGGATTTTTTGCCTTTCCCCTTCAAGTATGTGTCTTAGGTACAGAGGTAAAGTAGAATCATCAAATTATTTGCATTGAAAGAGACCTCAAAGGCCATCTAGTTCCAACCCCCCTGCCATGGGCAGGGATGCCATTCACTAGATGCCATTCACTACATGCTACAGGCCATGTACACAGGGTTCAACCACAGGCCATAACAATTTTCCCCATCTTCTCTTCCACAGTTAAGAAATCTACCTCCTCTGTCCTGAGCAAGTACAGTCCTCACAGCACAGGAGCCGCTGAGAATTGCCTTGTCTTCTGCATCTCATGCAGATGATTCTTCTGTGTTTTCATTGTCCACATTTTCTGCCTGTAGCTTACTAAGAATATACACAGAAAGTGAGGAAATAGAGTTAGTAGAAACAACCTCATCTATGCATAGATGCTTGACTAGGATACCAACAGCCATTCCTTACCCAGGCCCTTCTCTTTTGTTGTTAACTATGAAATGGTAACACCCCACGTATATACCCCCACTTCCTCTTGCACAATTATTACATGATGAAATATTTGCTGCAGGCATGTTCATTCTTTAGATGCACAGATACTGGTATCTGTGAAGGACTTCAGCCCTGAGGGCTAAAATTTAAACTGTTAACCACATCTCCATGGTGAGCATTAAAAAACTTACAAATCCCCTGGCAGATTCACAAAAAGCATGTAGTTCTTGGTCAGTAGGATTAAGTAGAGCTTAGCAACACGTGCAGGAATAATAAGAGCACATTGTGGGTGCAAGCTCTCCTCTAATTCCACATCCACTCTTGAGCCTAGCTTCAACAAAGGTCTCAGCATATCATTAAACCTACATGCTGTTAGCACAAAGATTCATAAATCATCACAGACATTCTGACAACTCAGCCCCTCTAATGACAGCATTAAACCATTTTACCACGATGTGTAGGCATGTGAATATAATTCACAGCCATGAGGCCAGTTATAAGAAAACTATCACCAAGATAAAAGACTAGTTGGATTGCATTCATATCACTGGCAAGTGTGGCAACCATAAAAGCAGTCCTAAAGCATCCAAAAGCTTACCTGAAACGTATATGCTCCTGAATTATTTTAATTCTTATTTACTCCCAAAACAATTATTTCTCCTTTCTTACAAGCACAGTGAAAGCAAGGCCAAATACATGGAAGCATAGAATTGCCAAATATATGGAATTCTGCATAGGAAGGGATCTCAGGGAGCATCCAGAACAACCACCTCGCCAAAGCAGACTCAACTATGAGGCCGCATTGTTCATGTCCTTCCACTGCTCTTCAAGGTCCTCATGGATGGCAGCTGCATTATCTCCCAGAACAAACTGTTCAACTACCTGACTATCCTCATGGTGAGAAGTTTTCCCCTTATGCACTGTTGGAACCCCTATATGTTTAACCTGATGCCCCTTGTCCCTGGGAAAACATTGTTCCTGTTTCTCCCAGCTCTTCCATTGGCAACCCTTATGCACTAAATAGATCTTCATGTAAAATACCCTCTCCTGCAAAGCAGCAGTGATGCTGACCTAATGGAAAGTTTCCATACAGGTCTGGGTCTGGATCTTTGTGGGAAGAGGGCACCACAGACAACACTTTCTTACACTCCTCAGTAGGGAAAGTACGAGAGCACCTGAGGTGTAAGAGCAGCCAACTGCTACCTGCTATTACCAGTCAAACTGGTGTGGGGAAAAGACCCAGGGTAAAATTAAAGAAAACTGGAAAGTTACAAAAATTGTAGTCAGACTACATACCAAAGGAGGATGAAGTGGAGGATGGAACAGGGTGGAACGTTACCCACCCAGTTGTAAGAATATGGAAAATTATAGGGAGCAAATGTGGATGGAATTTCCCTGGATGTAATGAGGTCAGCATGCCCGACTTCTGACACACAACCCATGCTATGGGGGCCCAAATGGATGGTGGAGTAGAGTGGAGACACTGCCACCAGGCTCTGTTAAAATCCTTGCAAGATTGGGAACTCAGTGACACCTTGTAGCTGATAAGCTGCATAGCAGCTGTCAGCCAAGGGAGGAAAAAGACTTCCTGCTGTTGAACCAGCAACTGTGGCAAGATCACAGATGCCCACCTCCAGCCCCAAAGGTTACCTCAGATGTAATTGTGATGGTGTCCACCTCCAAGGTATACGACCCCCCGCTGAACATGATGCATGCCTAGAGTCCCTAAAGCTCCACCTAAAGGTAAAAATTAGTATGAAAGGTAAAAATGGGGAGAAGAGAGGGAAGACTCCATTGTAAGTTCTGGCATCAATCAATGGGCTGAACCTGTCTTCTCCCCCACTTGAACTCCTGTTGGGTAAGAACTGTGCTCTATGAGTGCTCATTGATTATCTCAAGCTAGCTTTTGTTGGAGATTAGAGCTTGTTAGTATATTGCTTTGAATATGTTTTTGCAGCCAGATATGGGCAATCTCCAAAGCTTATTTTTCATTGTTTTCTGTTATGTTAATAAATGAGTTTTATTGTGTAAAAGGCTTTTAAGTGTGAGTCCTTCAAGGGCATTAACAGTTGCTGGCAGCAGGTAACATACTTGAACATGGAGACCCAGGAGGTGATCCCTCTTATGCTCTTGTCCCTGAATCTTTCTTGGGACACTGACAGACTAGTTAAAGCTCCAGAGCCAGGAGGGGGTCTTTCTATTTGCATGTGACTAAAAATGTTAGTTAAACTGCCCTCCAATCCAGTGGACTGTTCAGTGAAGGTTCCCATAATGAGATGCTAACAGGTCAGGTACAAGGATCTCGGCTAACCTGGGGCACTGAGAAATTAATTAAACACAAAGGGTTTGAGAAAATTTTCCCTTTCATGTGACACACTGGGAACTCCTTCTGTGTGTTTCCTTTTTCAAAGCTCATTGTCATGCTTGTCCTCAGTCGCACTTGCAGAAGAATAAGGAGACCTGTGTGCCATTTTGAAAAACCCCTCACCTTTCATGCTGGTCTTCAGCATGCCCGTCAGCTGCTTTTTCTTGAAGAAACTCTACCATCTCCTCATGATGTTTGGAGACCACAAGATTAAAGGGAGTGTGTCCCTCAGGAAAGGATAAATAAACCCTGTTAGAAAAGCGCAGAGAAATTCTGAATCTTTTTGAAAGAACTGCTTTACCAACATGCCAAGACTACCAATCGCAGTTATTTACACTATAATAATCTGGGGTGTGCACATGCACACAGAGCATTATTGAGAATACAAAGTCAATAATTTACTAACTATTAAATGAAAGAATTTAGATTATCTGTGCAAATATAATTCGGGCACAATAAGTATTTAGCAGAGAACTGTAGAGGGAAAAAGGAAGATTCGGAGTTTTGTCACTATAGACCTCTTCCTTATCTTGCTGTGGCTCCTGCCAACTTGATATCTGTTTCACTGCCCTGAGGACATGGGGAGACTGAAGAGCCTGCTGGGCACCTTCTATGTTTACATATTCCTGGAAATTTGTCTTCATTTACAGCATACAACAAAAAGTGCTCAATGAATGGGCACTGATTCAACATTCAGTTTTACAGCCAGTTTTCAGTGAGCAGTCCCATACTTTATTTTAATTCACTCACTTCATGTCATTCACTGAGAACACAAATATTGATTTCCCCATGTTTTCTTTCTGTGGCACTTTTTATTATATTATGTGCATGCTACAAAAAAAATAATGATCATATTTTGTGAAATGACAGGTTAGTACGCTTTCCTCATTTTACAGATATATTAAGATTTAAAAAATCACTGAATTTTGAATGTCCATTTTTAAATATTTCTCAGTTGTTTTCTTTCTGAGGTATTTTACATTGCAGAAAGACTCAAAGCATGGCTGGCACCAAAAAGAAACTGTGTGGCACTCTAATGGTTATGGCCCTTTTTTGGGGTGAAGACATTCAGTGGAGTTAATCATAACCTTTTCCATTTTTCTTTCCTGCATTTCTGAGATTATGCAGTTACTGCCTACCACCACTGGTAACATGTAAAGAAGATTCTTTCAGACACTTTCTAGTCTCTTTCATATTTAAATGATCACCCTCTTTACTGTGGTGCACAGGAGGAATGATAAATTGGGCTTGGGAAAAAACAAGGTTAGGTTGCTCTGACCTGCAGCCTTTTTCACAAATATCTGCTCTTCCTCATGGCTGAAGTACACTGTGTGTGTGTGAGGCTGGGCCTTTGTTTTTAATTTTAGGTGGGTTATGTTTCTTGTACAAATTATGACCGGAATTTCCTAGAATATGTGTCCTAGTGAAGTTCCCATAACAGAATTATTTACTGAAATTATTTTTTTCCAGAGGAATAGAACTTTCAACATATGAGACACCAAACCAGCTTTTACTTCTTTCTACAAATTTGATTTACAGTCTTTGAGCCTGGATCTGTAATATTAATTAATGAAAATGAATTAAAAAAAAAAAAAAAGGAATCTGCTTAGCAATTATCTGGAGTCCATAGGAACTAAAGGTACTGCCACAAAAATCAGACTATCAGGCCTTGAAAAGCTAATTCCATGCTCTTTAAATCATCTGGAGAAACAGTAACTTTCAAAAGAAAATTTATATTGCAATTCGAAATCTTGAATATTTCAATAAATATATGACAGAGTTGAAATATATAAACATGCAACTCCCCCTGTAGGCATAAACTCTTCTGTTCATTGTTGTTCCCTTTGCAATTTGACATATGGTGCTGAATCAATAAGGCAAACAATTGAACATTATTAGATAATCACACACCTGGGAGACTTCAAGGCTTAGGATGTAACCAGACAGTCAGAATCACAGGGGTATGATAATTTTTCAGTTATATGTAATCATGTAATTTCTTTAAATTTTACTACTGCAATAAATAACCTTCAGTGTGAATAGAGTTGCCAGTTAATGTCACAATATTTCACCTGCAAGACTTGCAGAGACTAATTCATTTCTATGAAAACCTTAAAAGCTATTATAATTAGAAGGCTGATTCAGTCTAACATTCATAATCTGCATCAGACAGTCTCATTGAAGTCAGAGCATTTGCAGTGCCCCTCCCCAGCAGCAGTAGCAATACTAGAGCAGAGGGTATCAAGTGGCTAAGATTTCCTTATTTACCTTATTGAGAAAAACTGGGAGGGGAAATTGGGAATTACCCAATGCCCAAGTTATGCTCCCTTTTCCCAGTAATATTAAGGGAAATTTTTCTGCCATTGAATACAAATGTTGAATATGAAATTTTATCATAAAATAGGTCTTGAGTGGAAAAGAAGGAAAAATTTTGTAAAACGCTGTTACAATTTTTAGAAATAGGTATACTTTATGCTCTGTATAGTGAAATGTCTTTCGCTTTTAGGTAATAGGTTATATCACTACTGGTGAAACAATGCAGAGACAAAGGAAAAGAACGTAAAGGGTAAGGTACTACACAGAGCTTCATGGAGAACAGCAGAGGCTGATATGTTTCCAGCTAAGTTAGAAGTAATGGTGAGGACATGCTATTCTAGTTGCCTTTGGATCCAAGATGAAAAACAGGTAAAGCTGAGCATCTCAGAGCTGAATATGAGGTTTACACATTTTAGGTTCTGGACTGTGCTCTCAAGAGAAAGTTGGTAAATGAGACTCTGGGGTCATGATAAATACAGAATCTTTTCCTCTTGGTTTATTTCTGTAAATAAAGGCTTTGGATGCTGAAATACAGCAAATATCAAGTAGTTTGGGATGATTTAATTTGCCTCTGTGAATTTCATTAATGGGTTCATTACTAAAATTTTCTGTATGTTCTCTGAAATATTCTGTATATTCTAGCTTTCCCACTTAGAAAAAAGTTTGAAAATTCTGTAAAGCATGCCCTACTATACTTGAGAATATAACAAAAGTAGGCACAAAAGATATTTAAGAAGCGTCTTTTATACTGTCTACAGCTGTAAGAAAAGCTGATATTCATTAAGATTGCAGCAAAAGTGGTTAAAAATTGAAGCTAGACAATTTTGAGTAGAAATAAAATACTCATTTTTCAACAGAAGAGTACTAAACCAGTGCCTCCAGAAGTAGCTGGGATATCTGTCTTGCAGTATCTCCAGTCAGGAAGGAATGTGCTTCCAACATCTACTATGTCAACAAAGAAGTTCCGAGTTCATACGGGAGGTTCTCCAACTTGTGCCTTTCCATGAGAGTGAATGGGGAATGTAATAGAGACCACTTAAGCTTTAACTGATCTCAAGAGAATAATTGCAAGAGTTTTACATAATGCTAAAAAGGATCTGAGTATTTCTATGTCAAAAAAAAATGAAAGCTAATACACAAGGATTTGTTTTCTTGGTAAGTTTTGGTATGCAAATTAGAAACTTATTTTCTCTTACTCAGACTAACAACTCAGGAAATATCTGAACTTGAATTTTTCTGCCCTTCATCTTATCAGCCTGCAGCTCTGTAGTCATTGGATAATGTAGGAAAATGTGTTTTACCTGATGTTTGGCCCAAACCAAGAGCAGGGACCCAAATGTTATTCTCCAGGAGAGGTATGTTTATGTAGTAAGGCAGTAACTCACAAACATTTATGTACCTTTTGAAAAAGTTAACTTATTTTTCTCCTTGTTGATGACTGTACAATATTTGAGTACTCCCTTAAGAAATTTCACATAGAATGGCTGGCCATTTGTGGGATACAGAATACAGCACAGCAGATCTGTATTCAGTGTAATCTATCTTCATTATATAAGGAAATTGGGCTGGTTTCACTCTTGATCACCTTAGGAAGACAAAGCTGTTACAGACTAATGTGTCACTGAGCCCCTGCTATTGCAAACCAACATGACTTACAGTCCTTTTGCTCAAGCTATTTGTTCTTCCGTATATGTCTGAGAAATCACTACTTCAAAATGATACAAACACAAGTAGTATTTTTAACACCTCTGCAATGATCTCCATCCAAATCCAATCACAACCCTTTATCTTCCTTTCCCAAAAATGAAGTTGATCGAAAGAACTGTTTAACCCATACTGTCAATCATTTTCTAACATTTTAGCTGTCACCTTATCACTATTTGCTTGGTGGGATTTGACTGAGTGCAGCAGGGGTGTTTTGCTGCCCTGGATGTAGAGACCAAGAACATGGGAGCCAGGAGAGCATGAGGTGTCTACTCAGGCATCAGGGCAAGGCATACTCACTAGACGAGTCCATCAGCTGGTCCCAACAATCCTCTGTCCTAAGCCACTACTAGCAGTGCCTTCGCATACATGGAAGAGAAAAATAATCAGCTCCCCAAGGCTGTGGAGTGCAAAGACAGACAGTCTGAAAGCTTTTCAAATATATTTTTGTTTTTGTTATCTCTGACTTTATTGCAATCCAAAAAAAAAAAAAAAAAAAAAAGTGCTTTGCCAATGATAATCTGAAAGCTCTGCTTGTAACCCATGCAAAATTATTGACGTAGGTAAGGCAGATGACTAGTTTAGTAGAAATGCAGGAAATTAGGCTGTGTTTCTGTCATGTCTTTAATGGGACTGAATATTTCCATTTCATTGATTTTCGTCCTTCACTCTGCCCAGTTGTCATTACAGCACTTTAAAAAGCCCTCAACTCATGTTTCTCTCAAAAGATGGATGGGGTTTGATTAAAATCTACACCAAAAGTACTGCAAGAATATAGCATCTATTCAATATGCTTGAAACCTAAATGAGAAAAAAAGCAAGAAACCTAATTTCAATAGAAGGTTTGATTTTTTTCATTTTGGGGGTTCTTTGTTGAAATTAAGCATAGAGAGACTCTGGGAGCATGCATGCACAGAAAAGAAAATTCTTATTATTTGTTCTGCTCTGCTAGCAAGACAAATTAGCTCATCTGCAGATCCATGAAGTTAGTTAATGAAGGGTTTCGGAATTAAGAATTAGTCTTTCAGCTCTGGTTCAGGAAATCTACTTACTAACGTCAAAAGCAGTTTTGATATAACAAAGTCAGATGGTAAAGCCAATCATTAGAGTCTATTTGGTAGGCCTTATTTGAGTACTAAACTTGAGAGAGAGCATCCAAGATGGAAAGTTCTCCACAGGGAAAGAGCTGCAAGAGTCAGAAGAAACCAAGATAGATCTTTCTGGGGCTGGAAGGTGAAAAAAGCCCATAATAATGCGTGAGGTTAGCTCAGAGAACAGCCCCCAGAACGCACTACCCCAAATAGAAGCAGGCAAAGGTCCAACATGTGAAACAGAGCACATTAATTCATTTAATGAATAGAGCATGGATTCATTTAATGAACCTGATTCAAGGGCTACTTGACTGCAAAATGTATCTTTCTGAAAAAATAACTCAAAATACTTGTGTTTAGCCTTCATATTTTCAACTCTCATCCAGGCTGACTTAATACTCCTTCCCCTGGGAAAAAAAAACTGAAAATTTAAGGGTTTCACATCTATATTTTTTTCTTTGTAAAAAAATATAATCTATGGTATCGTAACATCTGGAACCTGGGAACTATTTCTTAATAGGAAAGTCATTATTGTTAATTTAAGATGTTCAAATTTTTTTAGACTGCTTTTAAAGACTTTACTAAGGAAAGACTGTATTTTCTCTCTGTTCTAGTGTGTAATATTTTCCCTCAGCAGACACTCTCCTCCTGCTTGATTTTCTTTCTGTAACTGAAAAGAGAGCTGAGTTGCTTGCCTCTTCTAAGTGTACATAAAGGCTTTCTTCGATTTTTATGTAACGTTTAAATTTCTGTGTGTGTAAAACTGCATGAAATGTGTCTCTTCTGATGCTAACAGAAACAAGAGAGAGTGACATTGCTTTTCAATAATTAATCTGTCATCCAGATTTTATATCCATCCAAAGAGAAAGAACAGAGAAAGAGCAGGCACGCTTGGGAAAATGTGCATTTCTGTGTCTGAGCTAGCTTGTGGTAATAGCAAGTAGATGTGAGGAGGTACTCAGAGCAAATTCTGACTCAGGAAAGAGCACAGATTCCTGCAGAGTGTTTGAAAGGGAGTCAATAACACGTAAAAAGCAAAATTATGCTCAGGAGGGAGACCGTATAGTGTTCAAAACAATACACACGAGAATTTGAAATGCAGAGTTCCTTTCTCAGTGTGTCAAAACCACTGTTAAAGCCTGTAACTTTACAGATGCCTTTTGTACATAAAGGGCAGCCATTACCAGCAGTTTTATTTCACCTTAGATTAGCTTATATATACTTTATATTACTTCCTTGCTGTTGTTTCCTTTGGTCATTCTTGTTCCTAATCCCCATCAGTCTGAATACAATTTAGGTGTTTGGTCAGTGCATGAAGCTGGGATTGTTGTATCCCCACCATTAACATCCAGTGCTCTTTGGTCATCATGACTCAATAGTTTGGGCTGTTTTAAGAACATATATGCCACTGTGCCTGGAATAGCAGATGGAGAATTTCAGGATCCAAGGATTCTCTGCCAGTCTTGTGTTTCTGCAAAGAGTGAAACTTTTATAATTAGCAATAAAATGACTAGAACTTCGG
>JAYRBT010000042.1:36629188-36660348 GCA_036023395.1 Myiotriccus ornatus
CCAATCCATCATCACCTCCAGCCCAAGGGCACAGGGGGGGAGTGGGGGGCAGGGGGCAGGTGGGAAGGAGGTGTGGAAATTAAAAAAGGATATGATTTAACCCAAATAATCATTGTTACATTGCTTTAAACCAATTCATTTTCTGACTTACATGGAAACTTTTTACAATAGCTTTATCTTAAATTTTAGCTCAGTTTAGTTCAGCAATTATATGTTTTCAGTAAGAAAACATTTTTGAGAAATGAAAGCTGACACAGATGATCTAAGCATAATATTAACGAAGAAAACTCTAAAAAGGATAACATTTAAAATTTAGTCTGTGTTTTCATCACAAGTTTCCTCCGGGAACAGGAAAGACAAAATAATTTGAATGAGAAACTTTCCCTGCCAAAACTTTCCATCTTCTCTGGAAACGGTGCCCATGCTGCCACCTGGAGCCCACTTGTGGGTCCTGAATGAGAAAACAAAGCCGGAAACCAAATCCGGCAGCTGTTCCCTCTTCTCAGTAAAGACAGCACTGTGACAACAAGCAAAACCAGCCGAAGAATTAAGGCAGGTTTTTATCTCGTTTGCATGGTGTTCCATGCAATCCACAGCAAATGTGGTGCAAACACACAGCCAAGTACTAAGGATACATTTTCCTGGGATTGGATTCAGAAAAAAACTAGTCTCACTGCTTGTCTGAGCTTGCTTTGTATCTCAAAGACGGAATGAAGGAAACACATGGGGTTTTTTTTTCATGAGTGGAAATATTTCAAAGCAATGCTTTCAAGCAAACTGTCAGGATGGTGCTGTCAGATAAGCTCACACAGCTGCCAACAGCAGAGGAAACAACTTTACAGAACTTTACAGAAATTACAGACCTTAACCTGAATGTTACCCTGCTATAAGTGGCTTAGTTTCATTTGACCTATGTCCACTTGCATCACAAAGCAGCCAGGTGCCACTACGAAACTGGGAGGGCAAGAGATGCCTTCTTAAACCAGCAGGAAGGTAAACCTTGATCAGCAGCCAGTGCATGAGAGTGTTATGAGGAAAAATTTACAAACTGCTTTGTAACAGTATGGTAATCCAGTAAAACATCCAATATCTCCACCTAGCAATAAGTATCAAAGGCAGAAATTATGAATATACAGATGAAAAGTCCAAGCATAATAATGAAATAAAGTTCATCTGGGTCAATTTCTACTAGAAGTCATAGTAAAGAACTGGTAAGTAGAAGAAATGGATTTATATATATGGATTTATAATTGTGATGAAATAAGAATTATGTCTCTGTCCCTTGCTTGTACAACGTCTAACCATTTCAAACATGGTTCAAACATTCCAGGCTGGTCCTGCACTGATACAAATATAAAAGCAACCTCTTGACATTCAAAATCCCAGGCAGAGACCGTATTTGACATGATGTGGATTTTCCACACTGTCTGTAATTTTCATGGTTTGCTAAGCAGCAAATACGTATACTGTCAAAGACAGATGTTAAGATAATGCCTTTACAAATGAATGCAGATTCCCAGTGAAATCTTAAAAACATAATGATATATTTTGTTAAAAGATGATTTAATGATAATTTTTCAGAGATGATTATGATCTGCTTCATGAGCAGTGTGTCGACGTGTTGAGTGACTCAGAGCGGAGACTAATTATTCGTATACTACCTTTGTCAGTATGAAAAACAAGAGCTTCTTTCTAGTTATTAAAATACTAAATAGTGATTCTCAGATTCTAATCAAAATCATGTAGGCAGTAAGTAGGGTTTTTAATGTAGAAAACTGTTGAAAAATTGTAGCATTGCTTTAAAACTTCCATTGTTATTTAAAATGTTTGTTTTAATGGAACTGTTCTGTATAAACAAATTGATTTTTTCAAATATGTGTAAAATTGACATCTTGGTTCTTCTCTGGTCTTTTCATGAATCTTTTGGGGAGATTTCATGTAAATGTGTATGTCATTCAAGTTAGCTTTCACACAACTGAAAAATTTACCGAAATGATCCAGTGTTTTTCCAAATGTTCTTTCAATCCTTTTCCAAAGGATTCTTTTCAAATTTGTCAGAGACAACACATTTGATCAAGCTGAGAGTATCACGTGTAACAAACAAGGTAACTTTCTTTTAAATGTACATGCTAACAATGTAACCTTAAAAAGTACCCGACCAAGACTTCTGATTCTATTTTTACTTTCCCAAATTTAGCACACACATACAAAGCCCAGACGTGTGACAAAGAGTTTAGGATTGTAGGTGTAATTGAAAGGTGATTAAGTCAAACCTTTTGAAGCAAATGGAGGAATTAAGCTCTGCAGGGAAGGACCCTCTTTGGGTAAGTGAGCAGCTTTCCCTCGAACATCAGGGCAACAGGCAACACAAACATATGTTTTAGACTATTGCTAATGTACCAGATCATAGAAGGAAGGAGGTGCTCTGATAACAACTAGATCTATAGGAGCTGGAATAATTCTATAATCATGTGCATACTGAAGGGCTTTTATACTTTGTTGCTAAACACAGACAAAAAACAAGTTCCAAACATGGTCTGTAGTCTTTTAGCTCCTACTTAGCCTGGAGGCTCAAGTATTCCTCACTGCTTTGCTCTCCTTAAAAATCATGCGAAGTATTTGCATGATTCACCCAGGATCAGGAACTGTTGAGACTGATTTGATTGCAATAAAGAACAAAGTGTGCCAGATTTCCTCAGAAAGTTTTAATATTGTCTTAATGCTTAGCAGAAATTTGTGAGCAAGTTCTTGGGGCAGGACTGAATATTTAAAAGGCATGCAAAAATGAGGAGTAGGGAAACAACTGGAATACATGGGCCAGGTCTAAAATAATTGATGTGCAAGTAAAATCAGTATTTACTAATGAATGCTTAACTTTCTTCCATATCTGCAACTGAAATTTTTCAAGTTAGCTTAAATAATAGAACACTATTTCTGGAGGTCATAACTGTTCCTTTCAAACCTCTTAGGTTGATTTTGACTGCCCTTTTGCTGGAGGCAGTCTACAAAGGCAGAGTGATGACAGTAAAAAGCTATGCAAAAATAGGATTTACAGTATACATTTTGAATGTGATCTCACTGATCACAGAAATCAGAATCTTTAGAGGGCATCTGGTCTAACAGCACTGATCTAGAAGGGCCACCAAGAGTCCGTTGCCCAGGATCATCTCCAGAGGAAACTGATACTGAGATGCCACAATCTCTGAACAGCCTGTGCTAGTGCTCTGCCACCCTCACAGTAAACAATGATTCCCCATGTTCAGAGGAAACCTCCTGTGTTTATTTTGTGCCAGTTGCCTCTTGTCACTGGATACCACTGAAAAGAGCCTTTTTGCACCCTCTCTTCAGACATTTGCAAACGCTGATAAAATGTCCCTGAGCTTCTCATGTCCAGCCTGTCTCAGCTCTCTCAGCCTTTCTTTATAGGAGAGATGCTCCAGTCCCTTAATGATTTTTTGGCCCTTTGGTTGGACTGTCTCCAGGTGCTCAATGTTTCTTTTGTACTGGGGAGTTCAGAACTGGACACACTAATGTTACTGAAACATGAACTAGACTTACTATCAAAGATGGCTTTTCTAGGAATAAAATTATTTCTCTTTTTATTGACAGAAAAGTTTCTGTTTTTACAGAAAGCCTTAACCATTAATTGCTCTGGTTTGGTATACAGTAATTCCCAATATGTCCTTTGCATTCTTAGGGCACACAAGCTTACCCAGAAAGCTAGACTGAAAGGCCCCAGGTCCTACCTACATTTCTATATGCAACACTTATGCATTTCTATACCTGCAGTTAAGAGAGAATTTGTCTGCAAGCACAGAATGACAGGAGGACTCTTACTGGAAGCACTGTTAGAGATCACTGAATGGTGTTATGCACAGCTCCCTGCCTTCAGAAACAGTATCTTCACTGATTATTTTACCTGGAAGAACATGAGAGCTGACTGATTAAATGAAAGACTAGGAATTCCACAAACAATGTCTTTGGGATGAGCATAGGTCAAAAGGGCAAATTGCTTTCCATTGTGAGGGGTGCATGTTCTTACAAGAGAACAGCAGGACACTTCTATATATTTTTTTAAATATATCAGTAGCTGCCTGCAGCCACAGGATAGAGCATGTCTATTTGCTGGGGCTTTTGGTCTTCACAAAGAGCAGTCTGTTTATAGACCAAAAAACAAGGCAGAGAACTATAAGTGGAGAGGTTGTCTGTGAGCTCTGTGTGGCTGGCTTGCACAAAAGGAGTCTGAAGGTTCTTTGAAAAACAGAAATGTCACTTTGGACAGACACTAGCCCATGGCACTGCATTCTATAGAAGAACCTATCAACTCAAATAAAGAGTGAAATGTACACATATACCACAAGCTATAACCTTGAAGGGAAAAAAAAAAAACAGATCTGATTCTGTAGATATTTGATAATGTTGACTGAAGGCAGAGGGTGTTTTGGTGTTTTCAGGATTGACCAGACCTCATGAACCACACACCCCTAAGTCTTCACATGGCCAAGAGTACCAAACCACAAATCAGAAACCAGAGAGCCAAGAGGAAAAGAAACTCTGGCAATGGCAAGGTAGAACAACTGTTTTGTTGCTAAGTGAAGAAAAGCATTGAAAACTGCCCAGTGCTGCTGAGCTAAACAACTTTCCTCCCATCGTTACAAAGCTGGGTTACCCCAAATCCACACCAGTCGTGCAGCTTGTCCCTTGTTACAGGCCCCACAGGGGAACAGCCATCAAGAGTTGTATGTAGCTGCAACCTCCTTCTTTCAGAGCAGGAGAAGGACAGAAAACAGCAAATTCCCAACAAGGTTATTTTAAATTACAGCCTTTGAAAAGAATGAGGTATGGAAACTACTGTCTCAAAAATAAACTTGAAACACTATGTATTTAGAAGTGTGTGGTGTTTGTTTGTAGCTGACTGTTAATTTTTCATTAGAATACTTACAGATGGCATATTTGGCTTCTACTATTATCACTTTCGGGCAAGCACCATGTATCCGAAAATTTACCAAATTCTAGCACATATCAATAGCTCATAAAAACACCATATAATTTGCTCCAAATAAGCCCTTAGGCATGGCTAGTTTTTAATGCTTACCCACGCCTACAGTTTCTGATGCAAAAATTTTCCTATTGTTACTGATTTGTCCAAGAGAAGCTTGAGGTAGCAGCTGGATTCATATGAAATGATCTTACCGACAGGGGCAACATAATGACTTCTATCTGAGAGACAGAAATGATGTCTAGCAAGAATCCCTCCTTCGCCTTCATCCTGATCATACAGAAGACAAAATCTTAGCACATTTTGTGGAGAATGTTGCTACAGATTTATGATTCAATCATGGTTGTTTCATGAAATTATAGGGGGAAAAAAAGTTAAAAAGGAAACTTAGGATAAAAAAAAAAATAACAAAGCCATAAATTCATACAGAACTTTGCAAATATTTCTGAAACTTGATGATCCTGTAAGTACTAGGCAAATTTTTAAATATAACTCAAAATCGTGTCATTTTATTAGTTCCAAACAGCCTTGCATCCAAAGAAAGGAGGTTTCCTCACTATCCAAATATAGATGCTCCTGTCGCTCAAGGTCCCGTGAAGTTTTCCAAGCGAGCAAACAGTATTATTTGGCCAGTGATTCATCAGTTCAGGGGACTTCAGGAATTCTCAGCGTGGGATGCACATCCTGAAGCAATCAGGAGGTGGCACCTCGCTATCGCTGCTGTGGCAAGCGCGGTGCCGGGTCTGTGTCCCGGCGGTGCCGCACGGCTGGCGCTGCAGCCGGGAGCCGGCGAGGCTCGGGGAGGGCAGGGGACGGGATCTGCTGGACCCAGCTACAAGGGGGAAAGAGGAGTGCTCTGAAAGGTGAGAGAAAGGCTTCTGGTAATGTGACAGACCTGCTAGGTAGAGACATTCTTTGGAGGCATACAAAACTTGTTATATGGTTGTTTGTAGTTTGAACACACAGAAACGTGACAGGTATTGATAAGAATAAAAATAAGAATAAAAACTAATGCTCTTACTAAGGAGAGTTTTTAGACTTTACTTTCAAGTGGCCAACCCATATCTTGATGTTTATCTTGAAGATGTCAGGTTAATTCCATTCCTTTGCAGATATGCAGAGATTAGGTTTTGAAACAGAGTTCGACCATGAGTGCTCAGCATTTTGAGGACAAAAAACACGGGATAGTTTCCCACTTTTTTTAAGACAGCCAGAGCTTTTACAAAACATGTGGTGTAGTGTTGCCACTGCCTTTTGAATAGCCACCTTGACAATGCAAACATCTCATTACACGACAAGGTTTTCCCTCCCTCTAGCTTTTAGGAGCAGAGGGAGCTACTCCAAACTTTGCCTTAATTGAACTCAGAAAGTTTAGTTAAAACAAAAAAAAAAAAAAAAAAAAGAAAAAAGGTAGTAAATATTTGAAAATGTGCATTGTGTTAACATTGACTGTTCTTACTGTTCTTGTCGGGTTGAAAAAGAAAGAGGGAGAATTACACTTTTTCAGAGCCTCTGGTATGAGGCAGTTTGAAAATTGTTATGGAGAGGTCTGTTTTATTCTGCACTCAAAAATTTTGGAGAGTGAACAGAACAGAATTCCTGCAGGATCCTCAGCTCAGTGCAAGACATATTGCAGAAGTGGTTAAACATGATTTACAAATCATAAATTTATTTCAAGGTGCTTCCAGGATCAAACTGGAGCATGCAAAACTGGAGAAAAAATGGATAAATACAAGAATATTTTACTTTTACCACAATAAATTAATCCCACCCCTGCCTGAACTGGTAGCTGCTAAAGCAGAGACTCTAAGTTAACATTCAAATTCTGATATCATGCATATGAAGCATTGATATCTGCTTATACTGTAAGTATCCATGTACCTCATAAATTACTGACCCACATATTATATATTATTCTAGAAAAAAAGGGAGATACAAACATATTCAATACAGAAGTTTGAATGTCATCAAAAAACCTTCCAAAATGCTAGGATTCCATTGTTTTTCCTTTCAGTTTTGGTCTCTGGCAGGAATTCCTTTGCATGGGCCATAAGCACAAACATATTCCCTCTTACATGACCTTCATGGTGTAAACAGTAACATTCACCAACACCTAGAGGGACAGATTCTAATTCTGCCTGGATTTGCTGGTAAACCCTGCTAGGGGAAGTTAGGATAAAAGTAGTCATAAAGGCACCGTATTTGAGTTTGTTTTGAAATTGTTAGCATGAGTAGTCCCAAAATAGACTTGATCCCTGTTAGCTCACCTGATGCCCCATCCTTCCCATACTCTCAGTGAGCAAGTGATCCTTATCCTCCCCCTCCTTCCTGTTTTTGCCTTTGTAGGGCTCTCTTGGTGTCTCATTTTCCTGTCTTAGGTTTCAGTTTATGCAAATACTATTCTATGCCTTTGTTTCTGAAAGTTTTGTCACTTCTGGCTCTGTACTTTCTGTCCTGCTGGAGCCAAATTTCCTAGAGTGTCCCTTCTTCAAAGAGCTCTGTGTGCTGAAATGAGCAATTCTGAGTTTTTTGGGGGTCTTTAGGTGGTGGCTGAGCTGTCATGCCTTGGTTCTGCATCAGGCACAACACTTCTTTACAGCATGTATTATCTTTGGATTTGTTTTTACAATAAAAAAAGGGGGATAAGGGACCATTGGACATTTAAGCAGACTCTGATCTTATTTTGAATAAATTTTAACTTACCTAACCCTACAGAATCCCTGAAGAATGACTGATATAAACCAATTGATGCAGAAGACCATTTGATGGTGCCCATTGAAAGCCTCATACCATCAGTACTCTATGATCATTGAGGGTCACATTTAATCATTGGTATTTTTAAAGTAATAATAATGTCAAAGAACCACTTTTGCAGTAAAGCCACTCCAGATGATCTGTTGCCAAGCAAGACAAATAACTCTTAATGAATACACATAAATTACATTTGAGGGAAAAACCAAGACAAAAAATGCCCATTTTCAGGTTGAACATGTTTGAAAAGCATATTAACTAATGTAGCCGAAGTTTTGACAGAAGTCAACTTCTGTGTTTTATTAGCTTGACCTAAATAACTTAAAACTTGCCTTTAAACTGGGGGGTGGTTGGTATTTTATGGTAGTAATTACCATAATGACTCAATTTGGCACTTTTTAATGGAGCTGTCACACTGCACATGCTGCTTCCATTGCAGCTGAATTACAACAAATCTTGCTGTGTTATTATTCCATTAACTGAAGTTTTAGCAATGATTTAAAAGAAAAGGCAAAAGCATCATGCTGTTAATCTTTACTTACAAATGTATGGTCTTTGGTGCTAAATTATAATGATATTTAAAAATTAACTAAATAAACCAGTTTCAATCACAGCCCAGGAATGATTAAATTTGAGAGGCCGCTCAACAATTGCTGTGATCTTGATTGCACAGCAATGCAGTTGGGCACCTAAAGGTCAGGTATCTAATCTGTGTTTATGATTTAAAACTCCTTATGAAGTCAAGGAGAAAGAGAAGCACATCCAAGGGCAGTTCAACCTACTTGTCTTCAGTGAGCATGAATCGCTCAGGAAAAGCATCTCTCTCTCTTTCTCTCTCTTTCATTTACTCAGGTTGGAAGCTTAAGCTTTGGTTACTAAAGCTGAGAGGATTCACAGCCACCTATCAACGCGCTGTTGTAGTCCCTACTGTCAGCTGGAACAAACGGTCTCATCTCCTTTGATACACTGGAGGACCCGGTGTTACCTCTCCACAGCATATTATTGTTTCCCACAGTTCATTAAAAAACGCTGAGTTGCTATTTGGGAGATTTGTGTTCCTAACTTGGTGTCTTTCATCTTACAGTAAAATTGTGAAAGTAAACATTTTACTGGTATGGAATTTACTCCAGCGATGTAGAGTTTTCAGTCTTGGTCAGTCAGCATCTGTTGCAAATTTACTTCAGTAATGTAAAGTCTTCAGTCTTGTTCAACAGTATCCATTAAAAATTCACTATTAATTGTGTACTATCTGCTTCAGAAGCATTAAAACTCAAAGAAAGTGATTGTCCTAGTTTGTTCTGATTAAATAAAATAGGTTAACTTACTCTTTTTTGGCAGTTAAACACACATCAGTCACTTACAGCAAAATATGTCTTTTTCTGATAATTTGGTAGTACTGCTCCTAAGACTATCTATTTCAGAGGCTTGCAAAGCAGCAGTTTTGTTAAAGGCTGATTGACTGGGTGAATAGCGTTGACACTAAATAAAACTAGTGGCATCCTTTAAAGGCCAAGCCTTCTGCTCTGGCTGATTTTTGAATTCTAGCAACAGAGGACCTAAGGGGTCACCCCAACTGAAGGGTTTCCTCCTGTTACCCTGAGATGCTGCGGGGCTGAAATATTTTCTTCTTCATACAAGAGGACAGTCTGGGGTGATGCTCTGCTATAGCCAGTCCCAGCCACAGAGAGGCTAGGAGCTGCCATGCGCACGGTCCAACTTTAGCCCTTAGACCACGTTGCTCACTAGTTCTTCTTCACTGAATGCAATTTCTAAGCCTGTTAGGACTCTGGGACAATAAGAAAATTTTATATTAGAAAGCTAAGCATGAGAGTAGAAAACAAGGAATGAGTAAAGGCTCATTTCATATTTATATTCTTTCAAAATCTGTAGGATATGGTGAGGGCAAGACACTGCACAGTATCCATCCTAGCTCCCTTTGTTACAGCAGGGCTTACCCCAAGACTTCAGATCTCTTATCTCTATCACTGACAGTGCTGTCATTCATTGCAGAGCATTCATTTATGTACTTTTTTCCAATAATGTAATTGTGGGTTTACATAACATTATCCTTTAAATGAAAACAAAATAATAAAAAGACCTTTACCTATAATGTTAAGTCCTGTGAAAAAATGTTTAGATGGTCATTTGAGAATACTAAATACCTTACTAATTATTTTACTTACACCGGTTTTCTGCAAGACTTTATTTCTGCTAATGGACACAGGCTCTCATCTCACTCAAGTCCACTAAAATTTTTATTAGGAATATTTTTTAGGTTTTTACCTGCCAAAGCAGAGTGAAGCAATTTATATTAGTTGATACACAAAATTCATGAGTTAAACTTTGCCATTATTTTTGCTGGAAATACTTCAACATTAGGTTTAAAACAGAATTACTTCATCTGGCTGAAATACGTCATCAAAACCCAAATTTTTGGACACTAATTAAAAACATTATCTAAGCATTTGACTGGCTAGCTTTAAGTCCATACTGATCACTTGGGATCTGGGAACTACTGAATTATGGTCTGAAGTATATTACTGGCTCAGGGCCTCAGATAAAGTAACCTTACCAGATTTCACAACGCACTTTGCATTTCCACAGCAATCATGAACACTGCAGTGTATATAAGTGAATAGGCTACAATGGCTGAATGAAGTGAGATGTCTGACAGATCCCTGTTGCACACTGACAAAAAGCTAAAAATTTCACCACACATAGCTGCTGAAGATCTAGACTCAGTGACATACTGAGAAATAGGTTTGAGTATTATGGATAGCTACTAGGAGCAAAACTCATTTCCTCAGCAAACCTACGAGAAAAGTACTGTGTTTCAGGCATGGAATAGAGTCCCAAGAGGCCCCAGAAAAATGCTAACACTGTTCCTGAAAAATCCTGGCAACACAAAAGAACAGTAGTTTTCTGGTATTTGAAATACTAAGGGAATTCATGCAATCAAAATATCTTAATCTGAATGAATCTTAGAGTCAGAATGGTTTGAGTTGGACCTTACAGATCATCTAGTTCCAAACACTCTGCCATGGCCAAGGACACCTTGCACCAGACCAGATTATTCAAAGTGCTATCCAAGCTGGTCTTGAAGACTTCCAGGGGATGGGGCATCCACAACTTCTCTGGGCAAATAATACCTTTTCCTTTCAGTGATCTCCAATTCTTTATCTAATTTCTCTTGTATCCTTTCCCATTCATACCAAATGTCCACTCTCCAAGGATCATCAGTGGTAATGTGTATACTGTGCCTCCATAAATGTTCCATCAAGCCTTTTGTCTGCTTCTCAAAACCTGCCATGCTGTCAGACTGACAGTTTGTCATGGGTGGGAGTGGGGCCTTAGACAAAGTTTATTAGAGAAGCCCTCCCATTGAGTCACACAGTTCAGAAAGGGCTCCTTTGTTTTCTAAACTCCTTCTCAGAGAGGAACTCAGGTGCAGCTGGACCCAATCTTAGCCCCAGACTTTGTCAACAGCTTTAAGTACAGCTGTCCTGCAAGGTTCAAGATGGTTAAACCAGGTATATTTATATAAAATAAATGATTTATTATGACAAACTATCAGACAAAAGATCTTAATCAGAATGACTTCATACACAACATAAAAGCTAGAACTACTAGTTGTGTATAGTATAGGACAGCACACTATATCAAAGCAATTGTATTAAAACTAGAGAAAACAGATTGCTAAGTAGGGATTTGATGTAACTCACCTATAAGAACGCTTGTAGGCAAATCTCTTTCTCTTAACCTTGACGAATATCCTTGAAGGGTGTCAGTCTCCACAGATGCACCCCAAGAAGGGTTATGCAAGAAGAACCTGATTGTATGAAAGTGGACTAGACTTTTATAGTATAAAGTGTTTGACTGCCAGTTGTGTATCTCCAGGTCAGCTTAGCAGCTTATCTCCCAAATTGCCAAATCTTTGCCTCACTCTCAGGCTGTTAATTTGGGGGTCATGTGTCAGACTGGTTTTAGCATAATTCAGCACCAGACCCAGCACATGACACCCCCCTCAGCCCACCACTGATAGCTTGCAAAATAATGCATT
Source organism: Myiotriccus ornatus (assembly GCA_036023395.1). Classification (NCBI taxonomy): domain Eukaryota; kingdom Metazoa; phylum Chordata; class Aves; order Passeriformes; family Tyrannidae; genus Myiotriccus; species Myiotriccus ornatus. The sequence goes on from JAYRBT010000042.1 coordinate 36,640,999, forward strand.
GTTTGAGTTGTTTGACCACATTCTAAGAGCAAAATGTCCTGCTACAGCAACCTGTTCCAGTGTCTTACCACTCTCAGAGTAAAGAATTTCTTCCTAATATCTTATCTTAAACTACCGTCCTTGTCCTATCACTACATGCTCTTGTAAATAGCCTTTCTCTAATTTTTTTTAGTCCCCTTTTAGGCACTAGAAGACTGCTATAAAGTCTCCCTGGAGCCTTTGCTTCTTCCAGCTGAACAAACCTAACTCTCTCAGCCTGTCTTCACAGGAGATGTGCTCCAACCCTCTGATTCAGCTTTATGGCCTCCTCTGGACTCCATCCAGTAGGTCCGGGACCTTCTTATGTTGGGGACCCCAGAGCTGGATGCAGTACACTACCCAAGGTGATGTCTCAGCAGAGTGGAGTAGAGGGGAGAGTCACTTTCCTCAGCCTGCTGGCCACATTTATTTTGATGCAGCCCAGGATAAAATTGGCTTTCTGGGCTGTGAGAGCACATTTCTAGCCTCTTTTCCACCAACACTCCTAAGTCCTTCTCCTCAGGGCTACTCTAATCCATTCTTGACCCAGCCTGTACCATGCTTTGTGATTGCTTGTACCCAGGTGCAGAACCTTGCACCTGGTCTTTTTGGACTTCGTGAGGTTCACAGAGGGCCACTGCTCAAGCCTCTCTGTCACTCTGGATGGCACTCCTTCCCTCTAGTTACATTAACCACACCACACAGTTTGGTGTCGTAGGCAGATTTGCTGACTGTGCACTCAATCCCACTGTCCAAGTGCTTGACAAAGTTGTTAAACAGCACTGGCTCCAATATCAACCCCTGAGGAACACCACTGCATAGCTCCAACATCTTGGTCAGATAAAATTTCTCCTATAAATTTCAAGCACACTTGAAGGTGTGAAGAATTTTTTGAAGCCATTTTTCTTAAACTGTACACAAACCAGTCTGTATTTTAAAGATACTTTTGTTCAGGAGTGTTGTCCCTTTTTATTTATAGGGAACAACAGGGCATTACTTGAGGTTTTGTATTCTTTAAATATCTAGGTCCTATTCAAAACCGAAGAAAGCCATGGAGAGATTTGGGAGGCCTTTTAATCATCTTCACATAACCAAACCTTTACAACACAGTTTGTTACCAGAATGTTGATGAACTTCCAACTAATTTTTCAAACAAGAAATGGGCCAAAGTACCAAGTCACAATAGAGCAGTGCTATCCAAATTTCTCCTATTTCCTTCCCCTTCATAGAATATAAAACTTTGGACTTTTCCTTTCCAGCTGTCATTTGCCTGTTGGTGTTAGAAGGACAGAGTTTTTGTCTTTGACCTGACAGGTGAGTGGTGTTATTTGCTGATCTTAGTAGTATCATCATTCTCTGTCTGTGCCATATCATTACTCAGCAGCTGGATAACCCAGATAGTGGAGCCTGCCTTGATGACACGTACATCATCTCCTTTGCATACAAAGCAGGGAAGAAATTTGTCATTCCAGATTCAGTGATATGAACCAGAAAGGCAGGTGATGGGCCCTGTAACTAGTCTCTTTATATCAGCCTAGTTGAGTCATACATGGCACTGATGGTTTACATGAGATAATGGGGAGCCATGTCTCACGCCTGTGTCGGGTTTGGCTGTCACACATGGCAGACGGGGACTCCAGCCGCAATCCACTCTCCTTTTTCATTAAATGATTTTCATCCTCAGCATGTGGTGCTGTGTGATGGTTGAGCAAGTGTCATGGATCAGGACAGCAGGGTTGGATGTTGCCCAGCTAGGCAGTGGCGGTTCGTTAGCTAAGACTCGTAACACCAGTGGAGCTGTTTTCTTAGTAGACAAGGAGCACAATTCAGTGGTACTCCTTGAACTTTGGTTGACGTGTCATTTCTGGCTCACATCGCCAGTGTTTGCTGTCTGCCTGGAAGCATCCAGCCTCTCACATGTGGCACAGAGCACTGAAAGGTGAAACTCGCTGCCATATCTGATTCATCTTGCAGTCTCTGAATAGAAGCTAAGCTAGGATCACAGAGGAAAGTTAACAGCAAATGGCTGACTGGACATGAAAAATAAATCTGTATGAACAAAAACATCTCCATCTGATACTAACTGATATACATATTCACCTTGACTTTTTTTCTCATGGGCAGAGTTTACCTTCATTTTTTTGCCACAGTGACTCATCATTTACCTTTCTATCTTGTCTGGTAATCTGAGCCGTTAAAATTGATGTTACTAATAATAACAAAATAAATACAAACCATGTGCTTAAGTGTAAATAAACAAAACATCACAGCAGACTAATTTTTTATAGTAATTGATAATTAGCATAGAAAAAATATAAAACAAGAAAAGAGTACAAGTGATATATTTAGAGAGAACCTGCTTATAGCATTCAGTTGCCATGGAAATATTGCAACAAACAGAGGACAAGCTTGAATACTTCCAGCTGCAGTCTCCACTTCAGGTTGTGCTGTTTGTACTGTTCCTGTGCTAGGTACATACTAGGTGAGCTGCAGTGAAGTTCTTGAGGACCTCATTAAAAATGTAAAAAAATAGTCCTTCCTGTGAAGGTCATGACTCCTGAAAGGAAAAAGAACACAAACTAAACACAAAATCCCAACAAATTAACTGATAACAAAAAATGCTCTCTAAATATTTAATGTATATAGGTATGTGTATGTCTATATGTATATGGAACCGAGGTAATAGAAGTTTCTTCGCACTGGAAAAATCTAGAAAGCACGTACTATAAACAAAGCAGGTCTTACCTTGTGGGCAGTGTGATCTATCCCCACCAGAAATTTATAGACATCTCTTTATTTATTTTTGTGTTTCTGTCTTGGTGGGGACATACAAAAGAAGTGTAATCCAACAATGGTTTACCATGCCTGACAATGGTAACTGCAAATTTCATAAAAGCCTGTAACAAGAGCTAACAAGTCTGGGGTTTTTTAATATATCAATTTTCCATAATACCGTTTCAGAGCGTAAATCACTCTGAAAGCCAATGCTCAGCATTAAATCACCCTCATCATTTAACTAAACTTCACTCTCTCCTCATACGAAATTAAGACACACTGGGAATTTAATCTCTCTGACAGATCTGGAGTTTGTTATTTTGCTGTTTCCTTTGGAAATATATACCCAGATGACCCTATGATGTGCACAGTAATAAAATAAACTCCCAGGGGTGCCTAGCAACCTTACTCTATCCCACAGTGCAAAATATGTCTTAGCTTGGAATTTGATAGTGTTTGGAAATAACTGATGTTATCAACATGGGCAAAATTCTAGTTCAATATTTCTAAAACCCTTCACACCAGCTTCTCCTCTAAGGAAGCACACAGACAATCCAAATTTAAACAAGCAATTACACTCCTATTTCATGTTTTTCCTCAGCAAAATTTTGACGTTCAAAAGAGACACCTAATCCCTTTACTTCTTTGACATGGCAATACAGCCATGCAAGCAAGTTCACCTCTTGAACTTCTTAATGTTTTAAATTACTATTTTCATAGGAAACCACTGACTATGACTCTCAGCAAAATGCTGCAGACCAAAAGTGAGTTATCAAGCTATTTTCTTCATGTCCGTTCTGAATGTGGTATTTCATCCTTTTATTTACATCTTTATAGAAATGTGCTGCGGCTTCTCTCCAAAGGTGCAGATTTACAAACACACAAAAGTTGTGGCTTCTTTTTCTGAATATTGCAGCACACGCAACATTTTCAGTGTGGCATTTCATATCTTCTATCATTAGACCAAATGACTTTGATTCTCAAAGTCCTCTTCAGAAAATGTAAAACATGATTTTGCTGTGAATAGAAAAGTAATTTTTCTCTCCTAAGAACACAATATCAAAGACAGTACATGGTCAGCCCTATTGGAGAATGTCGCCAAAAAAAAGAAAAAAAAAAAAAGAGGAATTTTTCTCTGTGCTTTTTCTCATGACTCCCTATACAGTGATGAGCCTTCAGGGCCAGTCCTTCATTTCACCTCTGATTCTGTCCTAGACATTACCCACAACAGTCCCTTCAGGAAAAGATGGAATCATCTATCCATCTCAATTATTTCAGTTAGGCAATCAAATGAGATTTAAATAAATTTTTGTTACAAAATTAGGGTCATTCACTGCTGAATATATGAAGTCAACAAGACTCAATACATTTTTCTGTATTGGAAACAAATATTAAAAGAAATTATTAATTTAATATAGTGAAAAATAAGCTTACTCCCTAAAATATTTCAATTCCTACTTCAACATGACACTTTAACTTTGGCTTTTGGGAGTAATTTTCACTTATTACATAATATGATTTTATTTGGGGACTTTCTGTGATGTGAAAGGAAAAAGAACAGAGAACCCTAGGGTAAACTCACTACCATTAAACCCATCCTTGCTGCCCTCTGCTCATTGATCCCCTCCCCTGAAGCTCACTGACATTTCAGAATTTTGAACAACTTTTTGATATATTTAAAATACAAAGCTGACTCCCACTTTTCTCATGAAAAGTTCTGAAGTTTCCTGAACCATTTCACTGAATCAAACCATAACAGAAAAAGGTTCTATTTTGAACCAGTTATTCCTTTTAAAAATTTTTAAAAATTACCTGAATGTAAAAACTGATATCTCAGAGAACTGTAAAATCTCAAATGGCACCTTTAAAATTTTGGGGAAGTGAATTTCTTAGCTTCCCAAGGCAGCCCATCAAACACTTTTGTCTATCAAAGTACCAAGATGAAGGAGACTGAATACATTACTTATTTTACTACATAGCAATCTACTTCAGACTATTTTTAAGAAATCTTTATTGCTGTCTTTGCAGAAGTAGCCATGTGGTAATGAAGGCATTCAGTTTTACAGCTGAGGAAAAATAAAAATAAAAAAAAATCAAATAATTTTAGAAGCCCATTTACTGAGTTGTGTTCCTATGGTGTATATCATGCTGTGAATGTAAGAGGATAAGAGTCAGTCTAAAGGTGTTTGAAAACCACCTGCAAGAAGTCTTTGTGGCTTAAATGATGCTGAGGAATGCAGGCCACCAAAGGTTCACTTGATAAAAGAGACACCACTTGGTATTTGCTTCTGTTACTCTAGGGCAGAGAGCATATGGTTATATACACAGAGGCAGATCAGAATTTAGAGGTATAACAGCAAGCCTTTGAACACATACAGACCTTTCCCAGAAGTTATCAAAACATTCTAGGATAAATTACTATAAATATATATAACAAACACGGCTTTTTATAACTGCAAATTATTTCATTTGAATTAATACAAGTAAATATTAAGCAAAAGTCACTCTTTCTGGAGAAGCACTGGTCATTTTTTATTTGTGTATGACAAGGACACACCATTTTTATGTAAAATCTTGTGAAAATTACTGATTCTGAAAACCAGAATTTTGCAGGCACTTTCCCTGTCCATTCATGAAAATAACAACAAAAATACAGCTTGTGTTTTTCATTACTGTTCTCCCAGGCTTGGCCAACTGAAAGCAGGCAGCTCAAAACCAACCTGGTGTAGACTGTTTTGCTCCATCATCTTTTTAACTGCAAAATCATGGAGGGAGTATTCAACAAAGGATGGAGGGAAGAGGGTGAAAAAATATGGGAGGAACATAAACTAGTCTGCTGAATGCAAATTATATTTTCAGCTGTTCTGTAAATAATTCTTGAAGAAAGATTAATTTCAAACACATGGAAACCCTTCTAGTGATAACAGGTGCTACAAGGCCCTGAGAACAGCTGACTGCTGGGAAAGTGGTCAGTGGTGGGGAGAGAAGAGGCAGGAGAAAGAGAGGAGAAGGAGAGACAGGAAAAGGAGGTTTGTCTCAAGTAATGGCAGCATTACTCCTCTAAGGAAAATTAGAATATTAAAGTTTCAGTGAGACAGATATGCCGGTTTACCAAGTGCAGGATCAGTAGAGCATGGCCACGTGGGTTTGAACATGAAGGAGCGTGTCTTGGGATGCCTCACTCAGCCACAGCAACCAGGAATTCCTCTACTTTTACACAAAGTGACACACTCTCTTGAACTGTAGAGAAATCTTGCAGATTTTGGCAGGAATTAGACTGCTGAAAATTTATCAAAGTGAAGCCTTTGAAGATGCAAAAGCTGAAATCTAAAGAGACCTAACAGGCTTAAAGACCCAGAAATATTTCCCACTATAAAGAAATATTGCAGGAAGTTATTTTTCAGTACCAAGAAGCAATTCTCATTGCTATTTATTGTCTTTACCCTAAGCAGGGTTAAGCAGCAAAAATTGCCCTAATCTCAGCCCATCCTTGATTCAAAGCCTCAGTTTCTTACTTGTCTTCCTGGGTATTTTTGCATAAAAAGAAAACATTGATCATAACACTTCCAAAATACACCATTTGATAAAGCTACTACCCAAAGCATTAGGAATAACTCTAACTTGAAATGCTGCCTGAGAAGGTAAAACCATAATGTGTATTGTAGAAAGCCTTAACTCAATTTTATTTTTTACAGCTAGAACTGTAAACTGGATAGTCTCATTTGCTAAGAATTGGAACTTGCCTCTCTACTTTGTATGTTTACATGAAGATATTTCCACTGAAATTTATTTCCTTCTGCTCTAAACAATTAAACTCAAAAATATGCATATACATCTTCCTAGAAAAGAAGCCCATTTCACACAAATAAGTATTTTTTCTTCTAGTATTGTGTTATCTGCAATTTTTGCTTTAGACATCTTTCATGAAAGTGTCAAATTGAAAACAAAGATTTTGTGCAGAGCTTTACCTAAGCTCCCTTTCCAAATGGGGATAATTCCTGCGTGGTTGTCACATGGATTAACTAGTTAACATTAGAACAGTGATTTCATGTGTTTGTCTGTAAATACCTAGCAGCAAACAGGGGTAAATGCATACAGGACAATGCCTCAACAGCCAGGAGAAGCAGTGAAGACAAATTAATATCTTTCACAAGATTCAGCCTACATAGGAGTAGGAAAGCAGATGAGATTCCAGTGTGCAGACCCTTTGATACATGTGCAATCTTAGCTCACCTTTAGCAATCAGGGTGAGAGGTGAAGAGATAGCTGAGCTCAGAAGGAGCAAATTTTTTTTAGCAAACTGTTCCTCAGACAACATTCAATGTGTCCTATTCTGCTAAGATTGGACTAAAAGTTCTCATCCTAGCCCTAAGATCATTTTCCTGCAGCAGAAAGTAGCAGATGCTTTAGAAAAAGGTATAAAAGGTTGTGTAACAGAAAGTTAAACACAACGCTCCTCTCTGACATAGTCATCCTTTTCTCTTCCTGTACAGCCTATACCTGACTATACAAAACTGCTCTACACCTTTGTGCCTGTTGATGAGATTGGAGCAATCTAAGGGAGCCGGTGTGACCAGCTGCTCTGTACCTTGACAAAACATTACTCTAGTGATGTCTTCTTGATTCCTAATGTCAGTGCATTTGATGCACTGTGGGTTAGACATTCCAATAGACAACCTTGTGCTTTGCCTAATGAAGAACGCTAACTTCCTTTATATAAACACAGCAGGACCTTCACTGGTCCTGAAAACAGTTAGAGGCTTATCCACTTAAAAATTTTGGGAGGCACTCTTCCATTCTAAGCACATTCATTCTGCAGCTTGGGAGGGAAGATTCATCACACTTTCTTCAAGAAGTCTTCAGGGTCGATGCTCACACCTAGGCTGCTTTAATTGACAGACTGAAAGAGGCACTAGTAGTATGTGATTCATTTCACCTATCTCCAGTGCCTACTTTAGCATAAGATAAATTTTGCTCTAAACCTGCCTATTTTTCTGCACTGACTTTAATGGAGACTAATAACTTAGGGAGCGCCAAGTGATTAGCTCAGATGCAGGTGTCAATGTCTGGTCAAGGATGAATTCTAGTCACTGTGACCACCGCTAATGAAGATATATCCAAGATATATTAAACCTGCAGCAGCTAACCCCTGCTTTGGCATGGTCCTCTGCACAAATAGCAAAATGAATACGAGAAGCTGGCCCAAACCTGCCTCACTCAGAGTGCTGCAGTAGGGCACAACCTTCTCATAGATAAAGAGTCAATACTTGTCAGTCATCGTATAGCACTGGTACAGCCAAAATAACATGAGAGTAGCCACAAAGTGCTGAGGTAGAGCTAACATATGTCACCTTTCAGCACAAGCAAACTTAATGCACTTGGTTCTCAAAACACTTATGACACTGAGTCTGAACATGAATTCTTTGCACTGACATCAGAGAGGCTATTTATTGCCTTTTGAAACAGGATTTTCTGATCTTTACATCCATGGTTCTCGAAGTCGGCAGAGTAATTAACTCAGCATTTTCTAACCTACTTTTTAGAAAAAAGCACAGATGTCCCTCCTCTATCTTACCATTTGACCTGATTAGAAATCAAATCTATAAATCTCTTTAATTGCCCTTCTGTTGTGACAACTTTCTGCAGTGACTGACTCCTTATGATGTCAGCTAAACTTGATTTAAAACTAGTGCTCTACATGCTGCATGCTGCCAAACTGGCATATTTGAATTAATATATCCTGCATTTATTTACAGGACTATGGTATAAACACAGATGCAGAAGAATCTGTTCACAGTTTTTCCATTCTATAAGTATTTTTTCAAACCATGTGTGTGTTCGGGTGAATTTCTGTATTTCTTTACTATGATTTCCTTTTCAAGGGGAGGTGTTTTCTATATAGTTGTAGAAAAATGCCTGATGACTTCTGATTTTTTGTGTGTCAGTGTTATGCTTTAGTAATATGATATTAAAGATAAGAGATCGATCCATAATTGCCCTGGCTGGAATTAATTATTCACTCCTCAATGAAATATGTTTGCAGTAAAAACCAGAGAGTCTGTCTGTCAAATCAGAAACTAATGCTTCTACTGCTCAGAGAGCAGACGCTTCTGCTACTTTGTTCCCTGCTTGGGAGAAAATACAGAGAAGCAGGGAATAAAATACTTGATAAGGATGCAGAGATAAAACTGATTTCAAATTACAATTACTATTCAAGTTTCTTGCCATGTTAATGAATTTTTGAAGAAGAGGTGTTACACCTATTAAAATTCACTTAAGCTGTTTTAGGTAGTGCATACTTATCCATAAGAAGTTCATAGAACCTAAAAATATCCTGCAGCTTCCTAAATATATACTTTAAACAGCACTGAACTATATTCTAAACAGCCCTACTAAGCCTTCTGCTTAATCTTAATGCCAAGAACACCAGTAGTTTTACTTATATTTAAAATCAAGCAGAGGCACAACCCATTGCCAGATAAGAAACTTATGGAATGAAAATTAGCTAGGAAAGACATCTATTCTCTGAAAAGTACATTTTGCTATCCTTCTCTTCTGCTTTCTTTTTCTTCTAGAATATTTCAATTTGAGGTCTGAGCTGGAAAATACCACTTGCCATATTGTAATTTTTTGACAATCAATTCTGCTCATTGGGTAGCTTTCCTAGGAAATTAGGTATTGTGCTTTCAATTGCAAAGTTTGCTTGGGAAAGAAATTGTATTTTAATACTAATTAAAACTTACCTTCATTTCAATCTAAGAAAATAGATGAGGTTATTTCATGAAGAGTGATGGAGCTGAGGAATCTTGCAAACTGGTGCTTCACTGAATCTGGCAGACAGGAAGCTAAGAAGTCAGGTGGATATGTGAGATACCATCTAGAATTACACCAGCTGAACCTGATTAAAATCCAATCATAACACTTCAGACATTAATTTTCACAAATAATGCTTTCTTGTAGCTCTTCTAGCTACAAATTTTGTACCACCTGCATAGTATCTGAATACAAATTAGATTTATTTCCCTGTCATTCAAGATGCGCTAATTCAGTATACTTATTCTATCTCATCCCAGCTGCAAAATGAAACAACAACAAACCAGGTGAACAAGTGTGCACAAGTGCTGTTAGTTAGCAATCAGGCTTGAGCTCTTCTGATGTACCTCAGTCTTACCTTCAGAGAGAGGAAACACATCAGAGGTCTCCAGGGTTCAAGTAAAGCTTACTCCAAGTAACTTCTTTTATTTAGACCAATAACCTTTTTTTATTAGACTAAATATACTGGAAGAAGAATATGTGACAGTCTTAATCAAAATATCCCCTTATTATACAGCAAACATTAGAATCCAGCATTGATCTTACTGCAGCATAACTGAGTTCTTTGAATGGGCAAATGAAAGAGCAATGAAATGCTATGCACTTTGGTCATGGACTGATCTGTCTGTCATTTCAGTGGCTATTAGCAAAGTATCACCCCTCCACTACAGCTGAAGGTAATACGCCCATAATTCATTCTGTTTTACAGACTGCAACTGTCCTGCACACTTACTGGGGCTGACAGCAATGAAATCTGGAAATAGTTGCACATTTTGTCCTGGTTACACAAAAACTCTGGTATCCACCATTTCTTTTTTCTTGTCTCCAAACATGCCTACTAATTTGAACTGTGATGGGAACTTGAGATAATGGCAGTACTATTATCCTAAGAGAAGACTGTACCCACAAGTGTAAAAAACTGGAATGCTGAGGACTCAGTCAATCAAGGAGCAAGCTGGCAGTGTGCAAAGTAACCACCTAGGTGCTAAAGGCATTCACACTTGCCACCTCAGGCTACAAACTGGGTGTTGAACAGGTAAGGAGAGAGGCAAAGTCCTGCTAGTCTGGACAGTGTTTCTTTGTCCTTACACAAATGACTCAGCTGTGGTAACTCCCCTCTGGGGAAACATCAGGAAAATTCACACAGCGTCTGACGATATTCATCTCTGATTTTGGCTATAATGGCTCCACCTGTGCTGACACAAGTGGCAGCTGTAACATTTTAGGAGGTGTGAAAGTCCTGATCCAGTATTACATCATCCAGTGTATAACTCCCTGACCCAGGGGAGGTATCACAGGTGTTCCCATCAAGCCCACGCCCAACAAAAGACCACAGGTCTTACTACAGGATTTTCTTCCCTCAGAACACGGGACTTCTACCACTTTAGTGGATCTGGACGGTGACCACCACAATCAAGTCTTGTCACTGGATCCAACAGGTGTCTTGTGGGTCCTTCCAGTTGCCTGGGGAGTGGTAGCACTGCTCCAACTGCCTGTACCAGCACTGCAGCCTCGCTCCACTGCTGACTCTCTGACCGTTCCTGCCAGGTTTCCTGGGTTTGGGTGAGGCAAACCATGCAGAAGGCTGGCCATCTTGTCTCTGTCCTAGGGCCATGTGTGTTTTGTCTGGGTGGGGGAGGCCGGCCACCATCTCGATTTGTTCTAGTGGGTGGGGCTTGGAAAGTTTCTCCTGATCAGTTAGCTTAACCCAGTTTTCTTAGTATCGTTATCGGCATTCCTCTTGGTAAAGAGTTATTGTTTCCACTTACATGTGGGTGGATTTGATATCTCTCTCTCTGTACTGGATTAACCAGGAATATTGAATCCAAGGAAGGAGACTTCAGTCCTCCTAATTGTCTTAAACTGAGACAAACTTACAGTAAACAGTACACAGCACTTCAGAATGAAGTTGCGCTTCAGTTAAGTAGAAGTCAACAGTTCTTGATCTACTTGATATAAACCCCATATCTAGTAGGCTTCATTGCTACCCTTATTTCTCTCTGTGAAGTCATGTTGTTCACACTTAGTTCAGCAGAAGTTTATCCTGTTCTTCCTACCCATCCATTCAGGCAATAGCTTTAATTTCCCATGGATGAGCATGTGGATAAGGTAATTTCTGCTGGTTCATATCTCCCATCTAGTTGAAATGTATTCATTTTTCCCTGGGAAGAAAAACTCCAGAAACCAGTAGAGTAGAAAAGAGGTACCTCTAAGACTCAAATCAAAAAGCTGGTACCTATGACTGTTTTCCTGCCTGCAACCAGATGAACAGCAGTCTTACACACAAGAACTGAGACAATGATAGCCCCACAGTTAAACTATAAAGGGAAAACAAACACAGCATTTCTCCTGCAGAAGGCAATTGTACTTTGCAAACACTCGTACTTTCCACAAAACTTTGTTGTATTAATAAAGAGAATGTGTACAGTAAAAGTAACATTCCACAATAAATAAATAAATAAAATAGAACTCAACTATACCAAAGTGCTATTTTCCCCACCACTTTTGACATGACAGTCCAGATCATTTAGATTATAAACTTTTTAAAAGATCTTTAGAGTTTTCTTATGAAATATCCACTGTACCACATAGGTAGTAAGATCATCAGGGTTTTTTTTCATTTTCAGACAGAAACTCTACATTAGAAAGATTAAATAGAAGATCTCTGGAGTGATGAATTTTCAGTAGTGATTATAGTGAATGGTGGTCCTGTGCATGGACAGGACTTCCCTGTAGATGCATCTTTTTTGCCTTATCTTATCCTAGGATAGTAATTCCTTCAAAATATCTGAAAACATTTCTCACATCAATGAGTCTTTTTTTTTTTTTTTTTTTAAGTCAAATCACTGCAAAATTACAAAGATCCATACTGAATAAACCTAAGTATGTATATCATCCCTCTAATCTGATATTATTCAAGTGTAGAAGAACTTGCATTTTCATAGCTTAATGAAATTGCAATGACAGCAAAAGTCTTCATGTACAAAAAACTATAATTCCTATCCCACGGTACATAACTCATACTCTCTATATTTAACTCTTGCTTATTTCTTGTCTCCTTATATTCAAAAATTACCAAGCTTTGGTGGTGTTACTTGCCAGCTGGCTATTAATTTTGCCCTGTACCATTAGTGAAATTGCAGACGCAATATATGCTACCTGGAAAAATTTCCTTACTGCAGTACCAAAAGGAATAATTATTGGCTTTTTAACATAAAATTTATTATCTTTTTCAACACTATTCATTTTTCTGATCCCACAGGAAAGGGATGAAACAGGCTTTGGATATTTCCGGAAAAAAAATCTGACTAACGTGATTTTCTCAGTATCCTCTCTCCGCAGATATGAAAATTGTGTCTGATTTCTTAAGGACATTTGAGTTGCATACATGTATATGGTTTATGAGACCCATAGAATATGACTCCATGCTTCTATGACAATATAGTGCTGTTATATAATAGAATCCAATAGTATGCTTTAAGTCAGACTTTAAAGTAAGAAAATACTTGGTTTTGGGTTTTTTGCATTTGGAGGTTTTTGTGCCCCCAGAAATAATGGAAATAATAAAATATTTTTATTTTCTAAAAGGACACACTTATTTAACTTTTATCCTTTAGATTTATAACATGTAGAAATAGTAGTGTGTTTCTTAATCCAAAACCTGCCTGTACAACGAGTTGATCCGGCCTGAGGTTTAGTTCCCAGTCCCAATGAATCTTGTCACTGGAAATGGTATCATATGAATGATGGTTTAGACCTTGCCCTTGCCTGAAGAGATACAGCCCGTTCAGAATTATTGATAATTATACTGCAATTTTTACTGCAGCAGTAGAAACAATGTTTCATTAAATATTGCACACGCTCCTTATGTATCTACTGGCAAAACAAGCCCTAATAATACTCTCTGCTGTAACTGAGATACCTATAGACACCTCCAGCATTTCCTGTATTAACTCTTGTATTATTTCTTTATAGGTAATTTTTTTCAAATTTGAGGGTTTGAGTAGCAACAGTTTTGCTTCCTCACCCATGCATAAGAATGAGACTCCAGTGCCCTGATGCACTGGCAAGAGAGCATGTCTGGATGCAATATAATTCCGAGGGGCCTGATTAGCTCATTTGTTTTGTCTTCCATTGTGCTATTCATCATTTCCTGAAATCCAAAATGCTGCTGTTACTCCTCAGGCTGGAAGCTGGCGTTTTATTTATGTTTCCATGATGTCATTCTTTCTGTGAGCAGCTAAACAGATTTGTATTGATGAGATGTTTTCCAGCACCCTAGAGAGTCAACCAGTAAGGCTAAATGCCACTTTAATCATTCCCAGCAGAGATGTCTAAGTCAATGACCTGTATCGCTGAGCTGTATTACTTTTTGATGCTATCATTTATTCTGTAATAGGCAGTCGAATAGAGCTGCCCTCTACAGCATCTGCCTATTCACACACTCTTCTAGGGACTGTAATTTATATTAATTTTGTGCTATATGCTGGTTTACATTTTTTCAGCCATCTTTTCAGGTTTTCTTTCTGTGTTAGGAAGCATAGAAGTTCACCGTTCACCCTCTCAGCCACTGAATTCTAGAACACACACACAGCCCTGTAACCAGCTACCCGTCTTCATGAGAGTCAACTGTACATCTACTATATATTTTAAATATAAGAATTTGAAGCTGAAATAGCTTGTATGAAACACAAAGCTCAGTGAGGTTGGTCAGAATTTGCCTGGTATTTTCAGCAGACTTATGAAGACTTGCAGTACTTTTTAAACAAGGAGCAGGTGCATCTGTTGCGTAGTGGGGATTCACAGCACAGAGGTTAGAGGTGGTGCTGTTCTGACCGTGACAGTCTGGACACAGACATAAGATTACATTTGAAGAGCAAAAATAACTTTTAATAGATGACTGAAACAGTTGTAGGGCCTTGAAACATTTCCAGGAGCATGTGTCCTTCAAGTCTCAGACAGAAGAGACAGCATTAAAAGACAACATAGAAAGAGAATAATGTATCTGAGTCTGACCTGTTGAAACACATGGCAATCACTTCTCCTGTCAGTCAGTCTCAACTTCCCTTTAAATTCAGAAATAGTTTCATATGCAGACAGGTACCTTAGGAGACATTCTCTTGTAATGTGATAATTTATTTATTATTTCAGCTTCTGATATCAATATGAAAGAATATAAATCTACTTTGTCTGCGCTTTAAACCTTATATGTAAGAGCATAATCAAAAGCATTTTTAAAGAGAAAATAAATGAAAACTCTGATATTTCCAAGTAGTCTGCAGGGGAAAATTATATTTACATAGTTATGCCAGTTTTAAAAGAAAATATAATAAATTTCCTGAATTTAACTGTATGACAGTACTCAGGAAAAAAAGTGGATATTATATAATCCTGATACAAATTTGTTCGGTTTAAAAACACTAGAATTTTCTTCTACCAATTGATAAGTATATCCCAGTCTCAGACTTGAAAATGAATCCTTTTATTTTTGCCTTAAGTAAAAATAGCAATAGAAAGGCTGCTGTAGATGTTAAGCTGGCATGATGCTTAGCACAGTATTATCAATAGTAAATCCAACTCACTGGCAAAGTACTGCCAGGGCAAGAGGAATCCAGCTGCCAGGAATAAGAAAGAAATTGCCAAGGCAGCAGGAATGAGAGCCAAGCTGGAGCAGGTGCAACCCCTGCACAAGCTTGACAGCTCATGAAAAAGTGACATTATTGAAATAGCCAACATTTCTAAATTAATTATTACATGCAACTGTGTTACACCAACATAAATCAACTCAGATATGTGCAGTTTCCAGTGGAATATCTTTGAACACAGCAGTCTTTCATTCTAGGTTTATTATTTGTCCTACTTGAGGGGGAAATATCCCAGTGTCTCATTCATATACATATGCGTGGTAACAACCATAGGCAGCCAGATTTCTGCCACATTAATTTTGATTTTTGCTTGTACTGCCTGAGTGTAAAGGACTTTCAGTGCAAGAGACTTGTGCACTTAGCTGTGGGGTTGAGGCACTTAGTTCCAGTTCCCAGCTGCTGTCCTCAAGACAAGAAGCACAGGTTTGCAAGTAAGCGCTCTGCGTGATGGTGAGAAGGGGTATTTTAGAAGAACTGCCAGATGACTCAATTAAGTGAATACAAAAAGACTCAGTTTAATGGTACAGTTGACTTATCTCTTTCTTGTTTTATTTTTTTTTAATTTCTCTTTCTTTTCCCTGGATCTTTCACTGCTCTGACATGAGAATGTATTCTTTCCCATACTCCTCTCTAAAGAACTAATTACTTAGCTTTGGATGAGTTGTGCCCTAGGAAATTTTTAATAAGATATATAGTATCATTACTATGCAGGTATTTAGTACTTCAAACCCCAAAAGTATGAACTTATTTTAAAAAGTTCACCACTTGTGAAATATTCACAATCAAATTGTATTCAGTCTGTTTTTTTAATAAACGTCTTCTATCACTTTATTCAACTATTCAGCCAAGGAGCATCCTTGTATTTGCAGACACAGTGTTTCCTTGAAACTGTTAATTCCTTTCATGTACAGTGGAAAGCCCTTTTATCAAGCCTATTGCCTTGATGTAGTTCCCTAGATTTTCAGTATCTGCGTGTAACAAAACCACTGAAATGTAGCACAATGATTACAAAATGGGCTGCAGTGATTGCTCTCCTGTCCTCCAATTACACTATGAGAAAACACAAACAGAATAGATATAAGGTACATAGACAAATGTTTGGTTTAGTCCCTAACATCAGAAGGTATAAAACCCCCCTTTTGTTACACCATCAAAATGATCATTTACCTTTTACTGTTTTTCATATTCTGTAATGTTTTCCTTGGGAGTTAATAGAATTGCATAAGAGTACTTCACATTCAGAAGGTGTTTTCAGATCCATAAAAGCTAAACTAAAAATAATAATGAAGAAATATTGATTTTAGGAGAACCTTTATATGTCAAGGAGGATAATAGGTCAAGTAGGTCCAGTCTGGCTCTTAAACCAGGAATTTGCACATAGTTTCAGACCTCTTATTGAGTTTCTTATCCTGTTTGGCCCTCAGTTTGCATCCTTCACCTAATTTCAGTGCTTCATTTTTATATCTGACTCCCCAACCCAGCTGTGTTTTGAAGCACATCTAACAAAGTGCAAACTTACTTAATCAATTTTACAAGTCCATTCCACCCTACTTCCAAGGAAGGGTTCGATCAGTCCCTCTCTGCAGGCCCACCTTACTTCCTGCTCAAACTACGGAAAAGTCTGATTTCTAGTGAGGTGGAGCCATCTGGTGTCTGTCACTTATGTAACATGTTGCTCTAACCTGCTTTTAAAAAGACAAGTTGCTTTAATATTGCAGCTTTCTGAAGTAATTAATGCTCTTTATTACACACACACTCCCTCAGTTATTTAAAATATTTTTAAATATTCATTGCACTTTTATCTCATATTCTTAAAGTATAGAATTCAAGACAGCACTTTAAGCTCCTCAAGAATTATGTTAAGTGAAATTTAGACTCACAAGGACAAGTTGGACAAAGGCCAAGAAAGGGAAACCCTACCTTGCCCTCTAAAATTTTTGAGAAACTCTAACTTACAAATTTCTTCAAGACCACTAACATGTTTTCTGAGTGTAAAAGTATCCTTTTCTGAGTAGATCAGAATCTACTCCGCAGAGCTACCTGGTACATTAACCAGATCCACATTGGTGTATTTATCACATCTGGTCTGCTGAATGGGATGAAAGCGGGTGATGTGGTGCAGCAAGTGCCAACAGACTGTGCCTGTGGAGGACACGTGCAATGAAAAAACCTGGAGTGTGGAGACAATATGCTTTTAGGCCTGAGATGGAGGTGACTTCAGTGAGCTTTGATAAAATGGGTCTTAGGCATATTCAGGAAGACAATTTTAGCAACCAGGAATATGTACTAGAGTTAAATTGGTCAGTGAGTCATCACAGCAGTATTTTATGACATGCTGTTTAATCATGACAACATTTAATCAAAACCATGAGACACTTTCTCTGAAACAGAAAACTAAAATGAAAACATAAAATTTTTTGTTTCTGTATTAGAATAAGGACGACGAGCAGTGTGGATGGGTAATAGAAATGAAAATATCAAAACTAAGTAGAATTCACTGCATGGGAAAGAATAAGTTTCAATTTTTCATGACATATAAATACAAAATGCAATTTTAATAAAGTAGCAAAATAAAAGAATGATATTCTCAGAGACACAGAACACCAAAAATTCTTGCATCTTTATACTCTTAAAATGGGTGTTTAAGTTTCTCTAACATGTAACTAATTTTAAATTCTTTGAGGGGAACCTATATTCTTAATTCCTGTCTTAAATAAAATTGCAGCCTCACTGAACCATAATCTTTACCTGAAGTTCATTTCTGTTGTAGTGTCATGTAAAGTCTAGTGACTAAAGCCATGGTTTTTGCAAGGCCCACTATATACTATGTATATACTATATAAATTAAATAAATAAAAAGAGTTGTAAGGAAAGGAAGTTTAAGCATTTTTTATCACACACCTACAATCTACACCTATCCTACAACCACAACCTTGGAGCCTTGTGCTTGCTGTTCTTGTCAGATAAGTAGGAGGAATAAGGTATCTAAAGAAAACTCCTCACAATTACCTTGCTAAATATATATATATATGAGAGCTAAATAAATTAGAATGTCCCTTCACACATAGTAATTAATCCAAACATAAAATATTTTCTGCATTTTACCTTTATTTCCATAAGATACTATTCAGCAATCTCAAAAATTATTTGAGTTTTCAGCTGCAAGGCAGCATACTGTTCTCCAAACTAACCTGGCATGGTAAATTTATTTGATATGAATTCAGTTTCTGGCCCTTGGCCTTTACAGAACCAGACTACAAAAAAATTCTCTTTCATTTCCTTTCCTAAGGGCCTTTCTCACATCACATGCCCAGCTGTTGGCTTGCAGGTGACAAAAGCATGAACATGGCATGTGTGGTATGTGCAAGTGTGTCAGACTCAGCCTGGTCAGAAACTCAACTTGACAGGCAAGATTCCCATTCCCAAGGATTCTTTTACACTATCTTTGTGTCACTTCACTGGGCTACAGCATGGTGAAGAAACATATCATTATCTTTCATTTAATAAGCATGGATGGCAGCAGCAGTCCAGCCAAGGGCACACAGAGGTCATAGCAGCAAAACTCTGACCACTTTTTAGTGTGTTTTCCAGCCTCCACTACCATACTGCCATAGCTAGAGCCTTCCTAGCATCTGCTCTAACCATGTTTCTTGGGATCAGCAACATTAAATTCTGGGTATGTTGAACAGTGTTCCATCTTCAAAGAGCAGCGATGCTGGTGCCCAAAACCAAGTGGAAGGCCCTGCAGCAAGACCTCAACAAATCAGAAGACTGGGCAATCACCAACCATATGAAGTTCAACAAAGGGAAGTGCTGGATTCTGCACCTGGGGTAGGGTAACCCCAAATGTACATACAAGCTGGGGAATGAGATGCTGGAAAGTAGTGCCATGGAAAGGAACGTGGGGGTCCTGGTCAATGGCAAGTTAAATATGAGTCAGCAGTGCCTTTGCAGCCAGGAGGGCCAACCGTGTCCTGGGGGGCATCAGGCAAAGCATCGCCAGCTGGTCGAGGGAGGGGATTGTCCCACGCTACTCTGCACTGGTGTGGCCTCACCTTGAATATTGTGTGCAGTTTTGGGCACCACAATATAAGAAAGA